>NHNU01000002.1:263030-863030 GCA_002785985.1 Microcyclosporella mali | reverse complement strand
CTACCAGTCTATGATCTTACAGCATAAGACCATGTTCGGCCCGCAGAATGCTGGCTTGAAATGCATCTCGGTATTACTCTCGATGACTTGTTGTCAGATTCCGAACGATGACGGTGACCCATGTCCACGCTAGCAAGGTAGTCTGTTATCAGGGTCTCGGAATGGACTATCGTAAAGCGTAGAAAGGAGGGGATCTTGTGGATGATGGGGAGGATTGTGAAGCTGTATTCAATCTTATGCATTGTACATAGGGAACTACGATCAGGCAAACAACAGCTACATGTATGTCGATAGACGCTTGCCGTCAGTGCATCATGCCAGTCCCAACACCGCGCTCCACCTCTACACATCCCAAAAACTTTGTAATACATCTCCGGAAGCGCTTTTCATCGTGGTATATCCTGTTTAAGCCTCGCCGTGTACTTCGCGCCCACCTCCATCGCCGCCCAGCAGGTGTAGTGCGCGTCTTATGCGCGCGTTGCTGGGAACGCGTGGTAGAGTGTAGGCGGTTCAGAGCTTGGCTCCAACCAGCTTGGCCTGTGAAATATGTTCTCAGTTCATGCATCTACCAGCTCCAGAGGTACCAATGATACGTACCCATGCATCAGTGCTGAATGACTTTGGCCTCTCAATCGGGGCGCCAACAGCGCGGTCGATGATGAGCTGAGGAAGGACACCAAGAGCTCTGCTGACACCGAAGAGGACAGTGTAGAAGTTCTGCTCGGTGAGGCCGTAGTACTGCAGGAGAACACCGGAGTGGGCGTCAACATTGGGGTAGGGGTTCTTGGTCTTGCCGTGCTCAGTGAGAACGCCTGGATGGAAGGGTAACACGTCAGCAAATGTCTTGGACTCGAGAATATGCTACAACCCATCAAATTGGCTTACCAGGAGCAATCTTATACACCTGCGAGACAAGCTTGAACATCGGGTCGTCTGGCAGATGCTTGAGCGCGAATTCACGCTGGGAAACATAACGTGGGTCAGTCTTGCGTAGCACAGCATGGCCGTAACCTGGAACGACACGACCGGCCTTGAGGGTATCCCAGAGGTACTTGGTGATGTTCTCGTCAGACAAGTCGGAGCCGACTGTCTTCTTCATCTCCTGCAGCCAATTGAGCACCTCCTGGTTGGCAAGACCGTGGAGAGGGCCAGCGAGACCGTTCAGACCAGCGGCCAAGGAGAGGAAAGGCGAGCTGAGGGCGGAACCGACGAGGTGAGTGGTGTGGGCGGAGACATTGCCACCCTCGTGGTCGGAGTGGATAGTCAGGTAGAGGCGCATAAGCTCTACGAAGTCGGTGTTGTCAGCGAAGCCGAGCTGATTGGCCAAGTTGTAGCCGTAATCCTTGTCCTTCTGGATCGCGGCAACCTTTCCATCCTTGTAGACGTTACGGTAGATACGGGCAGCGATCGTGGGCAGCTTGGCAATCAGGTCCATGCTGTCCTCGAAGGTCTTCTCCCAGTATTCCGTCTTCTTCATGCCCTTGGCGTAGGCCTTAGCGAAGGAGGACTCGTGCTCGAGGGCAGTGACAGCGAGCGAGAACTGAGCCATTGGGTGCAGATCCGACGGGCAGCGGTCGATAAGCTCGGTGACGAAAGATGGAACATCAGAGCGGGCGGCCCACTCGGCGGACAGGTCGCGAACCTGCTGCTCAGTTGGGACTTCGCCAGTGAGGAGGAGCCAGAAGAGACCTTCTGGGAGCGGCTCAGAGCCACCCGGCGCTTTAGGAAGAAGCTCCTGGCATTCTGGAATGGTCTTGCCACGGAAGCGGATACCCTCCTCAGAGTCGAGGACGGAACCCTCCCATACGAGGGACTTGATGCCACGGGCACCGCCGTAGACCTGATCAAGGGTCACCTCGCCAATGACCTTGTTGCCATGCTCTTTCCGCAGCTTCTTGATCTGTTCGATCTTCTCGGGCAGGCTGGCGGCGAAGGTCTCCTTGAGTGACTGTTTTCACGATGATGTTAGTCGATGTCGTGCTTCCCCAATGGCCCTCATCTCGGCTAGCGTGACGATACACAAGGAGGACCATAATGCAGTACGTACGGCGCTCTTGCTAGGAGTAGCGTATGTGCGAGTAGCGTTGTAGACAGATCGCTGGGTCCAGGAAGAGACAGCAGGCTGAGTAGCCATAGTACGGCGCAGGGAAATCCGAGAAATGTTGTTGAGCGCCATCGTGATCGCGGGGGAATGGGGGATTTAATGGATAGGGTGTGGAGAGAAGTGTTAATAGCCGATGGACGGACACTCTATCTTGGTCCTTGGACGGAGAATGGACGCTCTGAGGTCGTCGGGCAGGATGATGGGTGGTGAGAAGGATGAGAGACCTGAACACTTTCGGGCGGGAGAGGAAAATGGAGCTACAGCTGTTTCCCGGA
The DNA here is from genome assembly GCA_002785985.1 of Microcyclosporella mali. Lineage (NCBI taxonomy): Eukaryota > Fungi > Ascomycota > Dothideomycetes > Mycosphaerellales > Mycosphaerellaceae > Microcyclosporella > Microcyclosporella mali. The sequence continues at coordinate 860,651 of NHNU01000002.1, read as the reverse complement.
TGCACTGGCCATCCTGCGGCTAGTGGTCTCACGGAATTGTGGTGAGGACGACATGTAATGTCTCCCCGGCGCTTTTTGCTTGTATATAGAGCCGCGGCCTTGCCCATTGCTATTCTTGCTTGTAATCACCCCTCCCAGCAGCATCTCATACAGTCGCCGGGAGGGAATCTCGTTCATTGACGACGTCCGTTGTGCTGGTCTTTCGCGGCTTCCTGGAATTCCCGTCGTCGTCGGGGGCTCGGCTCGGACAGCCGAGTAACACGTGCTTGCCTTGCCGGCTAAGTGGCCCGAGCAGGCAGACCTGTGGACCGGAAGGAAAGTCGCGACAGGCGACGTCTTCACTGCACCTCCACCTCCGCTGGCGCCAACTCCGATTTCTGCATTCCTTACTCCCCAGGCCACCTGACTTCCTTCTCCTTCGTATTACACCGCTCGTCGTGAGAGTCACGTGTCTTATCCTCCTCCCCAGACACCTCGTCGCTGCCGCTGGAGCTCGGACTGCAGACGCCGATCCTCGAAAATCTCTGCGCTCGACGTCTTCCCGCTGCTATATGCAACCACTACTGACCACCTAATCACTACATCCCGTCATCTGTCTCACTCCGCGCGCACCTTCAGCGTCGGAGGCGCGCGTCCATCACCCAGGTCATAGAGTGTGACTGCGCTCTTCCACTTTCTGCAGCTTCTTCGCACACGCGCCACTCCGGTCCACAACCACACAGAGACTTGTAGCATTCCAGAGACATATGCTCGAGACGTCATCGAGGCAAGCAGCATAGGTGCATATACCAGAGTACACCGGACCAGTACGTGTGAGTTTGAAGAGACGCACAGTAGACAGTCAAGACACACCTCGCGCTACACATTTGGAGACGACATCTAGACGTGCATCACGTGTAGATTAAGGGGCACGCAATATCCGTTGAACAGGAGACTCTCGCGCATCGCACGTGAAGCTTGGCCTCGACACATCGCACAGTCCAGTAGCTGTTACAACTGTTCTGCTGACCGTCCTCAGTAATCTCAGTGAGCCATCTGTAGACTGGTAAAGTGGCCTTTGGTCATAGAGCAGGCAGTAAAGCGTATCTCTCGCAGACCGTCACGCCAGAGCGTCTCGTAAACCTCAACATGGCGGCGCCAACCGTGAATGACCTCGATGGTCTGCTCTCCTCACTGAATCAGCTCAAACCGCCTGGCGCGAGCAAGACCAAGATCGCCACAATTACCACGCTATGCGTAAACAACATACAGGTATGTCTGAATTCTGATTCTCGCGACCACATTTATCCTTTCCCTGACTCGAGTCGCCCGCTGGCGACACACATGAAGTTACTGACTCGCCCGTCCAATAGACCGAGTCCACCATTGTTCAGTCGTTTTATCGTGCACTTAAGAAGGCACCTGCAACACACAAGCTGGGCGCGCTGTATGTGATCGATAGTGTGGTGCGCCAGTGGATCGAGAAAGCCAAAGCTTCCGGCCAGGAACTCCACATTGAGGGACGAGGCGAAGCCGGCACGTATCCAGCGGCTGTCAAACGCGTCACAGAACTCATGCCAGCATTGTTCGACGATATCATGAAAGGTATCCCCGCGGATCAAAAACCCAAGTTGGAGAATATGATCATGATATGGGAGCGTGGCAACACTTTTCCTGCGAAGTTGCTGGCCGACTTCAAGAGTAAGCTTCACGGAACGCCAAGTCAAGTGATTGCACCTCCCACAAAAGGTGCGCACGCGTCGACAGCACAGTCCGCGATGTCGCAAGCACCACTCGCTGGCAAATGCATGGCGCCAATTCCAACTCGACCCATATCCACTCCACTTGGATATCCACCACGCCAGCTCTATGATCAAGGATTCCTGCCAGGAAGGAATGCCCCTCCACAGGCCAACGGACACCAAGCCATGCCGCAGCAGCCTACTCCATCGCGAAACAACGTGCCTGTGTCACAGACGCCAGCTCCAGTTCAGGCTGCGCCAGCTGCGGATGTAAACAGTATATTAGCAGCATTGTCGAAGGCTGCTGTGAACCAACCCACGCCACCCTTCTCTCAAGCTGCACAGCCAGCCGCGCCCGTGCCAGCACCTCCCGCTGGCATTCCGCCGCAGCTGGCGGCATTATTCGCACAACAAGGTCCTGGGTTCCAATTTCCGCCTCCACAAGCACCCCCAGCCCAGTATGCATATGCTGTCCCATCAGCTCCGTCAGCCCCTTCAGTGCCCACCCCTACTTTCCCGCCTCCTCAATTTGCCGGCTATCCTCCACAACCGCCACCATCCATTCCCCAAGCATATGCAATTGCGCCACCTCCACAACAGCAGCCTCCAGCAGATCCTTTGGCCCAACTTCGAGGCTTCCTGCCTGAGAATATCCTCAATGATCGTGAAAAGCTCATCCCAGCTCTGAAACTACTCCAAGACCTTCAAAGGGACGGCGTCTCCACAGAGCATTGGGGACCAGTGCTCGCGGCGTTCGAAGCCCAGTATCAGCAGCCCGCTGCAGTCTACAAGGGGCTGGCCGACAACGGACGCAGCAAAGGCCGCAGCCGAAGTCCTGATCGAGGAGGTCGTGGTGGACGTGGCAGTCCAGTCTATGGCTCGTACGATGCGACGACTCGGGACCAGCATGAAGACAGTCGCGACGCACGTGGTGGGTCCCAGCGCGGACGCTACCGTCAACGTTCACCCATTCGAAACAGTCCGGGCTCTACCGCTATGAACGGTAAGCCAATGCAACCCAAGCTTATCCAATATGATAGCGCACTTCCACCAGACAACATCAAGGTTCTGTCTCGCACTCTGTTCGTGGGAGGCGCCAACGGCAACCAGCAAGAGATTCAGGAGCTTTTCGAGCGTTTCGGCCGTGTCCAAACATGCATCGCCAACAGGGACAAGCGGCATGCATTTGTGAAGATGACCACACGCCACCATGCCTTGATGGCGAAGGCTGCTATGGAGGAGATGCAGACCCGCAATGATCGAGAGGTCATGAATGTCGCCCGGCAGACGAAGTGGGGTGTTGGATTCGGCCCACGTGAGTGTTGCGACTACCAGCGAGGAGAGAGCATTATCCCTATTCACAAGCTCACCGAGGCGGACGTGAAGTGGCTGCTCACAGCTGAGTATGGCGGTACGGGCGGCCAAAACCTCGAAGGTGGAATGGTACTGGAAGAGCCAGATATCGAGATCGGGGCCGGAGTCAGCAGCAAGGCGATGAGCAAGCGTATTGGACCAGACAACGCGCCTCCTGCAAAGCGACATCACCGGGAGGATCAGCATCGCGGTGGGCGCAAACATCACAAGGGACATGATCGAGATGGACAGTATGCTGGAGCTTATGGCGGTGGTGCTGGAGGACCGCCCTTGCAGATGGATCCTTACCAGTACGCGAGACCAGAGCCTGTAGCGGTTGCTACGCCACCTGCGGTTCCTGGCTTTGGGTTCAATCTGGGATCATTGCCGAGCGCAGGATCGTCGAATACGTATCGGTGAAGGAGGCGAGTCTTCCAGCCAGTGCATGCGACACAGCATAGGCGTTGGTTTATTCGAATGTATAAAGGACAAAAGCATTCTCGGACGGAAGCGGCATTAGGGTTCTTCAAGGAGATATCTTGCTATGTCACAATGGTTCTGCTTCTCCTGTACTGAATATATTGAGTAGTGACTGATAATACAATTCGCGTACAAATAGGCATTGAAATTGAGTTGTATCTTTGTGTTCATCATTGCTCGCTTATAGAATCGAGCGTCATGGCAAGTGTGAGGTGGACTATTGGCACCTTGCCTGCTGAACCTTGCGATGTGCCACACTGAAGGCATCACCGTGTCCAGAACGTGAGATGGACCAGGTCTAGCCTTGCCAAACCCATTCTTGCCCTCTGACTAGATTGCTGTCACAACCCTACCGATGTTGGCCTTGGCGATAGACGATCTGAAGCCAATGGGCTGATTCGACATCTGCTTCAGGCTCGAGACGCCACAAAGAAGCTCGACCTGCGTGAGGGTCTAGATATGGCTCTACTCATCGTCGTCCTCGGCTTGTACGAACGGGTTGGCAATCTCCTCACTACCATCGAGTGGCGAGATGAGGACCAGTAATGTACCACGAGCGACTAAAAGTCCAAGATTGCGTGTGCTGGTGTTTCCCTCGTCGTCTGGCGTCTCTATCAGCAGCTGGCATGAAGTGTCCACAAGCTATAGACTAACCTCTGGTGACCTCCTTGACATTGTCGAGAACGAGATTCATGAGCTGATCGTAGCCCTTCAGCGTGCCCGTCACTGCATACCATCGAAGTCAGTCAGCATCCCATTTTTCTCGTCTATCGAGATCAACACATGGCCGACCTTCTCTCCCGCCGTTGAATTTGACGCTGATTTCCTTGTCCATGTACTTGGCCAGGTCGAGAATGTTCTCTTTCTTTCGCTCGGCTCCTTGGTTCGCATTGCCGCCGCGTCCACCCCGATCGCCTCCACCTCTGCCGCCTCGACCGCCGCGGCCTCCTCTGATGCTTGCGCGCTCAGACATGCCAAGAAGTCGTTAAGTGGTGGGTCACGGGCATGTGAAGTCGAAATGTGCAGACAAGTTCTAGTTGGGTTTGGTGGAAGCGAACGCGATTGGCCGAATTAGCGAGGTGAGCACGCGGAAGGCGCGACTGGGGTGGTGTGGTGGTGTGGAAGAGACGTGGGCGGGCTGTCCGAGCTGCAAGAACACGACAATCTCAAGCGGTCTCTCAACACTCGTTGTATCGGCCGGTGTGGAGGAGACTCAGGCGCATACAGTATGCATCATCACTGTCCACCCCGTCGCCGCTGGTGGTGATGACGGCCCATCGCTGTCGGTTCAGAGCAGCCCCTCCCTAGCGCCAACGACGAGTCCGCCGTAGGTACATGTAGGTGGCGGGCGGGCGGGACTCTGCTCAGCCTGGCCTCCGGGCCTCGACAGCGGCAAGACCCAACACCCACCAGCGTCCCGCCCCAACCCTCTCACACCCGCTTCCTCCGCCTCCTCCGGTCGACATTCCACAGACTCGAGCGCGAGGTGCCATGAGAGCCACTCTGCACGACACATGGATCCCACCACCAAGCGCAAGCGAAGTCCATCTTCGCCCGTCGCCCTCGAACCTCCTGTCGCCAAGGCCGCGAAAACTGCGAACCAGCTGAGCATCAACTACCTCGCCCGCCAGTCCCAAGAAGACCTGCCTCTCATCAATAAGGAGGACGCTCTACCGAACTTGTTGAACCTGCTCTCCGCCTATACCAACATCCTCGACAGGCACGAGTCGCTAGCTTCCAATCTGGGTGCCCGTCCGCTAGGTCCGATTCTGATCAAGCGATTTGAGCGCTGCTTCGATGCGCCGCCCAAGATCGTAGCTTCTCATCAGAAGAGTACCAATTCCGCCGCGGACGACTCGTCACACCAGATCACATGGCTTGAGGTCATAGAGTTTGCTCGCTCGCATCCAGGCCAATTCACCTTGACCACATACTCTGAGGGCAAGCGCGTATGTCAATTCTACTATCCTCAAAAGCAACTGCGAGTCCAGATCAGTGAGGAGGATTTCTTGTTCATTAATAGCGGGAGGTGTCAAGAGCTTATTCCACCATTGCCGATATGGGAGGATGAAGAGAAAGAGGTGGGAACATGTGATGTGCTCGAGGCAAAGCTCAAAGAGCTCACAAATGCCGCGGACATGGTCGCTGCGCGAACGAGACAGCTCAGCCATCGTCTGAAAGGACGGAGAGCGGCAATACTTGAGCGAAGAGCCGAAGGAGGCAGTGGAACGCCAGCTAAAGCAAGTGCACTGCAGACCACCACTGCTCCGCCATCTGCATCCGGCGCAAGCTTTGTAGCTGTCAACACATCGAATGGACGTGGCGGCAGTGAAGTTGTCGAGCCGATCATCGGGTCGTCAGCAACCATCCGCAATGATCTTCTTCGTCACTTCGAGAGCTTGCCTCACAATCAGGACCAAGCAAGACCTCAAGCTAGAGCACATTCAGTCGCTGCTGCCGGTGACATGTCAAAGGCAGACATGTCTGTTGCGCCATATGAAGGAGCTTCGAACGCGTCATCACTATCACCTGTGCCAGTCAATGTGCTCGCCAACGAAATGCTACCTTACGCTGCACAAGATGACACTGGGCTTCGCAACTACCCAAATTCCCATGGCCACCGCCCGTCATCAAGCATTGGTGGCGGAACCGCGTATTCATCGACAGCTGTACCACTCAAACATAACTTCAGCCGACCACTGCCTCCCGCGCTTGAAAGTAGCCAGCCATTTCGGCCTCTATGCCAAGCTCATATGGACAGCTTGCCTAGAGGGCATCGTGTATTGCCACCTTGTGATCGCTGCAGACGATTGCGGATGGACTGCGTGAAGAACCTGACATCTTGTGCAGGATGCACCCGGAAACATGCTCGTTGCCATTGGCGAGAAGTATCTCGGGACGAATTGGGAGCCCTAGACCACCTGATGGATTCCGCTTATCCGGGTATGATGGCTTCGGAACTGGGTCTCAATGGCTATGCCAACGGCGATAGTGAGCACGGCGACCATCCAGTCGACGATAGCGATGAGGATGACAGCAACCCACTAGAAGACTTGGAGGCGCTGGGCCAGAAGGAGGAGCAGGACAGGGAAGACGAAGAGGGTTTGCGCAACGCGAGGGAATTGGCGAGACAGGGTTGGGAAGACAGTCTTCGTGATGTGCATTGCAGCAGTGCTGACCAGCAGGTCGGGCAAGCAAATGGAGCTGGTGATCACGCAGTACAACTCGACGAGGCTACTGGACGGATAGAGCAGCAGCACAGAGCAGGAAGCAGGCACAGTGAGGGCTCGAGTCATTCGCAGATCGTTGATCCCAAGAAACATGGCTACGACCCAGTCCATGATCACCAGGGGACAAAAGCCGATCTTGACGAATCGCGAGGATTTCAGGCGGTGAACCAGCAGCCATTGTAACAATCGCTTCTGGCGCTTCAGCGGACACTTGCACCAGCCTTAGATCTGGTAGACAATCACATACCTATGCCCTGTTGCGATCAACGAGGCCGGCTTCTTCCGTAACACTCATCCGAGCATCTGCACGGGGTATCCTGTGTCACCCCATGATGTTGAAGCGACCATCACCTGCATGTGTTTGATCGCCATCGCAGACTCGGTCCCGCTGTTGTGTCCGTAAGTCTTGGCTCAAAATCTCCGAGATCTGATTCCGACGGGCATCTCTTGCCGTTCATTCTTGTACAACCACCGTAGGGTATCGCCTCCGATATGAAGGAGTCCATGGATAAGCAACGCCGTCACTCTGACCCTCCGAGCCGACGTGATAGGCTACTGAGCTGTGTTCGGGGTCGGAATCGCTGTTGGCGGCTCTTGTCAATGGTGACGTTCCTGATCGGATTCGTATTACATCGCGGGCCGTGTGTAACGTGTCTTCCCGGGCCTGGAGTGATGTGGGTCTATGGCCAGGGGCGAGACGTGAGACATACTGCAGGAAAAGCGGACTTCACATGAGAATGTACTCCGGGTCTGGTGGTGGTTGTAAGCCAAGATTTGGTGCTGAAGGCGGCACGACATGATGCGCGCAGGCAGCTCAGGAACGTGCAGTAGTGCCATCAGCGATCATCTGGAGATTGGAAGTGCCATCAGAACACCAGACATGGGGGTTTACGGCGTCAGTGCGCGCCAGACATGCAGTCAACCGCTCCCCAATGCGTTCCTCACACGATCTTCGGGTTCTGTCGCGGCTGCCATGCGCTGCCTTAGCTGTACGGCGCTACTTAGTAAGGCAATGGCGACCTCAGCTGCCTTCGTGCGGCTTGCAACATTGGACACTTGAGCATCGAAACGGCCAGCAAGCAAAGAATGTATCTACTAGTAGAGAGACGGCGATGACCGTCGCTACACACCACCCTGCGCTCTGGTTGGCGAGTGGAGCGTGCTTGCTTCGGCCTGTCCAAGCAAAAGAGCCAACGACGTCTGATCCCTGCATGTGTAACCAACGCCGACAACCAATATTTCCGACCACCTGGCGCCAGTGAATGTGAGTCGCGGTAGACGCTTTGATTCTCTCGTGATCACTTGCCAATATCGACGCCCGGAGAAAACGCCGAGGGGAGCATTACACGAATCTACGCCGCCACAAGCAGGCGCGGCTTCTGAGGTTGAAAGATGCCACTACCCAACCCGGATCTCGCGTGAGTTTTGGACTGCCGCAGGCGACTTCGCCAATCGTCACGACTTGTTTCGGTGCACAGCAGCAACTCTTGCGCCTCCATTCCTTTTGCGCTGACCAGAAACAGCCTTCGTGTGCGTGCCTAAGGCAGCTGCAGTCGAGTGCAGGATGAGAGAGGTCCCACCTCCATACAGTCGGCCAGTCGACTGTGAGCTCGTACCTTAGGTCGTACCGGACGCTCTACGTGTGAATTGCCCTTTCTGGTGGACCGTTTGGAGTTAGCGGAGGGTTGAACAAACTGCTCGATCGGTATTGAAACAGCCTGTGTGCAGATCGCGTACGGACAGGGTATACTCTACTGACCGCTTCTCCAATCTTCGACACAACGTCCGGACGGCGGAGTCGTCCGCTACACTGCTTAGGATGAGTTGTATTTTTTGGGTCAGTAGCCTGTTGAAGCATGGATGGTCAGAGGATGAGTATGACGCACAGTATCACCAGCTGGCCGGTAACTGCTGATACGTGGTTACATTCCTGTGGTTGTTGAGGCGCTTCTCAAGAAGGCTGACGTTACAATGAGCTGGCCACCATCAGGGCAGACCTGCTCTTCGACCCGATTTTCCGGGTCTATCGCGCAACCATGAGGACTTACACAGAGAGCAGCCTGCCAGAGGATACTGGCTTGACTGTATAGGTGTCGAAGCACACGCCTACTTATCCCCAGCAAGATTAAGACATTCTGGTGTTTTGGAACCTAGACATACCATCCTCGCCGCCGTAATCATCTTTGCTCCCGAGCCTACACTTGTCCCAAAATCCTCGGTCCCTTACAGAGCTTATAGCAATCCAGTTCCATTCGCTTGGGAAATTAGCCGTCTACAGCTGTTCGGAGCTACTTCCTTCGTCTTTGTTGGGGTTAGTCTTCCGGCATTTCTCGAGCATATGGTATGGTTGTACCTGGCATTTGCTGTTCGCTGACGATCCAAACACAGATCAGTCCAGATCACCCACCACGCCAGACCCTGATTTGGTTGGTTTAGACGCTGCACGACCACAGTGTGTCTTCCCAGCCTGTGCACGACGGTGAGTTCGACCCGCTGAACGCCTCCTTAACGACGTGCCTTCAAGCCTCCCCACATATAACAGCCACATTCTCTTCCTATTCATCCCTATTGCATCCATCACACTCGCAACTGTCTTGCTTCTGACTCTGACTGACTTGCACCTTTGTTGGAATTGGTCATCTGCTCATACGGCTCGATCTGGTGAAGGTTGCTTCAAGTTGTATGTGCCGCATCCTACAGTGTGACTTGTTCGAGGGTATATGTGTTTTACTGACGACATATGAACAGTAAGCAACATGTCTGCGACAACCGCAGCCACTCGCGATGGACGGAGAATGCTAATCCCTGGCATCGACACGAGTGACACGAACAACCATCCGTTGACACCACCCGACATCGACTACAAAGCCGACATCGACGACAACAGTCAAGACAGGTCGATGGTCTACCACCAACTGTGTCCGTTGACACCACCGCAGTCTGTCATTTCGAACGAGTCGAGACAGCCATCACTAGCCTGTTCGTTTCCGTCGCGAACGCATTCTGGACCATCGTCGGTCTGCGGCTATTCGCAGCCGGCCACGCCGATCAGCCCTATGCATGGGCAAGGCTTCAAACAGCAATGGTCTGAAGATGCTGACGTCCGGTCCGTGCAGAACGGGATGCAAGACGTCTGCTTGCACGGAGAGCAAATGGCTCCGCCAATGTTCAACACGTCTTTCTCGCATCAGCCGTTAATCTCGACCCCAGATGGATTTGGCATTCACGCATCCGACCAACAGGTCTGGTTCAACAACCAACAGCCTCACATTCAACATGATCATCCGTATCAGCCAGGGCTCAAGACCACGCTGTATCAAACAAGCCAGTCTCTTGGCCATGATGCCATCATCGTTTCTTCGTTGGAAGCTTCACCGTTTGTGACTTCATACGAGACGTCTGCTGGTCTTCCCACCACAATACACCACCAACCCACGCAGGTCATTGTGCCGTCACAAGTCATACCTCGCGACGACTATTCAATGGACAACACCACAGGCTATATTAGTCACGAAGAAGTCTCTGATGCATACAATAACAGTTTCGAGTCGGAAACTTCCAGCTACAGCGGCTGGGAGACCGTCAGTCAAAACAGCCCACCCGACACCCACTTCGGTCATTCTGAGAAAGACGAATTCATCAACGTCGAAGGCGCGGCCCCGATGACACCAACGCCCTGCACAGAGAGTCATGGCTCCAGCATGTCGCCGAGTCACACCCGCGCACGACGCCGCACAGGCCGTCGCACCAGTAAAGCACACCCAGAGCGCAAGATCTGGCACGAGTCCGATCGCCACGGCATACGTATGCGCTGCGAAGGCAACCGCTTTTGGATCGAGCCCAATCCCGAAGATCCAGCCAAGCTGCACATCTACGTCCCCAAAGGCTCCGGCGACACCAAACCGCACAAGTGTCAACACAAAGGCGACAATGGCGTCAAATGCGGCGCCGCATTCCTGCGCGCCGAGCATCTCAAGCGTCATCAGGTCATGCACTCTGGCGTGCGGCCCTATGCCTGTCCCTGTTGCACATGGCGAATCGCACGTTCAGACAACGCCACCGACCACTTCAAGACCCACCTCAAGAACCCTAGCTCAGGCAGGCGCAACAAAGCCTTCGACTTCAGAACCATGGAAAAGGGTATTCTCGAATTATACGACGACAAGACTGCCGCTAAACTCCTCGGCAGATTGCGCGAGTGGATGGCGTCGGGCATGGAGAACAAACGTCCGCAAGAAACGGGCAGGAAAAGAAGGGGCATGCAGACGGAAATTCGAAGTATGCTCTAGAGGCGAGGCGACGAGGAAGCAGGGCACCGACGGCTCCATTGGAGACGGGCATGCATGCAACTAATGAGCAACAACGAAAAACGCCTGTGTTGTTCTTTTCAGGAACTAGTTTTGTTTTAGGGGAGATCCTTTTTGGATAGTACTAACGACGACGACTCGCTTCTTTCCGGATACCCCATTGGATGGAGGTTTTGACGGCTTTGGAGTTTTTGGTTTGGGAATATTCATTCTTGTACGGCCTCGAAAATATCTTCAGCATCAGGAAGGTCAGCTTTCGTTGATCCCGGATAAAGTGTAGTGTAGTGTATGACTGGCTTTTCATGAGGGAAGGGAGGGGCCAGAGAAGAGCCACGAGGGAAGGCGGTGCGAATTCTTTAGGCCCAGATCAGATACGGAACGAAAAATTGGAAATATGGCATGCGACGAAATCTGCTTGCATGCCTAGATGACTCAAATTCCTGTTTCCTCTCTCTACTTCTTCTCAGTCTCTGAGACGCATGTGGCGTCTGTGCCCTACAGGAACGTTGATGAGATTCATAGCGTTAATTTCACTTCGGCAACAGATCTGCTCTTGCGTACTACTGCGAGCCTCCATCTTCCACAATCCTAATGGTGGTTCCGCCTGGCGTGCGTAGCTCTATGATTTGTCCATTGCTGCTGTCCCTATACTGACGCAGATCAGCGGTGGAGCGGAATGATGGGGCGGAGCCGTGCGGACGAGAATATACTCGGCCGTCGTTTGTGCTGTTCTCCTGTTGCGCGCTCACTGATGGTTCGCGCCGACTTTCCACTTGTAAGTCGTCACTGCTGCCGGACTGCGTGTACGTTCGAGACATGTCGTACAAGAACGGGCGTGCAAGTCCTTCGCGTTTCCTACTCGCGTGATAGCCAGTCGGTCTTTCGGGCATCGAGCGATATCCATCATACCAGTCGGCGGGTCTAGAGAGCATCATTCCGTAGGAGGACGGAGGTATTTCTTGGTAGAAATCTAGCCGAGCTTGTAGCGCAGGTGGAAGAGATCGGGAGGAGTAGTATGTGGCCCGATGTGGGTCGTTGTCGCGTATGACGGGCTCCGGTTCATAGGCGAATGTGCGTAGTGGCCGAACAGCTGTGGGAAGTAATCGTAGATGTGCTTGGTACGGGCGGTAGTAGTCTTCTGGAGCTGCCTCCTTCTGCAAGCGGCCGCGCGGTGACGACGGTGCTTGTGCGGTGGTACGGTGTGGCCGACGGGGATGTCTCTGAGAGACGCTGGAGTGGATAGAGATGCTATCGTTGGAACTCATGTCGTTGTCCATGTATGGGTCGGTTTCGATATCGCTTCTGTGACTCGCCGGAGGAGGAGCACGAGGATACTCTCTGCTCGAGGCAGAGGGCACTTCTGGAGGCGCGTGAATGCCATGCTGATCTGTAGGCACCATCATTGGCACGACATGGGAAGAAGGCGCATACGCTCGGGTCGAGGTGTCCGAGACAGTCTCAGCATAAGGAGCTCGATACGAGCCTCGTCCAACAGGCGAAGTTTCGTGCGTCGAGCGATATGATCGCTGATGACAAAGGAAGTGTGATTCATTGTCCATGTTGAGACGCCAGTACTGTCGAAGAACAAACAGCACTGAGTGGCAAGGTTGCGCTGTAGTCCTCATACTAGAGAGGATGCATGTCGAGTGAATTACATGCAGGTGCTGATTTGTGACGTAGGGTGGAAATTGCATGCGACTTCCTTCACCGATTCAGCAAACAGCACAATGCAGCGGTTGTCACGCGCGAAGTACTTATGTTGCAGGTGCTCTTGGAAACCACATGCCAGGACCATCGACTTTTGTGGCGTGTGTATTGGTCCAGTTTGTTCAAGTCTCGACGCTGCTATCCGTGCGTCCCAGACAATTCACGGCGATGAAGACCGCCTCTCCTCGTTTGCCTGCTGTTTGAGAGCAGCGATCTTGTCGTCCGTCACGGCAATTTCCACGTCCAGCTTGAGCATCTTCTCCCGAAGCATTTCCGCATACTCCTCATCGGTGAGCACTTTGAAGGGTACCCAGGACTTGTCTCCCATGCGTTTCCAGAAATTGTCGCCGGGGTGAGTCTCCTTAGGTGCAGTCCAATTGTTGTAGATGTGCTGGCCGCTTGCTGCGACAATGGACAATATGATAGAGCCAGGAACAGCACTTAGTCGACTACGACCAATGATAGCGTACAGACTGCCAGAAATGCCTCCCGCAATAGCGCTTGCCTTGGTAAGATCGCTTGAGGGAAGCGGCTGGTCCCTGGTGGTCCAAGTCCTAATGATCAAGCTCCGGGAGACAGAGAAGGTCACGGATAGCGCGAAGTAATGGATTGCAGAGGCCAGGCCAGCAATGCCAGGTGGAAGACCACGAATGATGCCCGACGCTCCACCATAGACGAAGCCAGCAGCGCCTTGTCACAGCGGTCAGCACATGTTGTCTCGTGAACCATGAAATACGACGTTTTCTACGTCCTGGCAGCGCAAATGACAGATCGATGCACAGTACAGCATGGCAGCCGCATCAACCCTCATTGTTGTTATTACAGATCGTTTCCTGACCATCTCACTTGCAGTATCGATTGCGATATGTACTGTTCCTCCAAACATTGCGCAAATTTTATGCGGGAAAGGGCAGTGCATGTGAGGTGGAAAGTCAGACTTACTGCATGCAGCACCGACCTTCAATGCAGGTTCGATGGCGGCGACGAGCGGGTCAGGCGGCGGACGTCGATCCCGCGGAGTCGTTGTCATTGCAAACACGCGGGTGATGTGGTGATGAGTGCTAGCGCAAACAATGATTTGAGGCGCTTCGCTGATGATGGACTCTCGCGCAGAAAACAGAAGCTGCTTATAGGGGAATACCTCCATATGTGGATGTCTTCAACGTGGGGGCTGAAATCGACTGCGCGGCTCTAGCCGACTCCACTACAAATTCCACGACGTCTGCAATTCTTCCCAGGGCCTCTCCCACCCGACACCAAATACATCCACTACCGGGGTGTTTCTCTCGCCCTCAACCGCCGCGACATCACCAATCCATACGAATAGAGGGCAGCTCACCGCGCCCTCGTACCATATAACAGAATCGCGCAGGCTTCCCGCGTGGTTCGCACACGACAGCCGCAATCATGGGTATGGAGAACGCCCGCCCCGTGCGCAATGGGCTGCAATGCCGGCCCGCTACACGCCATGCCATGGACTCAATGCTGATCGACGTGTGTGTAGCTCCCAAAAAGAAGCAAGAGAAGATGGCCTTGGGCGACTTCTTGACGAACCAATGTACGCCTTCGCCGCATCCCGCAACTCCTCTCCTCATCAGGCTCACCAGTCTCTTCGGCATCTAGAGATGTGCACTCGAGAAGCAATGCTGACAGCGAAATACAGCCCTTGGATCATGGGCCGATGAGATGGACTCGGTGCCCGTTCCTGCTGCGTCAGGTTACGGCGGCGCACGCGACCGCGACCAAGGAGGAGAGCGCCGCGCCTTCACACAACCATCATGGGAGTCCGCTCGTACCGGCAGCGGCATGGGAGGCGGAATGGGTGGTAGCAGCATGGGCGGACGTGGCCCAAGCTATGGTAAGGATCTGGAAGAGAGAGCATGTGGAAATGTGGAATATCAGTTCTGACATCTACTAGACCGCCCTCGATTCGACCGCGAGGCAGTTCCATTCCCGACTAAACCTCCGTACACTGCACATCTCGGAAACCTCGCCTACGATGTCTCCTCCAGCGATGTCGAGAACTTTCTGTCTGATTGCGAAGTCACCACCGTCCGCATCATGGAAGACAAGGTCGATCGCAAGCCAAAGGGCTTTGGTTATGTCGAGTTCGCCTCGGCAGATGGCCTTCGCAAGGCACTAGACAAGTCTGAGTCCAACTTCATGGGCCGCAATGTCAAGATCAGCGTTGCTGATCCACGTACGTCAAACGGATGTCTTTGTGGGACCAGATGTGTACTGACTGTCACTAGCCAAGGATCGTCCAGAATCATCACGCGATTTCTCCAACTGGGAGCGGAGAGGTCCGTTGCCAGATCTTCCACAGAACAGCCGACAGCCGTCGAACAGAGGCTTCAGCCGAAATTTCGATGAGGTCTCAGAAGCAGGCAGCGAGCGTGGCGGTCCGGGAGGCCGCAAGCCTGGCTTCTTTGAAAACGACGGAAAGGTGAGAGACTTCGGCAACTGGGAGCGAAAGGGTCCCCTGTCTCCAGTCCCTGGCGCAGGCCCACCAGTGCGTGACGGTGGCAGACTTCGAGAAGGTGCCCCGGGAGGCGAGCGAATGGCAAGTCCATCTTGGGGCGAAGGCAAATCAGATGCAGGCTCGAGACCGCCAAGGAGAGAATTCGAGCCAGCACGCCCACAGGTCGAGCGTGCACCCACGGCCGCCGAGCAAGACAACCAGTGGCGAGCCAGAATGAAGCCTGACGCTTCACCTGCGGCCACCCCAGACGTTTCTACTCCAACTTCTCCAGCCGCACTAGAAGCGCCCAAAGAGCGACCAAGGCTGAACTTGGCCAAGCGTACGAAGTCCACTACCGAGCAGGATTCCGCAACGACTCCATCAGGAGATGCCAAAGCTTCACCCTTCGGTGCTGCACGCCCTATCGACACTGCGACTCGCGAGCGTGAGATAGAAGAGAAGCGCCAAGAGGGCCTCGCTAAGAAGAAAGAGGCAGATGACAAGGCGAGAGAGGAGAAAGCCGCCAAGGACGCTGAAGGAAGACAAGCACGCGCGGAGCGTGCAGACCGCGGCCAAGCTGATGGCGATAAGGTCTCTTCACCGTCCACAGAGCCACGAGCATGGGATCGAGGTGCCCGTCGACCATCGCGTCAGCAGCAGCAGCAGAATGGCCCCAAAGGACAGCCGAAGGAGAACGGCGAAGGGCAGCAGTCTCGTGCAGGGTTCAGCATACTCCAGCGCGAGAATGAGGGCGCTGACGGTGCTGGAGACATGGACGCGCCGGATGCTTCAGCCAATGGCACAATCATCGGCGACAAGGACGTCAAGCCACAGGAGCAAGTCGTGGCAGCTGATGCTCAGAACGTTCCAGACACAGCGGATGCGCTCGAGGAGGACGGCTGGAGCACTGTTGCTGCGAAGCCGAAGAACAACCGCCGTGGAGGGGGACGGGCGATTGCCTCCTAGGGAGAGGCACGCCTTCCTTCCACTCCGCTGGTCTCGTGAAAACCTCTGCATAGCGAAAGGCCAGGCAACCTAAAAGCATTCTCTCATCGGCATGGTCGTCTTGATCGAAAAAGGTCGGCTTGCCGTTTATTCTCCTTCCTATGGTGGTCCGCTCAAGCCCCATCACGGACATCACTGTCGGCCCTACTACAAGCACAACTCTTGTCGGTCCTGTATAGCCTACTCTGCAGCTGCTGTCCCGCGAATATTCACGTGGCAGATCTATAATATTTCTTCCTCCCACTTTTCCCTCAGAGGACGGCGTCGTGGCGAATGCTCAAATGGGTGGTAAAGTCATGCAATGGGCTTGGGAAAAATGGGAATCGGGTTCTGCGGGCTTGTTTCCAGCATGTGAGATCTTCCCTCTCTCTCTTTGACGACGCTTGCCTACTTCGTAGAACTTCGTAGAAGTAGGTGAATGGAGAATACGAAAAAGATTGCATCTTCACCTTGCGTTCACTGTTCTGCTATGGTCGGCCATTGGACCTCAAATGACGCTTCATTTCTTCCTGTGCCTATTGCCTCAAGCAAGCACTCGTCTTGCTGACACTAGTCGCGCTGACCATAGTGTCAACGATGATAGTTCTGACTGTTCAGATGCCAGACGTTGACTCGATACACTTTGCACTCGTGATACTGTGGCATTTGTATGGCCGCGTAGCCCCACCCACATCCGAAAGGCCCCGCAGTCTCGGTCCGAGTAATGACTTGCTCTTGCCTCATGCCAGCTTTCAAAGATATCACACTCATCTGATGCTCCTACAATCTCACACTTTGCTCAGACACCTTCTTTCGTATTTACAGATCTGTTCTTCTGTCTAAGCTGTTTTCATCCGCTACCATGGCCCACATTCACACCCCAATCCCGAACCTGAAGCTGAATGATGGCAACAGTATCCCTATGGTAGGCAACTCAACCACACTCAATTGGTCCCTCTCTGAAGCTGATGTCTCATTAGCTGGGCTACGGAACAGGCACCGCATGGTACAAGACGGGCGACGAGTCCAAACTCGATCAGACCTGCATAGATTCCACCAAGACAGCCATCGCATTGAACTACTACCATCTCGACGGCGCAGAAGCCTACAAGACAGAGACAGAACTCGGCACTGCCATTCTCGAGTCAAAGGTCGCCCGTGACAAACTCTTTGTCGTGACGAAAGTCTTGCCTAACATTGCCGATATCGAGGCTGCTTTGAAGACAAGCCTGAAGAAATTGCAGACCGATTATGTTGATTTGTACTTGATCCACTCGCCTTTCTTCTCTGAGGACAAGGCAGTACATCAGGAGAAATGGAAGCAGATGGAGAAGATGAAGGAGGCTGGACTGACAAAATCCATTGGTGTGTCAAATTATCTGCCCGAGCATCTGGAGTACATCTTGGAGACGTGCACGGTGCCGCCAGCAATCAACCAGATCGAATTTCATCCTTACCTTCAGCACCCAGATTTGCTCAAGTATCACAGGGAGAAGGGAATCGCGACGTCGGCGTATGGACCGTTGACTGCGGTGACGAAAGGTGCTGGCGGACCCGTCGATGGGATTCTGAAAGCTTTGGCGAAGAAGTATGCGGTCAATGAAGGTGAGATTTGCCTGAGGTGGTGTATTGATCAAGATATCGTGGCGATCACGACGAGCAGCAAGGAGCAGAGGTTGAGTGACTATCTGAGAGCGATGACTTTCAAGTTGACGCCCAAGGAAATTGAGATGGTGGGTTCTCTTCGTCTTTATGGCTTGCCATCCTGCATTGGTTGGTGTGATCCTGACGTGGGCAATAGATCAACGAGGAGGGAAGCAAGAAGCATCTGCGCGGTTTCTGGAACCACAAGCACTCAGATGACGATCGGAGGTAGATGATCGAGCAACTGTTTCTCGGTAGCATCAGATAATCAGGTAGCCTGACCGACCACAAGCCAGGGTCGATGATTTGCTATGTAGGGAAACAAATTGCCCGTGAAGTGATCTTGATCAACTTATATCTCGATCCAGATAACTCGACAACATCCTCAGCGATGTGAGTTCCCCTCCTCTACCTGACTGCCATTCTACAACATGTCCAGTCGCGACTGTCCTAAACTTCGCCCAGAATCACCTGAGCGGTGCTGACATCTTCCTTCGCAATCAAAGGATGCGCATCCTATTTGACAGCATGAAGTTTCCTGCTGCACTTCTCGACCCACCCCTGCACCATTCCATCGCGCCTACAACATATTCGAGTGGTTATATACGCAGTCCACACCGCGCGATGCTGGCATTCACTTCCTTGGCACGCATATGGCACCCTCGAAGCTGCCTCCACTTCGGCATCCCACCTGCTTCCTCATCACGACTTCAGCTGACCAGCTATAATATCGTAAGGTCCAGGCAAGGTGGAATGCAGGGCCACGAACTTGAGCCGATGTCTAGTGCTTGTCGCATGACATGAGGTCGGCCTGAGGTCGGCGTTTCCCCTCAGTTCTGCGCGGAGATTTTCAGGAACATGATGTCAACCCTGCAGCAGATGTGACATGCAATTGCCTGCTGCATTGCACCTCCGATGAAACACTGCGAGCTGGCTAGTTGTGACGCATCTAAGATCCAGGAAGTATCCTATAGAATCTTGCGAGAGAGCTCTTTCTAAAAGTAGGTCACGCCATGATTTCCTCAGTCCATTAGACATCTCTCTACCGCAACATGGAAGTATCAAAGATCGTGTTGCTGTTCGTGGCACATCTCGTTACAGCTCAACATGACTACTCACAGTATGTCAACCCCTTTATCGGTGGCGAAGGCCCATTTCCTGGCCTGGCCTTCGGTGGCGGTGATATCTTCGTGGGCGGAGCGGTCCCATTTGGAGTGGCCAAGGTTGGCATTGATACGTACGAAACCAACATTTCCTTCTCGACGATCAACGGCGGCTGGACTCCCAAAGGTCTTGTCACAGGAATCAGTATGATGCACGAATCAGGAACAGGCGGCCCAGCCAAGTATGGGATCATCTCGCAAATGCCGCTGACGACAATCGACGAATCAGTCAATATCTTGGACAATCGAACGTACTGGCAGGAGCGCATTGTCAATGATACGGCGAGTGTCGGTTATTACAGGACTGAATTGAATAACGAGGTCTCATTACAAATTGCGGGTGCTCGCCACAGCGGAGTCATGCAGTACGACTTTCCAGCTGGCGATAAATATGTTCTGGTGGACGTGTCCCATTTCTTGCCGAATGAGGGTGGCTCCAATGAGGATCAATACTACGCTGGTGGTTCCATCACCATTTCGGAAGATGGCAAGCAATACACCGGATGGGGTAGCTACGGAGGTGGCTTCAGCGACAGTGCACCAGCGACGACATTCTTCTGCGGCGAGTTCGAACAACCACCAGCAGAAGGACTAACATTCCGAGGCAGAAATACTGCCCCAGTTCAAAGGCAGCATACACTTTCAGACGAGCCGATACCCCATCCTACCTTCCGGAACCGTAGCACAGAGGACTCCGGTCCACTGACAGATCGTGTCGGAGCGATCTTCTCGTGGAATAACTCCACGAATTCTTCTGCGTTGACTGTGAAGTCGCGGGTTGGCATCTCTTTCATCTCCGTGGAGAAGGCGTGTATGTTCAAAGACAAGGAGATTGCGTCTTGGGATCTGAATGACACAGTGGCCGCAGCTGTAAAGGAATGGAACGAAGATGTATTCAGCAAAATCCAAGTGTTAACAGACTTCCCCCAGAACCGGACAAACCTGGTCTTGCTGTACTCAAGCTTATATTTCATGCACCTGATGCCGTCGGATCGATCGGGCGAGAACCCATTGTGGGAAGGTGACGACTACTGGGATGGTATGAACGGACATCGTCTACGCCTGGCAAGTGCTGACTTGAGACAGACTTTTACACTCTGTGGGACATCTTCCGATGCACGGTATCAATGTATCACCTGATTCAACCACAATACTATCGCAGCATGATCCACGGAATCATAGATGTCTGGAAGTATGAAGGATTCATGCCGGATGGCCGCAGTGGAAACTACAATGGCCTGGTTCAAGGAGGAAGCAATGCAGATAACGTGCTGGCAGACGCATATGTCAAAGGTCTATCGGGCATCAATTGGACAGAGGCCTACCAGGCAATGCTCAAGGACGCGGAGGTCGTACCATACAACAGTTTCAACCAGATCGATCCAAGTAACGGCATTCAGCAAGGCCGTGGAGCACTCTATGACTGGCTTCCCTTGGGGTATGTGTCGTCTGACAAGAGCACCAGAGCAATCTCTCGGACGATCGAGTACTCCCTGAATGACTTTTCGCTCTCCCAAGTTGCCAAGGGCGTTGCACCCAATGACGTGGAGAAGTATCTCAACCGCTCTGCCAACTGGCAAAATATCTGGGCTCACAATTTCACCCACAAAGGCTTCACAGGCTTTCCAGTGCCCAGGCTCTCGACTGGCGAGTTCAACGTGACAGATTACAATCCTGCCGTGTGTGGCGGCTGCGAATGGACATCCATCACATACGAAGGCACACCTTTTGAGTACGCCTTCACGATACCGCACGATATGGAAACTCTCATCGATTTCATGGGCGGCGCTGACGAGTTCGAACGTCGGTTGGACTACATCTTCGAGCCGAACACAGCGGAGCAGAACCTTGGAGCGAACGGCGCTGGCATCACTACTATCATGAACATCGGGTGAGAGAGAACGAAGAATGTGGCGGACAAGATGAATCGACTGAGCTGACGACTTGCAGGAACGAGCCTGATTTCGCAACACCATTCGAGTACCACTACATCAACAAACAAGCCAAATCTGTCAATCGATCCCGCTCACTCAGCAATCAATACTTCCACGATGCCATGTACGGCGTGCCCGGAAATTCTGATGCGGGAGCTCTGAACTCCTGGTTGCTGTGGCAGATGATCGGCCTCTACCCTATCGTCACGCAGCCCGTGTATCTTCTCGGATCGCCGTGGTTCGAGGATGTCAACATGACGATCAATGGTAACGCTACGCTGCGGATCACTGCTGCAGGCTTGGACAATGAGGACAGCTATTTCGTGCAGTCGGTGAGGATTAATGGGAAGGAGTGGGACCGGAACTGGTTCGAGCATGAGGACATCATGGTTCATGGAGGCACGATCGAGTTCAGGATGGGAGCCAACATGACATTGTGGGAGCAAGGCGACGTTCCGCCGAGTCCGGGCCATTACTCGAAGCCTGTAGCCTAAGAAGATTGCTTGGTAAAGGTGTCAACACGGGTCAATTGAATTAGTGACGAAACGAACCATGGTGCTAGATGCCACTGAACTGATCTCCTTGTCCGACATCACCATTCCGTGATGAAGCAGCATATCCTCTCCTGACTCTGGTCTGTAGAGCATACTCTCTATCTCGCTTTTCTTTCTCTAGACGCGCAGCTTTCTTCCTCTCCCACACAGCTCGAATGGTCTTCTTCGTCTGTTCCTGTCCCTCTTCGAAATTGGCTCGAGCCAATTTCACAACCGAGTCGATTTCATCCGGTGTATAGACAAAGTTCCAGGTCGACATGAAGTCGGACTTCATAGGGTCTACTCCCGGCACCTTGTCGTTCTTGAGGAATGGGAAGTAGATGAGGGCGATTCCAGCGTCTGGACTCATCAGATGCCAGTCGTCAGAGACATCTCGCTTCAGTCGCTTGGTAGGCGGCTCTTCCATGTACTCGTCCTTTTCTTGCTTGGAGCCGACCCATACGGTACAGTGTCCGATGTCTTCCGTGTGCGTTGTCTGCTTTTCTCGCGCAGCGTCCAGTGCTTGTGACGAGTGGGTCTCCGATGCCGCTTCGGCCAGCTTCATGTCCCGTTGTACTTCTTTGGATGACTCGCCAGCCGGTGGCCATCCAGCGCCCATCGGCCAGCCACGGATGCCACGTTGGGTAACGTAACCATCGACAACTTTGATCCAGTTGTCAGTCTTGACATCTGCCGACGCATCAAAGGCGATCACAACATCCACATCACGGCCAGGTCTCAGCAGTGGGTATATTGGCAAGTTGTTGGACATCCCGGCGTCCATTAGCTGCAGATGCGATGACTTGTGCACACTCTCTGGGCACGTTTTCGGAAGGCGATCTTTCAACCCTAGCGCGAAGTTCGGAATGACAGCTGGGTCAACAGGATGAACTTTGACCAGATCCTGGTCCTTCTGCGTCAAAGAAGAATCCAGCATTCCAAGTCCTGCAGCAATGATTATAGGCCGAATCTCTTTGTAGTAGTGAGATAAAGTGGCGCAGAATGCGCTGCCCCATATTCCAAGCATCAGAGGCACTCTCATCTCCGGCAATGCTAGGCCATTTTCACGCCATTTGGTGTAGCCTTCGTCAAACCTTCGACCCATGGCCCAAGTAGGTATTCCAGCATTAAGCTCTTCGCAAAAGAACTCGTACGGAGTCCACTCGAACCACTGGAACCAGTCGTAGTGCTTCGTGGAGAACCTTGATTCTTTGGCTACAGTCGAGACATCGGTTGGAGGATCTGGAATCTCATGGCGAACAGCGGTGTAAATCGGAAGTGGCTGCGCCCCATCTTCGATATAGTATCGTTGATTCGATATCTTGAGATCGTAGTCGCTGATTCGTAGCTCTAGCTTCGGTATCATCAAGCGCGTTGCTAAGAGCAGTCCATATACATCGACTATCCCAAAATCGGAATCGGGCACACCTCGAAGCTTCTCGACGAATCCGCTCAAGAGAAACTTGTTAGTAGGCGCCTGATTGAGAAGGTTCAGGGCTGCTGGAGGATATGCGATATGGATGCCAATACGGTCTTTCAAATGATTGATTAGGCGTTGGTGGCTGAGTTTTCCAATGGAAGAGAAATATAGAGTCTGTAACCAGCATGAACCACTCACACCTGCGGTATAGGTCACACAATCGAACAGACCTGACTCATGCGCAGACAAATATGATGAAGCGCCAGCGACTAGCGCTCTCAGACCTCCACCACTACCACACATGGCGATAGTAGGAACATCATCCGGATGCACATCTTTCTCAGCAAGACCCAAGTAGCGAGCTAGAGCTTTTGCCGTGCTCTGCTTGCGTTTCTGAAGAAACTCTTGCTCTTCTCTGCAAAGCTCCTCGGAGATTCTCACGGAAGCATTCCACAAGATTTCAGGATGGACCTCGGGATCATGAGCTTGCTCCCATATCTCCCAGCTCAAAGACCAAGGAGCCATGGAAAGCTCATTTTGCAGCTTTGTCAATAAGCTTGGGAGCGCCTGCATCCAAGAAGGTACGACGAATGACGCCAATTGAGCGGGAATCCTAGCAAAATTAAATCCAGTGACTGAGTCGCAGACATCAGACACCTGGCGTGTTGCTGAGCGCCATGAAGAGAGTGCAGTATCGCCAAGATCTCCTTCGTAGTCAAATACCGAGTGCCCCTTGGTTTGAGGAGGCGGTGGCTGCGTGGCTCCAGTGCTACCCGGTTCTTGCTGCTCACTAGACTGTCGAGTGGCGGAATGTTTGATTTTCTGTGTCAACGAAGCATTCTCGGTCTGGACCTCGGGCTCTGAGCGCCAGACAGAAGTGGTATCATGGTTGCTGTCCAAGAGAATTGGTTTCTTTGGCCAGAGGCGGTATGCAATGATCACCGATGAGCCGCCACCAATGCCATACAAGAGCCTTCCTGTATTTGCATTGCGCAGCGATCTGACGGCGCGCTGCATGCTGATGCAGAATTTTGTTTGGATAGCATATCAGTGTGATGCGTGAAATGAATGGCTGACGCAGTGTGCATGTGCGCTTTGGCACGGCCAATGTATGTCCAGGTAGTCAAAGAGGCACACGAACGAAAGGAAGAAGGCCGGATGAGGTCGGTGCCAACATTGCCCGTCCAGAATCAAGGATATCCCTGATATCTTATTATTCAGGTACCGGGATGGCACGGACCCACATAGCGTCACAACGAATTGGCTCCCGTCGCTTGACCTTCGCACATACAAGAGGAAGGCGCAAAGAAGTACACATATCACTCAGCAATCGGATGAAGAAGCCACACGTAGTCCGCTGTGCTTCTCCATCATGCACATCGATTGTCAGAAGACTCTAAGGCACAGGCATATCATATGTAGGAAGTGCTTTCACAAGACACACTTGTCGACGGGCCCTTGCAGCCGAGGCGCGAGGGCACATACGCTAAAGCATAAGTGGATCTTCTGCCAGTGCTTTCGACAATCACGAAACACTGTGAGATACAGCGAAAGCCTTCTCAAGATCCGATGCTGTGGATGCTGCATCAGCGCTCGGAGGTATGCTGCATCGACACTCTACACCGGAAGCCTCAAGTTTGGCTGCGGCATGTTTCCACTCCCTTTGTTGTATGACCCTGTATACCGTAGCTCGGGCTCGCGACCTTTCTTTGCGCTCTTTGCTATAGCTGCGAACGTGTGGAAAGGTTGGAGATCGTCGCCTACTTAGCCATCGTTGACAAGATATCTGAGCTTCTCGGACTTCCTCTTGTGCAGAGCTGACAAGGCTGACAGCTACAGCGTTGACTCTGCACCGAGTGGGTTAAGAGGCTCGAGCTTAGCCTGGACATCTTCGACCGAGCCATTGCTGTAGGCATGAGATACGGCTTAGAGCTGGAATATATCCATAGACGAGAGGAGGACAGAAACGCTACAGTGGGTTGAGAGACCAGACATCAATGGATCTTGTCTACGTGCATGCGGCAGCAGAGAGCGCCAGAGCGTTTCAGTACCCGTATCTTTTTCCGCCTGGTGGCCAGTGATGTGTGAGAGGTGGTGTTTCAGAAGCACGGTCCAGGCGCTTCCGCTGCCATGGTACAAGTGGAACTCAGCTTGTGTGGAGGCTGGAGAGCTGCCAGCTACCATTTGAATGTCCACTTCATGTAATTACACTCCATACTCAATCTAAGCAAGCAACAATCAGAACCTCGACTACGCGAATGCACATGGTCGCCGAGCACACTCCTGACCGAAAGTTTGAAATCAATACTGCCATTTGAAGACGGCCCTAGCATGTGACGAGCCACACCCACCGACACCGACCTACTCTAGCCACGATGGTCGTGCCCCGACATAATGCCTTTGCGGAGGAGTCGGCGGAGGTGGAGGTGTTGTACGCCAGCTTGGAGAAGATGAAATCGGTGTCCAAAAAGATCCAAAGCTCAATGTCGCGCCTGAACGACACCGGCCGCACCGTGCAAGATGCGATAGGTCCGATATATGGGAACACTCAGAGGCTACAGACTCAAAATGCCAACATTGATAAGATCTTGAGCGCGATTGAAAAGGTCAAGCAGCCGTTGGATATGAGGAACAAGGAGGAGCGCATAATACGGAATCGACCAGACCAGGTAGGATTGGTCGAATACGTTGCGAGCATAGACAGAACGAATCAAGCTCTCCGTGAGTTGAAGGCAACGAATCTGCGATCAAACCAGATCGCCATCTCGGAATTGAGCAGTCTGTTGGCGGTTGGTACTGGGAACCTGGAAAATGTGTTTCGTGACATGCTGCGACAAGACTCACAGCCGATTGAGCCGCTCAAACAGATCACGCAAGGCCAGGACTTTCCTCGGATAGCGCCTAACAAGTCTGCGCAGCTTCGCTTGATCAATACCAACATATCAAACTACACCTCGCAGATTGCTCCCTCGGGTGGCTTGACTCCATCTGCGAAAGTCTACGCCCATGAGCGAGGCCAATACCTAATGCTGTCCCTCCAAAACCTGGCCACAGCCTCTATATCGACGGCGCGCAAGGCTCAAGCTGATTCAATGTACAAGCCGGGCCAATGTGCGATAACGACGTATGCAACAGCTATACAGGGCATGTACATAGCGGAGTACGACAACATCTGTCCAGTGTTCAGCAGAGATGAATGGGGCAATGTTCTATTGGCGACTTGCCAGGAGTCACTTCGAATGTTTCAATCCACCATCAAAGACTTGGACACTCAAGTCCGCAACAGCCCAATCACGGACTGCTATCTGGCATATGAGATCATGGATGTCGTGTCGAACACGTCCTTCCAGATCGAAAATCATACCGGAGAGTTGAAACATGCCTTTTCAGATGCCTTGAAGCCACTGCGAGAAACAGCAAAGTCTTCGCTATCGACGTTGCTGACAGACATTCGGATCAAAGTCAACCAGATGCTGCAGATTGCAGGAGATGGTGCAGCATTGCCATTGACTTCCGACGTCATGACCAGACTACAGCTCATGACCTCTTATCTGGCACCGCTGAGTAGCATCATGCGAAGTCTGGGAGATGGCGGATGGAACAGGCCAGATGCCGCATCAAATCAATCCATCCCAACACTGAAGTCGTTTGATGTCGGCGCCGACGGCAAACAGCTGTTCGCGCATTACTCCATGGACAGCATCGACGCATTGCTGTCGAGCCTTGAAGCTAAGGCGAAGCAGTTACAGAAGGGCAAGAGTCTTCAAGGCGTGTTCTTGGCGAACAACGTTGTCGTCGTCGAACGCATGATCAGAGCGTCCGAATTGCAGTCACTCCTGGGTAGTGCACAGCCAAGGATAGATGCGTGGAAGAAGAAATCAACGCAGCTCTACATCGACGCCTGGAAAGAGCCCTCTGCCTATTTACTCGATGTGCAGTACACCAAGAACCATCGACCATCGTCTACTGGACAGGGCGTTGACTCAGCAGCTGTGCTGAAGAATTTGGGCAGCAAGGAGAAGGATGCCATCAAAGAGAAGTTCAAGAACTTCAACATGTCTTTTGATGCACTGATGGAGAGGCACAAGTCGTTCAAGATGGAGCCAGAGGTGCGGAGACAGCTGGGAACAGAGGTGCAGAAGGTCATCGAGCCACTGTACGCCAGGTTCTGGGAACGCTACCACGAAGTGGACAAGGGCAAGGGCAAGTACGTCAAGTACGACAAGGGCCAGCTGAGCGCAGTGCTGGCTGGCATGAGCTAGTAAAAACGTGAGTGGTAGGTGCCCTGATGCGTGCTGGTCTCGGCTGAGGAGCTCGACTCGAATTAGAGAAGACTTTCGATTTCAATGATACCCATTGTGTGCCGCAGCGAGCAGTAATGTAATGGAGTAGATTGCCTTCTGTGCTCAGATTTAGGGAACAGATCTCAATACGACAGAATTATCCTTGTCGCTACCATGTGAAGTCGGGCATCACGTCCAGGCTATCATCTGACGGCTCAGGGTCTCCAGCTGTACTCTGTAGGCACTTTGGACTAGCAGAACTAAGGTTTGCGGAGGGCAATTCGGCCATTGGCTCCGCCTCAGAGCTTAGCGCGACTTGTCCCCTATCCGCTGCGTTGCAACTTCCACAGCACACTCCCAGGACTCCCCCGTCACGCATCCATTCACCACCTCAGCAATACCATCATCCCACCACACCTCCCCCAGGCGGAAATACCTCCTGTCCACCGGCGACGCCGCATCTCCATCAGTTTGTACGTCTTATAATACCTTCGCGCCTCTCCTTCATCCTCGGTCCTGCGACGGCGCGGTTTACTTTCTTCTTCCTCGCCAAAAGGAGCGTGCACGAGTGGAACGACACGCGGCATCCTTCAGACAGCAGAATTTCTAGTATGACCGCGCTGTTTTCGCACCCTCTACTCGCGCCTGCATCGCGAGTGCATCATTGCCCGCGCGCTTGTGACAGCAGTGACTGACTCGCGAGCTCTTTCTGCAGGTCGTTCTTGAGCAGGCACTCCACGTTCGATAAACCACGACAGCCGGACCGCTCTCATCATGGGTAAGTCGTCCCACTTCCTTCTACTCCATCACCTTTGCATCCACAACCGCACCTCGTGAGCGCCCATTAGCCATTGGCCATCGAACCCATAGCGTGGGACAACTGGACACCAGCGCACCGTCGTCATGCCGAGCTCCAAGTCAGGCAGTGTCCGCTCCATCAGCACCTCCGTGGCAGCCGCCGACCCCAACAACAGCAGTCCACCACCAGTCCCAGAGCGAGCGTCACTCGGCAGATTCATCTCTCCCGATCGCGCCGAAATCACTCTGCGCGAGCTTCCACACATCACAGGAACTGACATCAAACTTACAGCTGCTCCCATCGGCACCACTGCTCCTCCCATGCGGACCTCCCCGATTCCAAATTCCGCACAAGTAAATGGCAAGCCTACCTCGCCCCTCGTCGCGACTAGCAATTCGATGGCAAACGGCGGTACCAACGCACCTCAAACGGTGACCTCTAAAGATCCAAAGGCCGCCGCGCAAGCAGCCTCGGACATGAGAAATATTGTGCGCAGGAAGCTTACTGGATACGTCGGGTTTGCCAATCTGCCCAACCAATGGCATCGCAAGAGCGTGCGAAAAGGCTTCAACTTCAACGTTATGGTCGTTGGTTAGTCCAGGTCATACTCCTAAGAATGTTTGGAAGGAGCCACTGACATGACTGCACAGGTGAATCTGGCCTTGGCAAGTCGACTCTTGTGAACACTCTCTTCAACACCTCCCTCTATCCACCCAAGGAGCGCAAGCAGCCATCGCTGGAGTATGCCCCAAAGACCGTCAGCATTCAGTCTATCTCAGCAGACATTGAGGAGAACGGTGTACGCCTCCGTTTGACTGTGGTTGATACTCCGGGTTTTGGTGACTTTGTCAACAATGATGATTCCTGGCGACCAATCATGGAGAACATCGAGCAGCGTTTCGACGCCTACCTGGACGCCGAGAACAAGATCAACCGCATGAACATCATTGACAATCGTGTTCATGCCTGCGTTTACTTCATTCAGCCCACCGGTCACTCTTTGAAGCCTCTGGATGTTGAGGTCATGCGCAGACTACACACTCGCGTCAACCTCATTCCCGTCATAGCCAAGTCGGACACACTTACCGATGAAGAGATCGCAGCATTCAAGCAACGTGTATGTCTGGGATAGTGCCCGGTTGTGAACAGTGGCTGATTTCCATACAGATTCTTGCCGATATCCAGCAGCATGACATTCACATCTTCGAAGGACCACGCTACGAGCTCGATGACGAGGAGACGATCGCCGAGAATCATGAGATCATGTCTAAGGTGCCATTCGCCGTTGTTGGAGCCAATACCGAAGTCCAAACGCCCGAAGGCCGCAAAGTTCGCGGACGCCGCTACCCGTGGGGCGTCATCGAGGTCGACAACGAGGAGCATTGCGACTTCGTCAAGCTCAGACAAATGCTCATCCGAACACACATGGAGGAGCTCAAGGAGCACACCAACAATTTCCTCTACGAGAACTACCGATCCGATAAGCTGACCACTATGGGCGTCGCGCAGGACCCGAGCGTTTTCAAGGAGGTCAACCCGGCGGTCAAGCAGGAGGAGGAGCGCTCGCTGCACGAGCAGAAGCTCGCCAAGATGGAGCTCGAGATGAAGATGGTCTTCCAGCAGAAGGTACAAGAAAAGGAGAGCAAGCTCAAGCAGAGCGAAGAAGAGCTCTATGCACGACACCGAGAGATGAAGGAGCAACTCGACCGACAGCGACAAGAGCTCGAAGAGAAGAAGGCGAGAATCGAGAGCGGACGGCCTGTCGAGGAGAAGGGCCGCAAGAAGGGCGGCTTCTCGCTCAGAGGCTAGTGTGCGAGCTTGAAGTAATTGTTGTTGAGCGTGGTGTTTGTGTGTTTCTCGGATGGCTTGAGGACTGTGATGCGAGAAGAAAAGAGGCTGCAGCTGCGGTTGGTCATTATGGGCTCGCGCCTTGACTGATCTGCTGCTGGTGTGCCTTTTAGGGCGGGCTGCTGGAATTGTTGCAAGCAGACATATACTATGTCACTAATTCACATTACTGCGACACCTCGCCCGCTTGGAGCAAGACACAGTGCACTGGCCAATCACGCCCACACCACATCAACTTCAATTCATTACTACGTCAGGACGGGAAGCTTGCTGGCACAGCGGACCCGAGATCGCACGAGAGAAAAATACCCAGCGTCTTTTGTTTTGTTGGAGGTCGGGGAGGTCCTACTTACTACTCTTACTCTGTTGTGATACCACAGCAACTTCATTCTTGTTGTTGTTTCTGTGTGTTAGTAGCATGCCTGGCTGTGGCCGTCGAATATTAATCATCTCCTTGCGTCTTGTCTGATGGATGGAGGAGGGGAGATAGGTAGTCGTACAGTGTATTGAATCTTGGAGGACTTGATTTCTGGCTCAGTCAATTTTCATTGTTCCACCCTCGATGCGTGCGATGATGAGGGCTCGGGCACGGCAAGCCACATCTGGAATTGAGATCAAAAGATAGACATGGTGGACTCGTCTTGGGATTTGCATCTATCTGTGGCAAATGAACGATTGAGCTGATCACAATGAGAAAGTGCTCTCGCGTCACACTCGCGAACCCTAACAAGCAGGAGAACAGACTGCCCTTCACCCTGGGCGTCCACATATTCATCGCACGTGAAACAGATACCACTTACTATGAAAGTCCATCGACCAACTGAGCACTGCCTTGTAAGTCGTCTCCCGCAACGTCACAAAAAAGGCAGGCGTTGGGACTTGCCGCATAGCTCTTTTCTATGCTGCAGCTCCTAGATCTCTCGACCGTTCATTCCGTGCTTCCCGAGCATGGGCCATGAAGAGATGTTGAGCAGAGCATCATACAAGAATCCGCTTCCGTACTTGGACTAAAGAAAAGGTAATAGGCTCTGCAAGTACTGCCAGGCGGTGAATCAGTCTTATGCGAATGATGGAGCAGCATGGGGCCAAATGTATGGGAATACTCCAGAGATGCAAAATGCTAGCGGGCCTGGTCTGATCGATACGATCCTGTTATGCGCCGAATTTAGTAGCACATCCTGCTGACTTTCACGGAGCCATCGGATGGCTGTTTCTTTGGTCCGGCATTGCCGCGTGAATATTGAGGCTTTTGCAATGTCTGCTTTCAATTATAGTTGCAGTGACGACGTGATTAACGGGAGTATGGCGACACTTCTAGGTCTTGTAGTCATTTCAGTATAGTGGAGATAATGTTGGAAGAACAGGTGAAGTCTGAGGGCAGGCAGGGAGCTAGATCGCCAAGCTTTTGGAACTTCATGGGACGCTGGCTCGAGCAGCCTCGATTGCACTATCCTCCTGCGACAACAACATCGAAGAGCCAGGCGGAGTCTGTCACGTCACCAGATCACGACTTCAAGATGTATCGACCATAATATGACCCGGCGCAGTCCAAGATATTGCTCACCATGGAGCGCATCATCGACCGGTCAGAACTCCTGTCAGAGCCAGACACTCCACCGATTTTACCAGACATAAAAAATGTGAAAGCATTAGGCGAAATTGAGTATGTCAGCCGCTACGACGTTTCCAACAATGGCGATGATGGGCATAATGTGGACGATGAAATGGATTTTTGTCTTTTTGCGCCCGCGGCAAAGGAGGATGCCACAGTCTCCAGGATCCGGATTCAGACGCCTCCATTGACGGTTGGCGAGCCTGGATTCCTCAGCAGTCGTCCTCTACACTATTACTTCGCACGAGACTCAACCGAAGATGAGAAAGAAAATTTCCGGAGTGCGGCAATCAGTGGCAAAGCAATCATGTCATGCGCGACGACGTCCTGGCCAGGAAGCACATACAGATGGAAAGTGCTTCGCATTCCTGCCACCAAACGTCAGCGGCTTCTGCTATCCAATAGTATAAATGCAGTCTCAAAGCTCATTGACGATAATTCAAAGACCAAGCGCAAGCGACCAGGCAAGACGTATCGCCTCAAACTCCGCGCAAGAGCCTCTGCTGCTCAAGCTGAGCAAGAGGCGACTCGAAGGGCTGCCGATGCCAAGGAGGTCGCGGACAGAGAGAAGCGCACTCGCCGAAACCGTGAGAAAAAGGCCAAGAAGAAGCAGCGCGATAAGGCGAAGAAGGCTGTTGGCGATGCTACTGCTGATGACGGCACAGATCAGTCGTCCTCCGAGTGAGATTCATCTCTGATTCGCAACATGAAGTGCAGAAGCGAAGGCGCCCGAACCTCCACTATCTAATTCCGTGCCTTGACTTCGCGATATCGACTCTGATAAATATCGTCGCCCCCAGGCAGTGTATCGCTAGTCAAATGGAGCCGCTATTGCTTCTTGCAGGACTTCGTGCTGTCGCTCTTGATGTATCTGTATCACGGTGTCCAGATCTCGAAAGCTCGATTTGCGAAAGAGTACCTCTCTGCAGAAGGGGCAGTGTGTGTTTGTTCCCGAAGCCAGGAAGTCCACGACGAACCAAGACACTGCGCATGGTTGGCAGATCACATGCTGTCCGACACAAGGTAGACGCACTGGTATTGTCTTGCCATCGAAGTATGGAAAGTAGCAACATGCGCATCTGTCTTCTTGATCATTCAGGACCGTGGCAGGCGACGACTCGATGATACATTCGACGAAAGTTGCCCATGGTGGGAGGCGTAGGTTTGCTGCCCACTGCGTAACAAGTTGGCCATCTCCAAGGACAGTATGTTCGGCCGACCCTGGTGAGTGGTTATGACTCGACCACAAAGATCGTCGCACTCGTCGCACTCGTCGCGCGGTGGCCTGCGCTCGGTACAGGATCAGCCGTTCGATATTCGGCGGAGGCATTACTCTACCAGGCATTCGAGTGACAGGCTCCATGTTGAAGAGGATGCAGTCTTCCGAAGGCGCGAAGATGCATATCCAATGGTGCAGAGATTGTGATGACGCTCTAGACGGCCAGTGGACATTCTTTATATACGATGTCTGCTATAGAGCGTCGCGAAATGGAGGCCTATGGCCTATCGACACCAGATGGCCCAAGATGGGCTTACCAGCTTACAGTTGAGAGGACATGAGGACACACAACCAAGCAACTTGGCACAACTGCAATGACAACTATTCCCCCTGCCTAACAGGACTCCATGCCAGAGATACGAGTCCGACGTCGAGAGTGAATGTCAGGGGTCTAAGGATAGCCTATGCATATGACAATGGATCAACGTGCAGGAACCGCCCTTAGATCGGCCTGCAGCGGCAGAGTCAAGATCTACTAAGAAACGTCCCCGTCATGCAACATTGTCAATCTTGTTGTTGCAGACAATCGGTGGACTTGAGCCTCAAATCACACAGAGCTGCAATCCGCGGAATCTGCTGCAACCGCTGCGGCAATATGATGCTTAAAAGTCTCATAGGGCTCGGGGACCTGCGAACGTTGTATGTGTTGGATTGGTAAAGGATAACAACACTCTCGGCGTATCTCACTCATCTGGTCAGTATGCTATTCCCCCTGTCGGAGCGGCGAGATTTACACTACGGTATTGAGAAGCGATCATCCCCCTTGCATGCGGGCATTCTGGACTTCACTTCACACCAGCGATCTTGAAGCAATTAATATAGTCCTTTTTGATATATGTATCCGAGTTCCCTGCTGACATCGTTCTGTTTCCCCCTACACTACTCCAAGAACTCCTCGCCATGCAAAATACCACAAGATACATCTCTTTTTACATCCTCTTCCTGGAAATCCACCCCGGCGGACCCGAGCAAGTGCCCATCTTCTGTTCCCACTGTTGCACTCTCTCGACCAACCATCCCGAGTCGAATCCTCTCGCCCACTCGCCGAGTGCTGGCGTGCCAGAGACCAGACACCTCCTCTCCAGATCGATCTTGAACTGCACGCAGTTCGCCTCGCTCTCGCAAATCTGGCGACACTCGTCAAGAGTCGCGACAGCACCGCGGTCGCTGGAAGCGCCGTTGTCCCATTTGCGCTTCGAAGTGCCAAAGACCATCATGCGCGGGAGGGTGTACTGGTGGAAGACGTCCTTGTGTCGGAGGATCTGAGACGCGTCCTGCAACTCAATATGTCAGCTTCCAAGCATCTCTCAACCAGGGATATCCATGAAAGAGAGGCCGAGACTCACCCCGTTCGTTGACGCAATCCATTCCTGCTCAAACTTCCACATATCCTCTACGACGGGCGGGCTCAGGTGATGATAGCTGACGGTAGGTGAGCACCATAGACTCCTGTCTCCCGACGCTGCCTCGTATGGAACGCTGCCGACTTCCTCGCCTTGGAAGATACCCCATGAGCTGACGAATTTGGCGCCAGAGTCCTTCAGAGCCTTGCCGAGGACTGCATCACCAGCCCACTGCTCGTCTACGAATGTGTCCCACGCTGCTTGCTCTTTCTGGTAAAGTTTGACCACGGCCTCGAGCGCTGGGCGAGAGAGGATGTAGCCAGTACCGCCGTGCGCGAACATGATCTCTCCGAGGTAGATCTGCGAGCCGAGATAGAGTGGGCTGGTCCAGTCGAGCGCGTTGACATAGTTGAGGAGGGTTTGCCAGAAGACGTACTAAACATTGTCAGCTCTCAAGTCTCATCACCATACTGTCTCGATACTGGCCATGGGCATGGAGATACTTACGGTGTCCGTCTCAATGAAGACGTACCACTTCGCCGTGGGGTACTCATACAGTGTGCGGTTCGACATGGGCAAGAACTTCCACTTGTCCAGCTTCCAGCCCGGATTCTCAGCCTTGCCAGACTTGCTAACCTGCGACTGAGAAATAGGACCACTAAGCTCTTCCGGCTTGAGAGCTGCGCGGCCACCTTGCTGCAGGCGTCGCCAGAGCTCGAAATCGGGACTGCTATCCTTGTACTTCTTCTCGATACTTTCGAGCGCATCATGGATGTGCACGCCTTGGAAATCCTCCTCGTAGTCGGAGAAGATGAGGTAGTTGTGGTAGCAGCGAAGAGTGCTGGTGATATGGACTGGGACCTTGTCGGCGAACTCGGTGGAGCCGGTCTTCATGATCACGGCGACATCCTGAGCGCCAGGCAGGTTCTTGCATGGCAGGTCGCCATGGGCTGGGACCTCAAACTGCGAGGGCGATGTAGAGCTAGCGCTGCCGCTCTTGTCTGGCTGCTCGGTGGGGAGATCGAAGGGCGAGTCTTGATGGGAGGGAGGAGGAGCGTTCGTGGATGGAGGAGGCGCGTTCGTGGATGGCGCAGAAGATGAACCCCACGAGCTGGGGTTTCGTGCACTCGGGTGCGATGAGAGGTAGAACAGACCGAGGACGATGACGAAGGCAGCCGCGATGGTCCAGAGGGTCCTCTGCGGAACCCGCGACAACTGGTTGTTGAGAATGGCCATGATGCTGGCGGGCTCTTGTGATTATGTGCGCTTTTCAGGCGTGCCTCATAGCCTGTGTGTATGTGCAACAAACGAAGAGAGAATAGATCCAAGAGCCAAAGAGCGAAAGTCGAAGAGAAGGACAGCGCAACAGGCAGTAGCGATAGCAATGGTAGTAGTAGCAGTGGTAGTATTGGGTGTACACGTAGACGGTAGAGTACACGAGAAAGGGACAGCTAACATCAGCCTAGAGGCAGCCTTACCGTTGGGCGGAGAGCGGGAGGAGGTTGTGGCAGAGGCAAGAGGCAGTAGGAGCAGCACTTTCACGGCTCTGCGAATCACAGGCGCGCTATCATCTTGGTGATTAGGAGTATGGGAGGAGCTGAAAAATCTCAGGGGCCCAATAATTCCGACTCCGCCTCCTCGTAAACCACATCCATCTCTTTTTTACACGTTGCTGTTGAGCCCTGCAGGAAAGACGTCGCAGGGGAAAAGGGGGGCGGCATGGCACCAAAGCGACTTCACGTCACGGGAGTTCGCGCTTTTCAACTTTCTCCCCCATCTTTTGCCGCCAGACCGTGCGGCGTAGACCGCGAATTAGACTGTTCGCGACGGGGAACATGGAAGTCATGTGCCAAGAATCGTCAGGGGGTTCAGGCGTCCCAGTGCCCGGTGCAGCATCGAACATCACGATTCGGCGAGACGACCCACTACATGCATGTAGCTACATGGATGCTCCGTACCAGCACCGTGGGTGCCTTTCCATTGGACTGGGCTCTATTTCCACCTCGTGTGGAGTAGCCCACTTGTAGCGCAGTGCAGCTTCCAGACCTCAGCCTCACTTCTATGTACTGTTAGCACTCACTACACACGCTGTGGCGACCTGGCTAGAAATGCGTGAGGGAGCATAAGATTGTTCTTCGCTTGGCTGTCGGCGGAAGTCGGCATCATTTTTCAGGGAGGTTGTGTTTGATGCTCGAGGCGGGACGCCATGGGTTGATATACCGGTGAAATGCAGGACCAGCATGCCGATCCTATCGCTGAACTAGTGGCAAGAACGGACATCGTCCCGAGCAGACGATAATTCAGCTGAGCACCGACGACCTCGGGGGCCAAATGGGCGAATCCACGGTAAATTGTGGACTTGGACCACCAAGCCTTCCATGACTGCTGTCAATAATGCACACCGCTCATGCAATGAGATACACAACATATCCATAATCTCGTCAAACATCAGTGCAAGCAAGCAAATAAGCAAGAAACATCACTTCCGAGCGCTCGGCGCCACGCTGTTGGCGTCTGCGCCGCCGTATGCCGTGCTTCCACCCATCGTGCTCGGCTGGTATGTGCTTCCTGTATACTGGCTGACTTCTCTCATCGCTGGTTTCCTGGCTGCCTTCTTCCTGTACACCAGCCATGCGATCACTCCTCCGATGATTGCCAGAGCGGCAACGCCACCAATGACACCGCCAGCAATGGCACCGACGTTTGTAGACGAACCGGAACCTGTCTCGGTCGCTGCTGCAGAGCTGGTTGTCGAGGTTCCTCCTGTTGTTGCTCTTGTTGTTCCGCTTGTTGGTGTCGCTGTGATCGTTGATGAGCTTGTAGTCGTGACTGTAACAACGGTTCCAGCGGACGTCGTAAGCACAGCACCAGGTTCAACAAGGTATGATTGATAAGCCAAGTACGTGGTAGATGCGGTCCCACATCCGTATTGATAGTAGGTATCAGTTGAGGGTCCTTGCAGCCAAATAGTCGTGCACTCGGGTAGCGCAGACGGACTGAATCGAGAGAGTTAGCATGCTGTTCTCACGCCGATTTGGGTCTTATTGAGCTTACCATGAGATGACGTGACTGCTGGTGTCTCGAATAATTTGCGAATATGAATTGCCATTGGAGCCGCTCGAGTACGGCAGGCACGAAGTGATCCAGGGACATCCATCGAAGTCGGCAGTGAGCACCCCACCAGAAGTCGAGGTGTATGGACAGCACCAGACGTTGTAAGGACTTCCAGACTGCACGAGATACCCGCAAGCAGTTGTCGAGCTGCCTTGATTCGGACAACTCAAAGGACTTTGTGATAGACCACTGACCCAACCGCAGATGTGAGGGTCCGTGAGCTGTGTATTTTCCTGGCGCCCGAAGAGTTGGTTGTTGTCTATACTACCAAAGACCAGCTCTGGTCCACGAGTCGGGTTGGGCGACCAGCCGTTCACGGGATCTGGTTGAGGTTTTGCATATGGCGTGGGCTCTCTGGGGGCTACCAGTCCGGCATGAGCTGCTTGAGAGGCGGCGAGCGCAAACAATGCCGTTCTAAATGATCGCGGCATGGCTGTTGTGTTGTTGTGTGGTTAGACACGAAGATGACTTGGAAATGCTGTTATCGAACAACGACCAAGGCCTTGGTAAAAAAGGACCAACCAAGCAGGGGAGTCCAGAAGGATTGCGCCAGGTCAATTAGTTCTACCGTCCCGTCAGGTAGCGTACGGCGGACACGACTTTTCCGTCGAGGTCTTCCCGATATCGAAAGACTTCAGCCGCAGCACAATGGTCAGGTATCGAGGCTTTGAAGATTCGACGGCGGATCCTCTGGTATATGGCGTCGAGCTATGTCCATTCTGTGGACTACGTTAGCTGGATGGCAGGGTCACGCTGCTCATGCTCATGCACGTGCACATATAAGCGGCCTCTAGATACACAAGCCGCGCAAGTATGGGAATTTTGAGCAGCACTTTAGGGCATTAGCGTGTGGAGGCTGGAGGTGTCAGGAATGTCTAAAGCAGCAACCCGAGTGGTGTTTCGCGCAGATCTGCATATCCATAAACAGCAGCTTGGCTGCGCCCGCTTCCTTAGCGTCGCAAGTGGTGTGCTGCTAACAGGATACCCGATATAAGGTTTCACACGTGAAGCTCTCGTGGCTGAGCCCTGGAAGGCCCTGAAGTTCGGTCGAATCGGTCGGATCTTTACATGGACCACATGTTCCGTTCTGCACACATCGAGAAGATTGTGTGACGACGTAAGGAATAGACAAGATACCTCGACGTTGCAATGTGAGCACTGAGGTTGCTGACGCAGACGAGTCGAGTGGAAAGGCTGCTTCGGGCGATTTGTGAATTTCTCCAAGCAAGACTTCCAGTCGTGCGCTTGACCACTGATCGGCGTCCTCCTGTGAGGATTGTGAAGCTCCAGCCCGGGCAGATTTCACGACTTCTTTCGCCGTCTCTCGCACATAAGAAGATCGACGGGGTCAGACATACATATGCCTCAGGCAGAGTGAAGCAATTGTTTTGCCGACGCGGGAGACAATGGCGATGAACCACACTCGTGGAGGACTTTAGGAGATCTAATGCTATGTGAGCGCCAAGATCGGACGCACTGCCAAAGCAATGGATCTTCTCCTTTACTTGTAAGTCTGGACTATGCGTCTCATGCTTCAATGCGACAAGGTCCATGAGCATAAGCAGGATCTCAAACCTCCCTTGCTTACCTTTCATATTGACCCATCTGATCGGAGTCGAGCCGTGGTTCCGTGAGATCTCACTTCTATACACCTCCAGTTCTGAGATTGACTGATGCGGCTTATTCTCGAAAGCATGTTTGCAATCAAGGAGCAGGTGTATATGGCGAAGGACGAGCCGTTGGTGGAGTTTCGCAAAGAATCCTCGTCGCGTCTTTCCTGGCTTAGGAGGCCCGTCATTGCCGACATCGAGCACGCATGGGACCTGTATCCGATCCAGAAGGGCGGTGTCGGTGGAAGGCGTGATGAATATTATGCACGAATGCGGGCGGATGTGGAAGAAATGCGGCGCTGGTTGTGAAACTCGCTAGCGTGTGTCGAGTGCTAGAAATAAGTACTGTCAAAGTGATTGCACTCGACTTTTGTCTTGAGAGCTCTTTCCTTCGCGAAAGTCGCCAGAGGCGCCGACAACGCCAAGCGTGCATGCGTCGAACAGAGACGAGCCGCATGTGCAGAGCGGTCGGCGAATCAAGCGAGACTCCTCTTACTGCAACAAGCGCTAATTTTGTCCATGTTGCTCCCCAGCCCAGCCGTGAGACGCTTGCTCGGGCGGAATCGTTGGCAGCAGTGGCGGCGATCTGCTCGGAGTCACGAGCTCCTCGACCTCAACCTGGGATCTGCCTAAGGGTCTTCCTCGACTTGACCGTACAGAGCAGATGGACCAGGCGCACAGACGACAGCTCGGCGTGGTGAGCATGGAGAAGATGCTGGAAGTGGGAGCTGTGGACGAACAGGCGAGGAGTCTTTTACAGACGGTGGAGCAGATGACTGGTCAACTACGCGAATTCAGAGCTCAACGACAGCATAAATCTCATCTGTTTACGGACGTCGACCACAGATTATTCGACGAGACCGACTACTATACCGAAGAGGCGGTCCACCAAGTTGCTAGCCTGGTGGAGGGGATCAGAGCCGATGCGGATGCCAATGGAGGCAAAATCCGGAAGCGAACTCGCCTAATGTTTACATTGAAGAACTCTTCGAAGGTGCAAGTCGCCTTGACGCAGCTTGGGATCGCAGCGCAGAGCCTGAATAGGGATCTGGCAACTGTTGTGAACAAGAATTGGAAGAATCCGCCTCAGCCTGCTATTCAAGTCACAGAGTACTATGGGCCCACGTCAACACCACAAACTTTCGACCCGAGCAGAGTCCAGGAATTCTACAACCCTCATCAAGAACCACGAGACGTCAAACCGCCACCTCCCGCATATGAGGAGGCTTTATTCCTTGCTGAACGGCGACAACGCAATCAAGAGCGACGTGCCAGTGTGGCGACAGCAGGCCACGCCTCACCAAATCCATCAGTGTCCTCCCTTTCTCATTCAGCAGACATCTCAGCGCATTATCGGCCATCTACCGACATCATCATGGAGCTGCCATCAGATGAGGGATTTGGACCCTCATTTGACAGATCGCCTAACACACCCACAGGCTCAATTGCGCCGTCAGATGAATTATTCTTCGAGCCTGAATCGCAAGCTGCACCTTTCAGGACTCTCACACAAGTCAACAGGCAACCACGGCCGTATATGACCACGGGCGGGCCGTCTAGGTCACCTCATGCCCAACAATCAATGCATCAATCTTATCAGCCAGCTATCAGTGGAAGGCAAAGAAGTATGCGCTGGTTGGAAGACCGTTCCGGCGAAGGAGCATTCGGCTGAATTGCAGGACATTGCAGCCAAATTGGCACCTCATCAAATCCAATATCATCGTATGCTACGTTCTTAGCACGTCCGGAGGTAGAATGACCTGCGCCGACTCTACTATCTTGCCCTCGTCGTCCGCAACCTTCAGAAATCCCGGAAACTTCACCAACGAGCTTCTCGATATGGTGCTTCCTTCTACTCTTGGGCTGGCACTCCACTTGAAGTCATACATGGACCCCTGAGACATGATCAAGAACCCAAGGTCCGAGGCTGTTATTGCGAGTCCCTTCGCGTTCTGCTTGGCCGCTTCAGGACTCTGCTGCCGAGCTTGCCATGGCATGAAGGTGGAGCATAGTGCATCAGCCACATCGGACGCATGAACGTCTCGGTCCATCTTATAGGAGGGATCAGATTGCGGGTTGGGGAATAGAAAGGTGTCGAGGAGCTTCCATTGGCTGTACGCTTGTCGATACACTGCCTGGTGTGTCAGCAGGTCAATTTGCTACCGCGAAAGAAGGGCACACGTACCTGTACCATCCCTCGACGAGTTTGTCGACTGTTCCTGGAGCTTTGGGGGCAATATCGCAATCCTTGCAGGTAAAAGTGACAACTCTGGCCTCGCGTTTGGCGAGATCGAATTTATCAGGTCAAATGCAATACAATGCTTGATGACTAGCAGAGTCATCTTTGGTGTCTGCAAGAGTTCTTCAATCGGTGCTGGAAGCTTCCCAGAATCAATCTGTCTGATAGCTTGACTCGAATTGGCGTCCCTTCTGGCTTCATGCGCCTGGTAGAAGTTGTCCACGTGCAATTCGATCTGATCAAAGAGCGTCTTGACAGCATTGCGTAGCGTTCTGTCGTCCGCAGATTGTGGTAAGTAGGCCTCCCAAGCAGCGACTCCTGCGCCATGACTCCCCTTCTCGGAGAATCCAGTGTGGGTTACGGTACGCTGCTCAGAGGCTTTGGATCTACTCCGACGACCGCAGAGGAAGAATGTCGCCAAGAATGCCAGAAGAGCGGCACCAATGGCGGAACCGACTGCCGCTCCAGCGATTTCACCTGCGCTGTAGCCTCCACTGGAGCTGCTGGAGGATGTTGCTTCGGTGCTCGTAGTTTGTACCGCCGCAGAGGCCGCAGATGTTACCGCACTCGAAGTTGTAGATATGCCTGAAGTGGAAACGGCACCTGAAATCGTCTGCGAGATGGATCCAAATGAGAGCTGTCCAGGTAACCCGTTGCCAGAGTCGCTGCTGGTTGCCCCCACGATCCCTGTCCCTGTCGTTGAATATGAAGTTGTCGGCAGAGAGGTCTGCTGGCCGGTCCCAGAGTCAGTGTCCGCCATGACGATGATTAAGAGCCTCGCTTCAGCGCTACGACAAGAAGATAGTGTTGTAGATGGTTAAGACGAGAATTGACCCGACTAATGGAGAAAGTGCCTCGCACCGACGCGAGCAGAGTCTCGACCGTGCGTCAGCAAGTGCCATATTGTGCAAAACCATCGGATCTGGGGCTGAGAGTCAGACAAGGCGGATGTCTCCCGAAAGATGTCTGTCTTTCAGCTGCGGTGGCTTATGCATGCAAGTTTGTACTAGACGATCTTTCAACTGTCCCGTCTGCTGTTTATCGCGAGCGAAGGATTCCCGCCATGCATGCCACTAACGTTTGGCCAGGGCGTACAGGCCGTAGCCGCAATTTGAGTTGAGAACCCTCACCTGTGCGCCGCCGTCCGCCGTCCACAGCGGATTGCGCGCGCATTGTATGTGGACTTGGGTCACACAGCCTCGTGCCAACAATGCAGTTGTGCTGCAGCTCCAGCCGCACGAGACAAAGCTGCATCTTTGACATCTATCCTCGCGTTATCGCCAGCCTGCTGCACGATTTGCACGAGCCCATGTCTGTCGTTAACTCATGAGATCCGTGGCTTTGATTCCGGCTTGAAGGGAGCGCCGCACTTGGACCATCACATCGTGCCCATCTCAGCTGGGTGAGGGAGGGCTACGGCCCGCTTACAGCACCCGTCATGGCGAATCGCTCTGTACAGGCTGACATCGTCGTTGGTATCGATTTTGGCATGACATGTAGGCCAAGCCAAACGTCGTAAGGCATCACTGTGTCTGAGACATATGCTAACCTTCTATCCTTCTACTTAGGTACAGGTTCGTCCGTCAACATCGGTTGTTCCTGCCTATACTGATGGTACTGTAGGTGTGGCATATACGCATGCACCCCAATGGCCCGACCCCAAGACGATTCAACGATGGCCTGGAAAGCTTGGTCACGAAATTCGGAACAAAGTCGACACTTCCATCTCATATGACCTTCGGAGTGGACAGCCCACCACTTGGGGATTCTTGTGCAATCCGGAGGACGACCGCTATGAATATAACTCATTGTTTAAGCTCTACCTGGATCCATACCACAAAGACCCGGCACCTAACCCGCCA
Organism: Microcyclosporella mali; assembly: GCA_002785985.1. Classification (NCBI taxonomy): domain Eukaryota; kingdom Fungi; phylum Ascomycota; class Dothideomycetes; order Mycosphaerellales; family Mycosphaerellaceae; genus Microcyclosporella; species Microcyclosporella mali. The sequence goes on along the minus strand of NHNU01000002.1, from coordinate 817,725 downwards.
TCAACTCAGGATGCTCGAATATGGTACCGGGACTATTTGATATACCTTTATGGCAACCTTATGAGACACTTTGCAGACATAATTCCCAAATTTGCCAGCAAGAGCGTGGAGTGAGTATGACGATGGAGAGAGAGAGAGATTTCATCCTGCTAACATCCTGTTTCAGCTTCGTGTTTTCAGTGCCTGTGACATGGCGCAACAACCCGGGCATGGTCGCCGAGCTGGAAGCTACCATACGCTCTGCAGGCTTTGGGTCTCGAGGCTTGGACTCTGCTGGCATCTACCTTACCGAAGCCGAAGCAGCCGCCATCTATGCATCACGTGGATCCATTAGCAGGGGCGAGGTGTTCCTCGTATGTGATGCTGGAGGTGGCACCACTGACTTGAACGTCCTGCGAGTAGAGTCTGCTGTTCAAGGAAGCTATGAACTACTACCGTTATCCTGGACAGAAGGCGCCGCTATCGGCTCCACCTTGATCGACTTCAAGATTCGGAGCATGATCAAGGAGAGACTGGGTGCGATTCAGGACCACTTACAAGGCGACATCAGTGATATCACGACGCAGATGATGCAGGATAAGTTCGAGACGTTCAAGTGCAGTTTCGGAAGCCCTGGCATGGATGTTCCCAGGTTGATCATGCCCATTCCAGATGTCATTCCTGGCCTGTCAGTCCCAGATTATGGTATCGAGGATTCGAAATTGACGATTACGAGGTGAGTGAAGCAGACCTTCAAGTGTGAATTTTGCAGTGTAGCTGACATTTCTTCGCAGAGCAGAGCTTCAGTCGGTGTTCGATGACCAAATCGATCGTATGTGTGCTCTGATCGACAAACAGCTGTCCATCGTGAGAGAGCGACATGCAGCAGAAACAGTATCATATCTTGTGCTGTCCGGCGGTTTGGGCAGCTCACGATACGTGCAGAATTGCATTCGTTCCCGGTATGAGAAAGGTCCAGGCAGAGCTCTTGCCGGCAGTGACATGCAAGTTCTTGGATCCAGTGAACCACAACTTGCTGTCTGCCACGGACTCGTGGCAGCTAGAATGCAGGCGAATATGGGAGGCACAGATGTCTTTGCCAATAGATGCTGCCCTGTCAGCTTTGGCATCTTGAGCCGAGAGCTGTATGACCCGAAGAAACACGTTGGTGAGAAAGTCGTGCAAGATCCTCATGACAACAGAAGGTGGGCTGAGGGCCAGATCAACTGGATTCTGAAACAGGTACGTCTTATCTAGTCCACAAGCGTGCTATCGATGATGCTGAATGCCGGACAGGGACAGATCGTTCGAGCAGAATACGGCGTAAGCGAGCGATATTGCATCAAACTCGAAATGGGAAGAGAAATGGAGCCCTGGCGAACACACATCGTACAATCGGCTCTACCGCCTAATCAATTGCCGAAAAGCATGAAGTACGGAGGCGCAAAGATCATCTGTAGTATTGAGACGGTGCTTCATGCTCGAGATATGAAACGGAAGAATCGACACTGGTAGTAAGTGCTAGAAGAACATTGAAGCAACCGTAAGCAGCATTCACTAATTCTTACCGGCAGCAACTTCAGAGACGAGTACAACAAGGCCGAATTCGAGATTAGGATGATCGTAGGTACCGGGCTACGATTTGAGATCTGGAGTTCAGACGGCATGATCAGAAGCCGCACGCAAGATGAAAGTCAGTTCTGCCAGTTCTCTTGGCCCGGTGGAATGGTAGGCTAACCATATTTTACAGTTGCCATACAATGGGCAAGCCCAACTCCGGAGGAGTACAACCACAGCATGTCCCCTGTACCGGCATACCGACCACCTTCGCCTACAGAACTCCCGCCGAATGTCATGAGTCCTACTGGCTTGGTCGCAGAGCTCGATGGCGGATTTCAGAATTGGCCAAATATCCCGGAGGCTCCAGCAGATCTGCCGAGGTATGGTTAAAGATGGATGCAGCAGGTTTTCAATGGGCATCGAGCACTACATCATTGCATATTCGGCGTGCGCACTGCTTCCACCAATAGCTACAGCGAAAGATACCATTAGAGATTGATCGACTGAATGATTGATGACCCTTGCGCCTCCTGTACCCAGCAGTCCTCAGGCCTCCCTTGACCGGTATGGGACGGCAGGGTGTCTCGGCAGATTGCGGCGGAATCTGGATATCCCATCATTACTAGCCGCGGATCATGGGTGGTCGGGAAGGAGGGCGTATGGTGACTCGTGAGAGGCTTGTGCTAAATCTGCATGCTTTAGCTCGGTGAGGCTGAGTCTAGCTGAACGCCCCTGGCAATATGTATTGTCGCAGCCTCAAAAGTCTACCTGCCTCAAGCGATATTTGTCGGACGGGCCCCAAGACGCCTTGCAGCCTTGTTGTCGTAGATCAACAGAAGCGTGGAGGACGTGATTTATCTGTCCCTTGTGATATCTCTCTTGCTCGTATTATCCCACTTGCAGTGAACTGCGTCACTTAGTACCAAAGCTTCTACCGAGAGTCTCGAAGGTCCTCGTGAACCATGCTCTCTCAGTCTCTCCTCCCGCTCTCAGCAGCTTTCTTCACCAGCATCGTTGCCGCTCTGACATCTCCACAAGCACCACAAACCAGCAAAGTCGCAGATCACGCCGGCCTCCTGCGGGGGTGGATGCCAAAACCCACATCGCCGCCACTCCTCACTCACGAGCATCTACGACGGCAGAATGATCTACAGACTTGCGGTTTCACGAATGGCAACGCAAACAGTCCGAATGTCTGCGGTACCAGTTCTGCCTGTGCATTCTTCGGCTCGCCAGATTACTATTTCGGTTGCTGTGCGACCTCGAGCGATGGCAGTTTTGGCGACGATTGCTTCCATGTCGCGGCCTGCGTTCCTGCGACTTCAGCTTCTGCGCTAGGATACACGGATGGTGGTCCTCTCATCTACTCAGGCTCTGTGCTTTGGTAAGGTCTCTTTGATGTGTTTAATTAAAATCTGTGCTGATCCCCGTATTAGTGGCAGTGGTGCTCCAAATTGCGCAACGACTTACATTGATGGTGTACCGGGTGTTGATGGGCCACGAACACATTACGACTGTATCGAAAGTGCAGCTGCAGTCTACACACTGAGTCAAGACCCGACCACACAGACTTCTCAAAGCTCGCCGATTTCTCAAAGTTCTCCGACTTCTCAAACCTCTTCAACTTCTCCGACTTCTCAGGCACAGGTTGTCAGCACGACAACCCACGTCTCAATCGTCCCAGTTACAATCTTCGATACGCCGACTTCCACGACAGCACTCTCGAGCTCCTCAGACACCGTCAGCTCCTCGATAGAGACGTCTTCGGCGACTACCAGCAGTGCCTCGGCAGCGACTACGTCGAGCAGTGCCATTCGCTTGGTATGGCGCATCAACGCTGGTCTGTCAGGACTGGCGATCGTCGCAGGGCTCCTTGGGACGGGATGAGGGATTCGTGAAGTCTGCTGGTCAGACCACACATATGGTTTCGAGTCCTGGTCAGACATTTTTCATGCATCGCGAAGTGCCACATGACAGAGGAGAGACTGGTGGACTCAGAGAAAAGTTGCGCATAGGTCAGCGATCGCCACATGACTTGTCATGTTCCTGTAGCGTGCGACGTTGTTGTGGTAGGCTTGCATCCATTTGCACGCCCAAGTGCCTACAGTGTCACTCTCATAGACAGCACGTTGCAATTTCATTCGCAGATACAGTAGCTTCGTTCAACCTTGAAGTGACTGAGCAGGAAGGACCGACTAGCGCTCTACTAGTAGTTGTACAGTCGGTCGTTTTGGGCGTAGTGAGGGGATATGTATCTAGATCTGGAATGTTAGGATCGGAAAGGTGCGATATGGCCACGATGACCAACAAGTACCTGCGTCTGCCGTGCCACCCGAGAGGCCGCATCGAACCATCTGAACATAAAGTAATTCGCAGACTGGCCGAGCTGGCCACCTGTGTTATATTAGCGACTTGCGCAGGGTCTTATCAATCCAGTGTGTAGTTATCTGACATGCAAGCCATTCGCAATGGTCTTGACCTACTCAGCGCCACATGCCATTGAGCTGCGCACATGATGCTCGAGCATTGAGAGTACGTGCAGGCAGCAATAATGCTTATGAATCATCATGCTGCAGTCTTTAGTATGTGTTGCATAATGGTCCGATAGGGGTACATTCGGCCGTCCTATCACAACGTTAAGCCTCGGCGGGGAAATTCGCATGCTATATCGGTTGTGAGACCCGGAGATTAACGGCACCTGCTGCATCGCTGGAAACATTTTTGAGCGATACTTAAGTTGCGTGGTATGATACGAAAAAAAGGTCAAGACGAGGCAAATCACTTATCACAATGACATCCAGGCAGGCCTTGGCAACGGCGGCGGCGAGCATCTCAGTCTTGCTCTTCTCTCTCTTCGCTTTCGCCGACCCTTGGCATCCTCATCCATCAACTTACCTGTATCATGGCACGCCTGCTATTGAGGCGCAAACCCTTCAGAACCCATTTCCTTATGCCTTCCCAGACGAAGATGCAGCAGGCACAACTGCCCTGTTCCCAATGCCCAAATGTCACGGTGTAGTCATCGAGGAAGCCACCATTGACGACCTGCAGTATCATCTCTCCCATGGCAATATCACATCTCAGCAACTTGCTCTATGCTATCTTGGACGAATCTTCCAGACTGACGACTACATCAATTCTGTCTTGGAAGTCAATCCGGATTTTCTGGACATCGCAGCTCAGCTTGATGCTGAACGACAAGCTGGTCACATCCGAGGGCCTTTGCATGGCATCCCATTCATGGTGAAAGACAACATTGCTACCAAAGATCAAATGGAAACTACAGCTGGGAGTTGGGCGCTGCTTGGTTCTGTTGTTCCTCGTGACGCCCTTGTGGTCAGAAAGTTACGCAAGGCTGGCGCTCTGCTCTTCGGAAAGGCGACGTTGAGCGAATGGGCAGACATGCGAACCTTTAACTACTCGGAAGGCTACTCTGCCCGAGGAGGTCAATGCCGCTCGGCTTATAACCTCACTGTAAACCCAGGTGGCTCTAGTAGTGGGTCTGCAGTGGGTGTTTCAGTCAATGCCTTCACTTTCGCCTTGGGTACAGAGACTGATGGAAGCGTGATAAATCCAGCAGAGCGTAATGCTATCGTTGGGGTAAAGCCGACAGTCGGGCTGACGAGTCGAGCGGGAGTAGTGCCCGAGTCCATCCATCAAGATTCTGTAGGGTGCTTTGGCAAGACTGTGAGGGATGCAACATATTGCCTGGACGCTATATACGGACCTGATCCGAGAGACAATTATACGCTTGCGCAAATCGGGAACACGCCAGATGGTGGTTATGCTCAATTCCTCGCCAATAAAGATGCACTTCGCAACGCCACCTTCGGCATTCCCTGGAAGAGCTTCTGGGTCTACGCCCCTGCAGAACAACAGGCTATTCTACTTTCGATGATAGACACGATCAGAGAAGCTGGAGCTACTATCATCAACGGGACGGAACTTCCTAATTATGAGACGATAGTCTCCCCACTTGGCTGGGATTGGGATTATGGTAGCCTTCTGTGGCGTACTCCGTTTTGGATCACCGCTGATTTTTAACAGGTACCCGCCGCGGATATCCGAACGAAAGCGAATATACCGTGGTCAAGGTTGATTTCTATAACAACATCAAGGCTTATCTCGCGGAGCTCAACAATACGCACATGCGTTCGCTTGAAGACATCGTAGCCTACAACTACGACAACGATGGAAGTGAAGGTGGGAACCCATGGCCTTTAGGAATATCTGCATTCTACTCTGGCCAAGACGGCTTCCTCGCCAGTCTGGACACTAAAGGCGACATGGATCAGACTTACTACGAAGCTCTCGAATTCTGCCAGACCAGCTCCAGAGAACGTGGCATTGACGCTGCTCTGGCTATGGGTCCGAATGGGACACAGCTAGATGCTCTGCTAGTCCCTCCCGACGTTGGACAGACCTATCAAATTGCGGCTCAAGCAGGTTATCCAGTTATCACCATTCCAGCGGGAGTGAACTCAAACAGCAGCATGCCTTTCGGCCTAGCTCTCATGCAAACTGCCTGGCGAGAAGATTCTCTTGTCAAGTTTGCTTCAGCCATTGAGGACCTTCAGTCTGCTTTGAGTACGCCGTACAGGAGGACATTACCGACGTGGATTGGGTATTTGGAACGGAACCTACCCGTAAGGAATCTGTGATGAGCTATAATTCGAGCCTCCAAGCGCTCGATGCTGCTACCGCTTCCACTTTCCTTACACACCATTGTTCGAGAGGTCGCACACTATTGTGTCATGCCTTATAAGTTGGCACATGTGAATGCAAAACTTCAACTTGCTGATATCTATAGTCTTGACTCGTTGCCTGCTCGAATTTGCACCTTGACCATTACACCTCTTTTGGCGCATTTTTAGCAACAGCTTCATACATCACCGTCTTACCAATCATATCTGGACGGTCAATCGCTATCGATCCTCGATTGAATGCCGCATTACCAACCTCCAGAGGCGATCCGAACAAAACCTCAATACTTGCCCCGACAGCTCTTATTGGTCAGCAAACTAGGCAAGTCCTTGCGCACGGCTCTATACACCGTTGTGAACTCTGGCCGGTTGAAGGTACAAACAACTTCTTGACGTGATTGCACGGGCTGCCAATGCTTCTGATCGCTTCTGATACCTCATCAGGCGTGCTGATCGACGCTTTCCACAGCCTCGATTATTTCTCTTCCCTACAACAACATTATTGCAGCGATACACCTAGACTTCGGTCTCTGATCATAGGACAATATACTTCTTCCAGTCATACAGCTACCACGCCAATCATATCCTGGTATATCTTCATCAAATTTACGAACATCTTATCATCCCGCTTCGTCTGGGCCCTTCTGGTGGCCATCTCTGTCACGAGCAGTCTGGTCTACGCCTCTCCATCTTTCGCCTCTGAGATCACCTTGGTCGGACGTCAGGACTGTCCTATCACGACCAATTCTGATGGCTACACGTATCAATGCGTGAAAGTCGAGGCGACGGCGACGTTTCACCGGCCTCAAGCTGGTGACAGCATGGCAACATTTACTGTCACCTCTTCGACTTCCCAGGAGCAGTCTATTACATCATCTGCCTTTATTTCCTCCTCGAAGCCATCCGGTGATGGTGTTGCAACTATCACGGTCACCAATGATTCGACCTACATTCCGCCTAATGCTAGCATGACCTCGAAGACGAGCTCGGTGAAGCCTTCAGCTTCGCTTGTGCTCATGAGTGAGAACATAGGATCTTCAAGCTCGGGCATCACAACGTCATAGACGACTTCGCCTTCGTCTGTACTCCCGGCCGGGGTCTCGAGTGAGGGCATGCTGTCTCGGGAATCGAGTACCACTAAGATGTCCACCACATCTCGGTCCCTGGCTGTGCTTTCGAGCCAGGGCGCATCGATCACAGTATTGAGCACCACGACGTCCGCCATCCTATCTTCGACCCCAACATCATTGTCGATTCAAGATCCTGGGAACAGCATGACAAACTATTCATGGTCAAGCCTATCTACAAGGTCGTCGCATCACAAGCTTGATAAGTCCTCGAAGTCTTCTGGAGAGCATCATAGCTCTTATACCATGACCATATCTGCGACTCCAGCGTGGACTACAAGTACGACGAGTAAGAGCAGGATTTCTCGATCATGGAACTCGTTTACCAACTCGACTTCAAGTATGTTCACTACACAATCTATTGTGTCCGTATGCACCTCCATCAGAATGGATCCTGGTCCTCAATCAGAGCCTGGCATGTCGTGGTCAATACCACACTTTAAATGCTCGGAGACTGAGCTCTTGTCCACTCCGACCACTATGTCGTCGCCTGCCACCTCGTACACTAGTCTTGTCCCACTCACAACTGCTTCTAAGCCCGTGTCGGGCGTGTCCGCACCTCCTCCAGGATTGATCACGCAGATCAGCGATGGTGCGCCGCTATTCGAATTTTGTTCCTACATTTGCATAAACTGACGATCAGTCTAGGACAGATCCAACAACAGACCGCCTTCGGATCCGAAATGCCTTCAGGCTTGGTGACGATCATGGTAAGGTATCCAACCGCTGTGAAAAAGCAATCCTTACTGATCTTTGCAGGCCAAATACAAGCAAGCCCTGCGGCTCGGAACAGCTCGAATTGAATGGTCAATCAGAACAGTACATATTGGCGTTCGGATCCATATGATATCAGGCGGAGCGGGCCTCAGCTCACATAGTGAATCATGAGTGTACTTGAAAGGCCGATTTCGGGGTTTTTTGGTCATGCATATATCGAAAAGTCATGCTCTTCGTCCCGTGTCCTGGCTCGAGCATCAGGCCCACTGGATACAATACGCAGTCTGGGCAAGGTATCTTGACTTTAGAGATGTTCCCGACAATCATGCTGCTCAGGCACCAATCGCGCGCCTCACAAGAAGTGAATGCTTCGAAACGCTGCTCCATTTTTCCGTAACCACTCGCTTTAACGTTCTGCTCACCCGCGATGAACCAGCAGTCTTCGGCCAAGCCAAGCAAGTACTACGGCCTGCTGTGTATACCTATCTTGCCCGACTCTGCCGAGCACCTCAATGCGGCGATGTTTCAGGTAAGCCGGTCGGCGGATGAGCTAATGGGCCGGGCAGCTGTAGAGCTTTATCAAGTCACCAAGTACGCTGATCGAGCAGATCATTTCATACACAGACTTATCCTCGAGCCGAAATAGGTGAAGACTTATTAACTATCATAACTCGAAGTCCGCATATATATTTTGCCCGCTCGAGATTAAGCTTGTCAAGTCAGCACAATGTCGCCGAAAGGGATTCGCATCGCCATCGACCGTGGCGGCACTTTTACAGACGCCTGGGCACAAATCCCGGGTCAAGACTCCGACGTAGTCCTCAAAGTCCTGTCAGAAGCACCTTCAGAGTACGCAGACGCACCAACAGAATGTATCCGACAAATACTCGAAATCGCCACTGGCATTTCCATACCACAAGGGGAGCCTCTCGATATCACTCCCGTCGAGTCGATCCGTATGGGAACGACAGTCGCGACAAATGCTCTGTTGGAGCGGAGAGGTGCGAGAGTCGCTCTGGTGACAACGAAAGGCTTCCGAGATATCCTGAAAATTGGCAATCAAGCTCGACCGAACATTTTCGATCTTTCGGTACAGAGACTGAGCAAGTTGTATGAAAGGGTGCTGGAGGTAGATGAGAGAGTGACGATTGAGAGCTTCGCGGAGGATCCTGAGCCGGAGCACATCGACGTCTCTGCCGATCCTCAACTCAAGACGGGACTTACTGGAGAAGCGATTCGAATACTCAAGGTACCAGATTTGATCGCTGTGAGGAGGGACCTAGAAGGGTTACGGAAGGATGGGTACGAGAGTATTGCTGTAGCGTTTCTGCACAGTTACACCTATCAAGATCACGAGAATGCTGTCGCAGATTTGGCAAGGCAGATGGGCTTCCGAGTGTCTGTCTCATCGGAACTACAGACAATGGCAAAGATCGTCCCAAGAGCACAGTCTTCCGTTGCTGATGCGTATCTATCACCTATCACCGAGGAATATCTGGCCAATTTCAGGAAAGGATTCAAGGGTCAGCTTGAGGATGCCAATGGCGAGAAATTGTTTCTCAACCAATCCGACGGAGGACTGGTTTCATTCTCCAAATTTACAGGACTGCGAGGTGTCCTATCAGGTCCCGCAGGAGGTGTCGTTGGTCTGTCACGAACTTGCTACAATGCTGAAGATGCCACTCCAGTCCTGGGCTTCGACATGGGAGGGACGAGTACAGATGTCTGTCGCTATTCAGGCAGCTTGGAGCACATCTTCGAAAGCACAATTGCTCAGGTAACGATTCAGACTCCGCAGCTGGACATCAATACTGTTGCAGCGGGAGGAGGGTCCATGCTGTTCTGGGAAAACGGCCTGTTCAAGGTCGGGCCTCGGAGCGCTGGAGCAAATCCTGGCCCAGCATGCTATGGCAAAGGAGGACCGCTCACGGTGACTGATGCGAACCTGTTTCTCGGCAGGATCATACCGGAGTATTTCCCACGATCACTGGATATCGAAGTCGTCAAGCGAAAATTTTCCGACTTGACCGCGACAGTGAATGCCGAGAAGACAGGCGAATTGAGCTTTTCCCCGGAAGAGGTGGCACTCGGATTTATCGCCATCGCCAATGCCACCATGACCCGGCCGATCCGTATTCTCAGCGAGGGTCGAGGCTTTGAGACTGCGGCACACAATCTAGGTTGCTTTGGAGGAGCTGGTGGCCAGCATGCAGTCGCAGTGGCTCGTGATCTTGGAATCCAGCGTGCTATCATTCCGAAATACTCAAGCATTCTTTCTGCATATGGTATGGCTTTGGCAGACGTTGTCGTTGAAAACCAAGAACCCGAGGCTACTTCTTTCAACCAAGACACTCTTCCACAGCTGGAACAGCGGTTCGAAAAGCTCTGTCAAGCGGGAGCAGAAGGCCTCAGGTCTCAGGGCTTCGATACGAGCAGTCAGATCGAGCATTCTTTGTTTCTGAACATGAGATACCAGGGCTCTGACACCGCATTAATGATCTTGAAGCCAAGCGCAGGCCTGAGCGGCTTTGGCGATGCATTCATTGCCCGTCACCAGCAAGAATTTGGATTCACACAGCCTCGCGACATTCTTGTTGACGATGTCCGAGTTCGAAGCATAGCCAAGAGTGTGCAAGTGCAGCTTTCTAATCCTTTCGACGAGCTTCAAAGACTCCAGACGACGCCACCAGTCAGCCCAACGCCAGCCGACTCGAAGCGTCCAGTGTTCTTCGAGAATCATGGGTGGACGGAAACTTCTGTTTACTCCTTGGAGATTCTGTCACCTGGCACGCGAATTCAAGGTCCAGCGATGGTAATTGACAAGACCCAGACCATCGTCATCGACCCAGCCAGTGCCGCAGTCATCCTAGCAGAGCATGTCATTTTGGAAATAGAAAACATCGAGAAGCCTGAGGTCGGCACCGACCAAGCCGACCCCATCCAGCTCAGCGTTTTCGGACACAGATTCATGAGTGTCGCAGAGCAAATGGGTCAGACTATGCAGAAGACTTCCATCTCTGTCAACATCAAGGAGAGATTAGACTATTCGTGCGCGGTATTCTCCGCCGACGGTGGCCTGGTTGCGAATGCACCACACATACCGGGTCATCTAGGAAGCATGAGCTACGCAATAGCATACCAAGCGCGGCTATATGGACCGGGCGAGCTGAAGCCGGGAGACGTATTGCTGAGCAACCATCCATGCGCAGGCGGCACACACTTGCCCGATCTGACAGTAACCACGCCAGTATTTGATGACGACGAGAATCCGAGAGAGATACTGTTTTTCGTCGCCAATCGCGGTCATCACGCTGATATCGGTGGGATCCAACCAGGGAGCATGCCGCCAAACTCTACCGAGCTCTGGCAAGAAGGCGTGGCGGTGGAGTCTTTCAAGATGGTGAAAGAGGGAGTGTTCGATGAGAAAGGCTTGACCGAGATCTTGTTCGATATTCCTGGCTCGTATCCCGGTTGCAGCGGTACCAGGACCCTGCGTGATAATATTGCCGACCTTAAAGCTGCCATTGCTGCGAACAACCGCGGCATCCAGCTGATACAGGCTCTCGTGAAAGAGTATACGTGGCCTGTCGTCCAATTTTACATGCAGGCGATCCAGAAGAATGCAGCGCAGTCTGTTAGAGAGCTACTAAAGGTCTTCTCCGAGCGATTTGCTGGACAGGGTCTGCAGGCTATCGACTATATCGATGATGGTACACCTCTCGCCCTCAAGATTGACATTGACCGCGAGACGGGAAGTGCTGTATTCGACTTCAGCGGTACTGGAAATGAGCATTTCGGCAATCTGAACTGCCCTCCCGCGATTATGTACTCTGGAATAATGGTAAGCGCTGCCACAGATCCAGGTTGACATGAACATTCATTGACTTTGACTTGCAGTACTGCCTTCGATCAATGATCTCGTCGGACATTCCTCTAAACCAAGGATGCTTAGAGCCAATCAAAATCGTCTGTCCTCCTGACACTCTCCTCTCGCCCTCGCTAAAAGCCGCGACAGTCGGCTCTAACGTCGAGACTTCGCAACGAATAGTCGATCTCATCTTCAAAGCGTTTCGAGCGGCCGCGGCGTCTCAAGGCACTTGCAACAATCTGACCTTTGGCTACGGCGGAACCGATCTAGGAACAGGCAAGGTCGTAAAAGGCTTTGGCTACTATGAGACCATCGCAGGAGGATCCGGCGCGGGTGCTGATTGGGATGGCGAGAGCGGCGTCCACACTCACATCACGAATACGCGCATGTCAGATCCTGAGATCTTCGAGAAGCGATATCCTGTGATCCTGCACGAATTTTCAATTCGCAAAGGCAGCGGTGGCAAGGGCTTACATTGTGGCGGAGACGGTTGCGTCCGTGACATCGAGTTTCGAAGGCCGGTCCAGGTGTCAATCCTCTCTGAGCGACGCGTGATTGCGCCATATGGAATGGCAGGCGGTGACGAAGGTCAGCGCGGAGTGAATCTCTGGGTACGCAAATACGAGGACGGCACAGTGAGGACCATCAGTCTGGGAGGAAAAGCCACAACGCCAATGAGTGCCGGAGATCGCATCATTGTGATGACTCCAGGAGGTGGTGGATATGGTCCTGATCCGGAAAAGAAGAAGGAGGAGGCAATCTTCGGCGCCTTCAGAATTCACGAGAAGTTCATTCGTAATCCAGGTCTGTTCCGGACGCAGGGAAGCATTGCTGAGAGAAATGCACAAGCCACCAGTAATTGAGCGTCAGAGACTAGAGAGTTGGATACATCAAGGGTGTCATAAGCAGATTGGAGTTGGGAGACGAGTGATAATGATTCCAATCGTGCAGAGAATTGTGGTTGTGAGGAGATGACCGCCTCGGAACAAAGGAGCTGACTTTGTGGTACAGCATGCCTCAGGCTCCAGACCACCCTTTTTCTGTCGTGGGAGCAGAAGAATTTCCAACTTCAACACGCCATATTCCATCTCTTTTATACGCGTCTGCTTTCCCATTCACAGCGCGTGCCTCACGTGATGAGTATGTTCTTGCACGTACACATGTCTGAACGCCATCGATAGCGCTTCAATGGTCGTCCCGGACATTAATGCGACATCGCTGGATGCAAGTCTCTACCACGGACAAGATGAGCTATAGGATGCGGAAGGCTTGATGGATGTACTCTTTTCTTTACAGCACTCGATGCGCTGTACCTACTTCTCCTAATCAAGCGTATTATTTCGTTACGGAACTCCACGCGCCAATTGCATGCAAACAATCTTGTGTTGCTAACGCTAAATAGACAAACACATCTTCCATCTTGTTCTATAACCACGCCAAATACTCGGTCTTCTTGACTCAATCAAGCAGCGTAGCTCGCACCTCGATTCAGCTTGCGAACGCCGTTGGCTCCATTGCTCACCGAGGAAGATCTGTAATCTGGAATGTCCGATGGCCGCTCAATTTCACGCTGAGGCGTTGCCATTGCAGGCGAGTGGGTAGCTTGTAAGTGGTGCTGCATGTCCGGAATGTGGTGGATGTCCGCAATGGGTGGTGACTCGTGTATTATCGGCGAATTTCGTTCCGCAAAATCACCGTAACTGTGCGAAGAGGTGGGCACAATGACAGTTTTCTGCTCGATATGTCCGTTCTCGCCTGCCGAATCCTGGTCTGGGTTTGCAGTCTCATATTCAAGGGCTTTGATGAACTTGTAGAAGCCGGCAGCAAGTAATGATCCGAGCATAGGTCCAACCTGGGCGAGTCAGCTGATGCTTTCAGTATAAGAAATGATACATCGTCCACTTACCCAGTATATCCAGTGGTAACCATGAAAGTTATGATTCACCAGCGCAGGGCCAAATGATCTAGCTGGGTTCAAACTTCCGCCGGTAAAGTAGACACCTACGAGCTCTGCGACGAAGAGCGAAAGACCGATTCCAACTGGCGCAATGAAAGTGCCCCTATGCTTCTCAGCAGCAAGCATGAAAATCGTGAAAACCTAATCAGAGTTACAAAGGTCAGCACTCATCTGATATGATGATAGCATCGAATCTACAATGTGACCCACCAGCTCAGCAGTCAAGAACATCTCCAGGAAGAGTCCCTGTACGATAGACGTGCCTGAAGAAGTCAGCAGTGTGTAGCATCAATCAGCGCCAAAGCAACTCACCTCCGCCGAGCGTTGTTTGGACCGTCAATGCTAATTCGAGAAGCTATGGTTAGCAATGCTAAGAGACTCCTCTGCTTTGGTGTACTCACGACCTGGGAACATGCAATCGACCTGGACAATAATTAGATGGGCTATTCTGGTTCAAAAGGTGGGGTTTCTCCATAACACTTACCAACGCTGCAGCGGTCATGCCGCCGAGAATTTGCGCAACGAACAGCAGCGCACCTCTGAACCAAGGCAATGCTCCGATGAGCGCCATCCCGACTGTCACGGCCGGGTTGAATAGACCACCACTAATCCTGAAAAACACCCAAGCGTTGACGGCGAGCGAGAAGCCGAATGACAAAGCGATGTATTGCAGTTGCTGCGGGTTGCTTCCCACCTCTTGCACTGACAGACCTGATGATGTTGGGATGTTGTTTGCGACTTGCGTGCCGCCCAATGCGAACCAGAGGAAAAGCACGGTTCCGACATATTCGCCGATAAAGGCGACAAAGTGGTTGCGAACATTAGCGGGAAGGCGACGAGCGAAGGGGATTCGTATCGCTGCATCGTCGGTCGCGACTTCTTGACGACGAAGAGGATTTGCTGCTCTGCTGAAAGGCAGCGCCAATGCCGCACCTGGAAGAGGTTTGTTGATATTCATGGTGCCAAGATCGATCCAAGTACAATAAGAATGGACCTGCCAAAAGTGATTGATCTGCTACAGGGAGTCGTGCACAGAAGAGCAGGGGGGTGTGCAGCTCTTCAACTCCCTCGACCAGGTTGACCACCCTCGCATGCATCCTTCCAAACCACGCCTCTACCAAACACGTAGAGAAGACATCATCAGGCATCGAAGGTGCCGTGTCTCCAACCCGGTTTCTGGGAACGGAGGCACCGCTTCAGAATGCGTCCAGGCAAGACAAAGCGAGCAGATTAGCCCAGCCAGACTTGCATCGCACAGTAAAGCAGATTGACTTTCATAGTATGAACCTCGGAGCTGTCGCCATCATCTGCCATTGGCGCAGAGGCGTCCCACTAAGCACGAGCACATCTGCTCTGGAGGTAAAATATCGTCATCCTGCGTGGCAGAGGCTGAAAGGTGGCTGAACTCTATCACAACACGCGGCTTAGATTGTGATGCCGTCATGAAACGTGGTCTAGATGAATGTACCAGACAAAAGGACCACGCCGTTGCCACAAATTCTAGCCCAACAGATTCAGTCATGAAGGCTCAGGCGACTACAGCTTGTTGTGTCGTATGTTCGTTCGGCAACGATCAATGCGAAATGTCCGCAGAGGCTTCGGAATCAGATTGAAAGGATTCGAGTCGCGATAGCTCGAATCGGTGCTCATCGATCGATCGACAATCTCGACATGACACGATCGACACCTTGCATTCACGCAGGAGGAGTATGAATATACAGCTGCGGAAAAGACTAAGGACATGTGTCAGTCCTGATAGCAATTCAGATTGCCGAGCTCCACGTGCATGATTGATGGCGCTATTTAACGAATTAGCTATATTCCGAACTCAGACGCTGACTCTGTTTTTAAAGTCCTACATTGGTCCATTGGACAGATCCATACCTCACCATCACGATACTTCGGTCATCCTCACCGCATTACGGCATGGTTGACACGACAATCACAAACGGGGCCTGGAACAGATCGGCGATGCACGTGCCTCAACTCAAGTGGTAAAATAAATCACTGTGCCGTTCGCACAGCTCCGTCCGCTTTCACCACACAGGCACAAGACTCTGTCTCGAATCGTGACAACGGCAATCATAGTCGATGTAGGAGTGTTGGGAACTCGACGCACATGCTCGTGTCCAGCGAAAATTCAGTAAGCATAGGTGGTGGTCTGAGAATAGACGGCGTAGACACCAAATCCGTTTCAATCTTCAATTGTACCTCTGAATAGTATACCACATCATACTACATCTCGCCCCATCGTTGCGACGTCTCAGCCATCTCGAATTCGATCTTATGCGCTGTCACAATCTGCTTATGTAAAAGAACCGGCTTGTCGACAGCTTTGCCGTCGACTTTCAGACTCTTGACGAACGGCTTGGTGGGAGCGCCAGGTGCGGTGATGGTGAGTATATGTTCTTTGCCTCCAATGCCACCCGTAGCGGCACCTGCTGGGAAACGAATCGTAACTTTTTCGAAGAAAGGCGAGCCGACAACGTATTCAACGCTTGCAGGATTGACAGGATAGAATCCGAGGGCAGAGAAGATGTACCAACTGCTCATTTGTCCGAGATCCTCATTTCCACTGAGGCCAGCCGACGTAGCATTATAATTCGCCGAGGCGATGACTCTCGTCAAGTTCTGTGTTGCGTACGGATATCCGATCGCTGCATACATGTATGGCGCGTGGTGAGAGGGTTCGTTGGAGTGGTCGTTTTGCCCAGTTTCGAAGTATTCATCCAGTTTCGACTTCATCTTCTCGCGGCCACCCATCAGTTCTGCTAAGCCTGATGGATCGTGCATGACATTGAAGGTGTAAATCCAGTCGTCTCCTTCCGTCCAGCCCTGATCTCGGCCTGCCCAGGAGCCATTGTCATTCTTGGCCTCCATGAAAGTTGTTTCGGCATTGTAGATGTTACGGTAAGACATGCTACGCCTGTGGAGTGCTTCAGCTGTCTGAGAATCACCAGCATGCTCAGCGACAACAGCAGCAGCATGGTCATCAAAAGCGTAGTCGAGAGTCCGAGAGCCGCTTTCTGACCATCGATCATTGGCCACCCAGCCGTTCGTCATATATGTTGTCAGACCTGCTCTGACTTCATCAGGCGTATCAGCCTCACGATCGTAGTACAGAAGCTCAGTGTCGTTAATTGGCGGCTCATAGGCATCCTTCTTGACTGCTTCCCAAGCTTTCGCCACATTGAAATTTCTGAAGCCTCGAGCAAGTGCATTGGCAATGACTGCCGACGAATGCGTTCCAACCATGATATTCGTCTCCACAAGATTAGCCCACCTAAGCAATAGAGATCAAGGTTAGCAGGTGTTGCAGACATGGAGATGCCTCACGGCTTCGGGCTTGGCGCACATAGGCAATCTACCGGCCCATTCGTATATTTGCACAAGAGATCTTACGAGCGAGTTCACGCGTTCGGGCGCAAGCATTGTGAGAAAGGAATGCTCTGCCTAGAATCGTCGAGATATCAGCAAGTGTCACGATTCTCATCAGTTCACTTGAGTATACTCGCGCGAAATGTATCCCAGATAGACCAGCTCTGATAGTAAGTATCATTCGACACCTGGATGCTGTCTGTATACCCGCTGTAGAAAATCCGCGGGGCGCCACTCTCTGCAGAAGTGGGTTCTGAAAAGTCAGACGGATACTGCAAGGCATGGAACAAAGCAGTGTAAAAGATCGTCCGTGGATCGTGCTCTTCGTCCGTTTTGTTCACACCATCGATTGTGATGCGATCAAGCTTTTCAAGCCACGATGCTTTCAGGTCTTCCACAGCTTGATCAAAAGATACAGAGCGAGCTGCCTCGATATCCAGATTCTTCCTGGCTTGCTCGACACTGACGAAGGATACGCCTGTACGGACTTCGACCCGCTTACAACGAGAGAACTTGACATATGCGCCCAATTCTGCGCCACTGCCACTTACGGTGTCATGTTGAAGCTGCGAGCCTTGAGAAGTGCCGTACGAAGCGAATCGCTCAGAGAAACGGGAAACGAAATAGCCTGAGAAACCCTCAGCCTTCAATGGCCCAAGGGCGTAGTCCTGTCGCTGATTATTGCTGCCAGAGACTTCGCGTCTGTCAGGATCAATGTCGACGTGGCCGGTCCAATTCTGTCGGGTGGCTTGAATGAACACATACGGATCCTCAGTGTACGATCGTTTGTGGTCAAAGTCAAACCGCAGATGGCCAACATGGGAAGTAGCAGTCATGGCGACCTTGATTGAGTCGCTTGACGCATGTGGGTGGTCATGTAGGAATGGAGCGTGAGTTGCTTCGTGCCTTGGCAAATCTCGAACTCTTCTCGTTCGTCCATTTGTACCTTGCTGGACATCTTCCGGGACTGGCTGAGCGCCGCCAGGAACTGGCGAATAAATGCTCTCTGTTAAATTGTGGTCGGCTTCAAAAGCTTCTGCTTCTATCGTCACCTCGTACACGTACGGTGTGCTGATCTCGTCCTTTTTGCTGAACCTATGGGCTCTGTCAACGAAGAGTGGCTTCACGTCACCAACTCCAGGAACAAGGACAACTTGTCCACTTTCACCCATCCAGATGGCTGGCTGATGAGTCGCTTGGAAGCCATGTATGTGTGCATCCAAATCGTTATATGGACACTGACTGATGAAGTTCTGCACTCCATTAGCGATGTAATTTGCTGGAGACTAAGACATATTTACCTCTCTCGTCTGTGGTGTCCATCTTGTCATACCAAATGGCATTCCAACACTAGGAATCATGCCGCCATTGCCTGGGAGCAGTACTTGTCAACGTCAATGACATCTGGTTGTTCAGTTTGCACATACCGTTCGGCGTAACACCAGAAGTTCCGATCTTGGGATTGACGTGTCTGAGCACTGCTTGTCCATGGTGGTGATACGACGCGTGACCAACCGCTCCAACCCCAGAATACCATCCAAAGAGGAAGAGATGTGTAGCGTATGCCAGGAGCAAGCACATCACGCCGAAAAGACTCGCAGAAAAGACTCTCTGCGCAGTGCTGCCTGGCATTAGCGGAGGCATCTTGCATCTGGATTATACCCGCGGAGGGAGTTCAGGACTAGTGTTTGCTACTGCTTACAATGGGAGGTGGTTATGGTGATCACGACGGGCGAGCCGCTGCGGGGATTTGGGTACGAGACGCAGGGTGTCATCCCGGTAGCTCTTGACCGCCTCGTACATGTGTGAGGATTTCAGGGCAGTCACTGCCAAGTCCGCGTTGATAAGATCATGATGTCTCAAGATTATGATGGAGAGCATGTGCGCAGGCGTGGTAAACAAGGAGCTTCCTTGGGGATGATGTCTACGGAAGAAAGATACACCGAGACCGAGAGAAAGCTCTTACCATCTATAGTCCTGGCACAAATCGCGTCTCCTTTCCTTGTTCTTTCCCTGCCGTCCAAGAAAACCACAACATCGTCGTCCATATCTCATCTGCCTACAACGCCGAGCGCTCTCGCAGCCTCATCACGCGAGAGGTCGTTGCCAAGTAACCATGCCCAGCCGAGAAGCTCATCGATCTTGATGCGATTCACAATCTCTAGCCCGCGCAGCTCACGAAGGCTATGCGGGAATCCAGGGTAGAAATCCAGCTTCGTCGGCACACCGACCTCCTTTAACATCTCATCGTATATGAGTGCATCATCGCGTTGGGGATCTATACCAGCCGTCGAAAGATATGTGCGAGGTTGGCCGGACAGCGGAGCGTCTGAAAGGAGTGACCATCTCAGCTCTGATAAATCATCCCACTGCACTGCATCTCTGCACACTTGCTGGATCTCAGCTCCGGGCGAGCAATATGGCGACTGGAGATTCTCATCGCGTGAAATGTGATATGGTCTGTACTTTTCCGAAAGCTGCTCAGGACGAAGTATAGAGGGCAATGACAATAATTGTCCTGTCAGTGGATGAGCCAGTTTCTCCTTCTGGAAAAGGCGTGTCATAGGCACTGTCAGTGCTGCTCCAGCCGATGTTCCTCCCATCAGAAATCCCTTCGATGGATCCGCTACGAGCACGGGACCGGTCGCATTTTCGGCGATCCATTTCATGCTGTCGATAACGTCGTTCTGGGCGTATGGGAACTTCCACTCTGGCGCAAGACGATAGCTCAAACTGACAACCGTGGCGTCGAAAAGCTTGACCAAGGTACGTGCAGTGCTCGTGAGTTGATCGTTGCTGCCAGAGAAGAAGCCTCCCCCAAAAACGAGCGCGATAAGCGGTCCGAAAGAACGACCTTCAATGGGCCTGCAAATCTTAAGGGAGCACGTGTGGCCATCGCGCATGATGATTTCGTGGTAGAATTCTGTCTGGCTCTCGGGACAGGGCCCGAGGCTACTGAGCGCCATTGCGAAGTAGTTGTTAAGATTGTTGCGAAGCATGACCAGGTCTTTTGGGAATGCGATTGGGGGTGGGTTGTTCTTATTGAACTGCTGCGAGGTCAGAACTGTTGTGTAGCCAGTCAAGCTTCAGGAAGACTCACCTCAATCAAGTGCGGATCCGGCTGCGACGACCTGGCCAGTTCTTCCGCGGTCAACAACATGATTGAGTATGTGTGCTTCCGTTTTCATGGGACCGCTTGATGATGGCTACATGGAAAAGAAAGTACGTTGAATTGGACGATCTTTATATCCTCCTCTGTTGGCTTCGTGGTGGGCCTTAGTGACCGCATGTGACACAGCTCAGAACTGTCTGCACAGCCGTCGCGTGATGATCGTGTCCAATGAGAGGCATTCTAGTCCGAGAAGGCCAGGCAAGAGTTGCAGAAGACGACACATCAACATCGGTGACCAGGAATAGAAGGAAGGTGAGGGCCTCATGGGTTGAAGGATCAATGAACTGCACTAAACATGTAGCGGTTGGGTGAGCACCCCGTGCCGTGTACACTTGCAAGCAGCCAATCAGCGCCTCGTGAAAGCGAGCAAAACCACATGGACCAAGTGCAGCTTGTTGTGGGGCAAGCTACAAGATTGTCCTCTCACGACACCACTGACTTCAGCCGCCATTTCAACTCAAAACACTCCTTCCCGTACTGGACCTCGCGGACGCAACGATGACAGACGGTGCGTTCTTGTCAGGTGAGGTCTTCTCTCAGGACATCTGTCTACGATGGGCAACACGCTCGGATATTGCTGCCATGACAAAAATCCTGCATAATTTCTTCCTGGACTTCGAATTTCATGACCACTGCGCTCCGCGAAGGAAGCAAAAGCCCGCTGAATACTATTCATGGGCTCTACAACGTGTACGAGCGTTCTTTGTCCGCTCTGGGATGCGTTTCATGGTCGCCGAAAGGGTTGCCATCAAAGTGGCTGGAGAGGAAAGAGAAGTAATTGGATTCTCTGCGTGGGATGCTCAAGGTGATGACAATCCAGTACGCAAAGAATGGAATCGACTAGATGAGTCTTGGGCTCGGATGCTGGAGAGACAGTTTGCATACGTTGAAGGACTGCATCATAGACATCTGCTCAATACGATCTTCGATTATGATGCATTTGGGGAACTTTGGAAACGCCTAGACGCTACCCACGCTCACATCGGAAGGTACAAGAACAACCTACATCTGCAGTTTTTGTTCGTGGCACCGGAGTGGCAGAAAGGATACGGCGTAGGAAGACGACTGCTCCAATTTGGAATCGATATTGCTGACCAGACTGGATTGCCTATCATCATCGAGAGCAGTCTTGGAGGCTACCCATTCTATTTAAGGATGGGATGCGAGCTGTTGGCGACGATACAAGTCGACATAGTACCCGAGAGGGCGTACGAGATGCCAGTCTTGGTATATGAACCGAAGTATCGGGAAGGGCGGAACGTTGCATCGTGAACAATATAAGCCGCCATATGTGAACCCCTGGTCTGGTGCAACATAGTCTAAGAACTCACCCGAGAGCGAAGGAAGTAAGACTGTGCATACACGTCACTGGTATCGAGGCGGCTCATCACGCGGGACATCACGCGGTCCATCGTCCAGAATCAGCAGGCAACCCGGCGTTCTATCAGTCGCACTCCATGCCTACAACACGGAGGGCGTCCGCATACGGCCTTTGCTATCAAACAAGATCGACTGGATGCCCCAAAGCCTCCAGCTCTAGCTTTGACTACACGGAATTCTACCTAGAATCCACGAACGGTGTGACAACGCCACCATAGGCGTATGGGCATCATAGGTCGGTCTCAACATCACAATCACATCGACTCCCACCGGCCTCAACGATCCCTCTAAATTCGCAACGTTGATCTTGAAACAACACCAGTGTGGCGAATCACTTTCAATTTCACCGACCATTCTTCAGCCTTCTCCACAGACACGATGCCATACTACATGGCAGGTTGGGGCTGATGAGCGAATCGCGATACCTGCAGCGCGAAATCAATCAGGCAGGACTCGGTTGGCCCTCACCAGCGCGTCTTCAGACGTCTTTGCCTTTCTCTACGACCCAAAGACATGCCTTTCTGTGGCTTCTCTTTCTGCGCAATTGATCGCTTCCTCGACCGCTCCATCAGCTCCTATCTCCTCCTCATTCCAACACAACCAATCACACGTCTCCAAAGCCAAGTGCACCGAGTCCGGTCCTTCCCAGTAGACAGACCTGTCATGCCACCGACCACGGCATCACCGAAATCTATGACATGCACATGTGTCTGTCCTGGAGACATGGCTACTGCGTTCAAGCCTGAGCAGAGGCTCTCCAGGACATCGCCGCTCAGGACTCATCAGATCGAACGTGTCAACCCTGCGCACCCAGATTTTTCCGGCTAGAGCCCAATTCCACTGCAGACAAGGGTTGTTGGAAGTCAATAGTGCCTGGTCTCGCCCACCTATTCCCGCCCGTCAAGGAGGGGGCATCCGGTTGAAATCAGCAAGAAGAGTGCCGCGACAATAAATTATGGATGAACACCTAGCAAATCGATGTGTCTCTGTCCTACTCAAGTGAGCCATATGTACATCTCCCGACCTGCTACCTCAGTCCAGTGCGACCCACTTCAGCTAGGATTTGCTTATCAGTGTACCTGCATGACTTCCCCAACGCTTTACGCTGCCAGCCTTTCAGCATGCTCTACCACCTTCTTCATCTCAACACTTGATCTCTTGCACACAAGCCTAATTCACGTTCGTCACTACGACTTCTTTTGCATGCCACTTCGTCATGCAAGACGACTGATATTTGTCCCTCGTCATACGTACACAAGTCCGCTGGTACGAACTGGTCCTCCTACTTATCATATATACACATCATGGGTGCCCCAAATCTCCAGAACAATCATAGGTTCCTCGCTAAAACGCCATGCCAAGAAGAGATAAACACATTGCAAAGTCTGGCTGCCAAACAACAACCGAAGTCCGTCGCTTCGAAACACGAAATAGGTTGCGGTTGAGCTGTCCCGAGATGATATATTCTCATGATCGGGAGAACAGATGAAAGTTGGTTGCTCGCGCCCCTCCGTCTTCACATGCATCAGAGAGGAGATCGAGGGCTCACGCTGCCTCGTATGCGGCTCGGGGCAAGAACGTGAGCACTGAGCTCGTCGATCGATCCTTGAAACCAGCCAGTCTTCGGGTCGAACTGCGGGGATGGCGAGTAGCCGACCCAGGCGCCGTCGTCCAGTTCGTCCTCATCCTGAGAAGTCTGGGAGTCTGCGGCGGGCTGGCGGAAACGAAATTCATACACTCCTGATCCACCACCCTCAGATTCGGAATCGGAGTCAGCAGCACCAACCGTATAGAAGGTGTTGTCTTCGCCGTCGGAGCCAGCAAAACCTGAAACGACATAATCGTCCTCAACATCTTCATCGGTCTGATCGACTTCGTCGTCACGCGCAGACTTGGCAGCGCGTCCCAGTGCAATTTCGTGATTCACCTCGTGGAGTTCCTCCTTCAGCTTACCGCGAGAGAATGAGGTCTGGGCCATGTCGATCTGAAGCTCCAAGGACCCAGCACGTGCGATCAGACGCTCGAGTTCGCCGTTCTCTTCGACTGTTGCTCCGATTCCCGCTGAAGAGCCGGGCGAATATGCTGGGTAGTCGGGAGCTAGGACATCCTCGAAGACGTGTCTGAATTCTTTCGCATGGGTCGGGTTGGGGATGGCGAAGACAACTTCATCGATACCTTCCCACTGTTCCGAGTTTGGCCGCCTTTGCCTCGCACCACCGACAATGACTTTTCGCCAAAGCTTCGCAACCTCTTTCACCGGATGATGGAGTCCACCACATCCCCAGGCTCCTAGGACCAACTGCTTCGTGCCGTTCATCTGTGCCATACGCAGCACGGCTTTCATCTTACGGACCATAATGTCACGATCTCGGTCGCAGTAGCTGACTCCGCATGTGCAGCCAATTTCTCGCTCGTCCCATCGACCTCGACTCTCTGGATGTCGTGGTACGCCTGCAGTGATGACGTTGATGAAATACCGATCGCGCTTGGGGAGATCAATCGCATTGAGGTCGCGAAATACGAGGACATCTGGTGTAAAGACGCCGCCGATATCGGGAAGAGCATAGAATTCGTCGAACAGGGAGGCATACAAGGTCGTCCGGGCACACAAGAACTCCTCTTGACTGTTACTGCCGGTCAGGAAGCCACCGCCACGACGAGTTAGCGATCCCATATTATGGACAGTCACTGTCGATCTTGTGTCGAGGGTCTTGCGACATTCGGTGGTTCGCCCGGGAGCATATGGGCGCTCGGACACGCGGGCAGCAGCCTCAAGGGTATCGGCATTGGAAATGCGAATAGTCAAGTCTGAGCGCGATGTGGAAGCCGTAGGTCCTGTGGGAGTCTTGATCACCGGCTGCGGGTCGACGATAAGATCCGCTTGTGATACGCCATGTTTCGCCCTCGGACTCGATCTGAGAATCTCCGGGATGGTCCTGTAGACGGTCTGTTGTGCTCTCTTCTCGCGCTCTGCTCTTGTCATATTTGTGCTGTCGTCTTAATCGTCTCTTGTGAAAGGTCGCAAACAGGAGTCGTCTGATGTGAGGAAATGTTCGCACGGTCACATGTGAGTGTCGCGCAACAGCAGTGACGCAGAGACTAGGTAGGTGGGTGCGGCTGCAGGAGGAAAAACGATGCAGACAGGTAGATAGATGTTCGGGGATGCTGGGTGGTAGGATGCTACGACTCGAATTTGCGCATGTGAAAGGGCAAGCAGCACCTGATGTCCGGGATCAGATGTAAGAAGCTGTCTCGTGCCCGCATGTACCCTTGAATGTCCCGACGCGCAACGTAATCGGCTGCAGTCAAGCGAGGAGCCAGGATGCGTAGTGGGAGGTGCAGCGGCAGAAGGAGTAGTAGCGACAGAGGAGCGGACGGCGACGGGCGTGGTGGTGGTTCATATGATGAGTAGACGGCGGAGCTAGAAAAAGGCTTTGGATGTATTGGCAAAGGCTTTGTAACTTGGGAAACGAACGCAGCAAGCATGGCGTACCATACCGCGCTGAGAGTGAGAGTTCCGCCCACTGCGCGCCCGCTTTCATGTGACAGAGCACAGAGCACAGAAAGTGGAGTCGGACGGGAAGCAAGCGCGGCCAATGATTCCAAGCCAATCCCTGCTAGCCCGCTGCCGTATCAAATATAGACCCGGGAATGCGACACGAAGAACAAAGGGACGCCGGCTTGGGCTGAGCCTCCAGGTCCAAGTCCGAGTCGCCAATCCTGCTGCAGTCACCGCGAATATCAGTCAGACGACGATGACGACGGGAACAAGACATCTCGTTGCAGCTGGAAGAAGATAATGCAGATGCGTGTTGCCGCTCCGGCTCCACCTCCACAAAGGCGCTGCGGTAGGCTGCCGAGGCGACATCTCGTGAGAACAGCAAGCTTTTTGTGGTCCGTCTCCAGATTCAACTAGTCCATCACCCCATCCGAATCTCTGCTCGGCCTGGGACTTGGAAGTAGGAGGTAGAAGAAGGCAGTACCTCTCGTCGGCACCGTTCACTTCTCCGAAACTGCTTTTACGCGTGCTTTGGACATGTTGTTCTCGAGGATATGATGCCGGTTTCACCATAGCAACCTTCTGGATTCGCGCCATGCTGTGCTGTGCTGCAGTTTGGGTGCTTTCGTGTTTCGGAATACTGTAGGGAAGTGAGAAATTTCAAGGTCGTGCCATATCCAGTGGTTCAGAGCTGCGAGCTGTACGCTTTCGAACGTGCAGCAGATCGTCTGCCATGGTTGTGAGAATCTTCGCAGCATGGTGCGTGCAGCCAGATCATACGTCGCAATACTTCGTGCCGTCGCAAATAAGGATTGCGCCATGAGCTTGAGGTTGTGGAGGTGGCATGCAATGTTTCTGGTCTTCGCTCCTGGCAGTGGCTTGGCGTGTATCGCTTCACCTTCCCTCCTTCATGTCCCACTTTCACATGAAGCTCGAGGCCCTCCTCCTGTACAGGTAGCTCACCACAATGATCATCACCCAACACCAAAGTCTCGCGCCATAACTCACAATGGCCACTCCACCCTCCAAACAGCCCACCACCTACACCCCCATCCCACCCGCCAAACCTTTCGTCTCCACCCTCCGCTACCCCTCAAACCGCAAAACAATCTACGACCGCAACCTGAACCGCACCAAAACGACCGAGACCTCTCTCGCCTCATTTGCATACCTCTTCAACACTCTTATAACCTATCATCACGCCAAATCAGGCTCCGTCTCCGAGATTGAGTCGCGCCTCAATCGCGCCGGCTACCCCATAGGCATCAAAATGCTTGACCTCCTACTGTATCGCTCTGCGCCGCGCGCAGCCACACGACCGACGAGGATTCTAGATCTGCTGCAATTCGTACATGGAGCTTTATGGAGAGCGTTGTTCAACCGCGCAGCGGATGCGTTGGAACAGAGCAACACGAAGAAGAATGAGTACATGATTATTGATAATGAGCCTTTGGTCAACACTTTCATCAGCATACCCAAAGAGATGAGTCAATTGAACTGTGCGGCTTTTGTAGCGGGTATCATAGAGGGAATATGCGATGCTGCAGGGTTCAGTACGGATGGAGTCACGGCGCATTCGGCCGGTGAGGGCGACGAGATGTGGCCAGGAAAGACTATTTTCTTGCTGCGGTTCAAGGACAGCGTGGTTGAGAGAGAAGAGGCTATCAAGGCTGGAGGGGGATAGGACGATGCGGATGCGGATGAGTGGAATCAGATTACCGGAAGATCGATGCCAAAATTATGCGGGCATCGTGCGAGAAGACATGGCGGCATTGACATCCATCATTTGGATATACCGAAGGGACCGCGGACAGGTGCAATTGCACGAATCCAACTGCCGGCACCAGCATATTCACGCGCCTGAATTACCTCCAGAGTCGCCACACCAAGATCTAGACCCGCATCGTGCGCCTCTTCGGTCGTGGTCATATCAAAGTCCAGTTGGCTAGCATCAAAGATATCTCGATACTGGTCCTGGAACTCAGCACTCTCCACCCGAAGCAGACATTCTCCAAGCTTCGTCGACCAGATTCCGGGGTTCAAACAGCACCACTTCATAGCTTCTCGTCGCAGGAACGGCCTGTCACTGGTCCCAAGTGCAGTGGCGGCCCGGTAGTACAGAATGTGCAAGGTCCAGAGGTAACATCCTTCTTTGTGGATATCCTCTCTCGATGGGCCAGTGAAGTCACTGCTCAGAGACTCAAGCAGACCTTGGACAAGCATCGAGAGGAAGCGCTTCTGCCGCCGAGCCATGTATTGCAATAAAGGGTCCCATATCAGATATGCTCCGTCAAGGGGTGCTCCGAGTCTGCAACCATTAGCATAAGCTATCACGAACGATGTAGAGGCAGACTAACTCTCGCTTCTGTGGCATCAATGTCTTTTCCGATACTAGTACGTCCACAAACGTTTCCATTCTGCGTGTATTGGTATCAATGAGGCTCAAACATTTCTCGCCCACCTTCACCAGAGCGTCTTTGTCTGCATGCTGCTTGCTCGACCGCAAGGCTTCCAAACGAGCAGTGCGGTACGAGCGAAGGATCTGCTTCGCAGTCGTCCTCAATTCAGCCAAATCTCCAGCACCAGCCTCATCAGAGACAGGCTCCTCCAGCCGACTCCAATAGACATTCCACAACCACTGCAGTGCTTCGTTCACGGCCCCGAGCAACCTCTGCAGACTTGGCATCTCCTCGTGCGTAGCCTCATGCCTTAACGCCACAAAATGCACCGGCATCCCAATCTGCTTCGCGATGACCAACATACTACTCGGCTCTAAGCTGCGCTCTCGGTTCCTCCCAATATCGCAGAACCCCGTGACGAAGCGCGTGAAAGCTGCCGAGTAGACTGCGCGGACGCTGAAGCTGGAATTTTGGGCGATGTCGTGGTGCAGGATTGCGTCTGTGAGCAGCGCTGTGGATTCGATGGCGTGGGGGAGATTGCCACGGAGTTTCCAGGCCATCACGCGGTTGATTGCGTTACGACGGAGGTCAGATGGTCCCTGTGAACCGAGGGCGTAGAATTCGGCGCGGACTTGCAGGAGGTCGTGCTGAGAACGCCAGGGTGTTATTGTGTATTTTGACATGATGACGAGTACGCCGATTGCTCATGCAGTTCAGTTGGCGGCTTGTTCGAAGAGATATCGTGGCGTGAATATGCCAATGGCTGCAGTAAGTCCAGGAGGCCTGTTCAGAAATGCAGCTTGCCGTAGAGGAGTAATATCTTGGTCAGCTTGTGTGAAAGTCTCGATCGTGCCCGCGCTCAGAAGTGATGTAGTTGTAGGTTCTGTGATAAAGCTGACGGGTCTTTCCACGGGTTTTCATTCTCTGAGAAAGTGTTCATATCTCATGGATCCAGAACTTGTCTAGATTTTGACAGCAGATTGGCGCTAACGTGCTCCATGGTTATCGATAACAAACCTTATATCATTAGCGCACCACGTCTCTGGTGCCCCGCGGCATCGTCATAAAACAGATCGTGCGAGGCGCGCATCCGCAAGCGGACTCGACTCTTGAGATCGCTCGAATTGGCGTTCTGGAAGGACAACAAAACCACCACCTGATTCATTCTTCTCGTAGTCAATCCAGTATGGCGGTCAACGGCGAGTCGGATTCGGCAGACATGTCCGCCGAGCAGGAGAACGCAAGAAGAGAGGACCCAGAAGGAGTAGGCAGCTCGGACGAGTCGGCCATTGCATGCAGCTGACATTGTGGAAGCAAGATGCCGAGAATATGGGCTCCAGCGACTCTGAAGGCGTGTCAGAGCACCTCGAAGTCATCTTCGAAAAGCAAGACGCGCAACGACGACGCGCCTCCCTCGTGCCTTCCGATCCGAAAAGACGTCCCAAGACACCTCGGCAGACAACCGCGTGTTTCGTGCACTCATTGATTGAGCAAAAGACAAGAGATGGAGAGGTATCTATAAGGGAGGACGGTCTTCATCAACCGGGCGATAAGAACACAGACCATGTGCAGGACGGGAAACAACATACACAATCTCGCCTGCTCACAAAGAAGCAACTTTCCGATATGGCATTTGGCATCAGGGAGCTGTCCAAAAAGCTGGGCCATCTCAGGCTAATACTCAAAGTCCGCAATGTCTTCATATTGACCAAGGCACATGACCAGAAGCTCATATCGAATACGCGCGACTTGACGGAATGGTTGTTACGACAGAAAAACGCGGATGGCCATAGTTATACAGTATGGGTCGAGGATACGATGAAGGAAAGCAAATCATTCGACGCTGGTGGACTACTGGAGAAAGATGATTCGTGGAAAGACCGCTTAAAATATTGGACAAATGAGCTCTGCGCGAGGAAGCCACACACCTTCGAGATATGCCTAGCCTTGGGTGGAGACGGGACAGTCCTCTACGCATCGTGGCTATTCCAGCGCGTAGTACCGCCAGTGATGTCGTTTGCTCTTGGATCACTCGGTTTCCTCACAAAGTTCGACTTCGGGGCGTATCCAGATACTCTCAAGAAGGCGTTCGATGCTGGTGTCACTGTCTCTCTGCGTCTGCGATTTGAAGGCACTATAATGCGATCGATACGCAAAGATGATGAGAGCGAGCAGCATTCTCGAGACTTGGTCGACGAACTTATTGGCGCTGGAAGTGATGATGCCGGCACCCATCGTCCAGACGGAAGTCACAACATTCTCAACGATATCGTAATGGACCGTGGCCCCAATCCGACTATGAGCAGTATAGAAGTGTTCGGCGACGATGAACATTTCACCACTGTTCAGGCTGATGGCATATGCGTAGCTACCCCCACAGGATCTACTGCATATAATCTGGCCGCCGGTGGCTCCTTATGTCATCCCGAGAACCCGGTCATTCTCGTGACTGCTATAGCGCCTCATACCTTGAGCTTCAGACCTATAATCCTTCCTGATACGATTGTCCTACGAATCGGTGTGCCGTACGATGCACGAGCCAGCTGTTGGGCTTCCTTTGACGGCAAGGAGAGGTGAGCATAGAGATAATTATGGTCGTAGAGCACATGCTGACCATGCTTCATAGATCTGAACTGTGCCCAGGAGACTACGTGACGATCTCTGCAAGCAGATTCCCTTTCCCGAGCGTACTACCTCTGGATCGCAGAAATGAAGACTGGGTGGATAGCATATCGCGAACGCTGAATTGGAACAATCGACAACGGCAGAAAGCATTTGACAAGGGAAACAAGGTTGCTGCGGATCCGTCGTGATAGAGATGTGAATAGAAGACACGAGGAAAAGCATCATAAAAATATGGACAACGACTGTAAGCAAGACAGATACCATCAACCGCATCCTCCTCGCCTGGGGTTCTCTTGTTCATGGCTGGAGGATTTTTCTGGTTGAGCTTCGAAGATGATTGAATGTGTGTGAGCAATCTTAGACTCCTCGTTGAGACATCCCTGCATTGAGGACTCTCCAGAAAGATTATGGAAGGCCACTCTATTGGTATATACGCCTTCCCTCATTCTTCGACTCTTCAGTGGCAAGCTCCTAACAACAGCGAAGACTTCGCACATTCGGATAAGAGTGCGAACAGAAAGTGAACTGCCAATAATCACTGAAATCAAATTTGTGTTCGTCTCAATTATGACTTTCTCCCTGATCAATTGTCGTTGATTCGCTGTCGCCTCATTTATAACGATACAAGTGAAAATAGGCTTCCCAACGTAGAAGTAGACAAAGTAGTCCACCTCTGTTGTCAGGTCGACGGACAACAGCCTGAGGCATCCATAGGACATCAGCTCCCTCCTTCTCTTCACATATATAGCATTTACCGTCATCTTATAAGACACTTTCCTATCACGACGAGCGCCTGCTTGTGACACTTGAGCCTCCATCGTGCATGTGGCAACCTGCTCGCTTTCTGCTCGGCGTTTGTCGCATTCCTCCAACACAACACGTAAGGAGAGTCTCCTTCTTTACAGGCGCTCTCATCATCTCGCACAGTATGGACGCAGACAAGCTTTTCGGAGGTATTTCCGGCCTCGATAGGAAAGCCATGGAGGAAGAGCGCCTCGCCAGACAAGCTGCGCGCAGAAAAAGGGAGCGATCAATTTCTCCTCCTGTGCGAAGTCCACGAAAGGCGGCAAAAATGACGAAGGAAATGACAGAACCAACGACAAGTGACCCTCAAATCAGAGGATCCACTTCGATGGTACAAAGAGATCAAAGAAGTCGTAAGCCAGAAATCGCCAACGCAGCTGTCGACAAGATGAAGACACCGGCCTCCTCTACAGCAAAGGCGAAAGGCGTATCGTCGAGTCAGCGCTCAGCCAAACCAGAATCTCTGCCTCAGGGCGCTCTCAAATATCCCAACGGAGTCATCAAGAAAACTTGGGCTTTTGGCCACGAGCGTAGCGGAAACGACATTAAGCTGGAGGAAGTGCTCGAGCCTAACAGCGTTCGAACCGCAGTCCTTTCAGCATTCCAATGGGACGACGAATGGGTGTTGTCAAAACTGAAGACGCCCTTGAACGGAGGGGAGACCAAAGTCATGTTTGTCATGCAAGTCAAAGAGCCAGATGAGCGCAACAAATTACGACTAGAGGCAGAGAAAAGCGCTAGTTTCCTGCGTTTGTGTCTTCCCTCGATGAGTGGTCTGATCAACTGTATGCACTCCAAGCTGATGCTACTTTTCCACCGAAACAAACTGAGAATCGCCATCCCATCTGCGAACCTTCTGAATTTCGACTGGGGTGAGACTGGTCAGATGGAAAACAGCGTGTTCATCATCGATCTGCCCAGGCTGCCGGAAGGTTCGACTCAGAATGTAAAAGACCTCACACTCTTCGGACGAGAACTCATGTTCTTCATCCAGAAGCAAGGCCTCGAAAGCGCGGTCAGAGATGGGGTTCTCAATTTCGACTTCGCTGCAACCAAAGATATGGCTTTCATACATACAGTCGGCGGCATCCACCACGGCGATGATGCAGATCGAACAGGCCTTCTAGGTCTCAGCCGAGCTGTTCGAGAATTAAACCTGGTATCCGGCGAAGATCTGGAGATGGATTTCGCTGCGTCTTCTATCGGCCAGCTGAACGAAAAGTACCTGCAAGATCTCCATTCCGCAGCACAAGGCAAAGACCTGATAAAACAGGCAACGGCAGCTCGATCAAAAGCCGTCGCCAATTTCTTTGGATCAAAATCAGGAGGCACCAAGGAGTCGACATCGAGGGTTCAAGATAAGCTGCGTATCTATTTTCCGACAAAGGAGACTGTGCGTGCCTCGACAGCGGGATCTGCAGGCACCATCTGCTTCCAACGAAAATACTACGAATCAAAAACCTTCCCGTCCGAAGTCTTCAGAGACTACAAGTCCACTCGAACAGGCATCTTGAGCCACAACAAAATTCTGTGCGCTCGGGGGAAGCAAGGGTCAGAAGAGCAGGTCGCTTGGGTATATGTGGGCTCGGCAAACGTGTCCAAGTCCGCGTGGGGAGAGTTGCCGGCCGATCGTAAGAACAAGAAGATATCTTGTAGGAATTGGGAGTGTGGGGTTCTACTGCCTGTCATCAGGCCGTCGGCTGCGGCTGCTAATGATAAGCAAACGGTTAGGGGACAGGAGGGACATCAGGATTCCGAGACGGAAGACGAAGAAGATGATGAGGCGCGGCCCACGGTTGATTGTCCAGATCTCAGTATCTTCAAGAGTGTGATCGATTTGCCCTTCCAGACCCCAGGAGAGGCGTATGGTGGCCGGGAGCCTTGGTACTTCACCGAGAGGCAGACTTGACAAGCTCAGGGTTGTCATCATATAGAAGCTTGCTTCATGTTTGGAGACAATAAGAGTGGTATTTCCTGTAGGAAGTGGCGTGCCTGCCTCACGATGCTGTTTCACCATTCTACGAGATCCAAAAATGCTCCTGACCAACCCAAATATCAAACCATGGCTCCTCTCAGCTCTATGCTATGCAATGTAGCCCACATATATCATGCCTTGATCATAATTCATATCACTCATGACAATGCGCCATAACCCTCATCACGCCCTTGCTGTTCTCCAACACGCGAAGGCGGCTGTAACAATGCCTCCCTCTCTGCGCTTCCCTTGCTGTAGCTCACGCTCGGAACCCAGCCTCGCATCCATCCGCTCACTCGCCGCCAGTGACGAAACCTTGACTTTCCTCTTCCACCCTCACCTTCCTCTTCTACCACCATCAACTTCTCCTGTCCTTTACCATATAGCAGAAATTGCACACCGACACTGGCGTCCAGTCCCAAGACGCCAAAGGCGCCCAAAAAGAATGGCAGAGCTGCCAGACACCATGCTACACGATCACTGCCTTCTTTGCCCGCCCAG
This sequence comes from Microcyclosporella mali, assembly GCA_002785985.1. Classification (NCBI taxonomy): domain Eukaryota; kingdom Fungi; phylum Ascomycota; class Dothideomycetes; order Mycosphaerellales; family Mycosphaerellaceae; genus Microcyclosporella; species Microcyclosporella mali. The sequence goes on along the minus strand of NHNU01000002.1, from coordinate 784,081 downwards.
CCTCCGCCGCCATAGGGTCCGAAATCTTCCCATGCAGATGGATTCGTGAGTAAGGCAGAGGAGTAGAAAAGATTGCCGCAAAAGGCTGCGATAAAGAGGTGAGGTGAGAGACCGGAAGTGGACTTTCGACGCCAATTTTTGAATAGTTGTGGCAGACGAGAGCCTAGGTAGAGGACCGTAGAGGTCCAAGAGAGGATCGTGCCTGCGCGCTCCAGACCCGTTGGTGTCGATCCCAAGGAGTGCACAGTTGCTGGTTTTGAGATAGGCGATGCTTGCACAATCGCTATCAAGCAGGCGATGAGAAGCACGGTGCGAGGGGAAGGCGATGGAAGTGGCGATGAGCCTCCCACTCGTTGAATTGTTCTGCCACTTGGCGTTCCAGATGGGCTCGGCTTCTCCCCTCTGTTTCCATCGAAAGTTGGGGTTCGAAATATGATCTTGGGTCTCGTCGCCTTGTTTTTGGTATTCTCACCTTCGAAAACAACATTGCCAGACGAGCCCACATCTCCGTCGCTCTCACTGTCCACCGGCATACCTTCAATCACCACATGCTCCATGCCTCCATTTCCCCTTCCATCGTCCCTGTGATGCTCTTTACTCCAAACTCGGAAAACGGTATGCCCATGTCTCAGCTTTTCGTACCAGACCCACTGTCCGACCAAACACAAATCTACAAAGACATAGTAGCAGCCGATCGCGACTTGCCAGCTCGCTTGGTGTGTGAAGAGTGCTCCGAGCAGGTTGCTCAGGTCTCCTAAGCACCACTCCACCAGGAAGAAGATAGACAGACCGGACGTGCTCTGTATGACCCAATTCTTGTAAATCTGCGGCAGCTGAGCGAAGAGCCACGCAACAATGCTCAGGGCACCAAGAGCGTTGGAGGCAAAGGCCAAAGGAGTCGGTACGCAGGTATGGAAGGTGCTGCTGAACTTGGCGAGAAAATCGTTCGAGGGAAGGCAATGGTCTGGCAGGCCAGAATCAAAGACAACGAGGGAGAGCCATGACATTATGCTGCTTGCAAAAGGTAGCAAGGCTTTGCTCGATGAGGAGAGGTGGAGACGCAGTCGTCTTATGAATAATAGGGTATCGTCGGCGTCTGACTCAGGGAAGCAGCTGTGTGATCCTCTGTTCTCGTGCTCAGCCACGGGCTGCCTGCTTCTTCTGGATGCCTGCGTTTCTCCCAGTGGGATTCGAGTACATATATGCTGAAAGTTTGTCCTTCCCTTCAAGACGAATACTGCTGTTCCAGCTCTTGCTAGTACGATTCGTATGAGGGGCACGAAGAGCTTAACAGCAACAAGCAGGAGTTTGGAGGGGAGTCTAGGAGATAGTGGAACAACACAAAGAGAGAAGCTGTTCTTGATAAGAGGACGAGAGGAGCCACAACAGGAAACCACTGCCGACTGATGAGCAATGAGAAGGAGTGAGGCGGTCTCTGTTGTCGGGCAGGGCGATACAGGTCAGTATGGATATGGATGCAATGTCCGGTCAGGCGGGCACGAGGAGGTGGGTTGGCTCGGGCTGGGCGGCGTGCTGTCATCGATGCCGCCGACGCAGGGCGACCCGCACTCGATCGTAACGGGACGGATCGTACATGTCTTGCATGAGGCTACGGCGGGTAAGAAGGATGTGAGTGGGCACAGATAATGTGCGGATCCACGAGGGCCACTTGGTGACTGTGTTTGCAGTGCCTATCGCAGCTCTATCTCCAAACCAGTCGTCAGGCTCAAAATGCTCGTGACCAATGCGGAGGGATTGGGCCGGTGTCACGAGACCCGGCCTCGGTCATATGATTTTCCGCATACCCTTTCCCCTACACAGCCCTCCACTTCTTGCCTTGCCTGTCACCACGTGCGAAGCTGACAACACTTTCTTCCATGTCTATTTCTGCCTCGTGAACTCATTGTACACATTACACAGTCTCATTCTCCAGCGAGTGTGCACATGTCTCAGCCTTCTACAGGCTTAGTTTCTCGCCTCTGATCAGCTTCGCCAGCCGTATATGCAGATACAAGGGCCAAACGAGGAGCTGAGCGTACAGCTCAAGGCTGTCTTGCATCGTCATGTACCACGCCTTCATGTTGGCCTTGTTATTACACACTCATTGAACGATCATGAGCAATATAATTCCCTGCTTGGCCACTGGATGTGCATCATCCGCCGTTCTAAGGACGTTTTCAGGGCGGTCTGGTCATAAACGGGAGGCTCCTCTGCAAGCAGGACGTGAACCGTAACCCCAAAGTCGAGCTGTTGCGTTAATGGACAATTCCTCAGACAATAACGTGGATCGCCCTTGTCCATTGACTGCTCGGTAGATCTGGATCACCTTGACAACAACGGATTTGCCTGCTGCGAGTAGAGCACACAAATTGCAGGGTTTCCGGCATGTCCATGATGGACCTTACAGGATGCAACCACAGCTCAAGCCAGGAGTGTGCCACTTCGGTTCACTTCAGTGTAGCTGAGCACTTGCAATTTCAGTTTTATATCCATGCGCCCAAGAGGAATTGTCTCGAGTCCAGGGCTTGACGGGACTCTAGCCATAACACATGATGATGCTGGCGAGCCAGTTCAGGGTCAATCTCTTGAATCAGTTCATTCCAAGTTTTGATCTTCAACTCTCAGGTGCCTTGTTTGCGCTTGCGAAGTCAAACGCGACACAACGGGATACACATGGCAATCGTGCTACTGGACAGATCGACACACAATTGCGAATCAAGCGGTGGATGTTATAAGGGATCGGGCAAACGAGAAGCTCTGATGCAGCAGATGCAGGCTTGGTGCTAAGTCGTGACAGCGCGCAGCAAGAGAGAGGAATATCAGGAAACTGCATGGTGCTGATGACATGATTCGAGTGCCATCATTTGTCACTCAAGTTGTGTATCTGAAGGATCCATCTTCTTTGTCAGTCATATCAGCTCCAGCGTGGAAAATACCGGTAGATTCGCTCTGGTCTTGATCACGGGTCTTGTTCTCACGCCAGCATAACCACCAATACCACGGGATAAAAATGTAGACAAGACCCCAGTCGACCAAAGCGCAGATGACGCCGGCGGAATATCTAGGCGGAGCAGTCCACTATTGTCATGTCAGCATCTTCCTTTCGATGATGTGTTTCAGCGAATGCTTACAAGTTGAGGAGCGGCGATACATCCAGTACTATACCCCACGAAGAACACAGCATTGACGAACGCTTTCTTTGTGTTTCCTCGCACATTACTTGCAGATAGAGACATCAGAATGCTGTACTGCGAGCTGATGACGGATGCCAGCCAGGAAGCCACGATCATGCCCCAGCCTGAAGACAGGGGCAGGATCGTAAGCAAAATGCAACCCACCAATGGTACTATGGATATGACGAGAACGACGAGACTTCGTCGGTTGGGGAAGAGCCAGCAACCTGCGACTCCAATCCAGATGAAAGCAATCTGAATTGCTCCAGACGGCGATCCATACAATAAGGTCTCAGAAGAAGTGTAGCCAAGATTCTTAATGACCAGTGAGGCGAACGTCAGAACGGGCGAGCACATGGTGATCAAGAGACCAAACATGAAGACATGGAAGGTCTTGAGATCCGAACAAGCCTCTTTGAACTGGGCCCCGGAAAAGTTGGACTTATCCCCTCCATCGTGCTGCGAGGCAAGACGCTTCGCGGCGATGACTCTCTCCTCCTTCGAGAGGAACCAAGCATCTTCAGGTCCAGCTGGCATAGCGAAGGAGAATAAAATGCCTGCAAAGATTGTGATTCCTCCGCACACGAGAAACATGATCCGCCATGGAGCGATCGGCAGATACGACAAATGCTCACCGATGCCGTACATCATCAGAGCACCAACTATTTGAGCGAGACCATTGCCGGTTACCAACACACCAACCCTCATCGGATGCTCCTCCTTCTTGTACCAAATGGAAGTAATTGTGATGAACGCTGGAGAGACAGCTCCTTCCGCGAAGCCAAGCAGACATCTGACTGCAGCAAATTCGGTGAAGTTCGTCGGCGCAGCCAAGCACATACAGACCGCTCCCCAAAGAATGATTGTACATGCGACGAATTTGGCAATAGGCAGCCGGGACATCAGATAGACGAAAGGCCCCTCTGAGACGAGCTGCGAAAGGTAAAAGCAGCTGGTGAGCCAAGAGTATTGCTTGCTGCTCAAGTCGAGGTCCGCGAGGAGGCCATAGACTGACGTGTAAGACAATGATTGCTTGTCCAGGTATTGTGTGAAAAAGACGAGGCACATCTACCATTGTCAGTCGTTTGCTTTCGCGTTGAGTGGACAAATACGTGCCATCGGAAGCACTACCAGGTCAATCTTCCTTCGAATTCTCTGCTCGTCCTCCGGATTGACACTGAACACTCGTCCATGGTCGATGCTGCTGCTTGGCTTGACTCCATTATGGGCAGTCCTCTTCTCAATGTCCATCTTGACGCGAGAAGCGAGCTGTAGACGTTCCGATGCTCCAAGGGCTGTACCAGCTCAGCGACAGACACGCGCGATATTTCGCTTCCGCTATGATTTTCAGGGCAAGAGCAGGTAGCTCCGATACATTCAGGAGCTTCGAGTCTTCGTGAAGTCCTATCACCACCGCATCAATGCAGATAGGGCAAGAATGATCCAATGAATAGACCTGGGCAGTATCGGAAAAGGGTATCTGCCAGCTAGCCATGCGTCCATAGACCCGCGAGCAGCCAAGACCTCAGATAGTCGCAGTTACAACAGGATTCCGTTGAGTGCATAAGCTGTAATATATGCGACAGTGATATGGAGTGGCAGCGAGAGAAGGAACGGAAGAAACAAGCGGAAGCTTCCGCCACGTCCATCAAACTTTCCTTTCGATGCGCGACTTCGCCGTGTCCAGCAAGATACTTCATCATCGCCAGGTGACCTGAATGAGCTTTATCTCTTGCTGAACAGCAGTACAATGACATCCAAGAAAATGGCGACCCTCTCCGCTCCACCGCTCAAACCATGGACGACTGCTCCTCGAAAACGCTATCGTCTCGTCGACGCTAGACTCATAGGCATGTACTTACTCACCCCACCCCAGTCACAAGCTGTGGTAGCTGATCAGAAGCAACAGACCCCAAAGATGGCAGCATACACTCGCACGTCACCATCGACATCCACAATGGTATCATTCATCGTATGACAAAACTCTCCACCCAGCCATCGCCGGGCGACGAAGTACTCTCGTGGACGCAGAACGAACCTCTCACGATAATAAACCTAGAAGGCAAATATGTATTACCTGGGCTAATTGACTGCCACGTTCACCTCGCAACTCCTCCCGGCGAGGATGGTCTCAAGGATACACTCAACCAGGATCCGAGCACCTCTCTACTCAGACAGCCGTATCTCGCATATGAGATGCTCAAGCGTGGATTCACCAGCATTCGAGATTGCGGTGGCGCGGGGTATGCTCTCAAGCAGGCGTTTGCTGAAGGCCTGTACCCTGGTCCAAGACTTTTCATTTCTGGTCATGGGATTTCTCAGACTGGAGGTCATGGAGACATGAGGTCGTCCACCGATGCAGAGTACAGTTGTTGCGGCGGGAACACCAGAGGGTTGGGCCGGATAGCAGATGGGGTTGAGCAATGCTTGCACGCGGCACGGGAAGAGCTCCGTCAAGGCGCTGACTTCATCAAAATCATGGTGTCCGGTGGTGTCGTCTCACCGACAGACAAGCTGGCCAGCCTCCAATATACACCTGAGGAGATCAAGGCTTTTACTAAGGTCGCCAGCGACTCTGGCACGTGGGTGACCGCCCACGCCTATACACCAGCAGCCATTCGAAATGCAATTGAGAATGGCGTGCTCGGCATCGAGCATGGTAATTTAATAGATGAGCCGACAGCCAAACTCATGGCCGAGAAGGGTGCCTTTATGACGCCGACGCTTGTCACATACCAAACAATGGCATCCAAAGAATTCGGCAGCTTTTTGCCTGAATCCATAGCACAGAAGAACATCCAAGTCCTGGAGGCTGGTCTGAGGAGCATTCAGATCTGTGATCAAGCAGGCGTCAAGATGTGTTACGGAACAGATCTGCTTGGCCCATTGCAGTTGAAACAGACCGGCGAGTTTGCGTTGCGGAGGCAAGCTGGTCTTAGTCCCTTGAAAATTTTGCAAAGTGCCACTGTCAATGCAGCGCAAATGATTCGGCAGGAGTCCAAACTTGGACGCGTCAAGGAAGGATTCGCAGCGGATCTCCTCATTCTGAATGCGAACCCTCTAGAGGACATACAAGTTCTGGATCGACCTGACAGCCATTTGCTGGCAGTGATCAAGGACGGCAGAGTGCTGTCTTCGCGGTGGTCAAAATTGGCGATTGAGGTCGATCAAACCTCGACTATCGAGTAATCTGTCCTCATGATGAAAAAGGCGCAATTGGGTCCGGTGACAGGTCCAGACAATCCAGTCTGACGATTTCGAACTCGTCCGCTTCCTCTTGACCGACCATTGACATCTCCCTCTGCACATCCACTGTTCCATCTTCTCTTATGAGCTCTACGGTCTTGCCTAGCTTGTAGTAAGTATCGCCGAAGATGACCATTTTTAAACATGGTGGTGGTCTGAGCGCAAAGTCCCTCCCAAGACGCCACATTCTTTCCTCGTGCGTCCTGGTGCGCATGTGCTCCGCAAGGTTCTCGTTGTGAAGTATGCGCAGGCATCGCATGTGTTTGAGGAAGGGCATCAATAGGCGCAGGCTCTCAAAGTTGGGGCTGTTGAGAGCCAGTCCCAGTTGTTCGAGGTTGGGGCAGTGGCGAACGAGATCAGCTATGGCTTCGCTATCGAGTGCCCACTGGTCGGACAGCAGAAGATGTTTTAAGCCGTCACCGTGTTTACTCGTAAGGACGTGTAGATACTCTTTACCCAGACCAACTACATCTGGATCAGATGATGGTGTCTCGGCAAGAGGAGCGGTCGGACTGCTTGATGTGCTTGATGGGGTAAAACCACTCTTCTTCCGCCTTTCGTTGACAATGTAGAACCTTTCCATCTTGACCTTGGAGGTTTCAAAGATCCTGAGTTGCGCCGTACCAAGCTCATTACATCGCACGCGTCTGAACATAGATGTATTGTACAGTGCTACAGGGACATCATCCCAGGTCGAGTCCACAAACACGGTACGCGGATCGCGAGACCCAAAGGTATCAAGGAAAGTTACGCTCTCGTTGGCATCTATGTCGAAGATCTGGTCCATTGAAAGCACGTTGGGCCCAAAGAAGTTCTGCATAGCGAAGTGCTTCAACTTGAGTTTGTATCCAGCCTTATGGCACCGTCCGAAGAACATGTTCAGCGTCATGATGCTTTCGTTTTCGGCCCGCATGCGCGGAGAGAAGTGCAAGCGAATGTCCGAGAGCTTTTTGGAATGGAGCATGAGCATGCTGATGTCGTCCGGGTAGCACATGGGATCAATGTCCATAGCTTTGAAAACCCTCAGATTGGCCATTGGTGGGATGAGGACGGAAGGACGAGGGATTCTGGTGGTTGGAAATCGCAAGGTGAAGGTTGTCAATGTGTTGTGCGTTCCCAAGCCTTGGTATAGGGTCTTGAGCGGCTTGCAGTCCAGCTCCCAGCAGAACGATTGCAACTTGGTCATCTTGTCTGTGGCAGCGCGCAGTAGAATGTTTAGCATCATGGAGTTGTCCGGCACTCTCCCCTTGGCGTACGCATCGACGCCAAACTCGTTCCAATTGCCATAGACTCTAAGATCTTTCACCAGTGCTGCATGTTGTTTTGTGACCAAACCATTCAATCCCATCATGAATGGACTTCCACTTCCGAATCCTTCTGGTCTGCCGTTGACATACCGTATGTCTGCGTACGAGTGTAGATCGACATGCTCGTACAGCTGGGGCAGTGTCATGTAATAGAGGAGGCGAGATGTTCGCGTGACCCGCGCAATGTCGCCGATATTGTCGAGGTAGGATACGATTAATAGAATCAGATTCAGTGGCAGCGTTGCGGCACTGGAGGCGTCCTGGGAAGTGGAAGCGAATGGAACAGGAGATGTGTATTGGACATAGCGAGGGACTGGAGTATATTAGCATCCCGTCAATTGGACTACATCATTGTCGCGAGACTGACTAGCCGGTAACGAAGTCGAATTAGGAGCGGCATGCCCGGTGTCGCGAGCAGATGCAGCGCTCATGGTGGAGTGGTTGCGTTTCCCCACCATGTCGAGATTGCCTAGGGGAGAAGGAAGGCGGTTGAGGTGCTTTGGACGTCCATGTCTCAGGCTCAGACGGGAGGTCGTGGAAGGAAGCAGGCCCTCAGCGATGAGATTAATTTGGCACTGAAGTAATGACTCCAGGCCAGTAAAGCTATCGCCGCGCCACAGTGGACTGGGATGCGATGTACCGAGCACATGCGCCGGATGTTGCCGTGACTTGAAGCTAAACACGCCGCAACCTTAATCTGCATGTGGCTTCCATTTGACTAGATGACTAATCCACCAAACGGCGGCTACGTACTACCAACACGATGCATCACTGCATCACGCGAGTCCTGGTCTGGATATTGTTGGCCATCATCAGCTCGTTGGAAGACTATACACGCCGGGGATTTCTGCGCTCGAGAAGCCGCAATTTTTTTCATCGTGTCGGCCTGGTGACCGCCTCACAAGCCGCTGACTCAAAGATGCAACACGAACACGACGACGATCCCTGGTGGAAATTGATCTTATCATATCAAGAGCTCAATACCTCCTCGGTGGACGAGTTACCTGATGTGCCGAGCCCTTTACAGTTTATGAGGCATGTCGCGAAGAACAGACCTTTCATCATTCGATCAGGAGCCAGAGACTGGGACGCCGTCAAGAAATGGGACGCTCAGTACTTGCGCAATACGATGGGGGGAGAAAAGGTAAGAGTCGCAGTCACTCCCAAAGGGTAGGTAGAGACTTTCTTTGTTTCGTTCCATCACCATGCCTTCCTGACTCGTTGCCGACGTGTCAGAAATGCGGATGCCATCGTCGAGGATGAGCACGGCAGACTGTTATTCGCAGAGCCGCACGAGATCCTCGAGACCTTCAAGAATTTCCTGCAGTATGTGCAAGAAGATGGCAAAGTCAAGCACAGGAATGTGAAGTATGCACAGCCCCAGAACGACAGTCTTCGTCAAGAATACAAACCACTACTCGGCGATGTACCTGCTAGCGTAGCATTCGCATCGGAAGCATTTGAACAGGACCCGGACGCCGTGAATTTCTGGCTTGGCAATGAGCGTTCCACAACGTCCCTGCACAAGGACAATTACGAGAACATTTATGTTCAGATCCGAGGCAGCAAGATCTTCACGTTGTTGCCACCTGTGGAGATGCCCTGTGCGAATGAGACTCCCGTTCCGTTCACGCGCTACCAACCATCCGAGAATGATGAGGATGTACTGGAACTCAAGGCTGTCCACGACGGCGAGCCGATCCCGGTACCTCTGTGGGATCCAGACCAGCCCGAGGCTAACCCTACGAGATACTCACAGTTCAGTAGACCTCTGAAGGTAGAGCTCAATGAGGGCGATATGATGTATCTACCAGCAATGTGGTACCACAAAGTTGGACAGCGCAACGGCTCTGATGGCTTTGCATGCTCCGTGAACTACTGGTGAGCACCGGCAATGCAAAATAGAGTTCTGCAAAGTACTCACTCGAGACAGGTATGATATGGATTTCAGCGGAAGCTTCTGGGCGAGCAATGCATTTGTACGCGACACCTACAACGCCGGCCTGATGGAAGTCTCGTACCCGAAGCTTGAGATATGACCAGCTTGCAGTATACTGATGCCGACATGCACACTCTTTAAAACATATCTGTCAGGTCATATCTCCCCACTCTGTTTCCCTGCACGTCCGTGAACCAAATGGCGTTTCCTGGCCCATAGTTGATTGCGACGTCTATGTATGGCGGCAAATCACCAACAATTCCACTCAGTCCACTATCCGCCAACGTGGTCGGGAAAGGTACGTAGCTATATTCCAAAGTATCCGTATCCAGCCGTGCCAGCGAATCTACATCAAAGAAACTCAACCAGACGCCCCCGGAAGCATCGATCGTGTCCTCCGCCGCGAGCCCGGCCAGCTGACTAGTGTGGAATATCTCGATCTTATGTGTCGTCTGAGAAATGCGACCGATGCCATTGCCCAGGAGCAGCGAGAAATACACGTATCCGTCTCTTTCTGCCCGAACCACTGCTGGGGCCTGCAAAGGTTCTGGGAGCGGGTACTCGTTGATCTCTTCTGTCGCCGGATCAAACGTTAGAATCTTGTTGCCTAGCAACTCCGCGATATAAACGATTCCATGCGAGTCGACGAAGAGGCCAAGAAGTAGTGAAAGTGGTGTCGGCACCTCATAGTTGGTGAACTCTTGGGTCTCGAACGAGAAGAATGTGAACACGTTCCCTGTGGTCTGGGTGAAGTAGATGCCATCGGCGGCCGTATAAAGGTCGTTGAATGGCTGGAGGTCGCCAAATGGGTTCGGAGGAGGTTGCAAGACTTCTATCGCTCTGGTGGAAGGATTGATTCGAACAAGTTGATTGCGCAGGCCGTTGCTCGCATAGAGGTTGCCATCGGCTCCAGTCCTGATGGCACAAGAGAAAGCGCTTCGGTCCTGCAAGATGGGAAGGACGTCTGGCAGGGTTCGATTCGAGATAGGAGTGGTAAAGGGAATGGTGTATTCGTCTACCTCGCCAGTATCTGGGTCGATGCGGAAGATATGGTTGACTAGAATCGCCTCGCCCCAGAGTGCGCCATCGGGACCTTTGGCTAGGTCGCAAGGACCAGAGAGCGGCGTCTGGAGTGGGAAGAAGGAGAAGCGGGATTCATCTCGTGAACGATGCGCTGACGGTAGGGCTGCTGCCGTAATGGCAACTTGAAGAATACTACGTAATAACATCGCAAATACAACGTGGACGCAGACGAAGGCAAGAAGGTTGCCAACACAGCGTCTCCTTGCACCGGAATGTCGACCTTTCGACGGACACGAAACGATTTTGATGGGAAATTGGGAAGTCCGTCTGCGCAGCCTTTTTTCGGCCAAGTTGCTGCTTCAAGACGCTGTGGCGATCATATACGGCCATACTCTACAGTGCCGTCGACTTGCTCGCAAAAAGCAATTGTTGTTATGATGCCGAGGCGAGAGAGAACAGTACATCTACATGTCCATGTAGGAGGCGTCGAGCCGATGACGAGGAGAAAAGCAGACATGACCTTCAGATGACGGAGGTTGTTTGTTCTTGCGACTACATGTAAAAGGTGTAGTGCAGAACGGCGTCGGCACGGCAAGCTCTGTACGCGAATCCTTCTATAGTAGCGTTGCGATCTATAGTCGTAATTGCGGCCTACAATCAAGAAGGTCAATCTACTCAGATCCTCGAGAGTCTTACGGTTCAAATCGAGGATCTTTGAGCTACGAGATCAGGAAGATCGCTGAAGACTCGGTAAGACTATCCTGATTATCACTCTCTTGACGCGCGATCACATGCTTTGGAGTTCTGATCAGCGACTGATCAACTAACGGCATCGTTGACCAATCAGCCCCTCGCTCGGTGATTTGTCCGCACTCTACAGAGAGCTTGCACTCAAGTTGCACATCATTGTTCGCAAGACTTCCCAGCTTGTCAGGGGGTTTTGCTCGCTTCGATATGCTGCAATCACCGTAAATGGTGCTACATACGGCACGTTCTCGACTTCTCGCCTTAGCTGGACTCTCTGCTCTTGGTGTTCGCGCTTAAAGTCGCTCAGCTACCCGCAACCATGCCATCACCAGATCAGCTTGCAGATAGTAAAGCTAAAATGGACGATTATGTGCAAGCACTTCTTTCTCATCCTTTTCGGACTCGAAAAGGAGAGCGGAAAAAGACCACTGAGTCCTTCCTCGAATTGCTTTCGGCCGCATTCATGGAGTGCCATACCTCGGACAATCCCCACAGCTACGATCTTGTCCGTCTCCATGCGGCGCCAGACTTCAGAATGCTCTCTGCAACACCTCACGACTGCCCCTTTCCAGAGGCCGAGTCATTGGAAGAGCATCTCGTCAATGTTGCTGCTCTTAAGCAAGTGAGAACTGACTGGACAGTCGGCGCGTTCAACTTCACGGCATGTATGCAGGATAACGATGACCATGCTATCGTTTGGTTCACAAGCAAAGGCACTGGTGGACCGTGTGAGCGGAGTACGAATCGCGAGTCTGTGAGCCGTCTTCATTGGAGGAAGCGTCGTACTGATGGGGTATGGGAATGCTACGAGCATTTTTGCATCAGAGGCCCGGGAAACATGTTCACTCAGATGGACGAGCCTATACCACTACCAAGGGTGCTGCCTGCAATACGAGCACCACCCGACCAAACGACTGACGCTCGAGTGGCTTTCTGATGATCTTTGCCTTATTCAATACCCTTCAGCCTCTCCGATGACTTCCAAAGGACTTCGACTTGAGCGTCGGGGCTATCGACTCCCTCATCACGTGTCTGCCTCTTCATCCTCGATATGATCCTGGCTATGCAAGGCGAACTTGCTCCAACCACGTATCTTCTGCCCGAAGAAGTAGAAGATGATATGGAACGGCACGAGTGATCCAGCCAGCATTCCCAGCGAGGCTACCGACTGTACACCGCTTATCAGCGGGAGACGTACTCACAAAGAAGGAAGATTGACGTATCCATTGTATCCCAACTTTGTCATATAGTGAAGTGGCAAGAACCGGAACGCCAGCTCCGACGGCATAGCGGATGAATGCACATGCTGCAAGCGCGCTATTTGCATGGCTTGTGTACAGGTCTTGCACATAGACGGTTGCCATCACCCAGACCATATACATGCCAATGCCGACCACGACCTCCGCCATGATCTGTTCCCACAGTTCTTGTCCCGATGACGTCTTCCAAGCAAAGCACAAGAGCGCGGAGGACAGTAAGGTCATGCCGGCGATCTACTGAAAGTCATTATGTGCCATCGAGACAGGACTCGGCCACTCACCATCGGCGGAAGCCTCTTCTCGGGCTCAATCGGACCGCCCTGCACCAGGCGCTTCTGGAATCTCAGTTTTGTATCAAGCACAACCGCGATACAGCCGAGAGCAAATCCAGGTATTGTGATGGCAAGTGCCTAAGCCGCATGCGCCACATCCCACCCTCTCGATTGCTGGGAAGCAATGGGCATGGCCGAGTACGTCAGCGTCTGCATAACGTAGTCCAGCGTGAAAGCCATGGTCACAATCGCTAATACCGCTTCACAAAAGAGCATTTGCCACGGCTTGATCAGGGAATTGCGCAGTCCGACAGGAAATTCGTCTCTTTGACTGTGCAAGGCCCAGCCCCTGGTCCGTAGTCGCAGGCGTTGAGCTTTGCGTTGTAGGATTACAGCTTCCAAGCTCTCGAGCAGGCAAAGCATGGCCAGTATCAACGGAACCACGACTGCGACGCTGAGCCACATCGACCAACGCCAACCATCCTTGTATTCCAGCACCAATACTGTGCCTACAGCCGGTCCCGAAGATCCACCAATGAAAGCACCTAAAGCAAAGATGGAGTAACCAATCGCACGTCCGACCGGACCATAGAGATCCACGAACACTCCTGGCGGGATCACGTAGGCAGCGCTGCCACAGAGTCCGCTGAAGAAGCGATAGACTAGCAACGGTGACAGCTCGTTTGTTGTTGCCACTGTAGATGTAAAGACCACAAATCCAAGCATGTCCGAGACGAGAGGCCCTCTTCTACCGTGAAAGTCCGAGGCAGGGCCCCAAAATGCCGGGCCTAGGGGCATGGTCAGCATCTATATCCCCGTATTCGCAAACTCACTCACCAATGGCAAGGCCAAGGATGAAAAGCGACACTCCAAGCTCGAGAGAACTTCTGTCATGCCCGAGATCTTTCTCCACTTGGTCTAGCACTCCAGAAAAGACGCTAATGGCGGATGAAACGATGAAGTTCATCATTCCAACCACGATACCTATGGCGAGATTGCTTGTGTTGGAGAAATTCTTCGGATTGGCTGGATCGTCCTCTGATTCCCACGCTACCAGGTTCGAATGGCTCTGTACCGAAGACGTGCTGCTGATCGAGTCTGTCTCGCCATCATTGGTTTCGGGACAGATTTTCGACCCTGGGCCTGTCTCGCTCTTGTTGTTATTGAAGGCACCCATGTCAGTCGTGCCGCATGGTGATGACAGATGGTGTCCTTTCTCGTCGCTTTTGTCCACAGCTGTACCGCAGTCTTCGAGAGCGTTCGTGGAGCTGGACTGGCTCGTATCAAAGCCCAATGAAGTGCGAAGCATCGCGTTTCCCTCGATACTCATTGCTGGCCCGAAGTGGTCTTCCCGGCGGTGTCCGCCCATCTCGGTGCAAAGCTTCACTTCTGTGATGTTTAGGGAGGTCGCAAAAACTGCATGGAAACTCCTCTGAGACTGTCATCTTGTATGTCTTCGAATAGAGCTAGCGATACTGTCGAGGGCGTAACCGTGAAGCAAGGAACAGATACACCAAGACCAACACGCCTACCCGCTGAAAGAGAGGCAAGGAGGCTTTCCTGACTTCTGCAACATACAGGATGGCTGATCCGACCAAAGAGACCACTGAATGCTCACACTTCTCCATCTTTTACAACGGAGCTGTCACGACTGAACCAGCCCAACACACACGCACACATTTTCGGCATCGTACAAATGACGGCTTTCCTAAACAGCTGTGCAAGGGCTTTGTCATCATCATTCTCGTGTGTGTGCGTGTGTGTGTGGCACCAATACATATATGCACACTAGCCAAACCTCGAATTGATCATGATCGTGAGGGACGGACATCAGATGTTTTTGATTGTTCAATTCCGGTCGTATACACATAAGGAGGCAGCAAAAGACCGCCATCTGTACAAAACATCATGTCCAGCCATCGCAATGCCTCGTCCATTTCAGACCCACCATGCAGCCATGAATGCAACGACAAAAAGCAAACAACAGCGCAGAGCATAGAGCTGGGTATCTCCTGGTGTTCCGTCCAATGTGTGTAGGATACAGAATAGGGTCGGTGCACAATGCAAGATGAATGAATGTCTCTATCGTGAAGTCTGGGCCTCTGTGACCTCAGAATGTCCGGAACTCGAAGGACGAGCACTGCTATCGCTCTCACTTCTGGCGAAGGTGACTCGTCTGGGTGTATCGAGATTGATATTGGGTGGCGATGCTTGGCTTGAGAAAGCAGTTGCACTACGTGGGAGCTGGGATGTGTGAGGGGATCCTAACTGAAAGAGTGCTTGCAATGCGTCACGCTCTGCTTCCATCGTCTGCGTCTCGGTACGAATTGTTGGTGGTCGTCTTGCTGGCGCATTCACTGGCGTGCGAGGTGGCGACATGCCGTTGGGATGGGTGAGGGGCCGTGACAACGACGCAACTGGATATCTTTGAGAGTTTGCGGTTGGTCGAATATCTGCAGCCGGTTGCAGGCCATGAGAGGGGTTCCTTCTATGAGTAGATTGATGTGCCGAGTATGCAAAGTGTCCGTAGTTCCCGGAGTGTCGCTTAGAAGCGGGAGGTGCAGTGACACCGACATCGCCACGACCATAATCATCGTACATGGAGAGATTGGAGGCAATATTGCTGAGTCCGGCGGTCCCAGGTCGATATTGATCAACGTGTGACATGCTGTATCTATTGTGGCGGGCGCGATGAGCGGCAAGTTGCTCGACTTCGTGAAGTGATTTGTGCTCCCATCCGTTCTGGACCTTGGCCATGGCATAGCCCAGACGAGTCTTGAGCGACGCAGCCAATTCGCCGGCCTTACTTCCCGAGGATGATATCGATTCTCGCCTGGACTCCCGACCAGGGAAGATGGTTGTGTAAGGCGTGCCCGGCAGGCTGGGAGCATTTTTGACATGGCCGCTTGCTGTTCTCTTGGTGCCATTCGGCATGGCAGGCGAGGTGATGCTCATGGGACTCGCCAACGCGCTGTCGCCATTGAGGAGGGGCGTCTGATTCGCGTTGTCGGGCGTCCTTTGGCGTGATGAGTGGGCCTGCTTCTGCTGGTGGTATGCTGCAACAACATCGTGCGCAGTGGTTGCTGAGTGGGCGGAGGATAGCGGCGACGTCAAGTCGGTGTAGTCGGTACGTTGCGACAAGTCGCTGCCACTCGCGTTGGGCCTGGCAGCGGAGTTGCTGCTCCCGACGCTCTGAATGCTGGCGAGGGAGTCCTGTGAGTGCGGATGCGAGAGAGCGGGTTGCTGCTGCATGTCAACGAGGCCTGGTGGTTGCACGGGACGCGTCGTCTTGAGAATGGCGGGGCTTTGGCGCGAGTCGCGGAGATGCGATGTCGCAGTCTGGTGAGCGCGTGGCACGCTGACATAGTTGGTCGCCGTCATGGTTTCCATGGCCGTCGCGACGATGTCAGGCCAGACAGACGGGCGGTATATGGATGCTGTGGATATCGTAGTAGCAAAGGACGATATGCGTGTCGTGTCGAGTCGAGTCGGTCTTGTTCCGGGGTTGGGAGTAGTGAGGACTCGGATGGGAAGGCCGGTCGGTGGGTGCAGTGCTGGGGCTGCTGTCACCACTGCAGGTGACCTTGCGATCGCTTCACGCAACCTCTCAACGCGTCGCCTGCTTTCCCGTGGTGTGGGGCGGGCTGGAGATGTACAGTAGGGGATAGGTTGTATGGCAGAGAAGGCGGGGATGATTCGATTGCGCCTCAGAAGAGGTTGACGGCGAAGGAGTTCAACGATAATATCAACACCAACAACAACAACAAAGCATAGAGGGAGAGAGAAGAGCGGCCGGCGTGGTTCATAGTCTGGCAAAGTCGCGATTGGCTTCGTGTCGATGCTGCATCGCGCTCTCTCGTGACCTGGCAGGAGAGTGGGGTCACATCTCACATCTCA
Organism: Microcyclosporella mali; assembly: GCA_002785985.1. NCBI lineage: Eukaryota > Fungi > Ascomycota > Dothideomycetes > Mycosphaerellales > Mycosphaerellaceae > Microcyclosporella > Microcyclosporella mali. Next base: position 767,218 of record NHNU01000002.1, on the reverse strand, counting down.
TACAGTAAGCTGCATCCCCGAACTACTCCAGCTTCCTACTCGTCCCGATGATAATTGCTGCCGAGATGGTTCACTTCGTCCATCCAGGTCCCGTCACAGAATCATCGCCTGCTGTTTTAACGTCGTTATATCCGATCGCGAGTCGGTATCCTCCTACCTGCATATCATATGTTCGCGACTTGCAGTAGGCCCACAGGGATCAATCCATCACCATGACATCGCAGGCGTGACAACCGCTCATCATCACTGTCCTCTCCACGCGAAAATCCCATTTGACTTTGCCTGCCACAATCCATCATTCCCATGCGCTTTCGCTATAAGCCTGATTCTCCTTGCCTGTAATGCTCAGTCGCCGAGCTGTGGCTGTAGCGAGGCACAATGGCATCTATAGACCCTCCATCTCCTCCTCGTCGCAGCAGCAGCAGCAGCCTCGACTACATGTAGGCACGCGACACACGCGACACATCCAAACCAAGCAAGTCACCGACGCCGACATCGCCAGACTCGCTGCCTCACCATTGCATCCATTGACCCTCACCGATCTCTGCAAGCATGGCAGGCCACCACTGTCCAAGCAGGCCCTCCTCAACAGCGCCAACTTCACCCTCAAGATCCTACCCGCTCGCCTCGCCCACCGCATCCAGAGCTTGCGCTCACTGCCATATATCGTCGTCGCCAACCCCAACGTCAGCAAGATTCACGGCAACTATGTCCACTCGCTGTCGACGCTGCTGCCTTACGCCGAGAAGAAGATCGAGACGCTCGATGACGAGATCAAATTCACAGAGGTCATGGCGGATCTCGTGCAGACTCACGCCAACACCATCGCCATCCTGGCAAGAGGCTTCTTGGAAGCGCGGAAGTACATTACGAAAGACGAGATCACAAAGTTCCTCGACGAGCACCTGCGCGCGAGGATAGGCACACGTCTGATCGCGGAGCAGCACATCGCTCTGCATTTCAGCAGCAAGCCGCACCAGGAGATCTCCGACCATCCCCACGAATCTCCGCCCTCGTATATCGGAGTCATCGATACCGCCCTGAGACCGGTCGACATCATAAGGAGTTGTGAGCACATGGTGGGCGAGATCTGCGAGCTCAAGTACGGCGTTCGGCCCACAATCACAATCATCGGCAAGCCCGAGACGACCATTGCGCACATTCCCATGCATCTGGAATACATCCTCACAGAGCTGCTGAAGAACAGCTTTCGAGCGAGCATCGAGGCGGGTATGGAGAAGGAGCCCATCGAGATCACCATCGCACCCGCCCCAGCGGCAGAGAAGTCGGCATCGAGCCATGTCAAAGAACAGCGGCAGAATGGAAGCGAAAAGACTTCAGTCGCTGCCATTACCAATTATGATCAGGGCAATGTCGATTATGCATCCGGGTCAAATAAGCCAGAACACGCGCGGTCGGCGAACATTCGACCTCTGGACAAGGCGACGCCGGGCGTGACGATCCGCATACGCGATCGTGGTGGAGGCATCAGTCCTGAGAATTATGCCAAGCTCTGGGAGTACGGTTTCACGACCTTCAACGAAGACGAAATCATGGATAAGGTCAGCGGCGGCCGCAGTGGCGGCGGCGGCGGCGTTGATGCTCTCGATACGCTCAGCGCAGGTGGTGCGGGTGGCAGTAGTCTAGCAGGCCTGGGATATGGGCTGCCACTCGGGAGAGCATACGCCGAGTATTTCGGTGGTGGTATTGCGGTGCAGAGTCTTTGGGGATGGGGCACAGATGTCTACTTGAGCCTGAGGGGCGTAGGCAGGATTGAGGAAGGCAAGGAGATATAATCGTTCTCCCAAGGCGACCGCCATGCATCTGGCACTCCCATCCCCAGCATATCACAAAGACCTGACAGGCGATTGGACCGCACGAAGAGTCGAGCGACGTGATCATCCCTGTATGGTTTTGGTTTTGATTGTCCAATCCCCACTTCATGCCGCTTCAAGTCTTCATCTGAGCCTGCCACTTCTGCCTCTCCTCATCAGACCACACCACAGCGATCCTATCGGGCACCTCGCCCACCAATCCCGTCTCGCCCTTGGCCTGCCCTTTCAGCATCACCTTCACCAGCCCATCTTTAGTCTTATCCAGCAGTCCCAAGCCCACACCATTCCGCTTATCGCACAACCACCTCTCCGCCCCAATCGACACATCGTAGTCTTCCCGGATGGGGTTTCCCATCACATTGCACAGGAATTCCGGCACGTACAGCGCATTGCGCAGCACGATCTGGGAGTTCTTGGCGCCTTTGTTGCGTTTGGCTGCTTCACCGTACAGTTTGCGGACGTCGAGGGAGACGGTGCCGATGCCGTGGACTTGGTGGGGGGTGGGATTCGTGCTGGTAGTGGTGCTGCTGACTGTGCTGCTGAGCTCGGTAAAATCGACGAACCAGTCGCGATGTGTGGCGATGTGGACGTTGGAGTCGAAGGACCAGACCCAGTCGATGTTGTAAGCTGGCCCGGTGGGTGGCATACTTTTCTTTTTGTTTTTTTTTTTCAACTTTCTTTCTTTCCCTTCTGCGCTCTGTTCAAAACCATCAAGCTCGGATTATGATTTCTTGATGTCACCGAGCCTTTTTCTGTATGGTTAGCACTATCGAAATGCGCTCTAGTGTTGAACAAGCGCGGGAAGGTTTTAATGCTTGATGATGTTATGCATTATGCATTACGCATTATGCAGAAGTCATCAGAATGGGATGGTTTTCTGGAGTGGTCGCGAGCTTGTCAAGGACACGCACGCTGAGGAGGAGCAAGACTCGGGATATTACCAAAGTGGTTCGAGTGCATATACATGTAGACGTAGACGTAGATGTTGACGCCTCAGAAATCAGACAATCGCGGGCTTATCGGGGGTAAGCTGACTCCTGTCTGGGATGTGATTGGCTCGGAGTGACAGGGCTAGTGTGAAGAAAATCGAACCACATTGGAGCTGTTGATTTGTACGACGTTACCATCCTCGACCGCTCGTCTCGTGCAGTGCAGCTGCATAAATCGCCCGTTCGTTTCTCTTCCTTTTCTGTCACACCTTTCTTTCGCGATATCACCCACACTCGCTGTCGTCGTCGCGTCCAGGACATTGTCTGTACAGAGACTGGTGAAGAGAAGGGAAGGGAAAGGACGATCGAACACACATCCAGCGCGAGGCATTGGCATCCTTCATTAGTGCCACTGCAGGGGAGGAGCTACCACCATTGGCGATTGCGATCTCACACCCGTACCCCGAGACACAGCACATCGCAAACTGCTACACATACTCGACAAGCATACGCGCAAATAATCCAACATGGCTTCGGTCATGGAGGCCTTCAATGCCTCGTCTACCGGCAATCCCGACATCATACACGCCACTCTCGCATCCGCCAACTCGGGCATCCTCTCCAAGGCATTGGACAATTGGCCGGCCTTCAGCTGGTTCAGCGTCTTTCTTACACTCTTCTTCGCCGCTGTCGCATACGATCAAAGTACGTATACTTGCTCCATAGTGCGACATCTCGCGCACATCTTCATGCTTCGGAGCGTGACTAACCACATCCTCATACAGTGTCGTATTGGTTCCACAAGGGCAGCATAGCCGGTGATTTCTGGAAGATCCCCTTCGTCGGTCCCTTCTTCGAAAGCGTCAACCCCAAGTTCTCGGCATACTACGGCAAATGGCTGTCGGGCGACCTCTCCTGCGTCTCCGTCTTCCACAAATTCGTCGTTATTGCTGCCACCCGCGATATGGCTCGAAAGGTCTTCAACAGTCCTACGTATGTCAAGCCCTGCGTTGTCGATGTTGCCCACAAGCTCTTACGACCGGAGAACTGGGTCTTTCTGGACGGCAAGGCACATGTGGAGTATCGCAAGGGATTGAACGGTCTTTTCACGCATCAGGCATTGGAGACGTACCTGCCCGGTCAGCAAGAGGTGTATGCAGAATACTTCGACGACTTCTTGCGCGAGAGTCAAGCCGCGAACGGAGAAGCGAAGCCTTGGGTCTTCCAGCTTCGTGAGCTCATGTGCGCCGTGTCCTGCCGCACATTTGTTGGGCACTACATGTCTCGAGAGCAGGTCAAGAAGATTGCCGACGACTACTATATGATCACTGCTGCTCTGGAGCTTGTCAACTTCCCCATCATCATTCCTTTCACCAAGACTTACTGGGGCAAAAAATGCGCCGACAAGGTCATGGAGGACTTCTCCAACTGTGCAGCAAAGGCCAAGGTCAGGATGAGGTCCAAGGGAGCTGAGCCGGAGTGTATCATGGACCGCTGGATTATGCAGATGATGGAGTCTGAGCGCTATCGAGAGCGCATCGCGAGGGGCGAGAAGGTTCCCGAGGACGAGAAGCCCGCCATGCTCCTGCGCCAGTTCTCTGACATTGAAATCGCCATGACCATCTTCACCTTCCTGTTCGCCTCTCAGGATGCGACCTCCAGCGCCTGTTCGTGGATGCTTCAGATTGTGGCAGACAACCCAGAAATCATGCAGAAAGTGCGGGAAGAGGGCGACAGAATCCGACCGGACCACAACCAGGACGTCGACCTGGACATGCTTGATTCAATGGTCAGTCGTCGAGTTTGAAGTTTCTTGTAATACATTCACTAATGCTCCACAGGAGTACACTCGTGCAGTCGTCAAGGAGACGCTCCGCTACCGCCCGCCTGTCATGATGGTGCCTTACCTCGTCAAAAAAGACTTCCCCATCCCCGAAGCCAACTACGTCGCAAAGAAGGGCACCATGATCGTGCCATCAACATGGCTATCCCTTCACGACCCAGAGGCATATCCCGAACCAGACTCGTTCGTGCCAGACCGATGGATATCCGGCAATGCGGAAGAGCAGGGCAAGAACTGGCTGGTGTTCGGCACCGGTCCACATTACTGCCTGGGACAGAAGTATGCCATCAATAACTTGATGCTTCTGTTACACAAGTTGAGCGCGCAGTATGACTGGAAGCACACAATCACACCCAAGAGCGAAGAGATCAGGGTGTTTGCTACTATTTTCCCGATGGACGATTTATTACTCACTTTTTCGAGGAGACAAGGGGCATAAAGCGACTTGCGAATTTGGTCTTTCTTCGCATTCTTCTGCGTGCTGAACAGCGCATGCATGCAGTGATCAGAGCGACTGCCAATGGTTGTATAGAGCTTCTTTCCACCGGGTCCTAGCTGGCCAGTGAGAGAATGGATATCATAGCAGCAGTATATGCTCGAAATCGTAAAATTAATCAACTTCAGCGACTTCTTCGCCTTTCACAGATCTATCGTCGCTCATGCCACTTGGCTGGCTCTTAACCTCACCTGCAAAAGTCGGCTGTCTCTACGACGTTCAACAGACATGAACCTTATCAGAGCTCCAGACTTCTGGCTTACTGATCGATAGTAGCTCTCACTGCATCGGCACGTCAGGATCTACGATAGGCGGACAATGTTCGCGATACAAGACCACTTTCTTCGCAAGACCAATGCTCCTAGAACAACTCGACTCATAAAATCGTATATCAAAAATCCGAAATGCCGACAACTTGGGAACAGAATGCTCAGGTCTGGCGCGACTTGCGCAATGCCAGTCTTGCTAAAGTGCAACCACCTCTCGACTTCTCCCAAGACGAGCAGCTACCTTTGAGCTCACAGGACTTGCCGAAGAAGCTGTTGACAGCGAAAGAAGACGAGATCACGACAAAATACACAACATTGCAGCTCCTGTCGCATCTGAAAAACAGAACTCTATCCGCAGAAGAGGTCACGCGAGCCTTCCTACGTCGAGCTGCCATCGCCCAGCACGCCACAAATTGTCTGACGGAATTACTCTGGGACGAAGCCATCGCACGAGCAAAACACCTGGACTCTCTGCCTCCTGAAGCACAACTCGGCCCACTGCACGGCCTGCCCATCTCCGTCAAAGAACACCAGGGAATGCACCTCTACGCCGACAAAGAAATCAACTGTGCGTACACGGCCTGGACGAAGGGCAAGAAGAGTCCCTTCTCGCCCATCAATCAGATCCTCTGGGACGCCGGGTGCGTCTTCTTCGCAAGAACAAATGAGCCGCAGACGCTGCAGTGTATCGAGACGAGGAATAATATCTATGGACGGACGGTGAATCCTCTCCATCGCGGGCTGTCGAGTGGCGGGAGTAGTGGTGGGGAGGGAGCGTTGGTGGGCATGAGAGGGAGTGTGCTGGGGATTGGTGGCGATATCGGTGGGTCCGTGAGAGTGCCGGCTGCGAGCTGTGGGGTGTATGGATTTAAGCCGACGGCGAAGAGGTTGGGTGTCATGGGGATGTTGGCGACGATGGGTGGGAGTGAGGGCGTTCTGGCTACACATGGGCCGATCGCAGCGGAGAGAGAGGGGATTGAGGTGTTTATGATGGTGGTGCTGGGGGGTGAGCCGTGGAAGTGGGATCCTTCGCTTGAGACGCGGTTATGGGAGTCTGCGGAGTTGAAGAAGAAGAAGAAGCCTTTGAAGATCGGGGTCATGTGGTCTGATGGCGTCGTGAAACCTCACCCACCTATCGAGAGAGCGATGAGATCTGTAGTGGGCAGATGCAAGACGGCGGGTATGACCATCGTGGACTGGCTTCCTCTCGACCACGACAAGACTTGGGACTTGTATATCAGTCTCCTCTACCCCGACGGCGGCCACGCGACTCGTCAGCCTCTCCTCGACGCAGGCGAACCGATTCTGCCTCTGATTGACTGGATCACCATCGAACAGCCCGCCGCAAAGGAACGCACCATCACGGAATATTGGAATCTCATTCTCAGACGTGACGCTTACAGGGTCAAATACGCGGCTCACTGGAATAGCACAGATGTGGACGTGGTCCTGTGTCCCGCTGGTCCCGGTGTGGCTGCCAGGCACGAGACGTCGAGGTACTGGGCGTATACCTCTCATTGGAATCTTCTCGACTATCCGGCTGTGGTTTTCCCTACGGGACTAAAGGTGGATCTGGAAGCAGATGTGGAAGAGGAAGGATATGTGCCGATGAATGAGCAGGACGCTGCTAATTGGGAACTGTGGAAGGCTGAGGACTTTGTCGGGGCATCGATCGGGTTACAGCTTGTGGGGAGGAAGGGGATGGATGAGAAGGTTCTGGCTGCGCTGAGGGAGGTCGAGAGAGCGATGGCGATGGTGTGAAAGAGATGGAGGTATCTGCAGAGAGACCTCTTCGCTTCTACCTGGAGTGTCTCGGACCCAGCAAACGACCTTGAACAAGCATAAAAACAGCCCGTGGGTCGCGCACTCCCTACAGCTCACACTAGTTGATTAATCCGCCAGCCATGATGCGCCTTCCAGTCAAAGAGAGCGAAACCTCCGAGGAAGTCACAACCAAGACTGCGAACGTGCCCCTGGACTTCCTCAGCGATATGACGATCGTATGCGAAGACCGGACCTTCAATGTCCACAGGTACAAACTGTGTCGAGTGTCGGACGTGTTCGAACGAGCAATCAGAAACCCTCGCTTCGTGGAGTCGCAGGGCGTCATCAAGCATGAGGAGTTTGATGCGGGGACTGTGGAGAGGATGATCCAGTTCATCTATCATGGCCACTATCGCGTTCCAGAGATTGTGCTTGAGCCAATTGCAAAGCAAGCAGAAATCGAGGGGACGATGTCAGCAGAGGAGGATCTGGAAGAGAAAGCCGCTGCACAGAGAAAAAAGAAGGAGACCATCCTCGAAGTCCTGATGGCTCATATCTCAGTCCATGGAATTGCTCAGTACTACAACATCCAGTCCCTGGCGTCTGCGGCCTTGTGCGAATTTGACGTGGTCGCGCACGAGCATGGACTGCCGAATCCCGGGTTCGTCAAAGTTCTCGAGGCCATCTACAAGAACACAAGGACGGATTCTGCGGACCTGCGAGACGAAGTCGTGGAAATCTCTGCACGCAGAATCGAAGAGATCTTTGACGATCGAGACTTTGCTGCGGCTTTGGAGAGTGGCGCGACGGGTCTTGGGGAGTTCGCGGCTGAGCTGGCTCAAGAACTCGCTCGAAAGCGAGATTTGGCTGAGGGCGAGGTGAAGAAGCTCCAAAACAATCTGGCTGTCATGGGGGCAGTTGTCACCCAGTACAATCTCGAGGCGGCTCAGGCGGAGAAGCGTCGCGAGAAAGCGCAATCGCAGCTTCTGCAAGTCGGCCAGCTCATCTCTAATTGGCGAGTAAAGACCTGCCGTCATTGCGATGCTGTCGACGTCAAGCTAGAGGAGCAGCATGGAAAGTATCTGCTTCGATGCCGAAACTGTCGAACGAAGTATCTTTGATGATCGAGGAGATCGATAGATTCAAGGCGATAGCTGAAGTGAAGTAGACATTCGAGTGGAAGGAGAGGTGCTTCATTGGGATCGTAGAATATCTTCATTAGCTTCAGCTTTCAAAACAACTGCCTTGTAGGCGCTCTCACAACTTTGACTCGCGTTGACTGATGGAGCTGCAGTGCTCAAAGGCATGCCAGTCCTGCAATCGTTTGCGGCAACATCGCTGCCACCAGTGAAGCCGGCATCACCACTGGCATGATGAACCACCATCCATCTGAAGGTACGCAGCAATAAGGTGGTAGCCGTCATGCGTCCAGTTGACAGACGTGCTGAGGTCCACCTGCTTCCATATCGAAAGCTCCTCCTCGGCCGCCTCGCCAGGGCAGGGAAACCCTGGAAGCGGATCATAGTCGGAGGGTGCTCGGAGAATGGTCCGCATGGTGTCGGCTTCGGATACAATGGCCTGTGCACGTTGCTCGTGTTGGTGGTGTTCGTGGAGGTCGTTGCGAAACACCAAGACTGTTTTCCTGCCTGCCCTTACTAGGGGTAAGAAGTGCTATGAGAGCGACTGGCCGATGTTCGTGGAACGAGGTCTCTTTTGTTCCAATCAAAGTGCTGCCTCTACCATGTTCACGCATGTCCCATGTCGAACAACAAGAATTCCGCAGGCTTGTCACCAACGCTCTCAACTTGGATTCTTCCCGGCCCAGAAGCACCCTGTACGAATGCTCCGTCGCCTTCGGCCAATTCCACATTTCCAATTTTGATCTTAGCACCACCTGTCTTCGGTTGTTTGCGATCGCCCATGACCACATGTAGATACACATTCCTCATCCCATCCTTGACAAGCTCATGCTCGACCGATTTTCCAGGCGCCAGTATCGATGCATCCATACTGAGATCAGAATAGATCTCGATGGGCTCCGTCGGACCTTCCTTACCGCTGTGTCTGTCCTTTGACTCCATTATGCGCACAAGCTTGTCCGTCTTCATTTCGTCGGTGTATTTGCGCGTGCAGTAACTTGGCTTCAATCCACGAACGTTCGGCTTCGCCCAAATCTAGGAGGTCCTGTTAGAACTCAATAGCTAGTTGTTCTCTCGGATATTACTCACCTGCAAGAAGTGCACATCCTCCTCCTCGTTGCGGCAGTACTCAGAATGGCTGATACCAGTACCCGCATTGGTGAATTGTACTTCCCCTCTCCGAAGCTTTTCGAGGTTCCCCATGCTATCTTTGTGCTCCAGCTCGCCGTTGACGATGTAGCTCCAAATGCCGAACTCTGAATGGCTATGTTTGCCGAAGCCGGTGCCCTTTTCAACGCGATCTTCATTGATGACCCTCAATGGTCCAAAAGACTCGTAGCGCGGGTCGTGGTAACTCGCGAAAGAGAAGGTATGGAAGGTATAGAGCCAGCCGTGGTCAGCATGACCTCTGGCGTTCCAAGGTCGCTTCGTGATCTTGAGGTCTGTTGTGCCGTTCGAGGCTGTGGTTGCCGTGGTCGTCGCCATCGAGCGGGAGATATGTGACGAGGCGGCCTGGGGCGACAGTCTAGCAAGCTTAGGGAGAGCTGAACTTATTGGACTGTACAGCGCCAGTATGACTGCTATGAGTGCTACGAAAATCGCTGCTGTTTTAAGTGGAAATTGTGCTGGAGGCTGTGTGTTCGATGGTGATGTTGTCTGGTGTTCTTTTGGAGACATCAAGCGCACATACCGTTTCCTGACGCATGTATTTATACTTGAGCGCGTGTACAGGTCTGCATCTCATAGAAAGCCAATGGTCATGGCTTAGATGATGCTCTTGCTGGCGATGACAATTGCTTGGGTAATGTACCTGTACGTATTTTTGCCCCGCTTTTCTGACGGCTCTATCCGCGAAACACTGACTTCACCCCTAGACCTATTCAAGTTCGTGCCGATTCAGTCTACCTTTCGCCCATCCTCTTCATCCGTTATGCCAGCTTCGTAATTGCTTGTACCTTTTAGCTCCGCCACACTTCCACATGGCTACTAACGCCAGAACGAGACGCTACAACGGCCGTTGCTCGTCTGCAAGACCAATTCTCGCCTCAGCCACATGTTCGTTTGCGCTCTGCAACTCTCTTATAGGAAAGCCGGCGAGCGCCAGCAAATCCTCCAATTTGTACAGAACGAAGGGATGCGCCCCGAGCTGTCGAAACGACCACACCCAGTCCCTTGGAAGCAGACGCAAGAGTGCGAGGAGAACCTGATTCTGGCATTGTTCTAACAATATTCGCAATGGTATAGATGGACATGATCCTCAGCCCCCAGCCTGTAGCCTGATGGGGAAGCAGTTGGGAACGTTGTCAAAAGCAATCGCAACCATGCTACATGACCAATGAAGCTCGGGACGACAGTGGACATTTTGCCCAACCATGCGCGTCGTTGTTGAGATCAACAGCATCCTTCCGCACGTCACACCGTCAGGTCTCAGTTCATCTCAGGCTTTTCCGCTCTCTGGTCATCTTTCGTACTTGTCACCATTCTTCCCTATTCTTCCCATTTCTCTTAGAGTGTCTGAAATATTCTAGCCACAGAGGTGGTCTGAAAGCAGAGTCTCATTGCTCTCGCGGGGAACAGTACGATGCGGCTTTTCGCGATTGCAACCCTCTTGCCTGTTCTTGTCCAATGCATTCTGGAGGTGCCCATCTCACGAGGAGCCTGGCGTGGCATTGACACGGTAGCGAGTCCAGATCGAAGCTCACCTCATCGACTTCGAAAGCGCACGGTGGCCACCAATGTCTTCGAAGTGTTTGCGTGGAGTGGATCCTATTATATCAATGGTAAGTGCAAAGTATCCTGAACAGAACGCGGCTCAACATGCTGAATGTTTACCTAGTCACCATCGGTACGCCTCCTCAGCTACAGACAGTCATACTGGACACTGGATCTTCAGATTCTATCGTGACTTCTGCCAACGCCAGCTACTGTCAGGGAGCAGACATGCCGACCTGCCCTGGTGGATCCTTCGACCAATCGCAGTCATCCACATACAGTATCGACGCATCAGTGCCTCTACTAAATATCACGTACGGAGACGGCACCAACGTCACTGGCCCCTTGGTTGCTGACACGATCGGAATCGGGAATGTTGCGATAACCAATGCTCAATTTGCGCTCGCTGATGCATATATCGGCTCAGATGAGTCAGATGTGGATAGATTCAGCGTATTTGGATTGGGCTATGCGACACTCCAATCGATAAATGTAGTCGCCGGCAACGATAGCTTCCGCTACCCACTACTTGTGGACTTTATGACGCGCACCGGCGTGATCAAGAGCAGACTATATTCGGTTTTCCTGAATTCAGTATCTGCTATCTCCGGATCGATTCTTTTCGGGGGGATTGACACGACTAAATACACAGGTCCACTGGCAACGGTCAATTTTTTTCCAAGCAATGTCAGCGGGAATCCCAGTACCTACCTCGACTACTTCATGACCAGTATAACTGATGCCGAAGTGACGATCAATGGCGAGACAAGTACTCTGTGGTCTGGCGGCAGCGATGGCATCGAGGCACTAAATGGCACGAACAATGGCCTGCCGGTAAGTCCATCTTATCAGCGAAATCTATACGCTCGCCAATGGCCTATGCTAAATACTACCTATATTAGTTAATCATGGACACTGGAACCACAGCATGGGAGATACCCTCGACCTTTTATTCCCAATACATTGCGCCACACTTTCCATTCGTGGACCCCAGCTACCCCATTGTCAGCTGCGATTATGCTAGCTCCGGAATCTCCTTTCAGTTGAACTTCGGCGGCAAAGTCAACATCACTGTAGATGCGAGCCAATTCATCACTCCTTTCTTCAATGGGTCTGCGGAACCGTCTAGATATGCAAATGGGACTGAACGATGCTTGTTTTCGATTCTTGATTCCGGTGATTACCCATTCAGCATAATAGGATTCACAATATTGCGGAGCATGTACGTCGTTTTCGACTTGGACAACGGCCAAGCTTCGATTGCGCAAGCAGCCTTCAACGCCACCGAGCGTACGAACATAATCGAGGTCCAAGCCGGCGCGAGTGGACTGTTCAACGCAGCGCCGAGTGTTATTACAGCATCGTCAAACGCTTTCCAGATCCCAGGGGCGCCCACTGGGACTGCGAGCAATGCGATCACTGCGCTGACGACCCCCATTGGCACCGCGACTGGCGCGAATGCTGTGCCTGAAGCAGCGAGAGTAACGGGCTCGGTCACATTTGGGACAGCACCCACGTCTTCAGTGGCGACTATGACTTCGACAAGCACCTCTACTCCAGGTTCGGACTCGCATACAGACGCGGGAGCAATTGCCGGAGGCGTAGTCGGAGGTCTCGCTGGTCTCGCGCTCATCGGAGGGCTACTGTACTTCTTCATCAGGAGGCGGAGAGCAAGAGCAGAGCCAAGTGTGAGCGAAGAGGAGAACAAGCAGAGTGCGAGTGACAACCAGTTCCTGAAAGCAGAGCTTCCTGGTGAGAGCATGCCAGTCTTCGAGCTTGGCAATGGTACGGGCAAGGTAGAAAAGGACGCCTCGGAGCCGCCGGTCGAGAAAGAGGCTTCGCAGCCACCGGTCGAAGCGGACAGCGGTATCAGAGCAGAACTGGAAGGCGATTGGGCTCCGGCGATGCTTCAGAGCGATTTGCCCCAGTCTTCATCGGAAGGGAAGCATGGTCAGTGATGATCAAAATGTACAACGATATTCACGGGGATAACGTAGACTGCACATGACCGGGGCCAACAAGTAGGCGCCGAGGAATAATACGATAATGTTTTTCAGAGACTCAGTCTAAGAAATACTCGAGCAGACTCGGTTGCGCTATACGGATTGGCGACGGAAGTTCTCATCTGCTTCTGCTCGAGCTGCTAATCTGATTGGAGAGCTCGATAATTTCTGGACTCTCGCGCGTACCATGAAGGACCGTGATGGAATCAGAGACTTCGACAGGACTGGTGAGTGATTTGAATTCGGCTTCGAAAATACTGTATGCGCTAGGAGGTGTGCAAGCGATATATACATGACAAATGTCGAGTTCCAGGACTCGAATGTAAGAGCGATTTGAAGCACAGCAAAATGTATGTGCTGTATACAATGTTGCAAGCCTCTTCCAGCCTGCTATCATGGTCGTCAAGGTCTGCTCGTCTTACGCTGCTCACTTGGCATTTGTGCTGTTCTGTACACTCCGAATGCCCCCTTCCCATATCTCGAATTCTGTCTTGCTCTCGGCACACCATGGGCTGAACACCACCTTGCAAGCTCGTGTCCAACCGATGAGATTCCTTTCTTCTCCGGCCATGTAGTTCCTCTCCTCGTAAACTGGGTCTCTGAGTAATGCTAATCGGCAGGCAAGCTGATGGGTCCAGGTCAGACCTAGACTTGGCGTCTTCAAGTTCTTGATTGAAGGATCGTCTCCCCAGCCTGTGAAGAATAGCTGTTGGTGGTCCAGAGCCAGCGGGTCGTTGGTCGAGAGCATGAAGGGAACGGGTGTCGATTCTTGGTTCATTGTTGGCCTTGACTGGGCTTGTGTGCTATTCTGAGTGGATTGACTGGCTGCTTGTAGCGCCGGCTCAATGGAGGTGAATCGGTCTGCGACCTGGTTTGCAACGACGACAGCGATGTTGCTGGTCTGGGCCAGATCTCTGAGTAGGTTGGCTATTTGCATAAGCTGCGTGCTGCGTTTCGCCAAAGCTTCTGCGCTTTTACTCGCTTTGCCACCTTTGTCGAATTCGGCGCGATAGTTTGCAGCAATGCTGTCAATGACCACTAGGCTGACATTGTGTTTCTTAATAGCCACCGGGACTTGGAAACGAATGATGTGCTCCTGTGCTTCCACATCATGGATGTGCGTGCTGTGTACGCGACTCAGAGAAGGCTTCTCCGTTGGCGGCAGTTCAGCAAGCTTGGGGTGAGTTTCGAGGACTTGCTTCAAACGTGTCGTCTGTAGAGGAGCCTCAGTGGAAATGTAGAGAGCAGAACGGTTTGAGTCATGTGATGGGCCGTCAGAAAGTTGGGCAGACAGTAGGAGAGTCAACAGAAACTGCGTCTTACCAGCAGCACTACTTCGGCATTAGAAATCTGAGCGGCCATATGTGCTTTGACACACGCATACCTTACCTCTCACCAACAATCTCAGTCAGATGGCCGCGCGCAATGCCGCCTCCCAAAGCAGAATCGAGACGGTCATCAAGCGTGCTTATGGTCGCCCATCTGTCCACGACGCGCTCACCAGACTCTAGCCCAGGCCAGCCACCGCGGTCCTGCGCGGGATTGCTCTCCTCGAGGGTGCTACTTGCATGCAAGGCCTGAAGCAGGGCGTCGGCGAGCTTTACGACCTCGCCAGGGGGCACTTGGGCTCGCTTGGCGACAGCCGGTGCCTCGAGTGTGAGCAGATCAGCTGTCGAAACAAGCGCGCGCTCCAGCGAGGGCAGGATGTGGGTGAAGGGCGCGACATCAAAGTCCGGAAGAACGGTCAGGAGGTTAGTCATCGGGCGCCAGCATCCTCATCGGCCACCCTACTGCCGGCTGATGAAGACGAATGTGGAGGCGAAGGCTACGGCGACGGCGAGATGTGATAGCTTAATGATGTTGTGAAGAGGGTAGGACTTGGAAGACGTGCCACGTGTCACGTCTGGAAGAAGCGGCCACGATCCGCTGCTCCGCCATTCAGGCCTGAGGCATCAACATACGATCTGAGATAGCTTCCATGTTCCCGAGTGGTGAAGCGAGGACCAGAACAGCAGCAGAGCCAGACACACAACGTCATGGTCAGATATGCACTTGCAGACACCGCATCACAATTCATTGCCTAGGTCCACGTCTAGATCCCATTTCACCCCTCTCTATATGTCATTTCGAGTCCTCACGTTCATATTTTGAGGGCTCCCGCCAGCAGACTGATGCTACGAATCATCACTACTGACCTAGCAGACACAACATCCTCTCGAACGGCACGACCACGAAACGCTGGCCAGCTTCTGCCGACTCCAATCAAACGCATCACTCGAACTGCCAGCTCATCCCTGGTCCCGGACTCGCCTGCAGCTCACGTCTAGCGCCTCGAGACCTCATCGTACACCCGATCTTTTCGCTTCCTCTGGTCCGTCTTCCAGATTTTCTTCTGCCCGAGCAGACCGAAGCCCGCGGAAAGGCTCACCAGTCAACGGCTTCCATACTACTGAAAGCGGAGAAGCTGTCTCGACCCTACGCACGACTGTCTCGAGCCGAAGGACTTGCATTTGGGTCCTTGTGGTTGAAAAGGTCAGTAGTGCATCGCCGTTTCACTTTCACATGCTTGTACCCCAGACGGCTATTCCTTCTCGGCGCAACGGCGCGCCACGTGCCGTCGGCAGCTGTGAGCCTCACTATCACATGTCCACTGGCCTGCGAACAGCACGTCAGTCGCTCCACCAGGTCCACGCGCCGTCTAGCCCAGCACCTATGTTTGCGGGGCTGTCTGCGGATATGAATTGACCTCTCCCTGTCATGCTTGTTGCCGTTTGGTCCATTACTCGAGACCACTCTCCATACCATGTCCCTGGGTTGTTGACATTGTCTCTCAATGCCGCTATACTATCACCAGGATTGCCACTACTTCTTTCGCACTTCTTTGCGTGGCCTCTCCGTTGCCACGCTGGTTTCCCCTTTGCATAGCTAAAGCATTGCTATCCAAACTAATCATGTCTCCAGCGCGGACCTTCCCTTCTATCGAGGGCCGAATCATCAGCTCCGAACATCGCGACTTCGCTTTAATGGCAGACCGTTCAGAGTCCAACGCAAAGGAGGCCACGCGGAATTTCACCAACAAGGAGAAAAATCCACTAGGGACCGACAAAAACAGTCAATCGAAGCCAGGAATTACCTTTGCTGCCCAGGACAAGCTTCCCAAGCTCCCAATACCTGATCTGGAGGCCACTTGCAAACGATATCTTGCATCTTTAGATCCACTACAGAATGCTAGAGAGCATGCCGAGAGCGAACGAGCCGTTCGAGAATTCCTCCAGACCGATGGTCCAGAATTGCAAGCCAAGCTCAAGGCATATTCTGAAGGCAAGAGCAGCTACATCGAACAATTCTGTAAGCGACTCAAATCATCAAGGCAAAGGTATGACTGACAGTCCTTCAGGGTATGATTCTTACCTGAATTATGATAATCCTGTTGTTCTCAACCTCAATCCATTCTTCCTCCTGGAGGACGATCCCACGCCTGCTCGTAACAATCAAGTGACTAGGGCAGCATCCCTTGTCGTTTCTGCGCTATCGTTCGTCCGCGCTGTCCGCAAGGAAGAACTTCCACCTGATCAAATTCGAGGACAACCGCTGGACATGTATCAGTACTCTCGGCTTTTCGGCACTGCACGTATACCTACAGAAGAGGGCTGTCACATTGGCCAAGATCCCACCTCTAAGCATGTTGTCGTTATGGCTCGTGGACAGTTCTATTGGTTCGATGTGCTGGACGATAATAACGATCTGATCATGACCGAGAAGGATGTCAGCTTGAATCTTCAGGTCATTGCAGATGACGCAGAACAGACTCCGATCAACGAGGCAGCAAAGAGCGCAGTTGGCGTATTGAGCACTGAGAATCGCAAGATTTGGTCGAGCTTACGCGACCTCATCGGCCGAGACGAAGGCTCTAACAACAGCGACTGTCTCAACATTGTCGATTCGGCCTTGTTCATACTGTGTCTCGATTACACTGAGCCTCAGAACAGCGCCGATCTGTGCGAGAACATGCTATGTGGTACATCGGAAATCGAACGTGGCGTCCAGGTCGGAACGTGCACCAACAGATGGTACGACAAGCTTCAGATCATCGTTTGCAAGAACGGAAGTGCAGGTATCAACTTCGAGCATACTGGCGTTGATGGCCACACCGTACTACGCTTCGCCTCCGATCTCTACACAGACACTATTCTCAGATTCGCCAGGACGATCAATGGTCAAGCACCATCGCTTTGGGCATCGTCATCACCTGACCCGTCAAAGAGGGACCCACAGAGCTTTGGCGACGTCAGCACAACGCCTCACAAGCTCGAATGGGATATGGTCCCAGAGCTTGCTACCGCGTTGCGTTTTGCGGAAACAAGGCTCGCAGATTTGATTCAGCAGAATGAGTTCCAGACTCTGGAGTTCGAACAGTATGGGAAGAATTTCATGACTTCTATGGGCTTCTCGCCTGATGCGTTCGTTCAAATGGCATTTCAAGCCGCGTACTACGGCATGTACGGCCGCATCGAAAGCGTATACGAGCCAGCCATGACCAAAATGTACTATCACGGACGGACTGAGGCTGTACGATCCGCGACACAGGAGAGTTCTGAGTTCGTTCGGACGTTCTGGGCCGATAACCCACCCGCTAAGAAGATAGAGGCGTTGAAGAAGGCGTGTGAGAGGCACGCTGCATTGACGAAAGAGTGTGCTAAGGCTGAAGGCTTTGATCGACATCTCTACGCTATCTTGTGTTTATGGCAGCGCCAGATAGATGGCGATGCTGAGATCGCGAGCATCAATGGTGAAGGTGCAAGTACTAATGGCTGGAGCAGCCCAGCCAGCGGCCAAGATCCTTCAGCTAGGAACAGCGTAGCCAGCGACTCCGAGAGTGCACCATCACAAAGCCCACCTAGAGGACAAACGCCCGCGCTGCCAGCCATATTCCAAGACTCAGGCTGGGACAGAATCAACAACACCATTCTCAGCACATCAAATTGCGGTAACCCTTCGCTGCGACATTTCGGTTTTGGACCAACGAGTGGAGACGGCTTCGGCATTGGCTATATCATAAAAGACGGCAGCGTCTCCATTTGCGCGAGCAGCAAACATCGACAGACGAAGCGATATATTGATGCCTTGGAAAGCTACTTCCTGGAGATCAGGAAATATTTGCGACAGACGCAGCGCTCGGGCTCGAACAAGCAGGCCTCGAGAGCGAGAGAGGCCGAAGAGAAACATGCCAAGGG
The DNA here is from genome assembly GCA_002785985.1 of Microcyclosporella mali. Classification (NCBI taxonomy): domain Eukaryota; kingdom Fungi; phylum Ascomycota; class Dothideomycetes; order Mycosphaerellales; family Mycosphaerellaceae; genus Microcyclosporella; species Microcyclosporella mali. Next base: position 748,994 of record NHNU01000002.1, on the reverse strand, counting down.
TCAGAGACTGAAGAGTCGTGGACGCATGGTCACCGAGCCTGTTGTAGGCAAGACAACGGACGACAGCAGTGCTGCTAGCGATGACGAGCTGGGAGGATGTAAGTGCTTCTCTCAAAACCCTTGCGAAATGAGAACGTGAGGCTGACACTGTTGATCGTAGATGGTTTCTTCGACGCCGGGATGTTGCTGCAGGCGCTGAAAGCAAAGAACGACGCCGAGGAGCGTCCAAGTGAGAAGGCCGCACAGCGAAAGGAAGTCGGGAAGAAGTTGAGGCTGATGGAATATTGAGGTCTGATCTTGTGGCCTCTGACCGTTTGCTCTTGTAACTTTCTTCTGCCTAGCACTGACCAGTGAGGTTCATTGTAGTAGCTATGCGCATCAGCGTGGGACTGAACTCACTACTCGATATTGGAAAATGTCAAACTTTCCATTTCAATTGGTACATGTCCGTGTTTGAACAGCTGGAGACGAAGTGTGTGGCTTCGTCAATTTCACTGCATGCATGGATCAACATGCCTTTAGACTATTGGAATCGCCAAAGGAATGCGAAACCTTCGAGTCTTAGGCGAAATGCTACAGAAACTCAATCCGAACCTCGACGCCCAAATCAACGGCATTTCTTCGTGCCATTCTGTTCACGTGGGAATGAAAGAGGACTTTCCAACAGCTCCGTTTTCCATCAGATCGTGCGTGCAGCCTTACAGTTTCTCGGATCACGACCTCCCACCATGCAACAACGTGCCAAACGAAATCCTCGGAAGCTGCAGATATGCAAGGTAATAAGCTTTCGCTGCCGCAGCTGCCGGGACTTTCATTCTTTCTGCAGCTGAGCTGAGCTGGCGTCTATGCACGACTTGCATTCTCAAGCTCGGAGCCTGGCTGGGTTCCCTCCAATTGTTTCGTGTGTTTTGGTGCGAAGCTGCTCAAGAGCTGTCTGCAGGATAGTGGAGGGTAGCTAGGTTCCTCCTTCGGCTCGACGCGTGAGGGCAGATGAGAGCTGGCGGAAATTGATGTATATTGTGATCCTCCCGCCTATGGTCGTGGTCAAAAGGCCAACGGTATGGCTCTCTCCATTCCGGTCTTGGCGTTGCTCGCTGTGGTAGGGTACTTGGTCAGTCTCACAGTCTACCGACTATTTCTCAGTCCTCTCGCGAAGTTCCCCGGCCCCAAATTCGCGGCTTTGACCAAGTGGTACGAGGCATACTACGAGATTGTGCTGAATGGCAAATTCTCGTTCCACATCGAAGATCTGCACCGGCAGTATGGTAGGTGTACAAGAACAGAGTTGCATAGTGATCGTGCGCGAGCTAAAAAGCGCTTGCGAGTACAGGTCCCATCGTTCGCATCACGCCAGACGAACTTCACATTCAGGATCCGCCTTTTTGGGAGACACTCTACGTCAAACACAACAAGAGCAGCAAACATGAGTGGTCGGCCGGACGTTTTGGTAACAGTGGCTCGGTGTTTACCACGGCGGATCCTGGGCTCCATAGACGAAGAAGGGCGCCGTTGAACAACATGTTCTCCCGCAGGGCTATCTTGCATTTTGAGCCGGTTGTCCAGCAGAAAATGGACATCTTCGTCAAAGGTCTGGCCCAGTTTCAAGAGAGCGGAGGAGTCTGCAAGATCAGTGAAGCCTTTTCCGCGTTCGCTGGGGACGTGGTCACAAATTACTGCTTCGGATTTGATTACAATCATCTCGGCCTTGAAGGGTTTCCCGAGTCCTTTCACGACGCCTTCATGGCGGTCAGCGCGTTTGGTCACACCGCGGTGCAATTCCCTTGGATGCACCCGCTTCTCAATGCTCTCCCAGACGAGTGGAACAAGGCCATGAATCCACCCTTGGCGAAGCTTTTGGTCCTACAAAAGGATCTTCGCGAGAAGGTCGCGCGAATTCGCAAGGACATGGTCAACGGCGGCAAGGAGCCGGAGCATCCCACGATATTCCACACCCTCCTCCAGTCTGATCTGCCAGAAGTCGAGCGCAATGATCGCAGATTGGCAGACGAGGCGCAGCTGTTTCTGGGCGCGGGCATTGAAACGACGGCATGGTCCCTTGACCAGGCGACATACTACATTTTGGCAGATCCGAATGTGCTGGGAAAGCTGAAAAGTGAGTTGCGCAACGCAATTCCCGACGTATCAAAGCCAGATGCCTTCAAATATACCGTTCTGGACACACTGCCATATCTTCAGGGCTGCATCAAGGAAGCAATTCGACTATCGCTGAGTGTGTCAGCACGCAATCCTCGATTGATAGCAGAGCCACTCCTCTGGCGGGGCTGGGTCATTCCCGCGAACACGCCCGTTTCGATGACCATCACAGATGTGCATTTGAACGACGACTATTTCCCAGAGGCTTCGAGCTTCAAACCAGAGCGATGGCTGGGTGATTCGCCTAGAGCACCTGAGGGCTCACCTCTGGAAAGATACTTCGTTGCGTTCGGAAAGGGCCCACGGAGCTGTTTGGGGATCAAGTGGGTGGGCTGCTGCGTCTTTCAAGGCATATGCTGACGTTCAATAGCCTGGCATACATGGAGCTCTTCGTTGTGCTCGGCACGCTCTTCCGAAAGTTCGATTTCGAGCTGTACGAGACCGACATCACAGATGTGCTATTGGCACACGACTTTTTCCTGCCAAGTCCGAAGCTCGACTCGAAAGGTATACGAGTGAGGGTGACGGGAACACAGGATTGATCAATCATTTCGCACAGCACTCCAATGGCACGCCGCGACTTTCTGTGAAAATTCGTCATGTCGCAGGTATTTCCGCCTAAACCTGTTCCGATCGCCGTCGATCGCCTCAATGGCCATTTCTTTTGATCCTCGCTGTGGCCGACTATCAGCCCCGTCCTCTTCAAGCACCCGATACGTGTTCACACACTCAAAGATAAACGTGCATGTACATCTCAGCTGCTGACAGAAGTCGATGCCAATGGTGAACAGCATGTGGGTGATATGCAAAATGTAACGTCATTCTGCTTTGGCTTACCTGGACGAATGAATGTTATTCCATTGCCATGCTGGACGGCATGGTAAGCGCATCGCCGGTATGCGTTCAGCTATCTCTGCCGCGACGAGTTCTGCCTCCTTGGCGTCTAGCTCCTCCATTGGCACGTTGTGCGACTGGACTGCTCTCGAGAATGGCAGACGTGTCGAGTATCGAGCTAGACAGATTGAGGCTTGAATCTGCAGCACTCACCTGAGCGCGCATTCTCTCCTGCAGGCTTGATACCATTTGGGGAGGTGCCATACGACCAGCATCTACATGCTGTCTAGCAGAGCCGTGCACCGAGCGTGGTACGAAGGAGCTTTGCAGCTCTGACTCGGAATCGCTGTCCTCGATCTCCGTATCGGTATGCTGATAGCTGCCCGCCTCTGGCACCGAATCATCTAAATCACGCTCAAGTCCCAGCTCGTCCTCAACTCTTGCGGCGCCTGTTAACTCTGCCTCCTCCATCTCGCCATACTGCTCTGCTGCTTCGTCGAGGTCATCTTGCACTTGGCTGCCTTCGACCATGCTCTCCTCGTTGAATGTGATGTCGGCTGGGGATTCGTCAGCGTCGGGAATGTCATCGTCCAGATCTCGCTCTTCCACTTCAGCATCCGGTTCGCCCGCATTATCCTGTGCTTGCTGTTGAGCTTCAGCGAGTTGCTGCTGAGCCTGCATGTCCCGCAGTCCAGCCTCCTGCCGCTCGATCTCTGCCTGTTCCTCACGCTCGAGTTGCTCCTCTGTCATCGCTTGAAGAGTCTTCGGCACGCCAGGAGGTCTGATCCATTGAGCACCGAATGAGCCGACGGCGGCCTTGCGATGGGCAATGGCCGCCTCGTCAGCTGCGAGGAGAGCCAGTGCGCTGCGGGCGTTGAACTGCCGTTTCTCTTCATCGCGCTGTTGTCGCTGTCGATGGCTTTGCTGGTGAGTCTGTGCAGCTGTGGGCGGCGGCGGCGAGGTGGTTCGCGGACGGTGAGCAGTACGCATCCATGGTGAATTGTCGTCGAAGGGCGGTATCAGAGGTAGGGAAAGCTCCATCCTGGCTGTCTGGCGTACAAGACCATTTGCGATCCCTGGATTTCAGTAGTATGGTGAGCAATGGCTGCGGAGCCAATCTGTGTATTTGTTTATGCAGGGACGCGACTTGGTGAATTCACGCGTCGATGTTGCAAGCAGAAGGAATTCGAGGAAGTGTGCTACATAGCTTGCGGCGTTTCTTCCTCTTCCGGCTGCACGCTTGCGACTGCTGTCTGCGTCTCTTACACGTGCTCTGCAGGCAAGTGAATGTAGGGTCGCAAGAACCATAAGATACTGGTCCGTGACAATCGTGGGGGCTGACTAGTTGTGATCTAATGCCTGCCTGAGGCAACATATCTCACGTGATATCCTGCAAGATATCATCTTGCAAGACGGGCTGCATGTCAATAGAATGCTGTGCATCTATCCGCCAATGAAATTCATCTGCCACATCCATAACATGACTTACCCATAGCGCCAGCAGAGTTCAGAAAACCTTGGGCTCATCCCACGACAATCCTCCCGCCGAGACTCCGTCCTTACAAACACGCTTGACTCAGCAATATCATCGCTGGACAAGTTGGATCTAGATGCATGAGATGGCATCCTCATCAAGCCCCTTGGGCGCCATACACAGAAGCATGCTGAATACAGATCCGGCCATCGCGGTGTGGCTTGCAGCATAACAAAAGGGAGAATCCCTGCCATTCGATGCACTCTTCCACTCTCATTCCATGGGACAAAATGAGCATCAGATCGGATCAGACCCCTTCCGAGTTTATCACCTCTCTCACCAGATCTTTGATTGTCGCCATTAATGCCCGCGACTTCGACTCCAACATATGGGACAATATCTCGCCTTCAGTCCAATCACATCCCCAGCGGCTGACGGGACTTCGAGAAAGCTTGTCGGGAAAACAAGCATTCATTCAATCGATGAAGGCTCTCTCCCAGGAATGTCCCGAATGGGAAATCCGGCTCCAAGAATTCACGGTGCATATCAACAATACAGCCAATTACGCCGAGGTCTTTGTCTTGAGTCAAACCAGCGGCGAACCGAGCGGCATCGCCAGGGCAGTCCTGACTAGGATTGAATGGAGGCTCATAAAGGGGAAATGGCTTTTCGTGACGCACGAGATAATCCCCGGCCTGGCGATGTAGACTGAGCACGAACGGTTAAATTATCATCTATGATTTAGTATTTGCTTGGATATTCTGATATCCATTGAGCAATCTGAGAGACCTCTGAATCCTGCACGGCGGCACACCCAGCGTTTGCTACACCATTTGCGATGATCAAGTCGCTACAATGGCGTCCTTCCGGGATAACATTGACCTAAATTACAAGTTAATCTCTGACGGCTTGCTAGAAGATAGGAAAAGCTTCAGCTTACCGGTACCTGGGCTGTACTCTCAAGACGCCCTCCAGGACGAGAATCTGCCGACACAGTGGCATATCGCCAAGGATCCCACTCGCCGTTGGTGTATATGAGACGGGTGGTATTGTCGATGAACCATCCACCTGTGTAAGCGTTGACCTGATCTTCCGTCCTACCGGAGGCGCTGCCATATGTCTCGCCATTTGGACCTTCGGGAAAGAACAGCCCACACTGGCGGCTGTTGTACTCCGGAGTGATGAGACGACTGATCAACGATGGAGTTCCTTGAGGAGCACCAGTCTGCCACCATCCAAATGGTTCATTGCACAAAAACCAGATCCATTGGCGGTCGACAGGATTATCCACCGAGGTGTCTGTGTACGTCGAACTGTTGCCATCGTACGTAGTAAAGCAAGAGTCGGCATTCGCACCCTGGCATTCGGTTGGGACGATGCTTTTGACGTAACGAGCATAGCCATCAAGAGCCTTGCTCAAGCCTACACCATCTGGTCCAGGAAGGGTTGAGTTCTTCGTCACGTTGACAGCATTCTCTACGTAATCGCAGAACTCGAAGAAGGCACCTGAGGTATCGAAATCTGTGCCCTGCCACTGGAAAGGTCCGTTCGCAAGTACGTTCATGAAATCATCGTTGTGGACGATACCGCTAAGAGCGAATTGAGTCTTCAGATCGCTGATCTGTTGACTTGTACCTGATGCACCAGGTCAGTCCCGATCACTGTAAACGACGCATTGAGAAGCATACCATTTGACAGCACGCCATCCATATAGTCGACCACCCGAGAGACATCCGCACTGCAGTTCTGCGGCATTGCCTCCTGAACGGGCTCAAAGTACTGCCAAAAGTAATCGATGGTTTCAACCACCGCACTGGTTGCGAGATAGGCCCAGAAAGTGCCTGATGCCTTAGCCGCAGTCCAAGCAGTTAAGGCCCCAGAGTAAGAGCCGCCCACCAAGACCCATGGCACTGCACTTGCGGTACTGTCGATCGCACCACCTTGAGTGAAGGGAAGTTCAACGTTGTTCGCAAAGTTCACCAAATCCTGGATGGCATTGTCGAGGGTCTGCTGTTGCATATTCGCAGTCGTCAACTCGTCGTACGGAGAGGAATAACCCCAATATCTATGTTCCAAAACAATCGTTGCAGCCCCGATCTCCTGAGCGATGGCGCCAGTGATGGTTCGGTTCCCGAGGTATCCTTCGTAGCCATCGGCGGCGATTTCTCCAGGAGTCATGATGACGACGGGAGAACCCTCTCCTTTCCAGTAAACATCGCTCCAGTAGTAGAACTGCTCAAAGGTTCCAAGGCTCGGATTGCTGTGGTCTATGAGCTGTGTGAAGGTGGCATTCCCGGTGGAAGGAGGAGCGCTCATCCATCGACCAGGAGGTTGTAATTTTCTACCGCGAATGCCTGCTTGGTGTTTCCATCCTTGCACGGCCGTAGCCAATGCTGCTGCAATAAGAAGAATGCGCTTCATGTTTCGAAACGTTGATAGACGAAAATGAGCCCATTTCAGCAGCCATGTCGAGGCCTTTTTGTATTCTAGGACATGCGCGTGAGTTCCGCAGGGGCTAATGTACCTGGCAGCCTTGATGTTTGCTATCGGTGCAGTGATTCGGCCAGTGGACTGTGATAGGAAGGAGCTCAAAAGCTAGGACATGAGCGACAGGCGAATCGCCAAGTTGGGCTAGTCCCTTCATCAGTACTGCAACCACTCGCATTGCGCGAGCTTTGACGGCTTCCTTTTCAGCCCTGAAGCCGTGCATATCAAGCAAGACTAAGGTCGCTCGGCGTGGCCGTGGGCCGGGAACAAAGAGCGCAGACCGTGGATCCCCTGACCAGTGCGAAGACGTCTGCAGATCGGTTGTACGATGGATGAGGGCGAATGCACAGCACATGACGATCGTTGACGGAATCTGGGAAAGGCATTGTTTATTTCACAGAATGACTTGTTGGCTGGATTCATATACAAATGTGAGGAAGTCCAATTTGACAAATTGCAAAAGGTTTGTAACTTTGTAGCCAGAAAGGCTCAAATGTGCGAAGCCAGAATCGTACCTATGAAAGGCACCGCGGTAAGTCTGAATCGATCGCTCGTCGGCGAGTATCCAGACCATCGAACAGGAGCGATCCTCGTAGTCATTCAGACACGGACAAGTAGTATCGACCTCACAGTGGGTACCGCCAGTCCAGCCCTGTCCTCCAGACTGGCTATAGATGACAGCGCTCGTTCCATCTCCACCACTGGAAAATTGACTGGAGCTTCAAGTGCGGCAGCTTCAAAGGTGATGGCGAGACGGCGGCGTTGTGGTTGGAGAAATGGCAAATGGTGGAAATGGCAAGGAGTGGTGCCAAGGCAGCAAAAGCTTCAAGTTTGTGTTCTTTATTTGTGCAGATAATGAGATGCAAGGAAGACACAATGAAACTGGATTTTGGTATCAAGAAGAGTCTATTTGTACTTTACATGGCGAGTCACGGCCGACCTCGCAAAGTGCCCGCCACCCATATGCTTTACAAAACATACACTACGCTATGCACACTGATGCCTAAGAGAATCCTCGCAATCCATCTTCTTCATCAATTTTGACCAGCGGATTCGCATCAAACCATCGGAGTAGCTTTTGATACACAACAAGCATAGTTCCGCTCTGTATGCTAGTCCATACCGCTCGCGGACCGACTCCTCGAAACCATCCTGCAAATCCCTCCGTCTTGTAGATGATGCGCAAAGCTTTTGCGACCGATTCGGTATCCAGTGCAACTTGTCCATGGTGCTTTAAAGCTGTTCCAGGACCAGCAGTCGAGATCGGTCTCGAAGACGTCGGGCCAGAGGCAGTTGAAGATGCTGAAGGACGGTGCGCGGTCTGTGTAGAGGGATTTGTAGGCTTGGGTGAAGTGCTGCTGCCGGCTGCCGCAGATTGCTTGCCCGAGGCAGTCTCCCTCGCTTTCGCAGCGATATCTGGGTCCAGCTCTGTTTGGATCCTGGTTTTGACCACATCCATAGGACATGTGGCGATGCCAGCCATTCCTCCCGCCGTGGCTCCGGTGATGATCTCCAGAGGCAGCCCAATCTCCCTACCGGGACCTACCCACTCCTTTGCGATCTTCTGCTCTTTTTCGTAGAATGCGAATTGCAGCGCAGAGAAGGGCAGATCACGCCACAATGTTGCCTTGTAACCAGAGAAGAGCTCCCGGAATCCTTCTTGTCTGTAGATGGTTCGCAAAGCATGTGCCGTCGATCTATAATTATAGCCACTTGTAAAGAATGGATTGTTGTGCCGGCCCTGCAGCTGTAGTCGCGTTTTGAGTACCTCCGTCGGGACATACAGCGGACTTGCAGCTAGATCTGCCATCCAACCACTTGCGAAATATGCTGCCCACTGCGGCATCCCGGAATCAATTAGCAATCTCTTACTGCTCTCGTAGCACCCGAAAAATATCATCGTCCCTGCAAAACTGCCCACGAACGCGGGGGTGACACCGCTGTAAAGTCCTCTGAAGACACCTTCCTGCCGAAATATGGTATAGTATGTGTTGCCCATGCTTGTGTATTTCGGCGGCATATGCGGATCACCCTGCTGACGGGTCTTGACTGTGTCCAAGCTGTGCATAAGCATGTCGCCCATCGTTCCTCCGAGACCACCAGCAAGCATGGCATGCGCATAGGGTGGACGATAGGAGTCATGGTCAACGTCTACGGCTGTGGTGGCGGACACGCGAGAGCCTGTATTCGGCAATGGTCCTTCTGTCGCCCGTCGCGTATCCTGAATTGGCCCATCGTCGATATAGTTCAGTGATGAGCTGGAGTTGGTGGTCGATGGCCAGAGGTATTCAGCCACGCGGGCTAATACCATGTGGAAAGAGGTTCACCCGATCGGGGACTGCACATATGAGGGCGAGGGATGGCGTATTTGCTATGGCCTGTGGATAGAGGGTGTACTCGGCGTCGTGACAGGAAGTCTGGGCCCGGTGTATCGGAGACGTGAGGGATTACTAGTAGGTACAGGACTAGGAGAGGTCTGTTCGGTGAAAGGTTGATAGCGGCCGAAGCCGTAATCTACCGATGACGTGCGTTCTTACCGTACATATGTAGAAGACGTCTCTTTCTTTGACAATATATTATCACGGCTGATCTTGCTTTTTGGCACAAAGATGGCTTGGCCACACTGGTCTGAGGTTTGGCCGTCCATACACTACTCGGCCCGGAGAGTATAAAATGCTTGTGAGATGCATTGTTGATCAGGTTCTCTCAGCCGAAATGCCAAGATAGAGATGGCGGCAAGAGCCGCATCCCGTTTGTTGACATGTTTTGGCCAGGCGCGAAGACACCACGCCGTTCGCACCACACGCGACATCTCTCAAACGCTTTCCTATACCGCCCGTTCATATGCTCGTTTTGATGGTCGCATGAATTACGCGACTGCAACCATACAACTTTCAGCTCGATCACACCATTGCCGACATGTCAACCTCGTGGCTCACTCGTCAGCGCAAGCAGACCCTCATAGATCTTTCAAACGAGGCTGGACTTCCTCAGTACGCTCATTTTTCTACGCTACTGTCTGCAAGAGCTGATCGTTTGCCTTCAGAAGCGATGACCTTCGCAAAGATGAGATCGTGGAAAACCTAAACGACCATCTACAGAAGAACGCGACTCAGCTTTCACGCGTACCAGCCTTTGAAGATTACTTCGGTAAGCGACGTGCAACGCCGGGAAGACCCCCGCGCGAGAGCAACGCCGCTCTCATGCAGAGTGACGATGATGTGGAGGTGAAGAGCGTAGTAAGGAAGGCTGGACGACGTGCAACGAAAGTCAAGTCTGAACCTGAGTATGTACTGTTGCGATATACGAGAGACGCGTCTCTAATGTGGCTTACAGAGACGAAGGCTCGGCATCCTCGCCAATGGCGGCCGCAAGCACCGTGGCGCGTAATGCTCTGGCCACTGTATCTTCAGCCTTGTCACCATCAGCACTTTCGCCTTCTGGTCAACTCATCAGTCGAACCCCAGCACCACGACGCCGAATATCCGAGCTTCCAGGCCCTGCTTCGCCAGCTGATGTGGCTGACATTATGGAAACGCAATCTCACAAGTTTGTGTCAGCTGCTAAAGACCTCTACACAACCTCCGGACTGACAGAGGGCATCGAATACGTCCGCGACCAACTGTCTTCTGTCAGCGCTGTTCAGCTTACATTCCTCCTCGTTGAGGCGTTCGCTCTGCAGAAACGCATCATGCCTTGGAAGTTTGTCTTCGATATTCCTCCGACAGTGGCCACGCCGAGCGTTCCGGTATTCCTGCCAGATCTCTTCATCCTGCTCACTAGCTTCTACTGGAGCACGACCGGACTATGGGCTGCAACGAGCATTGTAGTGCCTGGAATTGTTGCATATTTCTACAATCTGACCCTCCGCGATGTCAAGCGTGGGACACAGCGCGTGACGGTGGCCAGGTACATCGTCGACCCCATGAGCTTCAACATCGTCAAGGCCCTCATGACTTGGCTGGTCTATGCTCGTGAAGTCGATTTTGGATTCATCAATTCTGAAGTAGCCGAACGTGTTGATCTGGCCATCTATGGCGGTCACACTGCCGTCCTTATTGGATCTGGAATCAGCATGCTCGCTACGCTGTATGAAGCGACACAGAGGAAACACTCATGATGGGCACCAGCGCGTGTATGAGACAGTGCGGGCAAGCCGCTCGGGGCGCCTGGGTGACGAATTGTGGATGGAACGGCTTCGGTGTACATTTTCGATGTACGTCTGGCTTGTATGGATTTGAACGACCGTGATGCTTTGTTTTTGACTGGCGCAACGACTTGCTTCTGAGAGGCCGCGAGATTGTGATTGGTCTATCTCCTGCTTCTGAACCATTGATCAAATACAGCTAATGCAATCGCTTCGAACATTATTCTCAGGTAGCAACTTTCCATAACGATGAGTTACGAGAATGAGGTTGAGAGTGTGCCTATATTCTCACATGTTCTGCAGACAGCATGACTGCCGCGGCTAGTGAGTATCTCTCTTCGAATGATCCTTTGACTCGAGCTCGGCGCTGATCATGATGGAGAGGTGCAACAAAGACATATCATGACACCTCTGATCCCAAAATTACGACTCTCTTTATTGCATAACGTCAGTCTTTTGAGGACGGCAATGCTGCTTTGTCCCTCCTTGTCAACCTTTCCAGATCCAAAATAGAAACAGCTCCGACGGATGAGTTAAAGTGACGCATCTCCCTTGCGCTCAATTGTCAGTGATCTTCCTTCGAACCGTATTGTTTTTCAATATCAGCTGCTGGATCGGCTCTATATCATGTTTTCTACGGGTAGTAATAATTTCGAGCAGACCTCACTGCTGCCCTTCTTCAACCTCAACGGAACCTTGATCGACCTCGACTCTTTGCGAGCCAATCTTCCGCACACCACGATATCTTCTGGTAGCGATTTCCACCGAATCAGAAATTGCCGGGTCTCGAAGCGGTCTGCAAAAGACCAAAGGTCCGCCAGAAAACCTCCCATCATCACACATGGAGACAACACGTCGACGAGTCTCGCTCGAAGCAACCAGGAAGACGCTTTCTTGACCACTCTGAGATCCAAAGGTCTGTATAACGACGGGGTTTGGTGTTATCGCAATGCAACTCTTCAATGTCTCCTTCATCAGGGAGCGTTCCTCGAATTGCTAAGAGCCGTCCACCAGGACTGTACTGGGCCGATGCATAGCTGTGTGTCCTGTGTTCTCAAACACTTTGGCGAGATTTACTGGGGACACGATACGCCTGCTGGTTACCTTCGGCAAGGTGTCGAGATGTTGGACGAAGCGTTGAGAAGCACAATTCCAGAAGACGACCCCCGGGGCTTCGGTGAGTTTATCCACAATGACGAGCAGGCCGATCCGTGGGAGTTCCTCATGTATGGCATTCAGGAGTCACTACGTGGTGGACCGATCGACGACCGGTCGCACGATGCACGGCCTGACAGTATTCCTGTAGGGCAATGCTTTGACCTGAACTTCAGGTACACTTGGGTATGCGAATTCTGTGGCGAGCAGAAAGTGCAAGCTTGTCAGCCAGAGTCTCACCTTGAAGTCAAGACCAATGCGCCGATTGTTGGCTTGACGCTGGATGAATATATCGCTGAGGCTCACGTTGATCGGGACCTCGAGATTAGGTGCGAGTGCACGTGGTCTATGAAACAAGAGAAGAGCTGCGGATTCTCGCCATTGCGCGTACGCCGCCGCCAGATTGTGAGTTCGCCGGAAGTTTTGGTCGTCCATCTGGACCGCTCGCAATCGGGCGAGACGGTATATGGTGCGTGGGGCGCTGCTACCAATCGGGAGGTACAGGAGCTCAAGAATCAAGCCGTGGTTCCATACGAGGAAATTCTCGACCTCAAACCATACACGACGGATGGAAGTGAGCTTCAATATAGGCTAGACGGGGTGGTCTCACATGCAGGAAAGTCTCTGGGATCTGGACACTATGCCGCTTGGGTCCGTATGCCCGATCGCATCAATTTCAGCTGCATCAATGATTCCCATGTTAGTCAGTCGTGTCTGGAACACCTCTTAGAGCCTGGACTGAACCCGATGTACAGCAGCCATACTTCGTACCTTCTTGTGTACAGCAAGATCCACGGGATCATACAGTTTTAGATGATATCAGCCAGATCATTCACTGATGCGAAAGCTCTTTGGCAATCTTGCCCACTCATATACACGAGTTCTGCGCCGTGATGTGACCTTTGCGGTCGCAACTTCCCAAATTTGGCGAACATTCACTGCAGGCGCGAAAAAGTGGGTCTGGCTGCTGCCTGCAACGTGATATCTGTGCGCGTAGTCAAAAGCTAACTTGAGCTCCACTTCTTCACGCCAACTTTGTCAATACAATAATACAACAACATCCACCACCTCGAATCGAACCGGTGACCATGCCTTCCAACCACAAGCGCCGCAAGAAGACCGTTGTTGACGAAGTCACGGACACGGCAGATCCCCAAGTTCCTGGCTGTATCGAGTGGCAGACTGATTCTTTCCTGACGACTGGTGGGGACTTGTCGCAGATATCCAAGGTCAGTCCGTTGTAGCCTCACTCCGAGTCGCGCTGACTTTCTTTGCAGTTTGATGAGAAGACACTCCAATTTGCGCAGACTGTCAGCGTGCAGCACACGAACGCATTCAAACTCAAGCCAGTGAGCTCGCCGCTCGAGTTGCTGTCTGCTTCGGACAACTAATCTCGTTTGTAGCTCATCATCTCCGAAGGCCCACTGAAAGGACAGCGTGTGTTACTGCTAGAGCCTATCATGGATTTTTTCCGCTTTCTCGACCTGCCGCCAGAGCTGCGGACGATGATCTACGACAAACTTCTTGTGGAGAGCACGCCAATAATGCTGGGATCACACAAGCCAAAGAACAAACCGCGTCGCCCAGTGGGACGCAGATTCCAATGGCCAAGTGAGCATGAAGGCCTGACCTGGGATAACGTCAATGGCAAATGGATCGGACAGCCGCAAAGCGCATATGCTCTTCTCCGTGTCAGCAAGCAGATACAACAAGAATCAGCATCAGTAGCCTACGGTTGTAACACCTTCAACGTGCCCGACTTGCCAAAGCTCAGGCAGTTCCTCGAGGCGATCGGCAACATGCGCAAGTACGTACGCACGATCAAAGCTGAGTGCTTCCACTATCACGTTTCTGTGGCGCCTCCGGTATTTCATAAGCTCAAAGACGCCAAAAACCTTCAATCGATCACATTTCCACACTATGCCATCTGTGGAGTATCACGCTGGAACACAATATCGGCGACAAGGCTTGTGAGGGACTGCACGCCTTTGTTGAAAGTGCTTCACAAGTCCCGTAAGCCTGGGAGCGGTCAGGCAGATGTTGTCGCCGTTGTCAAGGTCGACGAAAGCATGCCTGGAAGGAGAGAGACTTGCCGCGGCGGCGATGAATGCATTTGCGACTGGCGCTGCCACGTCAAGTGCAAGGACAGAGACAAGCATGATGACGATTTGAACTCGGAGATCCGTCTTTTGGTCGCTGAAGCGCTTGGTATCAAGGCGTGAAAAAAGATCTGACGGGTGTTGGTGTTCCGATGTTCTCGACGCCCAGAGAATGGCGCTCCGGACTAACTTATGCGTGCATGAAAAGACTGCACAATAAGGTGCTCGTTCCAGAGTTAGCATACATGTATCCAACATCCTTCTCAAAACGTAGTCCGGTGATTGCTGGGGTCAAGGGCGAGGTGGCGTGCGCGTAACTTATACAGTATTTCCTCGTCGGTATGGAGTGATGTCTTCGATTGGTTCCCTGCAAGATTTGTGGACGACCAATGATGATTCGCCGGACATCTGATCTTCGCGCCACCCCGCCGCCAGTCATGCGAGCTGCAAGGGCAGAGTTTTCGATCGGCAGGAGCACGCACGGCATGCAACGTCGCTTGAGCTTTCAGATAGCCCACAATAGAGTGGTAGAATGCATTGACCTGGACAACGAGGGTGGAAGCTGCGGGAAGCGATTGCTTTGGTCCAGTGCAACGATCATATAAGAAGAAGCACGACGACAGAGGAGAATGGAACAAGCTTGGAAGCTTCCCATGGGCCATGTGCAAGCCAGTGCTAAAAACGGCCATAACGTCACAGCGTCGAATTCGTCCTCCTGGACGGCAGCAAAGACTGAGGAACAAAGGAACACCATGAAGATGCCGAACACATCAATGGCTCCAATGAAGTGTCTCAGCAGCCAAGCCGCACGGTATCAGTCAATGTGCCAGGACACTGCAATGGTGTGGTCGGGAAATGTTGGGGACACGGATACGAGAGGACTTTCCAAATTTTTCAATTTTCCATTGCCTAGACGCTTCCAGTGGCGCCTTCCCCAATTCGACCCACGCGGCCTGTGCTCTCGCCTCCACTGTCCTCGATCTTTACTTGTGCTGCACGTTTCAGACAGCGTCGCCCGTGGGCCATTCGCCGTCATCTACCACGCCCACGCATCTCGATCACTGTCAGTCTGCCACCAGCCTTCCGCTCACACAACAACAACAATACCGACATCCACACGCTCCCTCCGCCCTCTGGCCATCACCGTCGTCGCCGCCCTCCTTCACCACAATCCGACACCCCAGCGGCACCTCATTCATTGCGATCACGCGCGCATAACGCTAGACCAGCAGCTGCCCCGTCGTGCAACCAGGTTCCTCATCTCGGCCTCGCGACTTCCCTGCAACATCCTCCGCACCCTCTCCACGCTCCTCCCCGCTCTGTTGTCGACTGCACCTGCATCTCACTCGCCCGCTGCAGCGAGCACGCCGCTCGTCATGTCCACGTTGTGCGCGTAGCCTACCACTGTTCACAACATACCATCTTGATCTCTTGCTCGTTTCTGCATGGTTTCTCAGGAGCCGCGGCCCATCAGCGCTATGGCACCCCCTCCCTCCCATCAACAGCAAAGGCCAATCCGAAACAATCTATGGCCTACTCACCAGGCTCCAGAGCGCTACGCCGAGGCCGATGAGCAGCAAACTCAACAGGCCGGGCGTTCTGCGACGAACCTGAATGCTCAAGCGTCTGCACAGTCTCTTAGAGTAGCCTCCCGGCCCAGCTCGCGGGACAAGAGCTCGTCGAAGAGCTCGAATCCATCATTGAACAGAGAGAATATACCTCCTCTACTTACAGACTTACCGGTTCCAGCACCAGCACAAGCACAACAACATGGCGGCGCTATTTCGCCATTCGCTCGAAGCGTGCCTTCACTGCCAAATCCTGCGCCTTCACATTCGAGCAGCATGCAAGAGAGCCGGAAGAATAGCGAGGGAAGTGCAGATAGCTCATCGAGTCAGCCCGTTTCGCATCAAAGCAGAGGAGTCGCAACAGCAACGGCAGCAGCAGCAAGCAGTCTTTCAACACGACCATCAACAACGCAGTCGCTATTACGTCCTGCAGCAATGTCGCAAAAAGGTTCCGCGACGAGCTTGTCTGGGCTGATATCACCAAGGTCTGTGCGAGACCTCGGACTCGACTACGATCGATATTACAACCCATTCACCACTCACAACAGCTCGCAGCAGGATCTTTCAGCGCCTCAACCTCAATACAACAGATCCACGCACCTGCATCCCAATGCTGCGGTGCCTCCTGGGGAACTTGCCAGTCGCTTGTCCAACCCGTTCATGGACACGCGGCGTTTATCCAATCCTTTCGAATCGAGGGAGAACACGGCGCCGCCAACGCCGAGCCCTGAACCATCAGGTCACATGGGCAAGACACCAGTCGTGATGTCAGCCTCTGTACCGCCCAGGAGTGGAACACCCATCTTCATCAGTAACGCTGATCCAGAGAAGGTCCCCTTCTACCCGTGGGTTGACGACCGTCTTGGGGCACCTAATGCATTCCCCTTGTACAGCGACGAAAAGGAAGACGACGACGACATGCATCTACCACAATGGGACGATGATCGAAGATACAGACCGACGTTGAGGGATCGATTCTCCAGAGAGAATATCGTTAACACGATTGGCATGATATTCCTGTTGGCAGGTCTCTCGACCATCTTCATCATCCTGCCGGTAGTCTCATATACGGGAACCAACCTCATCCCTTACTCGTATGAGACGCCCCTCGACCAGTTTCCTGGCAATGGCTCACAGCCGTGGGCTCATGTCAATGACAACAAGTATCCACTTCTGCAAAACATCCGGCACGGACTGATTGACCCCGACACGCCAAAATCTGCTATGACCAGGAAAAGCATTAACGGCGACGATCTGGTGCTCGTCTTCAGTGACGAGTTCAACGCGAAGAACAGAACCTTTTACCCCGGTGACGATCCGTATTGGTTCGCGCCAGACATTTGGTACGGTGCTACACAGGACCTGGAGTGGTACGATCCAGATGCAGTCAACACTGGAGACGGAACTCTACAGCTCCAACTTGATGCTTTTCCCAACCACGGCTTGCAGTTTCGATCTGGCATGCTGAACTCTTGGAATCAGCTGTGTTTCAAAGGCGGTGTCTTTGAGATATCCGCCAGTCTGCCAGGTCCCGCTGGCGTACACGGTCTTTGGCCTGGCGCTTGGACTATGGGCAATCTTGGCCGACCGGGCTACTTGTCGACGACCGAAGGACTGTGGCCATACACCTACGACGAATGCGATTCCGGTATTACACCAAATCAGTCAATGACCGATGGGACGAGTAAACTGCCTGGCCAGAGGCTCGCCAGCTGCACTTGCTCTGGAGAAGATCATCCCAGCCCAGGAACCGGCCGAGGCGCACCAGAGATCGATATCATCGAAGTCAGTGCAGACTGGGGCGGACAAGGCTTTAGTGTAGCCACACAGTCCTTCCAGGTCGCACCATTTGATATTTTCTACTATCCCAATTACGAATTCATGGAGACTCCCAACTACAATTTCAGCTATGTCAACACGTATACTGGAGGGCCCTACCAAGAAGCAATCTCAACTACTTCGATGCTGAATAACGACTGGTACGACGGAAAGGAGTATCAGAAATACGCATTCGAGTATGCCCCTGGAGGCGACAAGAACGCATTCATTGCCTGGACCATTAGCGATGACATGGAGATGATGAAGTTTGACGCTCGAGCTGTTGGACCAAATGGCAACGTTGGTCAACGTCTGATATCCGAAGAGCCTATGTCTATGGTTTTGAACCTTGGCATCTCAAACAGCTGGGTGAATATTGATTGGCCGAATCTGAAGTTTCCCACAGTCTACCGGATCGACTATGTTCGCTGGTACCAAAAGGAGGGCGAGGAGATGGTTACCTGTGACCCACCAGGTTACGAAACCACTGAGTATATCGCCAATCATCCTGCGGCATACAACAATCCCAACTACACTCACTGGGCAGACACGGGTTATGCCTGGCCCAAGAATACGCTCATGCATGGCTGTAGTGCCTGAACTTCTCGATCTGAACAAGATGCATTATCTTGGAGTGTACATATAGTACAGCACGCATTTCTACCCCAAAGGCTTGTCTTAATATCATCATGGGGTGTCGGAAGGGCGTTATTGATGCATTCATGATACACAGCACATCGTGCATGCGCAAAAGGATGGACGGGCTTCTTGATTAGGATTTCGCTGCTTGGAGTGTCTGGGTCTTGAGGAGTACATGTACATTATTATTGCATGAACATGGGTGGGCATGTCACATCACCTGCTGCACAAAGCATATGGCGAATATGATGTACAGTTAGATCACTTGCAGATGAGGTGGAGCAAGAGCGTATATGGTAATATCATTTCAACGTCAATGGCAAGCAATGCATTCGCACGCTCGTAAGTCTTTCTCACATCTTCACCACCTTCGTGATAATCGTCTCTCGGCTGGAGTGAAATGATGACGAATCTAGTGGAGTTGTCGCAAATCAGACGAAAGGGTCTCTAAAACGATGCATCTGGGCCTGACTTCAGCTCGCGTACCACCTTGAAAACCATTGCTCAACCGCCAAATACGCGATGGGTTCGCAGCTTACCACCGCACGTCTATATCAGCTGCAATGGCCTTCTCGCGCCTTCGCACCATCTTTGGCTCAGCTCGTTCTCAACAACAAGACCAAATATTGGATGACCACGACGAGTACACAGCAGCCTTCACCGCGCCAACGGAAGAAGAGCTAAAAACGAACTATCTCTCTGGACTCCAACCCGACCACAGCGTCACTGATGCCCACGCGACCCGCAGCGCTTCGACGCAATGCCAGTACATGCTCCCCACTCTCCGCGCCATGATCGAGCAGAAACCAGATCTGAAAGTTCTAGACGTGGGATGTGGGCCCGGAACCCTCACCATCGACCTCGCGAGCATGATGCCTCGAGCGCGAGTCATAGGATTAGATCTCAGTGGTGCAGTGCTCGAGACAGCGAAAATCAATGCTGAGAGAGCGGGGATCCGGAATGTCGAGTTCGTGAAGGGAGATGTGTATGCGTTGCCTTTTGAGGAGGGAAGTTTTGATGTGGTGTGTACGCATCAGGCTGTGGCGCATTTTCGGGAGCCCGTGAGAGGGATCCGGGAGATGGTGAGAGTGACGAGGAAAGATGATGATGGTCGTGGTGGTGGTGGTGGGGTGATTTGTATGCGAGAGGGGGATCTGGGTACGGCGAGGTTCTATCCGGAGTGTTATCCGCTGCTGGAGGAGTGTTTTGATGTCATCAGGAAGGTGCATGAGGGGAACGGAGGGGCTGTGGATGCGGGGAGGAAGTTGAAGGCGTGGACTGTGCAGGCGGGAGTGAAGAGGGAGGCGATTGTGGCGACGCAGAGTGTGGGGAGCTATAGCACGTGGGAACAGAGGAGGGAGTATGGAGGGCATTGGCCGGCCAGGTGTACGCAGGGAGTTTTTGCGGAGAGGGCGGTAGAGATGGGGACGACCAGGTGAGTCCTTCTTTGCTTTGAGAGTGAACTGATACTGACGTGGACGTTGGCAGAGAGCAATTAGAGCAATACGCTCTTGCTTGGAAGCAATGGATCGATGATCCTGATGGCGTGTTCGCTATGATGCAAGGTGAAGTGATTGTGAGAATATAACGGCAATTTGCAAGCATTGAAGTGAAAGATCATTGAGCGATCTGTGTTGCTCCGATGAATTTCCATTGGTGAGGCATCCTGAGCCTGAAGTAGCCAGGTACACAATATCCCTGGACGCCCTCCTCGATACGAGCATATCAGCCAGGCCACTCGCGGCACTTAGACTATGGACGTAACAACTCCTGTAATCTTTTCCACCCCTCGAGCCTGCACCCGCAGTCAATAGTTCTATCAGACTTCAGCGCTGCCGGGTGAAGCGCGATGAAGTCGTCAAGCTTTCTCTTTGGTACCGGCTTTCTTCGGCTTCGGTTGCAGGACCTTCGTGATTTCTTCGTTCAGTTCGTCCAGCAACTCCTTGCTCTTCTCTTTGAGCAATTCAAGTGGACATTTACAATAAAAGGCATAGGAGTAGCGATCCTCGTAGACTGCAATGACGTCTCTTGCGTTGCCACTGAGTCCCTGCTCCTCATACGACTTCTCAAGGCACTTGAGTAGAGGCGCAAGGTCCTTGGCAACCCGTTCGAAGCTCAAGACTCCGTGGTTATGACCATAAGCGATCTTTGCGCAGAAGCTCGAATGACCGAATTCGAGTTTTCGGAGTCCCTTGGCTGCAGCCAAGGCGGTGAAGGTACGCTTGGCGTTGGTCACGCAGTATCCCCAATGGAGGATGCGGACCTGTCTGATGTACTGGGCACGATAGTCCACGGTTTCGAGGAAGTCTTTGAGCACGGTCGTGCGCTCGAAGGCGAGCATATTGTTGCCGTAAAGAACCGGCTCGGCCTCATCGTGAATCTGACGATTGACCATCATGATTGACGTATGCTTTGGCTGCTTGATTGACCAGGTCTTGGTCTTTCGGTCGTAGGTCATGTTCTTGTGCTTCGCACTGCGCCGAGGAGCGCCTGTTCGCGCTACTGTACGGCCAGGACGAACGCCGCGAATCTCAAGGCAGAGCGGCTTACCCTCCTCGAGCAAGATCGCGTAGATGTCAGTGCGAACTTCCACCGGCAGATCCATGAATGTGGTCCGAGACTCGTTCGAAATGCCGCTTGGGATAGGCGCAGCAGTGGTGGCCGGCGCCGTGACAGCCTGTTTCATGCTTGCTTTCTTCTTAGTGCAGGCCATGGTGAGCCTCGAGTGTGATGTCGAAGGCAGCACCGTGAGGCTTGATGATGTCGAAACGCGAGATGAACGGAGTTGAAGTAGTGGCGCAGGTTGTTTCGCTGGCGGGTGAAGTGTACAAGCACGTACCTTCCTCACCTGATGCGCTAGTCAAGATTTGCACATGCGTCCAACAATGAAGGAAGGCACTACTCACAAAAATGAACATGGATCTTTCGAGCCAACCTATGCACATGACTTACAGAATGCGGCCAGGAAGGCGGCCTAGGAGGCAAATAAAAGTCCTTTTGATACAACACCGGCTTCGCTCTAACTGTCAATCAATCACAACAGTAATTATGCAACCCATGCCCTTCCCGCCCTTCGCCCGCTCCAAACACCCAGCAGCGCGCCGAAAAGAAGGGGTGCTTTCGCCCACTGTACATTTCGCCATGGAAGATGCATTCGGCGACGTAGTCGCTCGGAAAATTGGTGTGGCTTGTAGATAGCTCGACGTCTAGAGCAGCATCTCCAGTGGGTTCTCAATGACCTTCTTTAGCTCACGCATGAACTCGCCACCGACCGCGCCGTCGACGACCTTGTGATCGAATGAGCCGGTGAGGACGATTTGGTCATCCCACTCGACGCCCTCGACACCGTCCTCCGACTCCTTAGGTATGGCGACCTTCTTGACTGCACCCACAGCAAGGATAGTAGCTTGAGGTGGGTTGATAACGGCGGTAAATCGGTCAATAGCGTCGTTCATGCCCATATTGGAGATGGTGATCGTTCCACCCTGGTATTCCTCTGGCTTTAGCTTGCCATCCCGTGCCCGCTTACCAAGGTCCTTGATTTGAGAAGAAATGGCCTGAAGACCGGACGCTGTGACGTTCTTGACGATTGGAGTCATTAGTCCGATAGGTGTTGCGACCGCGACCGAGACATCGACAGTGTTGTGTTGTCTGATCACGACCTTACCACCATCCTCTCGCCACGAGCTGTTCGCGGCTGGGACCTTGCGAGCTGCATATGCGAGAGCCTTGACGAGGAAGTCGTTGACGGAGAGCTTGTACTTTCCATCGGCGGAAGCGTTTAAGGCGGCTCGGAGCTTTATGAGCTTGCTCACAGAGACGGTGGAGGCGACGAAGTAGTGTGGGTTCTGCTGCATCGACTGGGTCAAGCGGGAGGCAATCGTCTTGCGCATGCTTGATGCCTCGATGTCTTCGTAGGTAGGAGCTGCAGGAGCACCCGCGACTGCTGGAGCAGCACCGCCAGCCGGCTTCGCCTTTTCGTCCTGCTTGCTAGCCTTCTTGATGCGCTCAATCGCAGGCTGTAATCTCTCGCCGGAGGACTCGGACTCCTGCGCCTTGGGCGCCTCCTCCTTCTTCGATGCGGGTGGCGCGGTGCCGGATCCAGAATCCGGAGTCTCGGTCGCCTCAGAGGCTTCTTGGCCCGCCTTCTTCTCTTCCGCAGCCGGCGCCTTCTCGCCGCCAGCGTCCTCAATAGAGAAGTTCTCAAACGCAGAAACATCGTCGGCGTCCTCAACCATCACAGCGATTGGCTATTCCCTCACGTCAGATTGAAGCTGAAAGTTGTAGCTTGTTCCAACCCGCACTTACGTTACCAACAGGCACATCCTTCTCGCCCGAGTCCTTCAGAATCTTTGCCAAAACACCGTCCTCTTGGAACTCAAAGTCCATCTGTGCCTTGTCCGTCTCAATCTCGACCAGTACGTCACCGGGTGCGAGAGTGTCGCCGGGATTCTTTTGCCATGTGCCAATGTTTCCGGCTTGCATGGTGGGCGACAGGGCGGGCATCGTGATGACTGTGTGGGATGGGTATGCTGTATCGTCCATGTTAGAGCTTGTCTATACGATTGAAGGGTCGTGGTGGCATTTCGGGCAACGAACATTTGGAGGCATAGTACCTGGCCAGAGCCGAAAGCGCTGGTGTTCTTCTTCTATCGGGTCGTCAGCTACTGCGACACGGACGGCAGCAGTCCAAAAGCAGACTACTTACGCAACGATATCCTGTGTTCTCAGCGCAGACCACGGCGCCCTTGTCGCAGCTCCCCTTGATGCTCTTGCGAGCACCGACGCAGCTGACATTGTAACACTCTGCTACCGCAACGCCAATGGGAGATGGTGGTGGTGGATGTCGAATCACAGACCGATGCCGCGCGGTCGAGTAACAGCAGTGGGTGGTCGGAACGAATGAGTTAGGGGACCGTAGTGGGTGCAGGAGGACGAAGAGTCGTGTGGGAGCAGCGACGGTGGTGGTGAGGCGGAGGACAAATTCGTTGAACAGCGTCGGGGTTCGACCAGCTCAACTTGACACCCGACCTTATGCTTTCCATTCCCGTTGCCCTTCGGATAATCGGGCCGTCTGAGATCCAGCTTTTTAGGGTTACTGCCGCTACAAGGTTGACAACCGCAACTCTCCTCTCTCGCTTAATAAGTTCTGTGCTATACATCGCCACGTGGAGACCACGATCTGTCCAGCATTGGCCGATGGAAACCCTACGCGTTGTACGCATGCACGAGACTATACGTTCTCGACGCGCCTAAGCCTGCAGATCTTGATGTGAAGCAAACTTCCATCTGTTCCAACAGCAGATTCGAGGCAGCAAATATTGAGGGAGGGCTCCGAACCAGTCGACATCTCATCTATCCTTTCTCGACAAGTTGATTTATCTCACATTCCCTTGAGGTCCACAAGCATGCGATACCTGTTTGAGGGTCGAGGGACGAGAGCTACGATAGACGACGTGGATTACTGCAATGACACCATTCGGCATTCTCAAGGCTGCTGCACGAGCTCGCGTCAGATGGTCGGCTGGCGAAAAAGGTAGACTTAGCCTGTATTGACCTTAAAGCGAAGAACCTGATAGCGATATGCACTATATGGAAGTTCAATTCTTGCTTGGAAGGCTCTCAATTGGTATCGACAATGGAATTTCTGCTCGCGACAGGAGATGACAAGATTGGTTTGCGTGGTCGTCAATAGTTGATCGGAACCTGATCGACTTGACCTCATCGAAATCAAGGACGATGATTTTCCCAGCTGCCATTGTGCCATCGATAGAGCTTAATTTGTGACTATCTCTATCCTCTCATATCTTTGGCATAGGTGTCATGATTGTCGGCCTGGCTAATCGGGCATTAGTTCACGCGGACAACAGGGTTCAAGCTAACTCACAAAGGAACACGACTTGAACCCGGCGGCCGCGACATTATTTTGTGCCCCGTGTTCAACGTCAGCTTTCTTGTCCGCGCCCATTGCGACAAGTCGCCAGACGAGAGTGGTCCAGGCATAGCATGCCCTGAACCATTACCACTTCACCCTGCTCCCACATACACTAGGCCTACCAAGTGCTGGGATGGCCGAGGAGCAGTCGCAAGCACAAGCGGCATCCTCGGAGGTGCCAGCAGTCCTCGAGGACACCACAACACCATCACTAGACGAGAAGACTGGCAATATGGCGGACGAGGCAGAAGAGGGATCCGCGACTTCGATTGTCGAGCAGAATGGAACAGCTATTGCCCACGAATCCAGCGCATCGCAGGAAGTAGAGGACACAGAGCAAGCGGAAGTAAAGGAGGAGCTTCCGCAAGCTGGAGACAACGAAGATGAGCGGCCGCACGAGACAATGACACCTGCTGTAGAGCCCAGTATATCATCTGCGCCTGACAGCGCATCAGCAACTCCTCCAGTCAGAGAGTCTGCACCGGACACTCCCTCCATACACCATGCAAGAAGTATGCGAGCTCGAACAGATTCTCAATCAACGACCGCTACAACAGCGACAAGGTCCTCGGTACGGTCAACGAGAAGTAGCATGGTATTTGTCGTTGGTGCCTTGGAAAGCATAGCGGCTTCGAAAGATGCGCGTAGACGAAAAGCACTGCTTGACTCGACCCAAAGGGCCTTGTCAGCAATCCGGACAGCTCAAGGAGACGCATCGCTGATTGATCCGGAAATCATGTTTGAGCCACTAAACCTGGCGACCGAGGCGTCAACGGTGTCAGTGGTCGTTACTGCGCTCGACTGCATCAGCAAACTGATCAGCTATTCCTATTTCACCGCACCTGCTGTAACCGAGGCCAACGGCGATGCGGTCGAACGACAAAGGACACCCCTCATCGAGCGAGCGATCGATACGATATGCGACTGTTTCCAAGGCGAGGCCACTCCCGCTGAAGTCCAAATGCAGATCATCAAGAGCTTGTTGGCAGCGATCTTGAATGATAAGATTGTGGTACATGGAGCGGGCTTATTGAAGAGCGTGCGACAGACATACAACATATTTCTGCTCAGCAAGAACAGCCAAAATCAGCTGGTTGCTCAAGGCACATTGATGCAGATGGTTGGTACCGTCTTCGAGCGAGTGAAATTGCGACTGGCGAACAAGGCAGCTCGACTTGGCTCCTCTACCAGCACTCTCATCAATGGGGCTGCAGATGCCATATCAGATGTATCGTCGAACATGGCAGGCGATGAGACGCCCTCAGTCCAGGACGTTCAGACACCTTTGGAGGAGAAGGATGTAGAGCCGCAGATGACACTTCAATACTTCGAGACTCGAAAGTCTTTTGATGATGCCAGGATCACGGACACAGCCCCGACCACAGTCTCACGAACGAGGAAACACGACACCCGACCATCTAGATCGACTTCAGGGAACGAGGTTCCTTCCATTACAGTGCAAAGTGAAGCAAATGAGGTCATTGCGGAAGACGATGAGGAAGACGAGATCTATACCAAGGATGCCTTCTTGATCTTTCGTGCTATGTGCAAACTGTCGACCAAAGCTCTCCGAGTCGAAGACGCAGTCGATGTGAAGTCACAGGGCATGCGATCGAAGCTGCTTAGTCTGCACATCATACACACTGTGCTCTTCAATCACTCAATTATCTTCACGTCGCCGCATGCGTCGATACGAAGCTCCTCTGGAGCAGATCCAACCTCCTTCACGCACGCGATCAAGCAGTATCTTTGCTTGAGTCTCAGCAGGAATGGTGCGCATAATGTCAGCAGGGTCTTCGAGGTCGCGACCGAGATTTTCTGGTTGATGATCAAGTACCTCAGGTCCATTTTGAAGCGGGAGCTAGAGGTTTTCTTCAAGGAGATCTATCTAGCAATACTCGACAAAAGAGCCTCTCCTGGGTGGCAGAAAAGCTACATTATCCAGCATCTGTTTGGACGGATCGGGTCAGACCCCAGGGCTTTGGTAGAGATCTACCTGAATTACGACTGCGACCGCCAGGCCCTGGAAAACATGTATCAACGCATCATCGAGCACGTGAGCAGGATCGCAAGTCAGCCTATGACTGTCAACGGAACACAGCAGCAGGCGTATTTTGAGACGATTGCAAAGCGAGAGAGCGCACTTAATGACTGGCGAGATCGCGGCACTTTGCCTCCAAGTCTAGCTACAGCTAATATGTCTACTTCGAACGATGGTGATCTGGCATTCCCACAAGAGTATGCAATGAAGATGCAAGGTTTAGAATGTCTCGTTGAGACCTTGAGAAGTATGGTCAACTGGGGTCAGCAACCCGGCGAAGTGCCCGCTGCAGCCTCTGACCGTGATCAACGCTTTTCGCTCGAGGATCTGCGAGAGAGCCTGGACACAAGAGGCGAGACTGGCGTAGGCGGGACCTCGATTGACGGACCGCCACTAACGCCAAACGTGGGCACGCCAGTGGTGGAAGACGATCCCGAGGAGCTTGAGAAGGTCAAGGCCAAGAAGACTGCTTTGAACAATGCCATTCGAGCTTTCAATTATAAGCCTAAACGGGGTCTCAAGCAATTGATTGCAGACGGCTTCATTACCTCTACCGACCCGAAGGACATCGCTCGCTTCTTCATCAACAATGAGCGCATCAACAAAAAATCTCTAGGAGAATTCCTTGGCGAAGGCGATGAAGACAATATCAAGATCATGCACGCTTTTGTAGATCACATGGACTTCACGAGGACAAGATTCGTGGACGCTCTGCGGAGATTCCTGCAATCTTTCCGCCTGCCAGGAGAAGCCCAAAAGATCGATCGATTGATGTTGAAATTTGCGGAACGATACCTTTCTGGCAATCCAAACGCATTCGCCAATGCAGACACTGCCTACGTTCTGAGCTATAGTGTCATCATGTTGAACACTGATCAGCATTCAGCGCAAGTCAAGAAGCGAATGACGCCAGAGGATTTCATCAAGAATAACCGCGGCATCAACGACAACGCGAATCTGCCTGATGAGTACTTGACTGGGATCTTCGAAGAGATTCGAGATAACGAAATCGTCCTTGACACAGAGCGCGAGAATGCTGCAAACCTCGGCATGCTTCCTCAGCAGCCAAGTGGACTTGTCAACGCCCTGGCCAATGTTGGACGTGACTTGCAACGGGAAGCCTATGCTCAGCAAAGTGAAGAGATGAGCAACAGGACCGAACAACTTTTCAAGAATCTTTTGCGATCTCAGAGACGAGCAGGTGGCACTGCAGCAAGCGCCACGAAGACAACTTTCATGATAGCCAGCTCATCAAGGCATGTCGGGCCTATGTTTGCACTTGCTTGGATGAGCTTCTTGACAGCATTATCGGGCTCCGCTCAAGAATCCCAGAATGTAGAGACTATTCGTCTGTGCATGGAAGGCCAGAAGCTCGCCATTCGACTTGCGTGTCTCTTCGACCTGCAGGATCCCCGTCAGGCGTTCGTGTCAAGCCTGGGCAGGAGCACAAATCTCTATAATCCACAAGAAATGAAAGCGAAGAACGTCGAGGCTATCCGCGCTCTTCTGGATGTGGCGTACACAGAAGCCAACCATTTGAGGGAAAGCTGGCGTGATATTTTGACGTGCATCTCGCAACTCGACCGGTTCCAGCTCATATCTAGTGGCGTAGAAGAGGGTGCTGTTCCTGATGTGATGCGACAAGGCGCCTCGCAGAGCGTCAACGGCGGACGCAAGAGCGGCCAGTATCAGAGACGTCCGACGACTCGTCCCGCCACGAGCGGATCATATCGCGCCGAGATTGCTGAAGAGTCACGGAGCGCCGACATGATACGTGGAGTTGACCGTATCTTCACGAACACTGCAAATCTTTCTGGAGAGGCCATCGTTGAGTTCGTTCGTGCACTAACGCAAGTCAGCTGGCAAGAAATCGAATCCTCGGGACAGTCTGAGTCACCAAGAACGTACAGTCTCCAGAAGCTGGTCGAGATATCAGGCTACAATATGCTACGTGTTAGATTTGAATGGACCAACATCTGGCAGGTCCTTGGACAGCACTTCATCGATGTCGGCTGCCACAACAATACACATGTTGTGTATTTCGCCCTCAACAGTCTGCGACAGCTCAGCATGCGGTTCATGGAGATCGAAGAGTTGCCTGGTTTCAAATTTCAGAAAGACTTCCTTAAGCCTTTTGAATTGATTTTGAGCAATGCATCACAGGTTGCCGTCAAGGACATGGTACTGCGCTGTCTCATACAAATGATTCAAGCTCGTGGCGACATGATCCGCTCTGGTTGGCGAACCATGTTCGGCGTCTTCACCGTCGCCGCCAGGGAACCTTACGAGAGTATCGTCAACTTGGCTTTTGACAATGTCACTCAGACGTACAACGACCGCTTTGGCGTAGTCATATCTCAAGGCGCTTTTGCCGATCTCGTCGTTTGTCTGACAGAGTTCAGTAAGAACATGAAGTTCCAGAAGAAGAGCCTGCAGGCAATTGAGACGCTCAAATCGACGGTGCCAAAGATGCTACGTACGCCAGAATGCCCATTGTCACAAAACACCGTTGGCGCCAAAGATGCACCGACAGCTGAGGGCCTGCCGAAGCAGCCAACTCGGCAGACCCAGGAAGAGCAATTTTGGTTCCCCGTCCTGTTCGCTTTTCACGATGTGCTTATGACTGGTGAAGATTTGGAAGTGCGTTCGCGAGCCTTGAACTACCTCTTTGACACATTGACCAAATATGGTGGGGATTTTCCCCGAGACTTCTGGGATACACTTTGGCGACAACTCTTGTATCCTATCTTTATGGTGCTCAAAGACAGGAAGGCCATCAATCACGAGGCAGTGAACCACGAAGAACTTTCGGTCTGGCTCTCGACAACATTAATCCAGGCGCTACGAAACATGATCAGCCTGTTCACGCATTTCTTTGACGGGCTGGAGTACATGTTAGATCGCTTCTTGGACCTGCTTGCTCTCTGCATTTGCCAGGAGAATGACACGCTCGCACGTATAGGAAGCAACTGCTTACAACAGCTTATCTTGCAGAACGTCAAAAAGTTTGCACCCGCGCACTGGGAAAAGATCGTTGGCGCTTTCGTAGATCTCTTTGCTAGGACCGAGGCCAAGGAACTTTTCTCGGCTGCGACATCTGGTTCCTACAAGGAGGGTGCGTACTCGAATGGAGTTTCAGGAACGTCCAGAACGCTAGCGGCAGCGGACGAGGACGCCTCGATGAGCTCAATGAATGCACTGAGAATGAACGGCGTCGACACTGCTGATGAATCTAGCGTGAATGGAGACAGCCGACCAGGAAACCTCACAACCGAGACTTCGGCCACTCTGTCTGTGTCTGATGCAGATGAGGGTAGTCCGTCGCCAGCGCTGAGAAAACAGTCTGAGTTAGAAGATTTTGCAGCAACAGGACCTAAGCAACAGCAAGCACCGATCGTGGTGACAGCAGCCAGGAGAAGATATTTCAATCAGATCATTACCAAGTGCGTGCTCCAACTGCTTATGATTGAGACAGTCTCGGAGCTCTTCAACAACGATGCCGTGTATGCATCGATCCCGTCGCACCTGCTACTCCGGCTGATGGCACTGCTCAAGAAGTCGTATCATTTCGCCAAGCGATTCAATGAGGATCGCGAGCTACGAACCCGGCTCTTCCGCGAAGGCTTCATGAAGCAACCTCCAAACTTGCTCAAGCAGGAGAGTGGCAGCGCTAGCGTCTACGTTCTCATACTGCTACGCATGTATGCTGATCAAAGCGACGAGCGCGCAGCTTCTAGACCCGAGACAGAAGCTGCTCTAATCCCGCTTTGCAGCGATATTATCGCATCCTATGTCAGCCTCGACGAGGAGACTCAGCAACGGAATATCGTCACTTGGAGACCGGTCGTGATCGACGTGATTGAGGGTTACTGCAATTTCGCGGACCGAGAGTTCGGGAAGCATGTTGATACTTTTGCGCCGCTGGCTGTGGGTCTCATGAATCGAGACATGGGACCTGAATTACAGAGAGCGGTTCAAGGACTTTGGTGGAGGGTATGTGAGGTGAGATTGGGGATCGAGAAGATGCCAGACTTGATGCCTACAGTTGCTACGCCTAGCAGCCCAAGAGCGACTGTTTTTGGACCGAGAAGAGGCAGTGGCAAAATTCGATGAGGTTAGGAGTGGAATGTTGATATAGGTGATGTCATGTATAATACATGAATGGGAATGGGTGTCCTATTCACATCTACGAGACTCCATCTCATGCCAGTAACCATGAAAATTTTGGTGGCGCTTGTCCAGCTTGAGCAATTTATGTTCATCAAGCCTGATGCCTGTGCCTAGTTACAATGCTTGACAGGATAGTCATACCCTTTCTTCGATAACTTCAACGGACCCAACAATTATCGGCTAGACTTCCGGCTTTGTGCTCAGCACCGACTCCACTAATTCCGCCACCTTTCTCCTTGACTGCCGACCAGGAGCTCCATACTCTCCTCGATCATGGCCCACGACAACCTTGACCGTGGGCACTTTCGGTCCACTGTCGTGGTCCATGTCCCACTCTCCGGCATCGCCTTCATAGTCCGCATCATCTTCGGGATATAGGTCTACGATGACCTCGTCCAATTTGGGACAGATCTCTAGCGTGTGTTCAAGCTCTTTTCGACAGACACAGGCCGTACAGGTTAAGTGCAGCTTCTTGACAGCCATGCGCTGCGCTTCGGAAAGCATGTACTCGGACCACCAATAGACGTCGCGGTGATCATGGATGATGAAGAAGTTACTGCTGTAAGGTAGCAAGACCGCCTCGTTGTATACCTGACGGCACGTACGTAGTAGAGAGAGATCGAGCCGAGACTCGCGGTGGAGCTTTGCGAGGTGGTCGCTGAACCGAGACGACTGCACGATGGGTTGCTGACTTGGTCTGCCCATCAGATTGCGGAAGTAGGAGGCTGCTTGCTGGGCGTATTTCATGACCCATGACTTGTTCTGATGCTGGCACCGATGTTTGCACGGCATGGCACCTATCTTCCACTGGTATGGGCAGGATGTAGATTCATCATTATCCATGACTTGACGTAATACGACAATTTCACAGTGTATGTGGCGATAACTTATGTCGTGGATGGCGAGTTTACTGCTCACCCGCATGGGAGGCGTATTGAGTATTGGATCCAGAAACTCCCGGGGGAATTCTGTCGTTGATTTGCTGAGCTGATAGTGGTTCTCGGCCACTTCGGGAGTCTGACAGAGTGTGTATGTGAGTCGATGGTATTCTTTGACAGTATCGTCCGACTTGTTTGAATAGCCCTGTGAATCGTCTGAAGCATCGTCCGACTCGTCTGAGGAATCGTCCGACTCGTCTGAGGAATCGGGGGACTCGTCTGAAGAATCGTCCGACTCGTCTGAAGAATCGTCCGACTCGTCTGAGGATTCTAATTCAGTGCACTTCGCGCCTTTGGCGTCCTTGTCGCACTCCTCCCTTGCTATATGAATCATGTTACCGCCGAGAACGAGTTCGTAGATCTGATTTCGAATCTCTGGCGGCAGTCGAAGGAAAGGAGGGCGAGTGTCAGCGATCTCTGTCGATCCTGTCTTTGTGGAAGACGGCATCGACTCGAGTCGAACTCGAGGTTTCGCAAGTGGCGCATATAACGTGCTACGCAGAGGGAGCGAGATGACGTGGCCCATGTTGACAGAATGCTTCACAATGTTAATTAGAGGGGAAAATGGGTGAAGGACAGTGTGAGAAGTTCAAGAGCTGATGTAGTGCTGATAAAGTACTGGTGAAATCCTGGTGACGTGCTGGTGAAGTGCTGGTAAAGTGCTGCCAGTCACGAGCCGGCGCGAGGCCTTACTAGCGCAGAGGCAAAAGTGAATGTCACGCCTCTCCCAGCCGCATCATGCATGCAGCGTATTCAATGCATAGAAACATGTATCTTTGACTGTGAACTATCTTTGTAATGGAAGAGCGAGGGCGTGACGTGCCACGAAAGAGTTGCTTTGTTACAAGTATGAATGCTATTATCCTAGTCCACTTTCATCTTTGTCCTGAGACCCAAACGTCAGAATGAAGGACCTGTGTCTGACTTCTCGTCAATCTACACCGCCTCCAAAATGGTTGCAGACATGAGCAACTAAGCTGGCTTGAAGTACTCTGTGATGAGAGTTTGACGCGGAACACTCTCATCCAACTCACTGATCGCAAGCAGCAAACGAAGAATGTGCCGATCCTGTTGGGCCTCTAAATCATCCAGCTCACTCAGAAATCCCTGTTCCAGTGACCACTCAAGTTGAGCACATTCCCATTCCGAGAGGAGTAAATCGGCAGACTCCCAGCGTCGCTGATGGAGAGCGTAGGACAGTCTGAGGGAATTGGCCACCGTTAGTGCACAGGTAAGATCCTCCTCTCGATCTACGAGCCGCTCGTGATCGCGTTTCGAGCATCTCAGGAGAGCACCCAAGTGATCCTCCTTGCGAGAAACCAATGTCTTATATCCCATGAGCTCTAGCTCGCTGTCTGGAGGTGCATGTAGCAGAGTCCTGGCAGCGAGCTCCGTAGACATGCTATCTTCGAGCGCTTCGCGGAACATGGAGTCGAGGGAATGCGAAGGCAAACCAAAGGCTTGATTGCGGTGGTTGATGTCGTCCATGAACCGATAGAGATCGCCGAATCCTGCCATGAGAGTGGGTTCCTCGAAGATATATCGCCTGCGAGGAGTATGTACTCCTCGCATATCAAGGGCTCTCTCGTGGTCGTCGAAGTTTTGGAGGAAGTGAGACAACACGCCTTCGGTGACAGCCAGGGAGCGCCGCGCAGAGTCTCTGTTACGTTCCATAACGCGAGTTCGTGAGTCTGTATGTGTCTGTGGAGTGTGTCTGGAGACAGCTTAAATCC
Source organism: Microcyclosporella mali (assembly GCA_002785985.1). Taxonomy (NCBI): domain Eukaryota; kingdom Fungi; phylum Ascomycota; class Dothideomycetes; order Mycosphaerellales; family Mycosphaerellaceae; genus Microcyclosporella; species Microcyclosporella mali. Next base: position 715,802 of record NHNU01000002.1, on the reverse strand, counting down.
ACGGTAGAAGTATATACAAATGTCTTGAAGCCGAGCTTTGTAGGCCAATTGTGTTACTTGAACAATGGTGTCGTCGCGGGGACAGGTGAATGTCTCTGACCTGGTGACATCCTTCCATCCGTAAAACCCCACAAACAATATTTATGTGATCATCTGGCATTACAAGGAGGATGAGTCGAGGGTGATCTCCAAGCGCTGGAGAGTTTTCGTGAAGATTTTGCTTTTGTTAGAGCTGAGATCGGCTTTTGGTGCCTTGGTATCAAAGAAAGTCGCTAGAGTACAGAGAACCACAAACCAGTCGATAGGTTTCGGGGATTAACGCCAGGCTATGCACTCCTACCCCGTCCGGTCCTAAAACTTTCGTCCATCTCCCTCGCACGCCTGTAATTGGTGATGGTGGTGGTTAAATTACAGCGAATACAGTCATTCCGAAGTCGAGTTGGTGGTAGCTGTACATCTCATCTTACACTCCTATCTCTCAATGGCGTGATCAGCCCGTTTGCGACCTGAAGTTGCTCCTCTTCCCCAATGTATCGTATTCTTCGTCTTTGTGATTCCGACACTCAGTCAATCACTCGCGTGATCAGACCAGTGGCGACTGTTCGTCCACCTTCGCGAATGTTGAAACGTTGTCCTTGCTCCACAGCCAGAGGCTTGTGTATTTCGCAGATCATCTCAACGTTATCACCAGGCATGACCATCTTGTTCTCAGCAGCAGCCTCGCTGCCCTCAGGCCATGTCAAAGTTGCAGACTCATCGGCAGTTCGGATGAACATCTGCGGCTTGTAGTTGTTTGCAAAGCCAGTGTGGCGGCCACCTTCTTCTTTGGTCAGAACGTACATAGAGGCGAGGAACTTCTTGTGAGCTTTGGTCGTGCCAGGCAGGGCGATAACCATTCCACGGAGGACATCGTCACGCTTGACGCCACGGAGGAGCAGACCGGAGTTGTCACCAGCTCGGGACTCATCGCAAGACTTCTTGAATGTCTCGATATCAGTGACCTTAGTCTTGATGGGAGTCGCGTTCTTGCCAATGAGCTCGACTTCGGAATCCTTCTTCAGCACACCACGCTCGACACGTCCGGAAGCGACTGTTCCACGGCCGGGAATAGAGAAAACGTCCTCGACGGACATAAGGAAAGGCTTGGCAATGTCACGCTCGGGAGTTGGAATCCAGGTATCGACGGCCTCGAGGAGTTCATCGATTTTGGTGGTTCCGATATCCTCCTGGCGGCCTTCTAGTGCACAGAGGGCAGATCCCATCACGATTGGAGTGTCATCACCCTCGAAACCATAGGAAGAGAGCAGTTCCCTCATCTCCATCTCGACGAGCTCCAACATCTCCTTGTCCTCAACGGCATCGACCTTATTGACAAACACGACGATTCTCTTAACACCAACCTGTCTCGCGAGCAGCAAGTGTTCTCTTGTCTGAGGCATCTGTCCATCGCTAGCAGCAACAACAATGATGGCACCATCCATAGAAGCAGCACCAGTGATCATGTTCTTGATGTAATCGGCGTGACCGGGACAGTCGACGTGAGCATAGTGGCGGTTGTCGGTTTGGTATTCGATGTGAGCGGTGGAGATGGTGATACCACGCTTTCGCTCCTCGGGCGCCTTGTCGATAGCGCCATATTCGAGGAAGTTGGCGAAGCCCTTCTCTGCTTGTCGCTTGGTGATGGCTGCCGTGAGGGTTGTCTATCGTAATGCTCTGTCAATATGAGGCCCAACCAATGTCCCTTTCCTCCCACAGGCTCTGTGAGTCTTGAACATACCTTTCCGTGATCGACGTGGCCGATGGTACCAATGTTGACGTGCGGCTTACTTCGCTCGAAGACAGTGGCGTATGTGCGTGCCGATGCGACTGATGCAGCGGCAAATTGAGACTGGCCCCTGTGGCTCAGGGCTGCTCGAATGGGGTTGCTGCTCTGAGTGCGCAGGGCGCGCGACGTGCGGAGAAAGGTCCGAGCGAGCGACATGGCAGATGGCAGACTGGACAGGGCGATGAAGAGGAGAGGAGAGGAGGGAAGAGGAGGGGAATTGGTCGGTGATGCGCACGAGCAATGGAAGCTGCTGCTATGGATCCAAAAATCGCGGAAGCACAGCACAGACCAAGTGCGGCATCTTACCTACATCGAAACTAAGCGAAACCGAGCTCGGGGGTGTCACCATTTCGCCGCAATGCATACACACATACACGCAGCACACCAAGACACACATACACGCTTCATCTACAATCCGTTTGCGAGGACGACAAGATGTGCGACTGTGCGGGCCTATTTGACCATGATAGTACGACTGTATCTGCTCTCTTCTTTCCTTGCCTCTAAGCACTCAAGGCAACGATAGCCTCAACGGTTTCTCCTCTGCTCCCTCCATCTCCGCCGGATGTACCTGCTGGGATGCGGCCCTGATCTTCATCTCAGTGCTGCCCATGACTTGGCTCGCTCTGGACACTTTGTCCTTGCAGCCCGGCTCGATCAGGATCACTAACGCGCCCTCTTGAAACTGCACCTTCCTCACCAATTCCCTCTGCCAAGGCCGCAGTTTCACCAGAAACAAGGCCATGACCCTGGGCGTTGTGAACGAGAAGATGTTCTCTGAGAAGACCAGCTCGCGGATCTTGAAGTAGAGCGTCTTGCAAATTCTGAGACAGCCCAAGAACTCGTTGACCTCTAGGTCCCAGCGCTCTTTCTTTTGTCCTTTGCGCACGAGGCGCAAAGATCGACGACTCTGGCATAGCCCACAGATACAGATCGCGTCAGCCTTGACGAGGTCGATGGCTCGATTGGATAGTGCAGGACGGTTCGTATCGTAGACTGTGATGATATGCGGTCCTGTGCCTGGTAGAGGCATGAGCCGCTCCATTTGATATGTAGCGTAGTTACTTCGATCGTGCGCATACCACATGATGCCGTAACGTCGTCGTAGGTATTTGCGGAAGATCATGGGATGAAGCCTGACGCGTTCCGGGCCTCGAAGCTCGGCATGATCGGAATACGTGAGCAGAGTCTCGGTCGCGGCTTGTTCGCGCTTACCAGCGATGATCTTCGTGGCCGTTCGGCGTTGTTCGATGCAACCGGGCACGAGGAGGTGGCGGAAGATCTGGAGGACAATCTCAACTGGAAGGGACAGCAGGAGAGACGGCTTGGAGGACTGCATTGTGGGCGAAGGGGGCGGCGTCTGGCGAGGCGATTGCCGCCAGCACAGGGCCCGGAGCCACTCTAGGAATGACGGCGTCGAGGGAGTCGAGCACTGCATCTGCGATGATGTGGAATGCCGCAAGGTAGCGATGTTGATGCTTGAGTTCGGAGTCTAGTAAAGAGAGTTGTGCCACTGAGAAAACGGCATGAGTCATGACTGCCATTGTTCAGCCTGCTCAAGCCGACCCATTGCCGTTGACTGCCTCATGCCCGGGCAGGTGCGCGCTACTCTGACAACCAGGGCAGTTGTGGACTGTCTCGTGACAGAAGACGTCGCAATCAATGCAGAAGTGATTCTGACATGTCTCACACTCGTATCTGCTTGACTCTGATGCACCTTCGACTCGCTTCGGCTTCGACTTCTCGTGCGCGCTCCCGTTCGCAACATCCTGATTTGATGGTGTCGCAGGGAAAGCTACTTGACAGCCATAACATTGCGTGCTTCGTTTCGTCCGCGCTCGTTCCCATGACACCTCAACCCAGCCTTGCAGTGGGAACAGGTGATGGTATGAGCGCGCCAGATGTGTCGAGAGAATCAAAGTAAGGTCGCAAGTCGGGCAAGTGGCAGGCAGATTGCAGACTTTTGACTTGCACCTGCTGCAAAGATAGCCTCCTCTTGTCAGATTACCATGGCATGCACAGAGCGTGGCCTTGTCTTCCACGATCCGAGATGGGAACCCCATCATCAGCAAAGCAGCCTGATTTCTCTTTTGCGCCTCTGTGTCTGTTGCGCGAACGACGGGTGGCGTTATGATGCTCATCAGGAGTTCTTTGAAATGAACCTCATCTACAGCAACATTGTAGGAATTCTCATCGCCCGCATTGGTTTTGCGACAGATTTCGGCACATATGTGCATCTGCGCTGCCAGTCCGATGATGCCAACCCTGATCTTGTCCCTGATGCATGCTTTGATGCTGTCATGGATGTCACCAGGATCAGATGTAAGCAGAGCACCCAGAATGATCACGACTTCTCTGGTGCCGTGTGATGGAGTATGGTAGAGAGTGGCGCGTGCCATGTCAAGTCCATTCTGCAAGGATGGGTTGCCTTTGGGTTCCTCCGATCGCAGAGCCCTCATAGCATTGATGTGGGTGGTAGGATTTCCAGACATATCGCTGACTTTGACCGCTAGCCCGTCCTTCATACTGAGTATACCCAGCTGTGAAATTGGGTTCTGTTCGAAATACTCGCGTATGAATGTGATGGTGTATGTGATCGAAAGAGTAATCCTGTTCGGCCGTAGGTCCTTCTCTAGCATGGCTTCCGAGAGATCGATGATGAGTATTGTATGCCGAATGATGCCGCGCTGAAGAGGAGTGGTGTCTTTTGCAAGCCTGTCAATAGTCAATGTTTTTGGTCTCGAGGGCAACACTCCGAATGACAACGCTACCTCTTCCGCTTTTCCGCCTCTTCTCGGCCACCAAGTGCGCCCTCCAAATCGCCGTTGGCCGCATCCTCCAGCTCCCATCTGTTCGAAGCAGATGCTTCCCAGGTCGCAAGCTCGCGCTGCTTCGGTCGCGAAGCCATGTTCCCTCCACGCCTCGAGGGACCGCCTCGAACGTCGTCCGAGTCTGAGTCCGCCATTTTGATAAGTCGTCACAAAACTATCAGTCCTGCTAACACGAGCGTCGACTCCAAGCGCCTACAAGCGCGACAGGCAAAGGTTTATCGGCATAACATGGCATAAATGTTCTTGATTTTATGGCTGGAATGTGAACAATTTGTCTCCCCTCAAGATTATGATCTTCCTTGTCGCGTGATGAAAGAGTGACTGATGTCTGCATAAGCTCGTGATGTGCGATGCTTATGTGACTGAGTTTGCGGATGATAACGGCGTCTAAACTTGTTGCAGTGACGAAAGAAGTAGAGATCTCGAGGTTGATATCACGTGCGAGGTTCCAGGACTCAGAGAGACGCTAAGGACACACCGCTTCCGGCAGGGATCAGGAGCGCAAAGCCAAAGGAGGGTCCAGGGTGGTCTACATAGTAAACGACCGCACTGCACGCCGCTGTTGCTTCTCCCACCACAGCTCGCAGGCACCCAGCACAATCACCGCATACCACCACACCACCGCACAACACAACAGCAATTGCCCACATCCACGAATTCCGTTGTCACAACAACCACTTCGCATCGAGGCTGCTCATAAAGGGCGCCCGCACCCCGCCACCTCCACTTCCATCTCCTACACTGCGCCCGCACTCCGGCTCCATATCTGATCAGCCGAACGGAGAGCAGCGATCATGGCCAACGACGAATACGATTTCCTTTTCAAGGCAAGCTGTATCTCTAAGAGCGGCGGGAGCAGGAGCGCTGACCATACACCAGGTTGTCCTGATCGGAGACTCAGGAGTAGGAAAGTGCGTGAACAGAGGAACAGGCATTCAGCATCAGCATAGCAGTCACTAACATGTCTACCTCCACAGGTCCAATCTTCTCAGCCGATTCACCCGCAATGAGTTCAACCTCGACAGCAAGTCTACCATCGGCGTTGAGTTCGCGACCCGCTCCATTCAAGTCGACCAAAAGACGATCAAGGCTCAGATCTGGGACACTGCCGGCCAAGAGCGCTACCGGGCCATCACTTCTGCATACTACCGCGGCGCAGTCGGCGCCCTTCTCGTCTACGATATCTCAAAGCACCAGACCTACGAGAACGTCACCCGATGGCTGAAGGAGCTGAGAGATCATGCGGATACCAACATGTGAGCATAGGTCATACTACGGGGAGAGAAGAAGAGAGAAATACTGATGAAAGTGCCGGGATAGTGTCATCATGCTCGTCGGTAACAAGTCAGATTTGCGACACCTGCGGGCAGTACCAACTGAAGAGGCCAAGCAATTCGCCTCTGAGAACGGCCTGAGCTTCATTGAGACATCAGCTCTCGATGCCAGCAACGTCGAACTCGCCTTCCAGAACGAATTGACGGAGATCTACAAGATTGTCTCCTCGAAGGCTCTTGACCAGGACAATTCCGGACCAGGCCCTACACAAGGTGTGCCTCTATCGCAGAGCACGCCCCCAGGCGATGCAACGAAGAAGGGCCAGTGCTGTTAGATTGGCGTGCTTACGGCTTTCCTCCCGAAATCTCATGCTCACGTTTGCTGTGGTGTTTGGGGGACGATTACGGGCTATGCGAGCATGCGTGTCGGCTGGTTTCGCTGCGCCGGGCGTTTGGAGGAGTTGAATGAACACAATGACCTTAATTGTTCTCTTTCCTTCTTGCGCCCCTGAAGCGGAGGGCGATCGGCCGGACCACCTGCGAATTAGCAATGCAACCAACGATGAATGTCTACACTTGTACTGTTCGTCAACTTCATGATCTGGAGTCTTAGTGAGGTTTCATTGCATTTCTGTCATTATACATTCTGTCTGCCGGTGTCCTGTGCCTGTGTGCCTGATCTGAAGCTGAGTCATTCTTGTTCGTGTCGCATAAGTATGTTGTGATGGTCGTGAGTCGTAGTGCAGTCATGATAACCTATTGAAACGCTTATAAGGTACTCAATGGCTTGATATTCTAGCTAGCCGGCAGCAGGTGCTACTTACTTGCTGCACAGGTTTGCTAGCTACACGAACAGGAGATGTGAGAAGAGTCTACAAACAACAGCTGTTGGACTTTTGTCTCGTCCGGTGCTGTCTTGAAACTTGCGAGATCCTCGTAGGTGATGCGAGTCTCTTCTGATGTCCCATGTCGCAGACGCACCTCTCACATCTATTTCTTCTTGATGGTCTGCAAGCCCATCCTGACGATATCGAAGTTCACTTGGAGGTAAGAGGTTAACAGAGCAGCAGATCTGCCTGGTATCTGCCATCCTGCGCATCCAGGAATGTGTCGTGTTCTCAGACGCGGTGCTTCCTCTTGGTCTCGCCCAAGCGCCAAACGATGTCGTCAAAATTGCCTTGCTGTAGACTCAAGCATTGTTTCACCGCCACCTTCGCCCGAGCTCCCGCTTGTGTGCTGTGTTCCTGGCGTAGGATGATATCGAATTGTCCTATCATCTCGGCGAGGATGTGCTTGATCTTGGCATGCAATGCTCCGGTGCTTTCGTGAATGATGTCCATGATAGCAGAGTCAAGCATCTTGCGAAAGTCCGTGAAAGGTGGATCCTTGCATGGGTTCTCGAGGAATGCCTGGAGGCGCTGCTTCATGCGTTCGGTGCAGCCGTCACCATGCTCTTTACGGCAAGACTCGTACACTGGGTCCATGAGCCGAGTGAAGTACGCGGATGGAACGTCACGAGTAGCATCGAGCTTGATGTTCTTGAGGTCTTTCTCGAGATCTGCGTTGTACTGTGCGGATGCCGTTTGGATACGAACAATATAGCCTGTCATCATTGCTTGGAAGCGCTCTGTCGGGAGCGGCAGAGAGGAAGGCAGACTGTCCAGACGGCCTGGCAGCTGGGTGAGGTCGCCGATGAGCTCGTCGATGCTGCTGTGTAGATCTTTTCGAGACCGCTTGACCAGGGCTATCCACCCAGGGTCGACAACATCGAGGGTCTGCGGCTCGGTGAACTGCTCGTTCCAGACTTGGAAGCGCTGTGCAATGGTGCCGTGCTTGCCGTGCTTGCGAACGAAAGCTCGAATACTGGAGGGATCCCAGCCCCGTATTCTCACAATACATGCTGAAGCAGCTTTGATGAATCTATCACGACTTGCTTGAAGACGTGTAGATAGTAGGTCGGTGGAAGCCACAAGAACGGATTGTCGGTATCGATTAATGTAGGTGTCCAGGACCTCAGAGGGTCTGTTGACGGCTTGCATAAGTTCAGCATGGCCATCGGTACCAGCGGTAGATGACCATAACTGAGCGCCACGATACAGTGTCAGGACACGATTAACGTAAGTCTCTGCTTGGCGAAATTCCGCGGGAGCGGCAAGCTTGAGGGCATGTGATCGAAGACCTGGAACGCCAGTAGACTCTGCGCTCATTTGTCGTGTGTCATCAGTTATCTCGCCCTTGAGAGCAGCATAATGGGTATTTGAGACACAGAAGACCGAGAGCTTAGATCCCGTGGCGAGGTGTTTCTGCTTGTCGTCCTGAAGACGTTGTGAGATCCACGTGTTCCGGACATCGATGATCTCCTCATACTGCTGGTTCTTCACTCCTTCGAGTTGTGTTTCGAATTCATCCAGCTGTTCACGCATCGTACTCCTCTCTTGTGGACCCAAAATACGTCGTCGCTTAGTCGTGCTGAATTTCGTGAGCTTGCCTTTGAGGGACGAAATGTGTGCTGATAGATTGTGTATCTGTTGTCGTTGCTGGTAGTAGTCGCCAACACTTCTTCGGTGTCTTGTCATCTCTTTGGCGAGCGCATCGTTGATGTCGGCATCAGAGTTGGTCACAATTATAGCCACATTGTCTCCAAAGCGCTCGCCGTACGTGCGGATAGCCCTATCCAGGGAGGCGTTAGCTGTCGCACGAGACGCAGTGGCAGTAATCCAAAGAGCATCACAGTCCTGGATGAACTTGTGGGCTACCGTGGCCCGTACGCAATTGGTATCGGCAGTCCCTGACATCAATGTTAGAGCCAGCAGTGCTGAAAGAAGGCAGAAACCTACCAGGCAGATCCAAGAGCTCCACGTGCTCGAGGATGCGGCAGCCTCTTATTCCCTTACTACTACATGTCAGCGAACGATGTCTTTCACATCGATGAAAGCGCTTACCGAACATGCTCGACGAGCGGCCATAATGAAGGCTGCTCTTCGATTGGACCTTCAAAAATGTGAGGCTCGACAAGCTCTTCCAGCTCGACGCCAGTATCTGCTATTTCGCTGAGGTATGGATGTCCGTCTGTCTTTCTATACTCACGAAACAGGTGCTCACAGCGATCCACGAGCAGTCCCACAATCGTGTCAACGCCTTGTCCATACCACGATCGTAGGTAATCTCGCGAAGCCCGAGGGGAATCAAATTCCGGAGTGTCGCAGAATAGAGCCCTCAAGACCTTCAAAGCTGTGTCTCGACGAGCCGAGTGATCGTTGTGCTCGTCCGACGACCATTCTGGGTTAGCCTCAAATTCGAAGCGATTGTAGTTCTCAATTTGCTCCTCTAAGAACTTGCGACGAGTCTCGATATCGAAGAAATGGACTTCTGCGCCGTATGTGCTAATCTGGCCTGGCAGCTCAGACGTAATCAATGTCGGGACACAGGTACACGACTGGCCTGCTGCGCCTTTCTTGGTTGCGTACAAGTCGTCGACGACGGAGTTCACTGTAGAGCTTTTGCCAGTCCCAGTATCTCCCGATAGCATGATCTTTGGCTTTTTGGCTTTGGGACGATCGAGAAGTAGTGCTACTTTCTTCGCCATAGTCTCCACAGATTTGCTTCGAGGACTGTAGACAATTAAGACTTCGGAGAGACCAGCAACGAGGGTCGAAGAGCATGTCAAGGCGCTCGAGGTATTCTCGTCATACGCCGCCATTTGTGGGAGATCCTCCCTAAGCTGATTGTATTGGACATCGCTGTCATCGATACCTGAGTCGCTGGAGTCCTCCAAATCGTCTGGTCCGTCTGAAGTTGTCCTGACGCCTGAACGTGGGGAGCCAAAAACACTCATAGCCGGGAGCGACGGAGTGGTTGACCAGCCTGGCGGCGGTGTCATGAACAATCCTGGGTCGGAGCGGCTGTCGTGGTCATCGTCATCACGCTGTCTCTTGTCACGGCCTGGCAAGCGTCTTGAAAAGGACATAGCATCAGCGTCTGCGGTAGAGTCAGTGGTGTGTGTATGCTGAAATAGCTGTACGAGGGAGTGTGCTGTATGTGAGTGCGGTGAATGCCAGCGAGAAGTGCAGGTCAAGACAACCAGTCTGCTCTATGGATGAAGAGGAGAAGATGTAAAGTGTAGAAGGAGAAGTGGTCGCTGCATGTTAAACACGAACATGTGTTGCGATGACATTCACATGCTGCAAGTGATGCATGGATGTTGCAGCTGCTCTGTGATGAGTCTTGTGCAAAGTGAAGATGCGAGTGAAACGTATTGAACAGGTGACGAAGCAATGGAAGCATGGTCGCTCGCATGGTCGCGAGAAGGCAATGGAGATGCACGGCATTCTGACATGTGGCGAGGACGAGATGTGCACATTTGAGAGTGAGGTTGGAGAAGTGAAGTGCGGCACTGTACTACATGTAGTTGAAGAGCGTGCATAAGCTGCACATGCTGCATAACATCGCGTATACTTGCGCGTTGAACTCCAAGTACTAATTTGCACAATCCATGCATAGGTCAATGAGTCAGCAGTAGACTAGGATAAGTGCAAACTCCTGAGCCTCCTCAAACATACGCTCAAGTTGGTGTTCATGTCTCCAATGTGCCGGGAACAAAGGTCTCAAAATCGAAGTTTCAGATATTCTGCGCGACAGTCCGATGCCAATTGGAGTCCTCTCCATAATTATCACCCTTGGTACTTCTGGCCCCAATGTGTTGGAAAACGCTTGGTACCAGCGCCCATCGCTGAAGACCCTCCTCTTCCGCGTACTCCTCTGTTAGCATGTCCACGAATCCCGATCCGAAGCGCGAGTAGTGCTGCAGCAGAGCCGGGATCTGTTCACGAGGGAAAACCAGGGCTTGCGAGCAGCAACCGTATCGATTCATCAGTCGTAAACCTCGCGGAAGCGGAGCTACCGTCAGACGACCGGCCGCAAAGTATAAAGCAATCACCGCCGGAGTGCAGACTAGTAGTATGACTCGCACTGCGTTCCCAGTCAGAAATGCGGCAGACGATCTATGACACCACCGCAAGATGGCGAGAAAGACTGAGACGAGTAAAAGCACGACGACTGAACGTAAGAGATATCGAGGCCACTCTTCGCTATTCCAACCTAGTAACGACGATGTGAAGAACAGCCGAAGGTATATGGATTTGGCTACGAGGCAACGGTCTTCCATTTCGTCGAGAGCCGACATTGTGCGACGGAACCATCCGTCAACGGCAAGGACATCGTCTTCGAGAAGCACCACCCACTGTGCTCCGGTGTCCAAACAGTGCCGCAGGAGCCGAATATAGTCGTGAAGTGGTTTACTGCGGTGTTCGACATCGTTGGTCTGCCAGTCTACTAGAAGCTCCTCTTCAATTTCTGGGACATCCTCGTACGTGAGAACATGATCCGGTAGTTCATGAAACCAACTGTCGTGGTAAGCAGGGTGCTGAGTTGGATCCAGCTCTGCAACAAAGAAAGTCAGGTCGATTTCTCCTCGCTCTTGCTTTGACAACCCGTCGAGGATTGAGCCAACGGCAGTCCGGAAATATCGCTCCTGTCTTTGCACTGTGGCCAGTCCGACAGCAAGGCGCGGCGACTTAAAAGAGCGAGCTGGCGGGACGTCGGAAGAGTTGGCCAGAAACTGTTCTGCTTGCAAATTTCGAAGTCGAGAGTATCGCGGCTCAAACGCAGACTCAGGATGGAAAAAGAGAGACGATGGATCATTGGAAGACAATGTACGGAGAATCATGACCAGTGTGACGAAACTGAGAGACAAGACAAGAGCAGCTTTGTGCTGTAGGCTAAAGGTGCGTGCACTCATGATTCTGATGGTGGGAATGGTTGACTTAGCAATTTGGTTATATGGACAATGTATAGAGATCATGATCGGGGGATGGGAGAACGAGTCGAACGCAAGATTCAAGATGTCAGGCGTGGACAGATGGCAGACATGCTGTGCCACAACTACAAGAGAGTCATGACCCAGTTTGTCGCTCATCAGAATCCCTCCTGGTGCTAGCGCTTGATGTGCAACTCTTAAATCTAGCGCTTTACGAGTCATATCACATGCAGAAATCGTCGAACCTTCTAAGTACGTAGATGCGCTATATGGATCGCAAAGGTAATCACAAGGACAGCTTGCAACAACCGTCGCTTGAAAAAACGCGTTGCTAGCGAGTGACAAGACTTTCTGCCTCTCGGCATTCTACATCAGAACTTTGGTCAACGCAAGAATGAAGGGATGCTACATGTACCGTTGCACAGGCTCTTGACGGACCAGCCGCAGACAGGACACACATGCACTCAAATGTAACGTTCTTTCCAGTTTCCGCCTCTTGGAGTGTCCACAAGCTAACATTCATTCAACGTGCAATGGCTGACAGCTATGCACACATCCACGGATAGGCTCTCGCATGTGGGACCGGGAGGCACATCCTGACTTCACCCCATCAAGAGTGCTTTTGGTCAATGCCAACACAAGATACAAAGAATGAACGTCTTGTGATTTGCATCATAAGTGAGTGTCGTTAAAGAGACGGAGAAGTACCATTTCCTTCCCTCAATCACACTCTGAAACATCAATCGACTTCCGTGGCTTTCCTCTACAATGCTACCACTGATGTGTGAGTGGTCAAAGTCTCAAGAAGACTCACGAGCGGCCGTATTCCTATGGTGCCGCGGCGCAGGGGAGAAATGCGCGAGTTGTTGCAGCGCCCTTGTGAGTCATGGCGAGGCAGTACGTAAATGTACGAGTACCACCCTGGCCAGGACTGGGAGAGATGGCAATCACACGATCTGTACCTTGACTCCCCCACCTCCTCCAGTAAATATCGGATCGGTGATAGGAAACTCCAGGTACTTCATGCCGGCCTGCCCAAAGGCATACTCAGGAATGGCGTTCGGAGCGGTCTTGACCTCTGGATCGTCCGCCTCATAAAACCTGGGATAAAAGCGGCACACAGATCAGCGCATCTGTTCAGTGATTCTGTTGGCAATACCGACGTATACGAACTTACGATCCCAAATCGACAAACAAGAGGCACGGTATGTATGTAACGTCGATGGAGTGCCTGCTCGTCGAGTGACACCATGTACCTCGTCCAGGTGTCTCTGCTACCGACGGAAAGTATATATACATGAGCATCATTCTTCCACAACTTCAGTTTACCGGTCCTTACCACCTCAACTTCGCTCTCAGCCCCTCAAACAAGTCGCAAAAGAGGTATCAGATCCAACGCGGTAGATAGAGCCACCAGGCTTGACTCCATGCAGCATACTGAGCATGTCACAGATGCACCTCAACCTCACATCCACCCTCGCCGTTTGCCTCGCCGCATCGGCTCTGGCTACTCCGCTTCAGGCTGCCAAGCGCCAAAGTGGGGTCACTTGTCAGACCAGCGACGGCTCGCCTGCGACTGGCGATGTCACTAGCGTGTTGGTGAACAGGGCTCAGCTTGTTCTGTTGGTAGTACTGATACATGGTAGAATCAATCAACTCGATAGCACATCTGAATGTTCCCAATGGAACCCACGTGCATCGTGTAGGTGTCGCTGAACCTGCTGAAAAACGCCATCTTGCTAACGCTTCCGACCAGATTGCACCACCCTCGTTCACCACAAGTCTGCTGCCACTTCAATTTGCGGTGCCTATGATGAGACTGAAGACGACCAGTCCAACGAGCTCAGCTGTACAGACATGAAGAACTACGCAAACCAAATCCAACAGACGTGCTTGAAAAATGGTCTTTCTGGGATACCTACACGGTCAGTCCAGGAAGATCTGTCGAAGTCATCCACTCTTGAGTCGTATATCCTTCGAAACCATTCAGGGTGGCTCATAGTTCTGTCCCGTTCACTTTGGTCAAACAACGCTCGTTTAAGTTGCAAGCTCATCTGTAATCAGTCACTCGTTGGTAGATAGTCGCTCAAAGATAGACACAACTGCGGACAGCAGTCGATCACCCGATCCTGTGACAAGAAAGTCGTGTTTGTCATTTCCACCCGTATGTTAGCATCGGAAGGCATCGTTAAGCAGCTTGGGATACGGACTAATTCACCCATCACTCGTGTTCGGGTAGTTCTCCAACAAGTCGGCAGCGACAAAAACATTACCGTTGTGACCGTCCATATGGTCAGAGTTTCTCAAGGGAATGGCAAGCCTAGGCAAACTGGAAGTGTTTGACTTCACAAAATAGAGTATGTATAGAAGGTACGTAGAAACATAGACTGCGCACGTTCTGACGGTTGAACATCGCCAAAACTCGATTATGTTATGGAACAGCTACTACAGAATCGATCTACGCCTATTATACTCTAAGGAACACGAAGTCATCCTAATTGTACGTAAATACATTTCTTCAATACGCTTTCTATAGATAGTTTTTTGGCGATGGATCAATATGTTTTGTTACGAGAGTTGCATAGTAGGGAATCTTGGCTATACATTATATTATGTGGCGACACTGTATCGATATAAATTATAGTCACATTGCGTGCGTAGATTACAGTAAATGCTCTGCGAACGCACGAATCTCAAGGCTTCCGACATCTTAAGTAGAAGTTTGTCCGCTGGTACGCTCGGAGGTCCTTACCAATGCATTATGTGTGGGATATAGTACAGGTTGCGACTTGCCGCATAGGTAACACCAACGTCACAATGTCGAGGTGCCATAATTCGCATCGGATCTCTGCTGAAATGCAGGCCGCGGACGACCACGAACGACCTATTATGAGTGAGCGGACCCTCCCTCACATCGTCGTCCCACTACATATCTAGTTTTGCGTAAATTTGCTCCAAGCCACAGCGCACCCCACAGATGAAAGTCACGCATTCGCCGACTCCGCCCGTTACGCCTCAACTTGTTGTGGACGGGACATTACTGAAATTCGTCAGGATAGAGGGAACCTGATGGGCCAGGCACCGGAGAGCCGACGGATGATAGAGACAGCGCATAAAATCGACGTTGAGCCACGACTGCTGGGTATTCACTTCGCGAAGAGATTTAGAGATCTGCGGAATTTTAGAGAGACTTTGAGGAGAATGTGAGCATCGTGAATATGTTTGAAACCCTGCCATAACGAAAGTATGCATGCGCCACACTGGAATGGGAGGTCCTCGTTGTATGAGCTTTCTGACTGACTGAGTAGGGCCATCATAGAAGCAAGCTGCCGCCTGTTCATTGATTCATGTCCCCTTGGTGTCATCCGGTCTAGCTGATCAGGAGCCATTTTCTCCCAGAACACCTTGCTCTCCAGTCCTGCGAGCAGACGAATCGTAGCAAGCCAGCAGTATAGCGCAGCCCACAGCATGTATCGCATAATTTGCAACAGGGAACGCCCACTGGTACATGAAACCGACCTCGCTCAAGGGAATGCGCTGGGTTCGTCCTAGGCGAAGGGACCATCGAATCGCAAGGGCCACGAAAGCTAGGACTTGCAGGCGAAGCGATAGCAGACTCAAAACCCCCGGATTACCGTCCTGAGCTCTCCACTCTGCCAGCTGAGGAAAGAACTGTAGTATGACAGAGCAGGGTGCAACAGCGTTGTTACACATGAGGATCAACGCTCCTCGGATATCCGTACCCCACGAATGTTCCGCTCCCTTGGGTAGGGTCGTAGCAACAATCGGGAAAAGGACTACCGCGGCATGAAGGAAAGCGATGATAGGCACAGTACGAACACCATTCAGGGCGAGCAGGAAGAGCCTGTATAGCCATTAATAGAAAGGCTGGCTTCAGACTCCGGAGACTTACACTGTAACAGAGCATGCCCACTGAATGAAGATCTGCAGGAGACCGAGGACACCCCCTAAAGCCGACAAGCCAGTAATTTTACCGTCGTGTATTTGTTCTAGCACTGGCCTACTGCCTGTCGGCCATGCATACGCAGCCTGGGTAAGAGCTTCAGACAATTGTGCGTTGCTGAAGAGGATGTTGAAGAGGATGTAGTATGTAGAGATACCCCTTGTAGTGCCGAGTCGTAGCAGTCGAAGAATCTGAGGAGTGTAGGCACAGATTGTGAAGACGAGCGTAATGCTATCATTCTGTCAGACCTGTAAACGTAAATAAAGGTTGATTGTTACCTATCAACGACTACATCGGCTGGGCTATTCAGAAGGTTTCCATCCCACTCGACAGACATTATGGCGTCCAGTCGGCAAGACAGGTTGTTGTACGGTATCAAGAGGAGTATTGAAGGTGCCACCTAACGCTAATGACCACGTCTTCTTATTTATAAAGTTGGGTGCCTGGAAGTCAACTGTGATTCAAGCATGCTGACTAGATCGCGCGCAAAGGAGAAGGAAAGCGACAGCCAATCTCAAGAGCTCATGGAAATATATGCTTGGAGCGAGCGACGCTCAGGATGGTGCTGTTTGGATTCTGCCACCATTAGTCGTCGTCTTGACAGTACATCCATGGATGTAGAGAGCACGGTGATAGACGGAAGCGCTTCGAAGCGGCCCGTGTTGAACAAAAGAAGCACGGACCTGTACCAATCAGGTTAGGGTGCCTCCCGTCACCTTCACTGCGTGTCACTGCGTACGTGCACTTGACATCGAGAGTACCCATTTTCTGCGACAAATATCCTCGCTGCGCATTATGCGATAGATCCTACGTTCCCAATCTGAGTGCAACCACGATCGTGCCATTCATGTTCTGTCTCCGCAGCTGGGTTCCGCTCCTGGTAAGCACGCCCTCTCACGCATCATGAAGACATTCCAAGTACTGACCGGGCAATGCGCCAGATCTTTCTGACCAACGTACCTCCGATATATGCCCTCCTCTTTTTGACCGGGAACTATGTCTTGACACGCCCTTGCGTCTACTGCAGTGTACGTATGGTCACAGCACCCCAATGCCGCCACCTTACTGACCAATCTCGATAGATCCTACTGTTTGTCCTCATATTCTCCCTGTTCGACTGGAACGCCGACTGGTTCGAGCCACGATGGGACACCAGTATAGCCGCCTCCTTCTCTGAGACTGCGACCTCCCTACTTAGCGGTAACTCGACGCTACGAGATGCTGCGCTCGAGACGGCAGGCTTGGCAGTATCAGCTATCAACGGCACAGGCGGATCGCTAGCCAGCGCAGCAATGGAAGAGGTCCGTAAAAGAATGCTGGGAGAGGCGGCCACGTCAGCTGGAACGGGCATATCGAACTCAAGCAACGGATTTGAGTGGCTACGAAGCATATTGGAGAAGCGATCATTTCGGATACCCTGCGTCGACGTAATCGTTCGGATATGAGCGCGCATGCATGGATATGGTTTCTGTGCGTGATTGGCATTTGGGAGAAGGGTCACGAGAGCAATGAATGCATGGGTAAGGCGTTGCAGGGAGACTGAAGGAGGCTGCTTGCATGGACGAAGTCACTCTGTTACTAGTCCTTACAGTAACAGTGACAATACATTCATCATGTCGGAATGGCTGCGCGTGAGCATTTATTCCGATAGCCAATATCTCTGCAGCTCATTGGATGATCACGTGCGATCGTGTTCGTCGCGCAGTTCGCCGCGATTCCGATCGCGGCATGCGCTAAAGTTGGGACGAGGGTCCACCTTCCTGTTCTTTACCACAAGCTCCGCAGCCGCATATCGTGTGACATCCCACCTCGCCCCGGACCTGCCAATGCGCCCCGGACCTGCCATTGCGCCTTGTCTGATGGTACGAACTTTCTTCGGTTTGCAGCGGCTTTTCTCGCACAATCGTACGCCTGTGCCAACGAGCTTCTTCAAGTGGGACGCATGCCGAAACTTAGCAATACGCGCACTCCAGACGAAAGCTAGCTCGAAAGGAGTGAATTGCCACGTCTTGGGACCATACACGCCTTCAGAATCGCCTTTGAGGCATACTAGAGCACGAGGCTCGCCTTCTCCGCAACTCACCCATCTCCAGATTACACGACATTGCTCATCTGAAGCATCCAGTGTCGTCACAAAGATGGCGGCCGATAGAGATGTACTCCCAGAAGAGTATGATCCTGTAGCAGGAGAATCGGACGCCAGTGCTTAGGCTGATAGTCCTGCACAGTGTCAAGCCCATCAACTATGCAATCAGCCTTACCGACCTTACACCAGGCGAGCCATGGTCGTACAAGGGCCAGTGCGATATTGAAGTAAAGATCAACAAGACCACCAAGTCAATCACATTGAACACACACGAGCTCAAAGTCCACAGCGCCGAGCTTGTTGCAGACTCTGGAAAGCACTCGTCGTCGATCAAGGCCTCGAATGTCTCATACGACACGAAAAACCAACGATGCACCTTCACCTTCGATCAAGAGCTGCAGCAGGCACCGAAGGCAATCTTGTCGATTGCTTTTGAGGGAGTGATAAACAATCACATGGCTGGTTTCTACCGCTCGAAGTATCAGCCAATCGGCACCCCTTCCAAGGGTGTTGCTCACGACAATGAGAACCACTATATGTTCTCCACACAGTTTGAAAGCTCCGATGCACGTCGAGCCTTTCCCTCCTTCGATGAGCCCAACTTGAAAGCGACCTTCGACTTCGAAATCGAGATTCCTGAAGACTTGGTGGCCTTAAGCAATATGCCCGAACACCAGACCAGAAAGAGCAAGGACGGCCACAAGATTGTAAGCTTTGAGCGGACGCCAATTATGTCGACATATCTTCTTGCTTGGGCTTTCGGTGATTTCGAGTACATCGAGGATTTCACGAGAAGAAAGTACAACGGCAAAAGTCTACCCGTTCGGATCTATACGACTAGAGGCTTGAAACAACAGGGACAGCTGGCTTTGGAGAGCGCACATCAGATCGTGGACTACTTCTCAGAGGTTCGCACCACAAAGCTTTCGTCTTGACCAGTCTCGGAGCATGCTGATTATGCTACAGATCTTCGACATTGATTACCCTCTGCCAAAAGTAGACTTACTCGCCGTTCATGAATTTGTAAGTCTCGCCCAGGCCTACGAAGCTTTTTGGACTTGCTTCGATGCTCCCGGTAGACTAATGGCTTGCTTGTCAGCCAATCATACGTCTCCATACACGTCTCTGGTAATGCAACACGTCAAAGCTGACCGAGTATTTAGTCACACGGCGCCATGGAGAACTGGGGTTTGATTACATACCGCACCACGGCACTGCTATTTGATGAGTACGCATCAGATCAGAAGTACCGCAATAGAGTCGTCTACGTCGTCGCCCACGAGCTAGCCCATCAATGGTTTGGCAATCTCGTAACAATGGATTGGTGGAACGAGCTTTGGCTCAACGAAGGTAAGTCGAAGTCCTATCACACGCTTGAGTCTTATGTTGATCTCATAAGGTTTTGCAACGTGGGTCGGCTGGTATGCTGTCGACCATCTCCACCCAGACTGGAATGTCTGGGGTCAGTTTGTAACCGACAGCATGCAGATGGCCTTCCAGCTTGACTCCTTGAGGACCAGCCACCCAATCGAGGTCCCAGTTCGCAATGCTCTCGAAGTCGATCAAATTTTTGATCACATCAGCTACCTCAAGGGAAGCTCTGTTATCCGCATGCTCGCCGCGCACCTTGGCGTCAAGACTTTCTTGAAGGGTGTCTCAGATTATCTCAAAGCGCATACTTACTCCAACGCCAGAACCAACGATCTATGGGCTGCCCTTTCCAAAGCATCAGGCCAGGACGTCACTACGTTCATGGATCCATGGATTCGCAAGATAGGCTTCCCCGTCGTGACCGTCGCCGAGGAGCCTGGCCAGATCAGTGTAAGACAATCTCGCTTCTTGACAGCGGGTGAAGTCCAGCCAGAAGAAGATGAGACTGTCTGGTGGATCCCACTTGGTCTGAAGACTGGTCCTCAGGCCACGGATGCCCAGCGTGAACCGTTCGTGACCAAGCAGGATACCTACCGTGACATCGACACTAGCTTCTATAAAGTCAATGCCGACCAGACCGGTTTCTACCGCACAAATCTGCCTCCTCAGCGACTGATCGAGCTGAGCAAGCATCTCGGCAAGCTGTCTGTGGAGGACAAGATTGGCGTTGTGGGCGACGCTGGTGCGTTGGCGGTTGCGGGCGAGGGCACCACCCCAGGCGTCCTGTCACTGATCGAAGGATTTGTATCGGAGACGAACTACCTTGTTTGGAGCGAAGTGCTTGCGAGCTTAGGCAAGATCAAGTCAATCTTCTCTGCGGATGCACAGGTCTCGGAAGGTCTGCGCAACTACACTTTGAAACTTGTGACTGCTGCAACGGACAAGCTTGGCTGGGAGTTCGGCCCTGGCGATGACTACCTCACTGGACAGCTACGCGCACTCTTGATCAGCAGTGCTGGAACGGCTGGACATGAGGGTGTCGTTGCAGAAGCGCAGAGACGCTTCAAAGCATTTTTGGAGGGCGATGCCAAAGCAATCCATCCCTCTCTTCGGGCAGCAGTATTCAAGATCTCCATCAAAAATGGCGGCGAGGATGCTTACAAAGCGGTGCGAAAGGAGTATCAAGAGACGAAGTCCATCGACGGTAGAGAGATCACGCTGCGGTCTATGGGCTCTGTCCAGACCCCGGAGCTTGCCGCTGACTATCTGAAGTTCGCCTTCGGTGGAAATGTCGCGATCCAGGATCTTCATTCTGTGGGAGCGTCGCTTGGTAACAACGCGAAGGTGCGTGACACTGTGTGGGAGTTCGTCAAGCAAGAGTGGCCGATGATCCGGGAAAAGCTTGGAGGTAATATGGTGGTACTGGAACGCTTCCTCCGTACGAGCTTGCTCAAGTTCTCCAGCGAGGAGGTCGAACAGGACATCACGAGATTCTTTAGCGACAAGGACAACACTGGTTACGATCGAGGCCTCGCGGTCGTCAGCGATACCATCAAGGGCAACGCCAAGTACAAGGCGAGGGATCTGGAGGTCACTCGTGAGTGGCTCAGCGCGCATGAATATCTGAAGTAGGGGAGAGGAAGAGTCGGGCATATAAAGAACTATCACGGGCTATTCGACGCAGCTTAGGGCGATTGATTGGTGCGAAGGTATCACGGTCGACAGCTTCCAAGCACTCCATAGCACATACGGTACGTCCTCGCTTTTACTGCTTCGTTTCCTGCTGTCTTTGCCCCAAACTTTCCTGTTTGTGCCCAGATCATTCTCGCGGAGGCCTGGCGGACAATGGAAGCGCCTGCATTCTCCTCGACTGACAGCATCTTCGCGCCGCCACTAGCTGCGTCTGGAAGTTCACCTTGCGCGCTGTGAATGCGCAGCGACTGCTCACTTCCATCGCGCTAAGCTGTTCACGTCCACATTCAGGGCCATTGTTACGACAAGCTCGCGGCGCCTTCAAAAGCGTCGGCCAGGACCCTGCGTATGCCCGTTTCTCTTCACTCTTCCTTCGTGATCACTCACTTATTTAACGCCTGCCCTCTTCCACACTTCGACGCAACTTCTGTCTTCTTCATCATACTCACCTGCACCTGCCGTCACCCGCGCAAGAAAGATCAACCACTTGCGCATCATCGCCCACCGACGGCAGTCTCGAACGACGACGACCCCGTGCCACCTTCCTCGATTGAGGCGCCACTGTTCCTTCGCCATCACTTCCGTCATCTCCTTGACAACAACATCCACGGTACAGTCACCCCCCTCCCCAATTCTCTCATCATCTCCCTCCCCATCGTCACGGTACTGCGTCGCTTCGAGCCATCGGCAGCACAGCGACATTGCGCAGTCGAGTTTCTGTCCAGCCACACCCGTGCTTGATCAGATCCGCCACTACCTGCCCATTCACGTACCACTATCGACGGCATCAGTATGGAGCGGACAGGGTCGCCCGTCAAGAAGGCATCTGCCTCCTTCAACATCTTCGACGAGAAGGAGCGTAGCAACCAGGTATGTGTAAATTCACTTCGCAAGCTGCTTAGCCGAATGCTTACATAAGACCCACCCGCAGTCTGGTCTGAAGCGCGCTACGAGTGCCATGCCACTTCCACTTTCTTCCTCTCGCTTCGCCAACCGTCTCACTCCCTCTTCTGTAAGTATCCTCACCACCGACCAGATCACATCTCCTCTCCCTTCGTCTACTCTACATATCTCGGCGGCGCGTACACTGACTCGCGCCAGAACATCAACAATCATCACACCACTAACATGGAGGCTCCTGTCGACGAGATCCCTGTCGGCGAGATCCTCGCAAAGCTTGCCCAGCACCAAGAACTGCTTGCCCGTCAGCAGCGCGACCTCGAGGAGCACGAGCGTCGTAGCAGCACTTCGTCGGCCACTGATCCTTTCGCAAACACTCCGCCTACAGGGTCGGTCACTTCTGAGGGCCCTCCAGATGCCGCTGAGTTCTTCCGTCTCAAGAGGGAACTCGAGGTTGCGAACGAGCGCGTGTCGCAGATGAATCTGCAGCTCACCCAGTCACTCCTTGCTCAGCACACCATGGAGGAGGCCATCGGCTCGCCGTTTCCTGCCGCGCAGCACCTGGCTGCCAACATCGCGGGCACCAACACTACTCGCCCCAACGCCATGCCAGGCGCTGCGAACCCGCTGACTCAGGCGAACACCTATTCCCGTATTGCCACCCCACACGAGCGCACCAATTTCAGCATGCCGCAGCTTCACTCGTAAGTCTCCGCCCGCCATGCAACTACTGCCAGACATCATTAACGTATGGCAGGTTTGACTCTGCGCAAGGCTATGGCCGCACAAACGGCGGCAGCTTCAATAGCCGCTCCGCCTACGTGCCACTGGCAGCTGCATCTTATCGACCTCCACAGTACGGCCTTCAGAGTGGCGCCCCTGCCATGTATGGCCCCATGGGCGCCAGCACTCAACTGTCGCCCACTGCGCCCGAGTTCGGCATTGGTCGTGGACAGTGGTCCGCCCATCAGTCTGCACCAACCTACTCCAACACGACAGAGCCACTCAACTATCGCCGCCTGCTCGACCGCAACATGAGTTGCAACTGGAAGTACATCGTCGATAAGATTGTCTGCAACAATGACCAGCAGGCATCGATCTTCCTTCAGCAGAAGCTTAAGATGGGTACGCCCGACCAGAAGTTCGAGATTGTCAAGGCCATCATCGACCAGGCTTATCCCCTCATGATCAACCGCTTCGGCAACTTCTTGGTCCAGCGCTGTTTCGAGCACGGTACCCCTGAGCAGATTGTCCTCATTGCTCAGGCTATCCGCGGCAACACTCTCAATCTCAGCATGGATGCCTTCGGCTGCCACGTCGTCCAGAAGGCATTCGACTCTGTCCCTGAAGAGTACAAGGCTATCATGGTGCACGAGCTTCTTCGTCGCATTCCTGAGACAGTCATTCACCGCTATGCCTGCCACGTCTGGCAGAAGCTGTTTGAGCTCCGCTGGAACGATACCCCGCCGCAGATCATGAAGTACGTCAACGAGGCGCTCCGTGGCATGTGGCACGAGGTTGCCCTTGGGGAGACTGGCAGCCTCGTCGTGCAGAACATCTTTGAGAACTGTCTGGAAGAGGACAAGCGCCCTTGCATCAACGAGGTTCTCACCAGCATCGATGTCGTTGCTCATGGCCAATTTGGCAACTGGTGCATTCAGCACATCTGCGAGCACGGCTCTATCCCAGACTGCGCTCGCGCTATAGACCACGTCATCCGCTTCGCGACCGAGTACAGCATGGACCAGTTCGCCTCTAAGGTTGTCGAGAAATGCCTCAAGATTTGTGGTGCCGACTTCCTTGACCGCTACCTCGCGCGTGTGTGCGAGGCTCGCCCAGACCGTCCACGTATGCCCCTAATTGACATCTCCGGCGACCAGTTCGGCAACTACCTCATCCAGTACATCCTCACGAACGGAGACCCCCAGCGTCGCGAGCTCGTAGCCGCCCACATCCGCAAGCACATGGTTTCCCTTCGCGGCTCCAAGTACGGTTCCCGTGTCGCGCTGCTGTGCACCAAACAGGCATCTCAGACCCGCCCAGGTCCACCAGCGGGCATGATTGATGGACGCAACGGTGGACGCCCCATGGGCCGCCCACCCTACGGCCAGCCATCCGACTTCCCTCGTCCATACGGCAACGGCAACGGCAACGACACTGCGTACATGGGCCGCGGTGGCTACGGTGGCTCATACCGTTGAGTCTTGGACCATCTCCTCTTCGACTGAAGAGCAGCCAATGCCGGCACCTCACCACGATGTACACCACAGGTCTCATAAGAGCATTGCTGCGGCTCATTAGCTCTGATCTAAACCAACACACATGCATGCTTGTCTTGTCGCTTTCTACGCCGAAGCTAGGCTTGGGATGAATGCAGTTCCTCCGCTGTTGGATTCGGCACGACATCGCTATCAAGATCTGCTCTTCTTGACAACTTTGTCTTATCTGCAGCAGCGAGGATGCTGGACAGCTTGCATCACCTTTCGCTTCATGTTACCTCGATGATTTCTCTGGCGATGTTTCCGTTGTTTTTGCGCACAAGGAGAGGGAAAGTTTACCAAAAGGAGGTCACTTCTGGGAATGGGAGGACGCTCACCAGATGCCTGCAGATTGATTGATGATGCGACTTTGCTTCTGCTTTTTCTTCGAACATCTTGGTGGCGCTGGGTGTTCTAATGCGTAATAGCTAGTTCTTCGCGGTCTCTAATGATCATGTGCGTCCGTAAAATTGTTTTCCAAGTTCTTCATCGATAGAATCTCCATGCTGTGTACTCGAGCTGAAGTATGACCGTAGAGCCCGGTCTTAAACATAGCCATTGACACACAGGCTTGCGATGTAGTGAAGGCCAACCATCTTCGAGAAAGGCCACCGTACCGCGACCATATCATCATACAGGACTGCAAACGTCACGGCGACATATGTTATGAGGATCCCACCGAGGATGTCGAGGGGTGCGTGCTGTCCTGCCATTTCACTTGCTCTTTCCGCGTCTGCGTTAGCTTTGAGCTTGGCGGCTCGTGACTGCCTCTGCAAATTTCCACTTGTGCTACTCTCAACTTCGCCCCCCACCACAATAGTATCATGGTCACCAGATCTCTATCATGGCAGAATTCGACAAACTCATCTTGAGATATGTCGAGGTGGCCTCGGAGCTGTCGGAGCCGGCAACGAGCAAGCTGATGAGAATCACTGCCGACTTGTCTCGCGCTCTCCGCGAGCAGGCGACGACTGCTTCAGCTTCAGCTTCGGTCGAGCAGCCAGACCGACATCAGAGCGGCGGTGTCGAGACGATTCAGCCTGTGACTGTCTTGACGGGCACTAGTCCAAGTCTCCTGGCTCCGCATGGGCTGCCTGCTCTTACTTGGAGTAGAAGCAATCAAGCATTTCAACCTGTTCTCACCAGCATCCCCGAGTCGAGGCTGGGTCTTTGGAGCAACGATGTCCCTTCCACAACAGGACTGTCTCAGCTGGCGATTGGTGAGACTTGTTTCTGTGTATAGGCCGAGAGATGAAGCTGACTCTTCTCTATACCAATCTTCTGCTGCCACAGCAGCCAACTCTGCCGCCCTTCCGTACCGCCAGGTGGGCATTGAGTCGCTACCAAGTGCGCCTCGCCAATGGTCGTGTGCAAATGATAATGGGACTGAACCAGTCTTAGATGAGGCTTTTGCTGCGAAGTTCCGTGCATACGCCATGCCTATCGGTCGTGATCAGTGCAACCACGAGAGACAGGTACCGCCAGCGCAAGGTATATCTCGATCGTTATCACCCATCACTTATTCGAGATTGACCCAGTCTTAGACAATACTTTTGCCATAGCTCATGCTAGACCGCGCAAAGGCAAAAGCAAAAGCAAAGCTAAGAGACAACGAGATTCGGACCGTTCACAGGACGTCGAACTTGCTGAGACGGGTCCTCATTTCGTTTCGACTTGGGCAAGTAGGATTGCCGCATACGAGACCACGCCTCCGTGGGTTCAGCAGGATGATGAGCGTGCGACAGCAAGAGATGGATCCGCAGCTGGCGAGGACAACAAAGAGGAAATCCACAAGCGACGTAGAGTGGAAGTCAACCATCAGCGCAAGCCATTTTGTCACGGCTGCCGTCTGAGCAAGAGAATCTGCGACGGCGAACGTCGGTGCTCGAACTGCAAGCATAATTGCGTATACCCAATCTGTCCCGATGTGCCAGACTGCAACGATTCTGTGTGTGTCGATTTCCACCCAGATCAGTGGAGTTCACACGATCTGCAGCCGTGGCGTCTGTCGCTGGTCAAGGGATTGGCCACAAAGCGTGATAAGGTGCGTAGCAGTGACAACATGAGAGTGTGATTTTGGCTGACCCGTGCGTGGTGCATGACAGATCATCCCGAATTACAAGAGGGACGAACTGTCCGCAATGGCCATCAAAGCATTTGTCGGGGGCGATCTCACGGCTCAGTCAGGGCTTGGTCAGGAGCACCAGCAGGTTATCACGCAGGCTGCCCAAGACAATTTTGCGAGGGCGAGTCCTCGATATAATTTTCGGCCGCATGTTTAGCAGCGTCTAAGGAGTAGATAGACGACGTGAGAGGCCTCACGACCGGAAGGCACGTGGTTGAGCCTTTGAATACCAAAGTGGGCCTTGCTCGTCCGGGGCACGGGGCCTTGTCTGGTCGTATAGCATACTGGAGAGTTCATTTGTCGGCATTGGTTGATGTCATCGGTCGTCCGAACAATCCTTGGTGGCATCTGCTGCCCTACGATGTAGATGGGTAGTGGTGGTAGACAAGCAGTCAAGCAATCCACTGCAATGGACGAGTTCTGTTGAGAAGGCTTAGCCCGAACATTTGACCGCCAGCCCGTCAGCCTCAAAACCCGCAAACGGTCCGACTTGTGGCCTCTCAGCCTCAAAGGTGCCCATTTCTCATGCTTTTTCGAGCAAACGACGTTCAGATGTCAATGAATTCATGAGATGAGGTCAACAATGAGGCTAAAGTTAAGACCGCGGTTGCAAAGAGACGCAGCACGGGAAGAACAGGGCAAAGACGGAGGCCGCCGGGAGGTTGGTTGCTATGAGGGGATGATTGGGAAGGTAGCCGGAGAGGGGAAGTGCTCCTCCGTCACCGGAAGCGATACCGTTGCCCATACATGTGTGCGGTATATAACACAAGGCCATTATGCATTTCCTTCTTCGTACGCATATTGTAGCGCATCATCGATTGTTTCGTATCTCAAAGGAGAACACAAAAACAACATTGAAATTCTGACATCAAGGTACGCTACTGAAAACGTCTGTGCGTCAGCTCGGGATCGTCCAATCTCGACTGCCCCGCTGCTGTCCAGGACCCCACCAAAACACTTCTTTTCCTCCCAATCTCCCTCCCACTGACAACATCTCTCCCACCCAGGAATCATCCTCTACACCACATCTCCGTACGCACGAGCAGATCGATACTACACCAGTACACAGCTAATCACCGCACAGCTCACACATCACACCACTACCAGCAACATGGTCGTCAAGGTACATGTCGCCGGAGAAGAAGCTGTCAGATGGAAGAAGAAACACATACTCATACTCTACGCACCAGGTCGGTATCAACGGTTTCGGCCGCATTGGTCGTATTGTCTTCCGTAACGCGTACGTATCCAACACTCAAGAGCTGGGGAATGGGACTATGCCGGCTGACACCGGGTAGCATCATCCACAACGATGTCGAGGTTGTTGCCGTCAACGACCCTTTCATTGAGCCACACTACGCCGTGAGTCGAGAAAAGCATCACGTCGACGAGAGAGATGAGCTTCGCTGACTGCTCGTGACAGGCGTACATGCTCAAGTACGACTCCACTCACGGCATCTTCGACGGCAAGATCGAGATCGATGGCAAGGACCTGACCATCAACGGCAAGAAGATCCGTTTCTACTCAGAGCGCGACCCAGCCTCCATTCCATGGGGCGAGACCGGTGCTCACTACGTTGTTGAGTCCACTGGTGTCTTCACCACCACCGATAAGGCCAAGGCTCACTTGACTGGTGGCGCAAAGAAGGTGGTCATCTCCGCACCATCCGCCGATGCCCCCATGTTCGTCATGGGTGTGAACGAGAAGAGCTACACCTCCGACATTCCAGTCATCTCCAACGCTTCCTGCACAACCAACTGCTTGGCTCCTCTCGCCAAGGTTATCCACGAGAAGTTCACCATGATTGAGGGTCTGATGACCACCATCCACTCCTACACTGCCACCCAGAAGACCGTCGACGGACCATCCGGCAAGGACTGGCGTGGTGGACGTACCGCTGCCCAGAACATCATCCCATCCTCCACTGGTGCCGCCAAGGCCGTCGGAAAGGTCATTCCAGACCTGAACGGCAAGCTTACCGGCATGTCCATGCGCGTGCCAACTTCCAACGTCTCCGTTGTTGATCTTACCTGCCGTATTGAGAAGGGCGCCAGCTACGAGGAGATCATCGCTGCCCTCAAGGAGGCCTCCGAAGGCGAGCTCAAGGGTGAGCTCCAATCATGACGCACATGTTGATGAGCCTATGACACTGACTATGATCCAGGCGTTCTTTCCGTCACCGAGGACGATGTTGTCTCCAGCGACATGAACGGCAACTCGCACAGCTCCATCGTCGATGTCAAGGCCGGTATTGCTCTCAACAAGAACTTCATCAAGCTCGTCTCCTGGTACGACAACGAGTGGGGTTACTCCCGCCGTGTCATTGACCTCCTGGCCTACATTGCCAAGGTCGACGGCAACGCCTAAACGAGTCATCTGATGGTATACTAAGAACATCCACACACAAAGCATGCATATCTACAGCAGACGGGCAAGCGAGTCAACAGACAAGAAAAAGGATCCTTGCGCCCGTTCCCGAAGAGGTCTACGCGGCAAAGCAGCTAGCAGATAGTTCGATTATGTGCAACGAAATGAGATAAAGAGATAACATTGAACTCTTGCGAAAAATGTCCTCGTTGTTCCGTCATCTTTGACTCTTAGGACCTCACATGCTATCTATATGCACATGTAACGATGATTTCGTGCATGAACAGCCTGTCATATCCGCTCAAACCCCTCTAGACCGAGAGTTTCCGGAAGCACTCCTTCGCTTCCCAGCAGGCAAAGGCTTGAAGTAAGGCCTCTGCCTCCTCGCCATTCCGCGCTCCTTGACCTCTCTCTTCCTCGAACTTGCCGTTCCATTCCCAGCAGGAGCAGGATTTGGCATATTGGTCGTGGTATTATACGTCGCATCCGCATCCAACACCTCATACTGCACCGTCGCATTCCCCTCGCGATACGTGCTCTTGGCCGTGCCTACGCTCTTGTAGCCGCACTCTTTCGCTACTCGTGTCTTGCCCGTGGCGATGTCTCTGCCATTGATGGCGCGGTCGAAGAGCTCGAGTGCAGCGAGGGGTTGGTAGAAGGGGACTTCGTGGCCGGATTCGTAGATGCGGGCGAAAGCGAAATTGGAAGCTTGCTTGACTTGTCCGTGCGGGATGTGGTCGGATGTCGTGATGTTTTGGTAGCCTGCGGAGGAGAAGCCGGGGGACGAGATGGTTTCTGCTACGGCTTCGCCGCCGAGCCACTGTGGTGGTGGTGGTGGTGGTCAGTATAGAATGGGGAGGGCGCGAAAGGGCAGAGGGGATGATCGACTTACATTGCAGTTGTAGTCGGCATCACCAGCGAATTGCACAACGTAGACACCCTTCTTGACAAGTTTTCGGACGGCTTCGATCGTGCCGTCTTCGCGGTCGTCGTCTCCCGTGCTGCCGAAAGCATTGCCCACGGTACTGCTGCTCTCCGAGAAATTGACGTATGCGCCAATGGCTTGTTGAAACTTCGGCGTATTCAGGTAGTCCACGTAGAAACTGTAAGGGAACGGGTCTGGGGTCAGCTCGCGAGCGTCATACTCGTCCCTCCCCTCGAAGATGTCGAAAATGTTCTCCACTTCCTCGTAGCAAAAATTGTCCGCGGCAGAGCAGATTTCATTGATGCCACGGGTGTTGCAATCGACCGTTTGATCGTAGCAATTTCCAGGCCCATACATGCTGTTGTACATCTGGTTCTTGATGCTCTGGTTGGAGTACTCGATGTCGTAAGTGTTGCCCGGGTAGACCGAGAAGTTGTAGTAGGCCGCGTACTGAATCAAGGGATCATACCATCCATTGCCAATGAGAAGCGTCTTCAGATTGATGTACTTCGCGCCGGGGAGCTTGCCCTTCTGGATGAGCTGGTTTTGACTTTCAATGTAGGCATTGAAGACGGGTCCGTAGTGGCCTCCGTATGATTCTGTGGCGAAATTAAAATCGTTGCGCGAGTATTGTGGGAAGGCGCCCATGAAACCTTGGAGCGTCTTCCACATATTGGGCGCGGCTCCGGCTGTCGAGTTCGCGGTGTTGGTCTCGTTGGGGTAAGAATAAGTTCCGCATGTTCCCAGTGCTTCAGCATAGTCTGGACAGGTTGCGTTGGGAAGTTGGATGATTTCGCTGTCCACATAGCCAGGAATTGGCTCAGAGTACGAGAAGCCAACCTGCGCAGGATGGTCGATGAAGAGCATGTTCGAGACGTTGCTACTCTGCTGTCAGCTATTCGTGCTTACCCGCCAAGCTCTTACTTCCTCACTTCCAAGCGTAGGGATTGTAGTATAGATCACCATTAGAATCGACACCGCATGGCCCGAGCTCCTGGAACAGTCCGATCATAGAAGACGAGCCAGGGCCGCCTGTCGAAGCCTCATCAGCATAGGTCACAGCCTTTCACGACTTTGGGGTCAAATCAACCATTGATCCACACAGTAAGCTCGGCATCTTCTGGGTCCTGATTTCTTGCCTCGAAGAACTATTGCTCCATTAGTCATCTCCTTCGCCTGCTAAAGCTTAAGCCCTCGGCTCACCCAAAAGAAGATGTGCTGATTCTCCTCAATGTCGACATATCCGCTGTAAGACTTGATGCCCGGCGTGAGCTCACAAGTTCCCTCAGGCACCTGTTTCCATCGCACATTCAGTCCGTAATTCCCCTTCGTTGTGGTCAGGTCTGTCGGGGCTGGGACGAATTGGGCGAGCGAGGTCGCTGCGAGAGTCAGAGAGAGGACCGTCGCCCTGAACCATGAGAATGGCATCCTGTTGATCTGCAAGCTACGAGATAGGGGGGGAATGGAGGAGAGGAGGATCAAGACACAGTACAAGGAAAGTAGGCAAGAAATACAGTCTGTACGTCAGTGGTACCGTAGTGCGTAGCTGCCTACATATCGCACCTAACTGATTGAGGGCATTGATTTACGCCATCGCGTGAGGACCTTTGCGGCGCAGGCGTATCTGCGGGAGGACAGTCAAAAGTCGGCAAAGAAGAGGCGGAGTAGTCCCGTTGCAGCAGGTTGTTACATGTAGTGAGTGGATGTCGTTGTCAAGCTTCGAGATAAGGAAGGAATGCGCCCCGGTACCTGACACGTCCCGAAGTGGCAGGACGGATTTAAAGCTTGCACTCCCGAAACCCTATCGCTTTGTCCATGTCCCAGCCACCTTTCTCACAAAGATACCTGTTTTACCAACTGCTGGTATGGGCGTAGCAGCAGCGACTGGAGAATATAGAGACATGGGAACATGCCGAGCTCTGTGGAACTACCTGACCATACACAACGCCCAGCGTGTTTTCCAGCAAGGCGAAAAGACCGCCTGATATCTCACCAAGGGTCCCATTTCCGCTTCTTCGGCGACTGCCTTTCCTCTCCATCACCAGACCTGTAGGTATCCGCACGCATAGACCTGAGCCTGCGGTGTCTGACTCTCCTCCGCTTTCCGTTGATTTCCATCTGATCTGGATGTATATAATTGCACGGATAGCGCGAATGCTTGCATCGAGCCAGGTCGGGGCAGTGAAGGTATTCACATTTGTGATTCATCGTCCGGCAACTAGCGCAGGGAGCATAGCCAGAGCACGCAAGACTTGACTTCCAGCAAGAGGCGCAGATCGGACTTCGCTGTTGGAATACTGCCAGATCGTCACTAGTCTTCTGCTGGAGATTTGGCGCATTACTTCTCATGGCTCCTGATTGATCGGGTATGTGCATTGGTTCCTCGGCTGGCTGCGATTCGCTCGTCAATGGGGGGTCTTCGGATGGTGCGACATCATGCATCGGCGTGTCGTGGCGTTCTGCAGCTGCTTGCGCTGATTCTTTGCCTGCCGATGCGACATCGTCGCTCGGGGCCTCCTTCCAGGTCATTTCGATGGCAGTGAGTACCCACCTGTGTGGCCGCAGTATCTGCGGCATGGTAGAAGATTTGTCTTTCCCTTCTAACGTCTGCCGCAGTGACGCTGAATCGTCTCCCGGGCATTTCGGATCGACTATACCATCGTACATGTCGATAAAGCCTTCTTCATCAGGCTGTCTTAAAACAATGAATGCGGGAAGTTGCATCCTCAGCTTCAATCTGTCCTCCACGCTCTGCTTCGGTGCGAGCTGCGCCTACATGACATGTCAACAAGTTCCATTGCGCAGAGCACAGAGTGCTTCGCATACCTTCGACTGCCGCGACGCCAGGGTCTGCATTTGAATCTCGCGCAAGCTGTCGTTGAGTTTGATCTGGAGCTGATGATTTGCATCCTGTAGTCGCGCAATGCTGCCTGTGCGAGCTCGCAACGTCTCGCGCGTGTCAGTAAGTCGTCGCTCCAGGGAGTTGACCTTCGCCTCGGCATCTCGCAAGAGGCGGGACGTGTTCAATCTTGTTGATGAGGAACTTGTTGAGTTGGTGATAGCACGCAAGATGTCCAATGGCACGAACCGGGCTTCCGCACTCTTGAAGCGAGGCCACAGAGTTGCGGCTGTCTCATGTGAAGCATTAGTGTTGTTAGCCAGAGCAAACATCCCACACATCAGAAAGAGCCAGAAAACAGGTCTTGGGTGAATGCAAATGAACAGTGCCGACGTTGCAAACACATGACGAAAGAGAACAGACCAACATCTCGCAGCCAAATGGAGCCACGACAAGTCCCTATCATCCTCTAGGCAGCCTAGGGGCCCCATCGTGAGGGAGCCTTTCGATAGCAACGACAGCATACATCCCCATGTCAGCGGCTTACTGTTCGTACGATTGATCAAGCGTCGGACGACCGCTCGATGCGCCAGTAGTGCTTGGTCGAAGGAAATTCTCGGCCAGAGACCATGACCCTAAGGGCCGTTGAATTACAGAACGTCAGTACTCGCTCCCGAGACATAAATATGTGAAGTGTTCGAAAAAGCTCTTTTCATGTCCTTAGGATATTGTTCAATGATGGCGATGTGAACACGTAGGGATGCCAGGAGAGGGAATGCATGAGGTCGGTACGATTCGGAAGGAGGGCGTTCACGAGGCGAAGCCGCGGCCTGAACCAATCCTGAGCTCCCGCCAAGACATTACCATTAGCTCAGCGTACTAGACTTTCTGCTGCTTCGACGACGACAGCTTTGGCTCCCGCGTCACCACGACCACCATCACCTCCACCACCGCTTCGCCAGCACATACCGCGCGGACACATCCACTCTCCCATTGAGGCCACCCTCGTCCCGTCATCAACATTTCCACCCTCTCCGCTCCTCCGCTGCCGCCGCGACGCCATGCTCCGAACGACTCCTCTCCTCCGGCAACTCCCTGCCACTGTGCAGACCTCGCGGGCGGCCGCCGCATCCCTCACTCCTCTTGCGCGGAAACAGCAATCGCAGCAGCAGATTCGATGTGCACACGCTATCTCCAACCCGACTCTTGCCAACATTGAGAAGAGATGGGAGGCTATGCCCCCTCAGGAGCAGGCCGATCTATGGATGGCTCTGCGAGATCGCATGAAGGTCGACTGGAATGAGCTTACTCTGCAAGAGAAGAAGGCTGGTATGTCTGTCCAGCTAAGAGCTTTCTTGTAAACCCCAGGTTCCCTGCTACGTGTTGGGACGTGACCGGCAGAACACCGGATTACACGACAACTTCGCTAGGAGTCTTGGGCATTGGAAACGCCATTGCGCATGAAGCAGAGGCTGACGTGCACTTATCTAGCATACTGGATTGCCTTTGGTCCACACGGTCCTCGTGCCGAGGCACCACCTGGCGAGAACACCAGGGTTTTCATCTACACCCTTATTGGTGTCGCTGCCGCTGGCGCTCTTTTCAGCTTCACTCGCTTCTTCGCACGTGGCACACCATCTACAATGAACAAGGAATGGCAAGAGGCCACCAACGAGTACATGAAGGTAGGCTGCTTCTCGCGATGCGGACGATTGACTTGTCACCTACTCGTTTGGAAGCAGGGCGTCATCGGGCTTGCCTGGGCGATCTCGTCGCTAATAGCGTTTATCTTCACAGGAGAACAAGATCGAACCTATCACTTTCGTCGGCGGCGAGAATTACAAGGGCGCCGGTGCCGTGCAGAGTCCACCCAAGCCCAAAGAGTAAATCTCGCCTGGCAAATACCGGAACTGGAGATAGAGGACGACCGTGTTGTATACTTGGACTTCGCAAAGCAGTCCCTGAAGAGCGCCCATTTCATTGCGTTGACTGTAGAATCGAAGTGTCAAAAGTGGAAGCGTATGGGAGAGGCGGGCGATGTACCTTACTTTTCAGCATATGCCGACTGTATAAAGGAGCGAATAGTGGCACATCTTCTGCAAGTCATCACTGAGACTACTCACATTATGTTCCCCCTCTTTTCGACCCGGGCTTGTACGGGAACTTGCTCCTATAGTGCAGAGCGATATCTCGTCGCGTTGTGACCCACACGCCTTCCTTTTCCGCTATGTACAGGCAGAAATTTCGGAGAGCCTCCGCCCTACCAGCTTTACCGGTAATGCGCGAGTGCAAAGGAATGTTCAGCATCTTTCCGCCTTCCCGATACAACATATCAAAGGTGGACTTCAGGTACTGCTCATAGAGCTGACCACTGCTTGAAGTGAAGCCGGGTGCCATATGAAATTTCCCATCATTGCAATCATAGTTGTATGGCTGTTGGCGTGTCTCAGAACAGGCGCTCGGAGCAGAAAGGGAAGAAGGGAGAGACTTACAACCATCAGCATGCCCTCTTTCTCCTCGTCCGGTAGATCCCTCTCGTACGGCAAATCGACCCAATACGGCACATCATCATTGTAAGCTTCGCTCGAGTATAACAATTTGGGCGTGCCCCACTCCCGATGCATCTCCTTGAAGTCTTCCGCCAGTCTTCCAGGCGTATTCACCGTCGCCCTACCGAAATACACACCCACGGGGAATTCGCCCGTCACTTCCTGCAACAGCTTCTGACTATCTCTGACATACTTTTTGTCCTCCTCTGGACTCAAGTTCCAAAAATCCAGCCATCGCAGACCATGATTCGCAATCTCATGCCCGGCTTTCTGCACGCAGTATTGGCCGAATTGCGGATTCAATTGCATGGCACGAGCGACAGCGTAGATGGTGATCTTCCAGTCAAACTCGGCGAAGATACGCATCAGCCGCCAAACACCGGCGCGAGAGCCGTATTCGAAGTCTTGCTCGGCATTGAGGTAGCGTGCGCCGTCTTTGTGGCCGCCCGAGGAGCCTTTTTCCCATAGGTAGGGCTCGCTGTGAGCGTCGCCTTCGAGGATGGAGCGTTCGCCGCCTTCTTCGTAGTTGAGGACGAAGGAAACGGCGATACGTGCTCCTTTGGGCCATTGGCAGTCGTGACATTCGGGGCCGAAGCCTTCGAAGTCTCGAGGGAGTTGGTAGTTCTCATCGATGTGAACCATGATGAAGACTCTAAAGGGATGGGATGATAGGAGATGTGTTTCATCCAAGATGGTTATACAAAGATGTTAATGTTTTCTGCCTTATGAGTACCTACGAGTTTTATCATCACCATGTTTGATAGCTTGCAAATGGCCGATATGGGTTGTGTGCAGCTGGCGGGAGAGTTCGAGGCAAGGTGAAGTGCTTGCCTATCTCGAATGAGGAGAAGCGGGCAAGAGCTTCCCAGCCACCTGAGCGCATCCTGTTCGTGCGGCTTCAACTCAACGTCGACCTCATCGGCAGCAGAGCTTAGGCGAGGCGACGATAAGCAGCGAGTTCCATAATGTACCTGCATACGCATCTCATGCGCGGCACGGCCAATATGGCTATCGGCCACGAAATGTCGGCTGCTGCTGAAGCGCAGCCTCCACTACATGTAGGGACGAGACAGTGGAGGCCAAGTCCACACATTCATTCTTGCAAATCTGGCCATGTCTGTTCTTTCAGTAGATCTGAAAGCGGGCAGTCCAGTGACGACAGAGGTGCTAGACGAAGTGTGTAAGAGCTTGGGTGTCAAAATCAAGGATGAGGAGAAGGAAGACTATAGGAAGCTGCTTGCAGTATTCGATGAGAGTGCACAGGAGCTGATGGCTATGGATGGTGAGGTTCAAGAGCTCGAGCATATCGTTCTTTTTAGAGCGCTGATGGGGCGGTTCAGATTACATCCCAGCCGTTGATCTCGAACGCTTCCCTCGCACCAACATCTATCTGCCCGACAAATCAGAAAATGCCCATAGCGCATGGGCGTGGAAATGCAGCGTGAAGGACACTAGGCCAAACAGTGGCATTCTCTCGGGCAAGACCATCGCGTTGAAAGACATGATCAGCGTCAAAGACGTCCCAATGCTGATGGGGACCGAGTTTGTCTCGGGATACGTGCCGAATATGGATGCCACTGTGACCACGCGGATTCTGGAAGCTGGTGGAGAAATCACTGGAAAAGCTGTCTGTGAGAACTTGTGTCATTCTGCTACGAGCCATTCTGCCGGAACTGGCGTGGTTGAGAATCCGCATGCAAAGGGGTATAGTAGTGGTGGGAGCAGCAGTGGAAGTGGTGTATTGGTGTCTCTGGGAGAGGTGGATATGAGTGTCGGCGCTGACCAGGGAGGCAGTGTGAGGTGAGCGAGTGTGCCCACTGAAGTCAGATTCAAAGCTGAACGACGATGGCAGAATACCCTGTGCGAATTGCGGTATCGTCGGACTGAAACCAACGTTCGGGTTGATACCGTATACCGGCTGTGGAAGCAATGAGCCTACTAACGACCATCTCGGACCCATGACTAGGACGGTGATGGACAACGCACTGCTATTGCAAGCCATGGCAGGGTCGGACAACATCGATGATCGTAGCTTTGCCACGCCCTCGCCTGATCGACTTCCGAAGTACGCTGAGACACTCCAGAACCTGACAGACCCTCTGACTCTTTCAGGATACAAAATTGGGGTTATCAAGGAATCTCTCGAGATATCAGTATTGGATGCCAGAGTGAAACAATGCTTCTTGAATGCAGTTGAGAGCTTTCGGAAAGCTGGCGCCACAGTCTCTGAAGTCTCGATACCTATACACACAAAGGGCTCAGCTATCTGGACCGGTGTGTCCAAAGTGGGTGGCTACTACACCAAGACTACAGGCTATACTGGTCGCCGCGGGCACAACATGCACGAGCTGAATGGTCTCTTCGCTGAAGCCTTGCAAGATTCACAGAAATGGGACAAAGCTTACGTTGCCAGCAAGAACATCTATCTGAATGGGGCGTACGCAGCAAAGCGATATCCTGCATTACAAGCCAAAGCGACAAACCTTTCACGAAAGCTCCGAGACTCGTATGACGTCGCTCTGGAGGAATGCGACGTCTTGATAACACCCACGCTGCCATATGTTGCAACGAGCCATTGCGAATCAAACGCTACACCGCTAGAGCAGATCAAGAAGCAAGTTGGGCTGGTGAGCAACACGTGCCAATTCAATCAGACAGGACATCCAGCGCTGGCCATGCCTATTGGCAGATTGACACCACTAGAGGGTCCGGCTGCTGGGAGCAAGCATGTGAAGTTGCCAGTGTCCATGCAGATTGTTGGGAAGTGGTGGGCAGAGGAGACTCTATATCGGATCGGACATGCTTGGGAGCTTGCAAATGATTGGAGGGCGTTGCAGGTTGAGACTTGATATTGATTATGCTGTACACAAGTCGTGAGCACTGACTTGTTGGCCAATGAGAAGGCTGCCTTGACCCTGCTAGTGTGCCACACTACTAGTAGCCTTTGCTTACAGCATCCTCAATACTCATAGTCAATTCCACGGCATTGATATAGATCTTTGTCTGTATCTTTGCTTCCCACAGTGACAAGACTCAGTTCGCGTGTCCCTCCATGCTTTAGTCCAGTTTCCAGGAGAACAACGCTAATATCATGGCCATCGGGCTCCCACTCGTCAGCCGCGTTCACAACGCGCAGCATTCCATCGAGGGAGAGAAATCGTTCTCTGTCTGTGGAACAATGACTGGTCACAAGTCCCCCGCCATCCTCTATCGGCCTATTCCTGCCCTGGCCCACTTGACCAGTCCTGGAGTGTCTTAGGCATCGCCTGCCTTTCTTTCACGTTTCCCTCTTCGTTCCCTCTTCGATGCATAGCAGGGAAGCACAGCAAGATTGATTTCGACGATCCTTCGGCTGGGAAGAATATGGATGTTCCATCAAAGTCGTCACGGCCTCCAAACCCTCGGGCCCGTAAGAAGCAGCGCACGCTACGTTCTGACTGTGTTCAGACGGCACTGCAGTCACGATCCGAATGCGTACCATCTACCAAGAGTGACAACAAGCTGAAAACTTCGCAACCGCCGTCGGACGTCGAGAACGCCCGTGACCCCATGGCCGGCAAATCATCAACAACGAAAAATGCCCCACGAGTTTTGCCAGTGGAGCGACCGAAGGAGGTACCAAGGACTTCCAATACAGCAACCAGTCCTCCTGTCATGGCCTCGGTTGCTCCAGAGAATCGTGCAGTCAGTGCGAGCGTGGGGGCATCCAACGATGTAGTGAGTAGCTCTGCAGTTGAGATTTGTTGTTCGTGTACGATCTAATGGTCTCAAGAATGTCGAAGTAGTGGGAGGCCATGACAACGACGCCCTTCAGACCGGAGATCCAAATTTCACGAGCAAGGGCAGGTCCGACCGCGGCAAGGGAAAAGATCCGTCCAATGAGAATCGGTCAACAGTGTCGAAACAGCTGCGAACGAGCAAGAGAGAAAGACAGTCGAACGGAACAAAGCAGAAGATTCGACCGAGCGACAAGGGAAAGGACTAGATGGAGTCCGAGCTGCAGAATCAAAATGCGAGCAACAACAAATCTCGATCACGAAAGAGGACGACCTGTTCGGCAACATCACTGCTGCACTCAAGCACGTACTTGACTACAAAAGGGATCTTGAAACGAAGAGCAAGCGTCTCGATGCGAAGAATGAGCGTCTCAAGACTGAAGCCAAATCTATGCGTCTGCAAATCACGGAGCTCGGGGAGGAAAATCTGACCCTGAAGCAGAACTCTGCATCCTTTAGGATTGAGGTCAATTGCCTTGCGAAGAACAACGAACAACTGAATACAGAATATGTCAACCTCCAGGCGAATTTAAGATCCAGCAAGCTCGAAACACAGGCGATAACCAACACGATCACTGAGCTTCAAGTAGAACTGCAGACTACGATCGAGGCTCGCGACCGCGCCGCTGAAACCAACACAGCACATGCCGCGACGGAGCAACGGCTCAAGGAAGCGCTTGAGCAAAGTGGAGAAAAACTCGCCGAATCTGAGAGGTGTCATCTTGAGATTGCCAATGTCCTGCAGCAGCTCCAGACTAACATCGAGGCTGACGATCGTGCCACTGAAAGCAACACAGCATATGCCGCAACCGAGCAACGGCTCACGGAAGAGCTTGAGCAACTTGCCGAACGTGAGAAACGTCATCTTGAGACTGAGAGCGAAAGCCAGCAGCGTATCGGCCGTTTGACCGACGAAAATGCCAAGCTCGTGGAGGATCTGAAACAGAACGCTCGCATTCTGAAAGAAAGCAATGACAGGCACCAGCAGAATTTGCGACAGGCAGACTCAAATGTGCAGAATCTACAGCGGAAACTGAGTGACGAGCGTGCCGCTCATGTTACGGTCGAAAACAGGATGCGGCACGACCTTGCAATCAAGAACGACAGAATCAAGGCTCTAAACACGAGAGGTGTCGATTTACAGGTCGCTCTCGTCAAAGCCCAGCAGAGCAGAAACACCGTGGAATCCAAAGCACAAAGTCTCGAAGAGGCTCAGAAGGTGCATAACAACAAGGTTGCTCGGTCAGACGACATACAGACGCAATTAGATAGGCCTACCAAGCTTATAGAGCACGTCCAGCAAGATACAGACTACTGGGAAGAAAGGGCAGAGCGTTGGCAATCGATGTACGAAAAGAAAGTCGGCAAGGTTGCAGAAGGCGACATGGTCGATGTGGAAGCTGCAGTTGCTATCTTGGGCACGCAATATTTGGTATCGTTGAGGAGCCTGTACGACATCGCGAATAATCCGCTGGTCGAGATTCTCATCGATGGCCGCGTACTGGTTCGGGACGAAGTAGAGATTGTCTACGAAACAAAGCGATGGGCCTCGATCGGCCAGCTTTCCAGTCATATGAACGGTTCCATATGGCATGTTCTCTGCCAGGCCTACGAGTTTATTCCTGATGAGAGGTTCCAGATTGCCGTCGATGGAATTGTGCTTCCGCGGACTATCAGGGAACTGGAACCGGACTGGAAAGACCGGATCGATGATCCCATCACGACTGAATTTGCCGGGACATGTGACGATCCCAGAGCTGTGTCGGGTAGAGGTGCTTCATGTCATGAAGAGCTCACCGAGAGAAGCGAAGACATCTTTGACGATATCGCCGGATCTGAAAGACGCGAACGATCAGAGCCAGCTCGATCAAGAACTTCACGTCCACCTAGTCCAAAATCAATTGGACGGCATACAACTGGACTACGCTCAGCCTCTGATGCTCCAATGCTGCTGAAGGGCGCTGATGCACTTTGCTATACTTCGCCCAGCGCCGACAACTTGAAGACACAACAGCCACTAGAGACGTTTTCCAGCAATTCTCCTGAGAATACAAGAAACGCTAGTCTGCATTCAATCAAGATACAACTTCCACCTCGGAAGGATAGTGCAACGTCATTGCCCACGCCTGTCTCGGTCACATCGGAGCAGCAGGCTCTGTTGAAAAATGGCCCAATGGAG
The DNA here is from genome assembly GCA_002785985.1 of Microcyclosporella mali. NCBI lineage: Eukaryota > Fungi > Ascomycota > Dothideomycetes > Mycosphaerellales > Mycosphaerellaceae > Microcyclosporella > Microcyclosporella mali. The sequence goes on along the minus strand of NHNU01000002.1, from coordinate 675,025 downwards.
CATCGTAGTCACGGCAAGCGGCATCTGCCTGCAGACTTTGAGCATGCGACGATGAGAGCTCCGAAGCAGCCGCGAATGTTCGGCCAGCGACAAGAAATGTCTTTAGAGAGGCCGCATAATCATAAGTACGGTCCAGCCCAACAACAAATACCCAGTCGGAACGAACGTCGTGAGGATCCAAGGCGCACTTCAATTGAGCAGTTCCACAGCCACGGTTTGTATAGATCGCGAAATCACTGATACTGCATGAGGTCACTCGAGAAGAACGGCATGATCGACAATGCGAGCCGCAAGTAGGAGCTATGAGATAAGAAGTTGAGGGGATGACTGGTAGGCTCAGGTCGTAGTAGAGTTCCATGTGAAGTCTCGAAGTGCACTTCTACGCAATGACCATTTACTTAGTGCAGCACATGTTAGACCGGCAGTTGATATACATTTCTGATTGGTGCTACAGCTTGCGTTCCTACATTTGTCAGCAAGGACCCATCAACATCTCGGAGCAAGGGGAGTACAGCCGTTGACGTTGGCCGGGCAGGGTAGAGGTGGGGTCTTAGGTGGGTTGTCTACTCCACTCGAGCAATCGAACCGAGTCGTAGAAGAAACTTCCCAAGTGCTGCACGAAAATCATTCATCAAGGTCCAAGGAAACACTCGCACAACAATAAAGGTGTCACTGTGTAGAATGTCTGCAGCTCCCCGCAACCCACCTTTCCGAGCCGAGCATATCGGCTCCCTACTGCGGCCCGATGAGCTCGTCAAGATGCGATATGCTGTCGCTGAAGGCTCTGCGAAGCCAGAAGAGCTAGTCGCCGTCGAGCAGAAGGCCATTCGGGAAGTGGTGAAGCTGCAGCAGGACTGTGGCATTGCGAGTATCACGAATGGAGAGTATTCGCGGCATCAGTTCTGGGGAACTTTCATGGAGACATTGTAGGTGGTCGATCCCAGGTGTCGTGAGTTGAGCTGATTCATCAGAAATGGTATGGAGGAGATCAATCTTAGAGAAGGTGGCTACGATCAGTCCATTTTTAGGATGTATGCTCCGGACGTTAAGTCTTTCATGCACGCGAAAACGATTCCAAACCAAGTCACCGTCGCCACGGGCAAAATCTCGCATACTGGTACTTCATCTTTTCTTCCGGAACTTGAGTTCTTGAAGAGTCTTCTCCCACAAGATCAATGGAAGAACATCAAACTCACTCTCACCTCACCATCTTGGTACCACTTCCGCTACGGCCCGAATAGAGCATACCTCCCGGGTGTCTATGCGAATGACGACGAGTATTTTGCGGACCTGGCGAAAGCATACCAGACGGAACTCAAGATCTTGTATGATGCTGGCCTGAGGAATGGACAGGTCGATGATCCAAACTTGGCATACTTCTGCTCAGAAGCTATGCTTGAAGGCTGGAAGGAAGACAAGGGCAACTTCCAGACCGCGGATGAGCAATTCGATGCATACATCAAATTCTACAACGAGTGCTTCAAGCGGCCCGATGATTTCCACTTGGGAATCCATCTCTGTAGAGGCAATTACATGGGCTCGAAGCACTTCTCCGAGGGTGCGTACGATCGCATTGCAACAAAGCTGTTCAACAATCTTAACGTCTCCACGTACTATCTGGAATACGACACTCCTCGAGCTGGAGGGTTCGAGCCTTTGAGACATCTGCCAAAGAACAAAAATGTTGTGCTGGGAGTTGTTACGTCCAAGTTTGCGGATTTGGAGAAGAAGGAAGACATGGTAGCGAGAGTGTTGCAGGCGGCGGAATACATGGGAGAGGAGAAAGGAGAGGCACTGGGTAGGCTGAGTGTCAGCCCGCAGTGTGGGTTTGCGAGTCATGCGGAAGGAAACAGTCTTGGGTGGGAAGACATGAGGAACAAGTTGAAGCTGGTGAGAGAGATTGCGGATGAGGTCTGGCAAGGGCAGGCGTAAGTTGATCTGTGAAGTACTGTTGACAAAATCCAGAAAATAACAAGGGCTCTGTTCTCGCAAGTTCTGGTCTCTATCAACACCTCAAGGAACAAAGACCAATCGCTCTGGTCCATCATACTCCCAGGCTTTCTCAACGTCCTCAAACTTGAACACCTTCACAGGCTGCGCTGGCACATCCCTCACGACCTTCAGTAACTCCGACAACGTCTTCGTGAAGTGGCTCATCTGCCACGATCCTGGCCCGGCTCCACGGATAGTGATATCCTTCGATCTCAATAGTGCCCCAGGTATGGTCAGTTCTTGCAGAGCAAGCTGGCCGATCTCCACGTATTGGATTTGCTTCGGCGCTTTCAAGGAGTTGAGGAGATGCAGCGTGAGGTCGCCGTAGATGTAATCGAGGACCACGTCGACATCATCAAGATCACTGAAGTCGGTTTGTGAAGGGTCGGAAGAAACGAGTACTGTCTTGTCCAGGCCGAGCCTATTTAGCGCCTCCTGATTCCTCGCGGCTCCTATCACTTTCTTGGCCCCGAGAGATCGTGCAAGAGGGATAGCTATCCTACCGGAAGCTGATGTTGCTCCCAGTATCAAGACCGTAAAGTCCTTTGGCAGATCAGAAGTTCGTCCTTTGAACGCCATCCAGCTCGACATGGCTGGATTCATCGATGCAGCAACTTGTACCGGATCACTCCCCTCCGCTACAGGATGCATGGCTGTCTTCGGCACGCTGATGTAATCCGAGAGGACTCCCTGCCCAAATGTGGAGAAGTATACGCGTTGACCTGAAGAGGTTATGGTGCCCACGCCGTCGATTCCTGGGATGTGTGGAAGCGAGCCAGAGGTGTAATGTTTTCCCGACGCTCGGGAGCGAACAACGCGGTGGACTCCTACGGCCTCGACTCTGATCTGGACTGAATCTGAGTAAGGAGCTGGAAGTTTAGGGACTGCTGTCCATCTGGGTTTCTCACCCCAGGCGGAGATGATTGCTGAGTGCATCTTGAGCGTGGTGGCTGTGGTGAAGGTTCGCTTTGGCGTTTTGTCGAGGCTTCGTGCTCGGTTGAGAACAACTTCGGAATAAGGCTCCAGGCTCTTATATACCAGAGGACGATACATGGACGTTGACGAAGATGTTGCATGAAATTGTGCATATGATGCAGAGGGTCTTGATTTCGGATCCGAAATTTCGGACCCTGTCGGCATGAATTCCAGGGATCCATATCTGCTTCTGCCTAGCAAACAATGGCCAGCACTGACATGTTCGTCCGCGTCAAGACCTCGTCTTCGTCAGCTTTTCGATCTGGACCAGGCAGGTGCCATCGAACTCGAGGCAGCCATATTCAAATGCTGGACATATAGCTGCGCTGTCAGCTCTTATGTGACGGAGCAACAGCCTTCAACAATCCTCTACCAAGCTGCGCCTGTACATCTTTCGGTCTTGCTTTCGGCGACGAGGACGGCACTCAGATAACAGTTCTGAGTGTCATCTAACATCCTCCTAGCTATAGAATCGAAGAATTTTTATTACGGACAGCTACCTGCATGCGACTTCGAAAGAAGGCTGCGCCGTCGTTCCGTGACCCTTCTGCTTCCCTTGCGAGCACAGGAGCGAGAACAATCAATCTTCTTGTTCCAGAGCACAGAGACAAGCAACCAAAACGTATCATCCTCCACACCTGCAGTCTGGACGACGACATACGGGCCGCACATATCTTCACTGGGTGAAGTCATCCGCTCCACGTCGGCATGGATAATTCTGTACTCCGCAAGCTCCCGGCTGAGCTGCGTCTGAGCATCTATGAGGAACTACTAGCCAAGTACTATGATCTCCGCATCGAGATATATGAGCTCCCACGGCATAGGCCGCCATACGGACCTAAGTTGCCGAGAGTGCAGCTACTTCCTCTGACCAAGACCTGCAAACAAATTCGGAATGAAGCTATGCCTGCCTTTCTGGCCCGAGTGCGAACTCTCCAAATTTCTCTGCAACCGTGCAGTCGAATTTGCAGAACTTCGATGCCACGGCTCTTAGACAATATGCTCGCAGGATGGACACCATTTGTCAATGACTCGATCTCACCGATAATGCCGTACGAGGTCCGGCACGGATGGCGTGTCAGCTCCCTTGAGTGCGCAAACCTACTAGACATCCCACGGCTGATCGGAGAAGTACTCAAACGTCACTGCCCACACGTGTATTGGACCTGGAAGGATGGCTACCTGCTCACGCGTTCGTCGACAAGGTCCTTGGAAATCCCTCAATACAGCGCGGATATGTTCGAGGTCTGGCGGACGTGCGAGATGGAAAGCATAAAGGAACACTACACCCAAAAAGCGAAGTACCTGCACGACGTCCACGACTGGAAGGAGAGTTATTGGAAAGATCTGAAGGGTGATATCCAAGCTGCGTCCCTGTTACGGCAGAAGCGTATCGAAGAAAGCACGCAGAGGGAGGGCTATCATTAGACCAAGCCTGGTATGATGCTATGAAGAGATTCAGCCAGCCACCTTATGAACTGTACGATTCTATCATGCGTCCGACAGCAGCGCCTTCTCTGGCCTGGCAAGCATCCTGCATAGCAAATCGTCTGATGTGCATGACTCGCTTCAAGCCAACTCATCCATCAACCAACTTTCTACGATCTTCTGCAGTAGCTCCATGCAAGTTTGACGAGGCAAAGCAATGATTCCAACACATGCAACAAAGCACTCTCACACCACTCCCTGCTTTGCCGGGCCCCCAGGCACCCGAAGGCTCGCGGATCGACCAATACCATGTGCTGCGTCCCAGCCACTCGGGTCAGCCGCTCTCGTGGCATGGTATCTGAGTCGATTTATCCATGCTATTGGTTTCCGTGTTCCACTCACTAAGGGGAGTCTGCAGCAGCGCCAGATGGTGCAAGTCAATGTGTCTTTTTCTTTGAATTCTTCGAGGAATGGCCTTGTTGGTCGTGCGTGCGGCACGGTTTGAAGAAGTCCTCGGCCGTGGGGCGACGGATTCGTCTGGGAAGTTCTGCACTGGAGCTGCAGGATGTGACGTCCGTAGAACAGGACCTTATCTGTCTGTCCGCAAAATCAGTGAACTGCCCAGGCACCCTTCAGTGGATTTAGCTGAGTTACTTGTCAGACTTCCATATCTACGAATGTATGGCAGGATCAGGCCGAACGCGCTGTGCCGTAGTGGACAGGGGGTTAACAGGGCGTTCATTTCTGGCGCAGTCGGCAATCTTTGTCCATCGGTGGAACATTATCTTTGTCAGGTCTATTTACCTCGATCAAGGACTTTCTCGATGACCCATTCAGTCCCTTTCCGCACTTGGCTCACCTTCCAAGCGGGTAGCGGCCAGCCTGTCGTACCTACTGCAACGGGATCGCGTAGTGACAGGGCAACCCAGCACTGTCGCCTCTTCCCGCCCTCGCTCTCCTCAATCTTTCCTATCGGCTTGCCAACGTCCAAGAGCGGTGTATTCTCCGCAAGCGAGGCGAGCTGCTTGGGGCCTACCGTTGTCAAAGGATGAATTCGAGTCCTCTTGGGTCTTTCACCCACGACATTGAAGGACGCGCGACTCAGTGTTGAGTAAATGATGTATGGCGGCATCTCGTTTGGCGAGAGCCTCGCGAGGACACTGCTGGGATGGACATATACACTGCGTTGTTGCTCCTGGTCCTGCAGATTCGCCGTGCGATCTATATCTGAGTCTAGTACAGACGAGATGAGAGTACGGTAGGGTACCTCGATGGCTCGTCTTGCCTTTTGGCCAGGTACTGAGAGTCGAGGTATGAGATCAGCCCGGACTGCTACATGGTCGATGTAACCAGCTGCTACGATCTGCTTGAGTACGCTGATGTCCTTCGATTTTGGCTCCGGAGGTACAGTCTTGTAGGAAACATCAGTGCCGTCATGAACCTGGCTTTGCAGGATATTGTGGAGTTGACGACGGAGCTGCTGAACTTCTTCCATACCCTTTTCCCTCAGGAAGAATTCTGCACAGAAGTGATGTTTGGTTTCTTGAGCTGCATGCGCAGCGACTGCTGTGAGTAGCTTGATGGCGTCCGACTTATCGTCCCACGCGGAAAGGGTGGCCTGCGCTCGACCAAAGGCTTGTTTGTGCGTGTTCGTCTCGCGGAGTTCATAGGCTGCTGTTTGCCTGGCCTCAGGTTCCGCTCCACTATCGTCCTCGCTGTCGACATCGTTGTCAATTGCCGACTTCGATGTGCTCCGTGGCCCGGAGATGAAAAGATCACCCACGGCGAGACCAGCTACAAGAGCGACTGCGTGCGCATGTACTCCGTTCCTCAGCCCGAGAAGAAGCATCTTGCCAAAGCGAGGGTTGACTGGATAGTGTATCAATTCTTTCCCGATATCAGTAACGATTCCTCTTTTCGGATCGATAGCTCCAAGATTCTTGAGCAAAATTTCAGCCTGCGCAAGCTGTTGGCTTTGGGGTGGCGTTGGAAAAGGAAAGTTGACGACATTATCAACGGCCATGCTCTTGAGTTGAAGCACAGTCCCCTCGATGGGACTTCTAAGGATCTCAGGCACGGTGTGTTCCTCAAAGTATCGCTCGTAAACCGCGGAGCTATACAGTCTGTAACAATGGCCAGGACCTGTACGACCTGCTCGCCCCATACGTTGCGACGCACTTGCCTTTGATATCCAGTCTATCTGAAACTCCTGCACACCCGTTGCATTATCGTATCGCTTCTCTTTGCTACGTCCGCAGTCAAAGACGTATCTGATGCCGGGAATGGTCAGAGACGTTTCTGCTACATTGGTTGCTAGAATGATGTTTCTAGAGCCCTCAGGAGCAAGTTGGAACACCTTCATCTGTTGGGCGCTTGATAGGGCGGCATAAAGAGGGAGTATCTGAGCCGTCAGGCCTCCACGTTGTTGTGGCAAAGCAGGATCACTTTCTACTTCAAATTCAGCATCTGAATTGTCTGAGTTGGTATCGTCATCAAGTCCAGTGATCTCCGCTTCGGAGTCCGAGTCGACTTCATTCCCATGTTCAATGTAGTCGTTTCTGAGTCTTTGAGTGGTTGAAGTGCTCAGCTTGAATCCCGTCTTGTGAGTCGCGAGAGCATCGCGCAGTCGCTTGACAACAGTCTGTATCTCATCCTGACCGGTCAAAAACACAAGAATGCCTCCAAGAGGAAGCTTGCGATGAGCTCTGCTGACTTTGTGTACTGTCTCTGCAACGTAATCCCGCTGTGTGCGGCGTGCGAAGTGTTCCGTAACACGATACTGCCTGCCCTCAGCCTGGACGATGGGTGGCTTCGATGCCTTGAATAACCTATCGTTCAGGAGGAAATCTGTAACTCGGAGGGTGGCGCTCATGATGATCAGCTTGAGTGGTTGATACGTGGTGGGTTCCTCCTTGCTCAATTCCTGCCGAAGTGGGATGATACGAGATAGCATGCCAATGAGGATGTCCGTGTTGACACTACGCTCGTGTGCCTCATCAATGATGATTGCACTGTATTTGCGTAGTGCAAAATCCTGACTGATTTCGCGCAGAAGAACTCCATCGGTCATAAATTTGATCTTGGTATCGCGCCCAACATTGCTGTCGTATCGTACTTGGTATGCTACCTGCTTACCAAACTGGTCCCCCAGTTCGAAAGCAACTCGACTTGCGACTGCCATTGCCGCAACGCGGCGTGGTTGTGTTACTCCGATCATCCCAGCGGATGCGTATCCGTTCTCGAGCAGCATCTGTGGAAGCTGTGTAGTCTTTCCAGATCCGGTGGCGCCGCACACGACCGTCGTTGAATTGTTGTCTATGGCTTCCATGATCTTCTGTTCGTCTTGAACAACAGGCAGTTCCAGACGGGCCGACTGCACTTCATCGGGTCGCGAAACGACTACCGAACCAGAGGGCCGATATGCGATCTCAGGACTCAGTGCAGCTGATGTCAGTTCAGTCAGAGCAGGGTCAGGCGACAGCGCACGTGGTTTGAAAGTTGCTCGTAGGTTTTCATCATGGTTAATTACAGCGGAGGGTGTGAAGCCAATTGCTTCATTCCGTTGGTTATCAGCCCATGCTTTAAACGCGGAGACGCGGGAAGGCTTGTCATCGGATGAAATTTGAGATCCCTCGTCGTCGCTTGAATCGCTTTCTGCGCCTGATATCGAGCTGGATGCCTCGTCGCTATCGCCAGCGCTAGTTACATCTGAGGTGGATTCGTGCTCAGAGTCAAATCCGTTCCATTCAGATTCAGCATCAGAAGTCTCACTGGCTGAATACTCTTGTTTCTCTGATAATGTTGCTATCCTCTTCTGCGGACCATTTCGTCTCTTCCGCCTTTTGATCACAGGCTGGCCCGAGTCGTCCGTTTCCAGTGGACGCTTGAGACCAGTCCCAAAACCAGCTGCTGACGCCTGTCCATCGGTCGCACTAGCACCAAGATGCTTGACTCCTGGACTTACTTCTTCGGAATCGCCGGCTCCTGTAGAGATCGTTGCGGGGAAGGTCGAGTACTCATCGCTTGCGACATCCCTTCGCTCGTATAGTATCGAGTCCTGGTTCCCTCTAACATCGACGCCGGCATTCTTCTCCTTCAATGCTTGCTCGAATTGCTCTCTCTTGCTCTCGTGAATGCGGCCGAGTTTCTTTGCGCTTTGGAAAAGAGTTGTGTCCACTTTCTGCGCGGCAAGTTTCTTCAACAGTTCCAGGTTCTCCTCTTTCTTGAGCTTTGTATCGATGTACTTGTCCAAACGTTTCCGCTTTTTCGAGCTGATCTTACTCTCGGGCTGCTGTGCTTTCAACTCCTCTTGAAGCAGTCGTCGTCTCTCTTCCTTCTCGTCTTTCGAGGCCGGTAGGATGATCTCCGCATTGGCGCGGGCAGCGGCATCGTCTCTAGAAGAGCTTTTCTGCTTAGCGAGACGCCTATGCTTGCGCTCGCGAGGCACAAATTTGGGCATGTCGATGTCAGAAAAGTGAGGCGCAATCCCTCATGATTGCATGGGATATTTTTTGGAGATTCGCGGCGCTGCAGATTCGCCGACCGCCGCGAACTCTGTGCACGGACCTCGCTAAGCAGTCAAAGTCAAATGTCCTATCGTGCCTATCCAGGTAACGGCCGCGACAACATCTCTCGCATAACAACGCCCAGACGATCACAAATATCGACACAATGGCAGCACCCGCCACCGAGAGTCAGACTACTGCGTCTCTGTCACCATTCCCGGCGCCTTCCAAGGCATCGTCAGGACTGATCAACGGCAGACTCACAGCAGTCAACTCTATCGCCTTCGCAGACAAAATCCTCATCACCGTCTCGCAAGCTGGAAAGCTGGCTCACTGGATACATGTGCCCCTCGCATCAGCAACGGCCGATCCAATGAATCCTGGCCCAATCTCTAGCGGGTCTGCGGAAAACAGCCTGCTCCCCATGAGCCATCTGACTGCGACGACCGTATTTGGAGGGACCAAACGCGAAGATGAAGTTGTTGGCCAGACATTGGCCAGCACGATAGCAAGCGCCATCCTCATGAAACGGCCAAGTGAGGATCGTCTGCTTGTAGTTGGTCTTGGTATGGAGGATGCCGCCGGGAGTCTGACTGGTCGAGCTCAATTCGAGGAGGCAGTCGGTCTTGTGCTCGACGTCCTCTGAGTCAGCTTCGCACAGTTCACTGCGTTTTGTGGCTCTGTTCTACTTGGGTTAGAGCTGCGCTCATTGCTGTACAGAACCATTTTGACTGGCTTAGCCTGCCAGGGGAACTACCTGGCAGGAGTGACGCCGCAATGGCAGGCTTTGCATTTCACGCAGGGTATCAATAGTAGAGACCTTTGCACCAGGGCGGCTGAGAACTCATGAGGAGTTCTGGTCTCGCACTCACGACCAGAAGTCTTGAGAAGCGCTATCTTAGAGTCAGCTGTCGCGGCTTGATCAAGAAGCATCCCGAAACAGTCCGTTACGACTTTAGCACCGCCGGCCTAAGCGCGATGGAGGAAAGCCGAGTTCGACCCTTTGAAGTGCGAGCAACATCGTCGTGGCCTCCACTTCAGTCGCCGGCACTGCGGTGATGCTGTTGCTATTATTTACCCAAGTCGTCACCTTTGTGTGGCACTGCAAACAAGCTCGCTTCTGGTCAGGCTATCGCTGGATGCCACGTGGCATCAAATAGACGTCGACTCTTCCCCAAATTGGACGGCCTCGTACCTTCTATTTTGACAATGTCTGCATTAGAAAAGCTACGAGTACATCTTCGATCATTTTGCAGCACTGCCAGTCGCTTGCTTGCACGTGCTATACCGCCATTCCAAATATGCCAGGCTTTTGAACAGAATCTGGACAACAAAGTCCTGCATTTGCAACTGCTCTGACCAATAGATGCAGCTCAATCCTCTTACGTTCGGCAGCCCACCTGTGGACAGCGGCACGAGCGGCTTAGAGTGACGCCTACACGCTTCGTCATCTCATGAGGTAAGGTCCCGAGATTTTCGTTTCATTGACAGACGGTGACATCATGCCTGCCGAGCTACGGAAGCTTTCTCTCTTTACTTGAACAGGCATCTAGAAACTTGGCGTTCACTGCTTCTGCTACATCGACCAGCACCATTGATTTCTTTGGACATTGCCATCACCAGACACTGACTAGCAACTAGCAAAAATGGTTCATCAGCACGGAGACCACCACGACATTCCGCAAGAACACAAGGTTGACAAGGCCGGTGCTTGGTTGCCAGCGGACTCGTATGCAAACTGAAATCCATTGTGAATGAAGGTATAGCTGACTTTCTGACAGCCGCATTCATCGAGAATGGCTCGGGAACCAGGTCGAACACGCCAAGCATAACAAGAAGGAATTGAACCCGGTCTTGCAGGAGTTCAAGGAGTTCATCGAGGGCAACACCAGAGTAGGTGATTTTGAAATCCTTGACCCAAATCAGACTGACTAAGGAGTAGATCTACATGCTGTACGCAAAACGAATCTCACTTGAGACTGTATGATGAGACTGACAGATTTAGATTCGTGCAGATGTTTGAGGAGGTCCCAGTGAAGCACCCATACAACAAGGACCCTACAGGCCGTAAACAGATCCGCGACTATCATCACATGCTCGAAATTCTGAACCACACGTTCAGCGCCGCGCCACAGTGGATTGATGCTGCTGCAAACGTCGGCATGGTCGGTGTGCCAATGTGCGCAATATTAGACTACCCAATGGGCACACCCTCGGGCTATGCTGCCTTCCTGGACCCGGACGTTAACAAGATGCTCAAAAAGGTGCTCAACGAATGGGGCAAGTTTCTTCTGACTCCCAAGAGTGCTGAGGTTCTGAACAACCACAAGCAAGGTTGGTTTGGTGATGTCGCCCAAAAGGACATCATGGAGGTGGCAAATGCGCCTCACAAGACCAGCTACAAATTCGAGGAGTTCTTCCAGTGCGACCCGACTCAAAAGCACTACGGCTACAAGAGCTGGGACGACTACTTCACTCGTCGATTCAGGGACGAGGTCCGGCCCATTGCCTCTCCTGATGATGATAATGTCATCGCGAACGCATGTGAGTCAAAGGTGTTCAATGTGGCGAGAAACGCACATCTGCGAGCGAAGTTCTGGATCAAAGGTAAATGTACCAGGCTATTTTCGTAGAGTCGGGATACTGATATGACTCTAGGCCAACCATACTCCATCCGAGACATGCTCGCCCATGACCCCTTGGCTGAGCAATTCGAAGGGGCAACCATCTACCAGGCGTTTCTCTCTGCGCTGTCTTACCACAGATGGCATGCGCCCATTAGTGGCACCGTCAAGAAGGCTTTTGTCCAAGATGGCACCTACTTCTCAGAGCCGCTATTCGAAGGTCTCGGCGAGCCAGGTACCACGGAGATAGACGCTGGCGGCATCAGTGTTGGTCAAGGCTATCTGACTGCACTAGCGACCCGAGCCATCCTGTTCATCGAGGCCGACAACCCAGCTATTGGCCTCATGGCTTTCATTGGAGTTGGCATGGATGAGGTTAGCACCTGCGAACACACTGTCAAGGCGGGTGACCACATCACCAAGGGCCAGGAGATCGGACTCTTCCACTTCGGTGGCTCGTCGCACGTCTTGCTGTTCCGCAAGGGCGTGAAAGTCGATGGTTTCCCGGAGCCGGGTCGTAAGGAGAATGTGCCTGTGCGCAGCCAAGTGGCTGTTGTGAAGCCATAGAGCTTTGTCTGTGGAATTTACCGACAATGTCGACAGCATCAGGCTAGAAGACCCAGGCAGTTGGGTAAACAAGAAATCGCTATGAAATGAGCAAGAATTGTACTTCGTGCCTGATAAACCTACTTCATGCCCGGAATCCTGGTGCGAGTACTGTGTAGTGTGAGCAGGATGTTGGTGGCCACAGTCTGCTATTGACAGCGAAATATTCTCCTTTGCTAGCGCGCAGGCCTGTCAGGCTAGACCTGCCGTACGGCAACTGAAGGGTATCCAGACTCCAGAAGCTACAGTACGACTGCTGCGCTATGGTGAAGTAAGTGAAGTGTACCACGCCACACTGAAAAAATATATCTTGCTCCCGAAGTAGCGTTTCCACAGCAGTAGATTACATACCTCTTAGCGGCCCTGACGTCTTGGCGGTGGCTCTTGTAGGGCTGTCCAGGCCTGGTGTGATCTGCCCCCACGTGCGTCCTACGAAAGCTGTGATATGCAACTTAACGTCCACCTTCGCCCTGACCGCCCAAATTGCTCGTCACTCCTCTCCCCTACCTCCTACGACGACCGACTGCCTGGCTGCGTCCTGCGTCTAACCCGTCCAATCAGCCCCGTGCAAGGCCTGCTCTGTACCTCTTACGATGCGCCGCGACTGTCAAGACGCCGGCTCACTGTTCCCGCATTCACTACCCCCGACGGAACAGGACCGCCCGCACTCTTTTTCTTCACACACATGTCTGCCGCCGTAGCAGCTTCCTCGCCCTCACCCGCCACGTCGCCTGTGGCATTCGCTCGTCCGCCATCACCGCGACACCCTCTCGCCGTCTCCCCCAGCCGGCAGTCTCCTGCGGCATCGCGACCCTCGCCCCACCTCCATCCAGCCAATTCACCCTCGCCTCGCAGGCCGTTCAATGCGCCTCCCACTGCCCCCACTGCACAGCATTTGTCCAAGCAGCCACAGCAGCAGCAGCACTTTGGTGAGAGCGGGCCGGCAGCGCGCACGTTTCAAGGCTACGCATCGCGGGGCACTCAGTACAGCCCAGACGGCTTTCCCCCCACCGCAGGTCGCAAGGTGGCCGCTGATGTGGGCAGACGGCTGCCGGCGGAGCCGACGTCGACGAGGAAGCGGAAGGAGGCCGTCCCCTCAGAATCTTCACCAGACTCCATGAGCAGTGCCACCAGCGCCTCGCCTGGCGCATACCAGCCCGCGACTGTGCTACAGCAGCCGGACGAGCCTGAGCCCAGAGTCGACCCCGGTCGAGCTTCAGAAAAAGGTGCTGATGGCTCCGGCGGCGAAGCTGAGCCGCAGGAAGCTCGCTCTACACACGGACATTCGGCTGCCCCCAAGAGGTCACGCCCGGAACCAGGTTCGCTGCAAACGATGCCGATCAAGTACGAGACTGCCAGCCCAAAGGATCTGGGCATTCTCATCTCGAACATGCTGATGGAGCTGATACGCATAAATGATCGAATACCGCTGCGCGATGGTCGTTTGACTAGGTTTCACTCTCGAGCTCCGCCAGGGATCAGCGTGTCAGACTATCTTCAAAGATTAATCACACATGCAACTCTCTCACCTCCCATTCTGCTCAGCATGGTCTATTACATCGACCGACTATGTACGTTATACCCGGCCTTCACAATCAACAGCCTTACGGTCCATCGTTTCCTTATCACAGCCGCCACTGTGGCAGCTAAAGGGCTTAGCGACTCGTTCTGGACGAATCCAACTTATGCCCGTATCGGTGGTATCCCCGTATCGGAACTAGCGACTCTCGAGCTCGAGTTCCTGCAGCGGGTGCAATGGAAGATTGTGCCGAAGCCTGAAGTTTTGGTAGACTACTACGCGAGCCTCGTCGAACGAACGGAGGGCTACACACTTGAGGCTTCCAGCTCTGGATCAGACAGTACGAGTTTGGATGAGAGCGATGGCCCCAATAAGAGCAGTGACGAAAGGACAACAAGTAGCCGAGGAGAGGACGAGGAGATGGGCGGCTGAGACGAGATTAGTTTCACAGTGGAAAGCCTGGACAAGACAATCGGTCCCGAGAGCCATTGGTATCTCACAATCTCCTATACTCCACTGTCTACGAATCATCGACAGGTACTGCCTCAAGCCGCACCCACGTGGATATACATGACGCAAGATACGTCGGCGGCGAGCACTCTCAGCTACTGGTGGCGAGCAGGACGAACGACGATCCATTATATGATCAAGGAGTGAAAACGCCTTTGTCATGTGATATATGCGGGCATTGGAAGGTGTTCCAGAGAGACCTCATTGCAGACATGGGCAGCATGAAAGGTAAGGTGGACATGGGAGGCGAGGCTACGTGAGCGTTCATAACAAGCATTAGCATGATACGAACTCCTGCATTCTTGACTGTAGAGGTCAAGACGAAATGACATTCAGATGTAACCAAAACGATCTAAACGTTTGTTGACCTTTTGAACAGCTTACAATGCTGACGGAACCCAGCATTGAAGTGTGCACGTTTCTCATCGTAGATCATTGATGGCGTGGGATTACAGGTTGTCGGCTGAAAAGGCAGTTGACGAAATGGACGACATCGCTCAGAGCATGGGTCCCATGGGTGAACCATTCTCTCGATCGTTGTGCGTTCTTCGCTTGACCCCCTGAAATCTGATGTGGAGCTGGTTTCGATGAATCCGCTTCCAAGTAAGTAGCTCTACCGAGGGAGTCATAGTGCCACGGTCGGTGACATCGGCGCCGAGAGTCGTTGTTCTCCAAGCCCAAAGTCTGCTGCCAGACCATCACGAATTGGAGACGACACCGACGAGCTTCACTTTCTGAGCTTTCAGCTTGACACGCACCCATCGGCTCACCATACACACCTCGGCCGAAGCATCCTTTCGCAACACCCGGAAAACCATCAGCTAAACTAGAAGACTAAGAGACTAATAAATCTTTTCCCGGTTCCCACCTCCAACACCCCAATCCAGTAAATGTAAGACCATCACTCTCTGACTCACACGCCTATAACGGCCACCCCGCAACCAATCAGAAGCACAATTTCAAAACTCGCAATCAAGTTCCTTGCCACTAGTCTGATCCTCGCCACCTACTTACATGCTTTAGCGTCGTGTCGATAGTCGACGTGTACCTGGTGCGGACCTATCAGCGGTCAAGATGCCTACTTCTTCGCTTGCGAATCAAACGCGCGGCGACCTATTGCCTGATGCGGTATCCAGGCTTTCTTCTTCTTTGCGCTTCTGTGTGGCTCGTACGAGCGGATGTTGGCGGTGGTTACGAAGCTCCGTTGCCCTTTTTTTGCTTATAGATGGTAAGTAGGGTTGCGTGGAGAGTGGCTGCCTTGAATGAGCAAGGTACTAGTGGAGAGAGAGGTGTCGTGTATAAAGTCTCGGTGCTGTCCTGCTGATATCTGCTTCTTGTTCTTCTCCTCATCATCATCATCATCAAACACAATAACAATCATGCCTTCCGTACAGTACTACCAGAACACAGCACCCTTTTGGGACTGGGTCAAGTCCATGGAAGATCAAGTCGGCGACAATGCTGCTCGCGGCCACGAGTCTTCGGACACTGAGAACGAACAACAATCAAACCCATGGACTGAGGGTTGGGCTGGATTCCCTTTCGGGCCCTTCCCTCATCGTCCTCGCCATCATCATGGACCACATCCACATGCCCGTCATCATCATCACCACCACCATGAGGGTCCACCACCGCCACCACCTGCTGATGGAGAGTCCGACCCGGAAGCAGGTCCATCGACCGAGCACGGGCCTTTCGATAACAACAACAATGAAGAACATGCACGTCCAGGCCGTGGCCGTCATGGTCATCGCGGACCTGGAGGACGCTGCGGCGGTTCCGGAATGAGGGGCGGACGAGGTGGCTTCGGAGGATTTGGAGGTCGCGGAGGCTTCGGCGGTCGTGGTCGTGGTCGTGGACATCACTTCCACCCTTATGCCCAGATGGGTGGCCCTCTTGGTGCCTTCGCCCAGATGTTCCAGGAAAATCTCTTTGGCGAAGACGACAACAACAGAGACAAGAACGACGACTTCAAGCCCGAGGCTGATGTGTTCGATACGCCAGAAGCATTTGTCGTGCACGTCTCGCTGCCAGGTGCGAAGAAGGAGGATGTCGGTGTCAATTGGGATGCCGAGAAGTCGGAATTGAGCATTGCCGGAGTGACTTATCGCCCTGGCGATGAAGAGTTCCTAAAGGCGCTTGCAATGGACGAACGCAAGGTCGGTCCATTCGAGCGGAAGGTCCGTTTGGGCAGCAGGGCGAATCCAGCACAGGTTGATGTCGACGGCATTACCGCGCGTCTGGAAGATGGTATCCTGACTGTCGAGGTTCCTAAGCTTGATTCCGATTTCGTCGAGGTGAAGAAGGTGGACATCGAGTAAGATCCTGTCGGTCTGACAGAGATCCGATTTCGCAGCAAGAGAAGGGACCTGAAGAGGAGGAAGCAACCATGGAAAGGTAGAAAAAAGAAACCAACCAAAAAAAAACCCAAAACCCAACAGAAACTTTACATTCCCACCGTGTACATATCTAATCTGTTCGAGATACCACAAATGCGATGCGCTTCGTCATATGTCAATGTTGCCCAATGATGTCAACTGTCTGTAGCTCCCGTGTGACTGTAATGTCTGAGCTGAGTATGCAGTGCGTATTTGGTCGTCTCCCAGATACAGTGCTGTGAGCTAGTGTAGTGTATGGAAGCCGTATGACTTGGGTTGGTACCCAGCCCGGCCGTTGAGATGAGGCGGGTGTCTGTCGAACTCTGCCCAGATCTGATCCGGAGACTGCTGATAATCTTGCTGGCAATGAGGCGGAACGTTTTGGCTTTTTAGTGGGTGGCAAGCACATGCAGCTCGAGTGCGATAGCTAGATGGTATACCAATCGTCAAGCACCCGGTCCTTGCATTAGACTGGTGTGGGAGCTCGTCCGATGACTTGCAGCTTGATGGTACATAGCAGTGGCTTCAGTTGCACCAGCTTGCGGAAGGTGAAGCATGTCGATGGACCGCCAGACTGTTAAGCTGGGAGTTGTTGGGTATGTACAAGTGGTGTTTGATGAGAGCAGGGGAGTCCCAGTGGGAGCAGTCACGAAGTTGGAAATGGTTGCGGCGCCTTGGCCACGGATTCGTCACTGGCCCGAGCGTGCAGGTGCAGCTGGACGGGACTAAGCGACAGTAAACAATCCCGCGCCCATCTGCAACACACCTCAGCACAGCTCCATATCGCCCGCAACATCCACCTGCCACCTGCCACTCGCTGCTATCTGAGACATTCCCGCCGGACCCTGTTCTGCGACCAACCCTATCCTATCCCTCCACTCCCCTGCGATCGTACTGCCTTGACGTTGCAAGACGCCCCGGCTGACTCGACGGCTCCGCTGAATCCCAACACAACCCTGTCGAACCCGCTGCGCCTAGCAACCAGCCTCGACACCTTCTCCAGAGCCGCTTCTTGGAGCCCGACGACTGCAGCGACCACAACAGCGATGTTTGCCAGGCCAGCGTGGTGGCCATTACATGCTTTCGACGCTATTCGCAGCCTCGAAAGGGCGATATAGCTATAGCACAGCAAACACCAGTAGCTCGCGCATTCCAGCAAGCAGCAGCGTAGGAGCACGGAAAAGTCTCGGTATGTACACAGCTTTCCTCCACATGCGACACTCCCAAACATACACAGCTGCGCGTGGAGGATAACTGCTTCGAAGAGATACCTTAAGTGTGCATTGCGCGATTGATTTTGGTTTTGCTCTACTTGCTCCAAGCGTCCAACGTGCTATCGAGGTGATATCTGACCGCTCATCCGTCTTGTCGGATCTACAGACCCCAATGCCCTCCCCCAACAATGCGCGCAAAGCTTCTGCAAAGAAGAGCCCCGAGAAGAACGTCGATCTTGGCCCGAAATTGGCGAGAAAGAGATCGCAGGACTTTGCGAGTAAGATACAAGGTTGGAACCAAGCTGGAGGCGGTATTGTACAGCAGCAAGATGAGGTGGTGGTTATCGCAGACTCGGAATCACGACCTCCGTCCAGGAAGAAAGATGCCGATGTTCAGATCGTGGTCGAGACTGAGTCCATTGTACCAGAGTCGCAGCTCGGGGCGCATGAGACGATAGAGGTCACTCCGACAACTCCGGTATCTCCAGCGACACCAGCCAAAGACGCACCTGGATCGAAGAAGGCTGGCCGTGATGTGGACCTCAGTCGAGGCGCCTGGGTGCGGCGGAAGAGCAAGCCGCAAGTCGATCCGGTGGCAGCGCCGCCAGTGAAGGCCGCCGCAACGCCTAAGAAGCGTGTCGTTAGCGATGGACATTGGCGCCGCGACCGTACAGCGACGAAGGAGGAGGATTCGCCGATCAAGGAGAAAGAGAAAGAGAAGAACCTGACTCCTAAGCCGATGGTGATTCGCAAGAGTGTCGTGAATGTTGGACTCAAGGTTCCGGTTTCCCATCAAGACTTTTCTGAATCAGCGTCCGAGGCAGAGTCGGGACCAACTCGAGTCCGGCCGCTGAGGTCTTCTCGATCAGGATCTGCCTCTAGATCTGGTGACGACAGGGACGCTACTCCAGACTATCAGACCAGCGGTACAAAGGTTTACATCAAACGCCGACGACGAGACGCGGACTTGAAGGAGATCAGAGATCCACGAAGGTCCGAGAGCAGTTTTACTGCACCTTCATCTATTGACAAGACAGATATTACCACCCCAAGTGAATCATCCCGGAAGGAGAACCCGAAAAGGCCTGTTTCAGAGCCCCGACGCGAGATTAAGGCGCAGATCGAGAAGGTCGAACAGCGGCCCAAATCGGCAAGACAGTCGCCTGAAGCCGATGATGCTCTCAGGGTACCAAGTGGTGGCCGACACAGATCCAAGACGGCAGGGGAGGAGCGCAAACCCAGCCTTCGAATGTCGAAATCTGCAGAGGCATATGCGAAGCAGATCACAGAGAACATTAGGAAATCTGCAACTCCGCCTGCAGCGACAGCGGGACCGAAGCTGCACGGAAACCGCATTGAGGGCTGGCTTGCAAACATGCCGGATCCGTTCACAGAATCCAGGCGCTCCTCGTTGACGCCCGAACCTCTTGCTATTCCGAAGCGAAAGTCAGCAAGACGTATAGATACAGATGGTGATTCTGAGAGCGCCAGAGAGAATCGCAAGAGCAGCGGCCAACGGCGGAGCTCCCGAAAAGATCAAGCAGAGGCTGATGATCGTTACCTGGCCAATGATTACGCAGACGCCGCACCTACTACTCCTACAACGCTCAAACGAAGTGGAGCTCGTCGGAAATCGATGTCCCCTGTTAAGAACAGAGACAGTCGAGAGTCGACTCCTTCCAACCTCGATGCATTGATGAGTGGAGCATTGCCAAGTATTTCTACTCCAACATCACGGACCTCATCATCAGCACATCATGTGAGACCACGCATTCCCAGTGGAGGCAGGCCAGCTAGAGGGGACCCACAGAAACGCCATCCTCTTGCATACTCCGAAGATGTGGATTCCATTGTGGATGGCAGCGTGCTGTCGCGGGTCAGCGATGGCGACAGCCCCAGAAGACGTGGCTCCAGATTAAATCGACGAAGCACGAAGAAGCATGCTGACCTAATGTCTGTACTGTCTCAGGATGATACACACACGGTGATTTCCAGAAGAAGCGTACGCGGAAGTCGACGGAAGACAGAGCTCGCTACAACTGGTGAGATAATGAACGATCTATCTGTTGACGAGCTGAAATATCAGCGCGAGTTGCGGACGCTAGTAGACGGTGTTATTCCAGTTCTGCTTAAGCATGCTGTTGCACGATCCGAATCGTTTAAAGGCGCTCGGGTTATCGGCTCTCCTATGAACGATACCAAGCCTGTCGTGGACATGGGGATTGCACTCGAACGGCTTAAGAACACACATCGATGGATACCAATGCACGAGCCACGAGAGCTTCTAGAGTGGGCAGAGGGTGCTACTAAAGCATATGCCGACTACATCAGAGCCTGGAGGCTCGGCTTCAAGGACATTGTCGTGAACCTCGCGCCAGCGGACCCATCATCCACAAACAAGGGATCGCCTGAGTGGACGGATGGCATCCCGCGTAACAAAGATGGCGATCTCACCAATACGGCGGGTGAGCGCGTCGACGTTGCATACCTGCTGAAGCGACCTTTGGTGCGCCTCAAGTATCTGACCAAGGTCTTCAGAGGAATCGCTCAGCTACAATCTTCTGCTAAGGCGCTCGATATGGCAGAAAGATATCAGAATCTGATTTCCGATGCAAAGAAGCGCGTCAACGATGAAGAGGCTCGTCTGGAAGATGAAGCTGCCGCGAGCATTGACGCACAGAGAGCGCGCGACCCGAGAAGTCTGGCGCCTATCACCGGAGTGACCATCGATCCCACCAGATCTGTGAGAGCCCGAGACTACTTCGATATGGATCTCGTACACTCCAGCGGACAGCAGATTGGATGCAAGATTGAAATCATTTATCGAGATGATGCTCCTGATCGTGGCAAGGCTGGCGACATCTTGTTCTGCGAGATTTCCACAACCGGGCGATGGCTACTGTTCCCACCTATACCCATCAGCCTAGTGACAGCCCGTGAGGGCGATAGACCTGGGCAGATGATAGTCATGATTCGAGGATTCCTTTCGAATGCGCGTCAATGGCGAGAAGTAATGTCGCTTCGAGCTGAAGATGACCAGACCAGCACCGACTGGACCGGCATGCTGGGCTCATCACCAATGCCTCCCAAGCTGACCAGAAGATCAAGCTTCAACATGTTCAAAGAAGTGAACATGCCTTCGCTAGACCCAGCAGAGCGCAAAGTGGGTTTGTGTGACACTCCCGACAAGAGCAGAGATCCGTCTCCGAGAGAAGTCGAGGTCCCGCTTGGAGAGCAGGCCAAATCGAGTTCGAGGATCTGGGATAGCAGCGAAGTCAACAGTGTCTACGATGACGACGACACGACAACAAGTCACCGCAGGACCAAGCCCGCGAGATATCGAAACACTGTGTCCTCGACGTCCTCTGCGAACGATATTCATCAGTCCAGCAGGAGTGGCACTGCACAGCCTGGACATTCTTACGAACAGCCGCAGCACGATATGTACTCCGATCGGACGGCGAGACGACCAGTATCAAGTCATGCGAGATCAAAGTCGGAGTGGACCGGATCAACAATCACAAGCACCACCCAGAGCTATAGTGTGTGGTTGCCATCAGAGGATAGGTACTCCGATGAATCAAGTCAGGACGGAGACAACGAGCCTCAACGCAAGGCTAGCACCCGGCCAGTGATGCATCGGCGCACATCTTCAGTACCTTCTTCAGATATGCCTACAATACCTAAGCTGCGACAAACCAGCCGGCCTCATGCAGACCGTCCTGAGAGCCCAGTGTCGGATAGGGAGCTTCTTCCATCGCAGAGGAGGCGAGCTACAGAACTCGCAGAAGTGGCGGAAGAGCCTTCTTCTGCGCCCGCGAAGCTGCAGAGAAATCGCTTGTCAATGCGCAACCAGAAAGATCAAAGGGACAACGATGCTGCTTCGCCGACCTCTAAGCCAAGAAAGCCATCACCGCCAAGTCAGTCCAAGCCACGACCACTATCACTGGGCTTGAAGACAGGCATTTTGCCAACATTCACTCCTGCTTTCCTCAAGAAGGATAGGCGTCCCTCCTCGCCCCTCAAGCATGAGTATGAGCCGTCTAGCGGCTCGGATTCATTAACAGACAGCGACCTGTCTGAGCTGGACGACATTGATTCAATCACATCAGAGTCGACTGTTGAGAATGAAGACATGTCCACTGTTGGCGATCTCAAAGGCTTTCAGCAATACAACATGAGGGACTACCGTCCGTCGCCTCCGTCGGTGTCGCCACCAACCACGGCTGATGAATCCTTGCGTCCAACTGATTCAGCGTCGCAAGGCCCTTACCGCACAGTCCCTCCAGCTACGATGGAGCCGGCAAAGACTGTCGCATGTATCTTCTCGTGGTCGGAACGTGGCTCATGGGAGAGTCTACATCCTGAAGAGTGTCAGGTCTTCGTCACTCCTGGTCTGATTGAAGCTTTCGATCTGACACAAGCGAACGCTGCGCCGTTACTTGCGGATGGCGAAGCAGGCGTTACACCCTCATCGCGCGGCGTGAAACCACTGGTGGCTCTCGAACTTACACCATTGGTCCCGCTTCGAAGGGGTACTGCTGTTGACATCTCAATCAGATCTCCGCCAACGTCGAACTCCCTCATCCGAACGGGAAATAATGTGATGTTCCGCTCGCGTAGCCCCGAGGAATGCGAGAGATTGTACGCTCTGATTAACAGAGCCCGCATTGACAACCCAACCTATATCGCTCTCCAGAATGCCAGAGGCCCAGTCAAGTCAAGCAATTGGGCTGAAGTCATGGATCGCCGTAACAGTGTACGTACAGCTTCTGGTGGCGCCAGATCGTGGTGGAATCTTGGATCGAAGAGAAGCAATTCCTACCGCTCCAAAGGTAGCAGGACAGCCTCCGTCGCGGCCACGGATTCCTCTGTTGGCACCATGAATACAGCTTTCTCGGCTTTGCGCCGCTTCAGTGGAAGCAGCCGGATCTTCAACATCGCCAAGAGTACGATCACTTCCAGGGAGGGCACGCGCAGCTCAAACAGCGAATCATTATCTTCTGGTGCAGCCACGCCAGTACCATACGACCCTCGCATGGGAACTCCTTTGGGCATGACTAACAGCAAGATCCGCCTGTACGTGCGCGACTCGCCCTCGAAGTGGCGGGACATGGGACCAGCGCGCATGACAGTTCTGCTCCCCCCACGCCAGGACCCGACCGTCGCAGCGAATCCGAAGGCGACTGGCCTGGAAAAGCGTATTGTGATCAGCGGAAAGAAGCAAGGCGAGACCATACTCGACGTCACCCTCGGCGAGAGTGCATTTGAGAGGGTAGCGAGGACAGGAATCGCCGTCAGTGTGTACGAGGAAAATGAACACATCGGCGCTTCCGGCGGTGTTCTGGTAGCGAAGACGACCGTCTATATGATCCAGATGAAATCAGTAAGTCCTGCCAAAGACGTGACATGGACAGTCCGAGCACGACTAACAGGTTCACAGGAACGAGACGCAGCATACACTTTCGGCTTGGTTGGCAAGCTGAGGTACTGATAGATCAACGAGACCATGTCTGTACAGTGCTTCTGCGGGAGCTTCGAGCGACAGAACACACGACCTCTCTAGCACTCCCTTTATGAATTGATATATTTTTTTAGCAGGGCGTTCTTGCGACTTTGATGGAACGTATACAGTAAACCGGGGGGGTTTTGAGCGTTTCGAGCGATTATGATTGTGTGGTTTTTTTTTGGTCGCATATATACCCTTTTAAAAACTCTCGAGGAGTTTTCAATCATAATGAGAATGGACATTGTTTGAGCTGTCTGTCAGTGCCCCTTTTGTGTGCTATCAGGCTGAAGACCCGGAAGAAAAGAAAATCCTGGATATTGTGTTTGTCTAGCAGCATGAAGTGTCGGTAGAGACGGATTCTGATATCACGGCAAGATAAGTATATGTATATGACGGAAACACCGCGTCGATCTTGTGCTTCCAGTCAAGCATCTTTCGTCTTGAGGAGGAGGAGGAGGAGGAGGAGGAGGAGGAGTAGTACTCATGCTTCATCTTTATTGAGCCTCGTCGGAAAGCACTTGATATTGCTGTATTTTAGATTCCTCTCATCTGTCAGCGTATGGCCGGCCGGCGTCTTAGACGAATCGCGAAGTGTCAAGCTTGTTAGAGCCGTGCGTGCGTACGCAAAATGAGGCTCATGTCGACACGATGTCAAGGATACCAGCGGGATCGAAAAGACTGTACTCAAAGTTGGTGGAAATGGCTGAGGGAACAAGAAGCCTGGAATGTATAATGTTGTAGATCACGAAAAAAGAAAAGGGGGGGGGGGAGGAAAAGTGAAAGGGGATCCCGGGCGATTTCAGTTCAATGTTTTTGTCGTTCGGACGTGCTGGTGGTAACTTATCCTTGGAATCTGTCTACCCAGGGTTATCAGGAAGGTCTTCGAACAGTTCAGAGAAGGCTATGGACAGTATTACCCCATACTTGGCATTCGACGAGATATTGACATTGCCCCTTTTTTTTTTCTTTCTTTTTTAATACCTTCCCTCGAAAGTATCGACACGATCCTTCACGACCGCAGCAACGGCGTCCTTGATCGGCGTCTCGCCTCCGACGCAATCGATGGCCAAACCGATAGTCCCCGTCTGCTTGATACACTCGACCACCATGGCAGCCACATCCTCGCGGGGGATGGTGTTGTTCAGGTGCACTTTGCCGGCAGAGATCTTGCCCGTCGCGGCATCCTGGCTCAGACCACCGGGGCGAACGATGGTGTACTCTAACCCTCGACGACCATTCTCCGTCACCAGGTTGCGGTCGGCGGCGAACTTGGCTTCCATGTATGCCTGTGGAAAAGAATTGGGGGCGTTAATTAAACGATATTCGTGAAGATGAATACCGAAGGAGGCGAAAAAGAAAACACAAATGGGGGAGCGTCTCTCTCTCTCACCTTGATCCCACTCCACACCTTCCCCGACCTCTCACGATCTCCATCATCATACCACTCCGGCTCCGGTTTCCCCTCGCGATCCCGTACATCCACAGCCGAGATGATGATATAGCGCTTCGTCGCCTTGGCTCTCGCCGTGGCATCCATGGACTTGATCGCACCTTCCTGGTCGACGGCTCTCGTGCGATCTGCATTCCCCGCGCCCGCCCCAGCGGCCCAGATGACGGTGCTGGGATTGGTGGACTCGATGGTCTGGACCATGTCGTCGACGGAAGAGGTCTCGATGCTCTGGACTATGGGTTTGCCGCCGAGGGATTTGATATCTTCTTGCTGTTCGGGTTTACGCTGCGAGTTGGAAAAGGGAGGCGTTTGGTTAGTGAAAGATTTCGTTTGGGTTTTGTTTTATCTGATATGTGAGAGAGAGGTTTTTTTCTTTGTTTCTTTTCTGGACAGGGAGATCTTACGATGATGGAGTAGACGGTATGGCCCTCGGTAGCGAGCAATTTGGTGATGTGGCGAGCGACTTTGCCGCTGCCTCCGAAGATCAAAGTCGTTGCCATATTGAATGGATGAATTGAGTCAGACGGTTTTTCACAAATGGTGGACAATTGAGACAGTAATTGGATGTTTTCATCAATAGGTGGAAACTGCAAAAGGTTTCTTCCTCACTCTTGTTCAATCACGAACCTTGAACATGACGTCGAAGTGCTCTCAAGGCTGTATATCGGCTTCACGGCTATGGTTGATCATCACGTGAGCTGAGTATGAACCGGTCCCGGCTACTACATACACTGGTCGCTACAAGCTGAAGCAAGCATCACACGACGAACGGAGGTAGCACCGAAAAACCCCTGTGATGAAACGTGGTACACAGATTATGGTACTTCTTACGAGTCTCGGGTTGTCACAGACTGTGAACTTACGAGGTATGGCGTGCTGTTAAGGATCTCATTGCGTGCTCTTCTCGTAATACCACTCAAAAGAGACCTCATTCCACGTATCTTGTTCTTTGTTTTTTTCCAGTACTATCAAGAGTGATTCAGTTTACTCACAAGAAATAACGACAAAAAAACGCCAGCCAACGTCCTTCCACTGCTCGTTTCGTTTAGATCGTCACGAGATAAAAAGAGCGTGGGTTCGATAACACAAGCCGAGACTTCCTACCAGGACAGATAGAGAGGATTCGTAAGATCAGATCTTGATGGCGAATTGCTTGAGGTACTCGTAGTCGGGCACGTTCTCCTCGACTGTCTGCTGGATCACGTCGGCTGCCTCCTCGCCAAACTTGTCACACCACTCCTTGTAGAGCTGCTCGTCGGTCTTGGGCGCTTTCTTCTGTGACGAATTAGTCAGTATACCGTTCTCACTCTCGGCTGACTACCCAAAGGAGGCACTCAAGACTTACGTGCTGTCTCGGCTTGAGATCAGTCGAGTTAATGGCATCATCGTGGAAGCCATTCCACTTCTCGAACTCCTCCTTGGCATGAGCGTGAGAGTCCTCAGAGTCCCACACCAGCATGTCCTTGGTGAATTCTACACCAATGGCTTGACAGTATTGCCTGAGTACACCCTCCGGATCATCAAGCATATCGTCAGCGTCCAGCACAGTGATTTCGACCTGACCAGGCTGCAGCTCAGCATTGTTCTGACCGGTAATCTTCGGTCCGACTAAACCCTCGTCCTTCAGATAGTCGAACACGCGACGGACCTCATCGTAGCCGGCCTCCTCTGGCATGAATGGTGTGAAGCCAGTACGCTCAACAAGTGGTGGAACGCAGCAGCGGTAATAGCTTGGAATCGAGGATCGTGGATGGCGGATAAGGAAGGTGAAGTGGAACTTCTCCAGGATCGCCCTTGGCATGACGGTAGGGTTGTTCTTCTCAGTGGAAGCACCATCATATGGGAACGGCGGACTCTTGGTCGGGCACTCCGCCCTCGCGGCGTCTCCTACCACGATGCCCGAATCGTGGTCGCTGCCGGAACCGTTCGAGGTTTCGTCAGCATCGGCGAAGATGGGAAGTCCATTTGTTCCGACGCCACGCTTGACTCTTGCAAGACTAGGAGCGATTCTGGCCTCTTGCTGGTTTGGAGGGAGAAGGTAGTGCGTAATGTCCTTGATGAAGACACGCTTGCCCTGGTTATGGTGAGCCAAGTTTTCGTGGTTATTCTGGGTCGCTGATGTAGTCGCTGGTCGAGTTTGTCGCTTTTTGGGCTTTGCAAGAGATGAAAGTGCAGTGGTGAGTACTTCAGTCGTGAGACATCCGAGTACATGTAATGCTCCCGCGCAGACAGGGTCCTCGGTCGCAACCCGATAGCGTGGCAGCGTCACACAAGCTTCCGAGGAATGTCTCGATATACCACGCAAACGGGAAAAAATACGATTGGCAAGGGGCTGATGACGTGCAGAAGCGAGCAATGCGATCGGGCAGGATCAAGGGAGTCAAACCTCTGCCGCCTCTCTCTCAATCCTATCCATGATGGTTTTGAACGTCGACTCGGCGAAGCCGCTCTTCTCGCGTGCTTCCTCGTCATTTTCGAATCGTGTGCCCATGCGCTCAGGGCCATAGTAGAATGCGTCGCCGAAAGGCTCGTGGATGGTCTGAATATCCTTGCGGCGGGTCATGAAGACCTTGCAAATGTCAGCAATCATTGCCTCTGAGCGCTTCCTGATTGCACTGACCCTCTCGAATGCTGTGCTGCATGCTCGCGGGTGCGTGGCGACGAACACAGGACGGTTCGACATTGTCGCTAGGTGTCGCTGCCGTTCAATGGCAGGGAACAAGGCTTTTTCTCAATGTCTTCTCGTGCCTTATGAGGCAGTCAACTTGATGTGGGGACCGATGATGAATAATGTGAGTATCGGTGTGAACGGTGAAAGTAAGATAGCAGTAGGGAAACACAGCACTCTTTGACGGTCAACGAGGTTGCAGGCAGTTTGTGAAGAAGTCTTTGTTGAAGATATCGGGGAAGTAGTGGTACGTAGGGATGATGATGACAAGGGACCAACAGAGACCGAGTTCCTACAGTGCCCGTGCAAGCGAACTATGTGCCGTCGAGCCCAGGACCACAGGTGCATGTACTAGTCCATATCTGTAATCTGTGAAGAAAAGCACGGCAGCGCCACTGGCGCGGAAATGCCTCGTGTGCGAACCCACCGGCTTAACAGGTTGAGGAAGGCGCTTGGGGACCCGGGGGGAAGGATTGGTGGTGAATTGGTGAGCTCTGGTCTCTGGTGAGAGACTGGTGAGAGTGAACGGGTCGAGCGGCCAGTAAGGTGTCATCCCTCGCAGTAGGTGCCGCTTCACATTGCCTGTTTCTCCCGCGCTGCCATCCATACACGTACATTCTAGGTACACAGTAGACACGGAAAGGTGTATACAGCTTTATCTAGGCACTCGCCCTATTCCCTCAGGCGTTCTGACTTTGGCAGCCCACGCTCAGCTGTGCGATAGAAGGTACATAGTCTGCCTCAGTCTGCAAAGACTTTGCCATTGAATGAGACGAAAGCTGGAACGCGGTCCATCCATCCACCGCATCCTTGCAAACGTAAGAAATGCCCCGCCAGGCCGCCCGCTGATCCCCCTCCCGGTTCAGGCACGCCAAGCGCATGGGATGCCGTCAGATGGCATGCACGGCATGGCTTCAGTCCAGTCTCCCTTGGTCCAGTCCAGTCCAGTCCAATCCAGCAAGCCCAGCCCTACCTCCTAGGCCCGCTGAGCAGTACAGCAGTACGAGCCACCACCACGCTGCAAGCTTCGGACAGACATGCCACACTGTGTCAGGAAGATGTAAATCTCACACACCTCACACGGCTAAACGCGGTAGCCAAGAACGGACTGTGGTGGTCGAGATAAGGATGCACACCAACTTCCATACCAACTGACCATGTGCTTTGCTCGCTCACAAGCACGCCTTCGACAATGCATCTGATTGAACGACCGCTTCGCGCCTTTGCTAATGAAGGTCACGGCCGAATTATTACCAGACACCTGGTTGAGAGGGCCGCGAGAAGCCAAAGCCAATGCAGGTCTGACTGGCTAGTCGCGTGATCAAAGGTCCGCCAACTGGCTGTACGTACTCCACTTGTATTGTAGGGCGCGACTTGAGCATCGAAGGCAACGACAGAGCGGAGGGACGTCTACAGTCATGGCCGCCGTCGCTTCAGCGAAGCGGCTCTGCACCAGACACTGTTGGGCCTACGCTTACCGAAGCGGCCATGGGGGAATTTAGCGCATAGACCGCAGGCCTCGACTTCGATATGGACGTCCAGAGCTTCTCAGCGCTTATACCATCGCTCAGAGAATGCGAGGCAAGGTCCCTTCCTATTGAGCATGGACCGCCATGGCGAGGCTCATGACCAAGAAAGCAACAATAACATAGCGGAGACTCACGAATTTGGCATCCCGTGCGTGTCTACTCTGGCGGCCATATCCGACTGCAATGATTATCAATCATCTGGTCGGCGTGCATGTTGCATTGCAGTTCGCATGATGTACTGCTATTCGTAGGATGTGTAGGATTCAATCTTGGGCCTCAGCGGAGCAATACCCCTGCACAATACACATCCATATTCCCATTGCCTTCTGACGTGCCCTGATGAAGAATGTGCTTGCTTTCTTGAACATCTTTACCATAGAGGGCAAGACCGCCACAATCGTCCACATGGCAGATCAAGAATGCCACAGACCTCCATGAGCGGCTAAGGCATGTGGCCAAGGCAAACCTCGTGCAGATAACGAGCGGCAGCTAGGAGGAGCATGTCCGATATCGCGGAGCACAAGAGTATAGCGCCGGATCCGGCCTTACCTAACCTCTATGGCAGACATTTGTGCTGCTCCACGAGAATATGTCGACTCGCGGATCCGTCCGAATAATTCAACAACGGACGCATAGGCTTCACTGGTGTAGTCCGTCAGCTCAAGTGCGTTGACGGTCCAGAATCATTCCAGGAACCTCGTTCAGTCAGAGCCAGCATTCGCACGACCGATGTAATGCTCGCTCACGCCAGCAGCGGCTTTCTCGTTACGAAGAGTTCCCCTTTCAGGCAGTGTCCAATTATTGACTCCCCACCCTGGAAATGTCAGATTGTTTCATCACATACCATGACCTTTATCGCACTTACACCATCTGCGAATCTTAGCACCCATAGTCTGACCTCTGAACTTCGTCGCGACATTCCAATGCCTCCCTGTATGCGTATCAGCAAGCTCTCCTTTCACACCGAAGGCGCGCGCGTACACCAAGCCACAATGAGCGTCCAGGCCATGCCTTGCACAAGCGGCATCAAGACTTGATCCTTAGCCGTCACATATGCGACCATCTTCCAGTCTTTCGCTTCGCTGATGCTCTTCAGGTAGCTCTGCTCAAAGCGGAGGTCTGGCAATTGCAGTTGTGTGGGCTTCTTCCATTGATCTTGCGGCGGGGGTCGCAGTATCGACAGTGGAATCTCGTCGTCGCCTATATCCTCGGCTTCAGACGTGACATCGGCCGAACGATCGATGGTGACGCGCTCTTTCGTGTCCATGGAGGTCGAGGGAGCGATGTCGCGTCGTCCTGGTGATCTGTTGATGGAAGCCGTCTGAATCGTTTCTGCCGCTTGTATGGCGACATCTTCGAGGCCGGGCATCATGAATCCGTCCCCGTAGGCGTTAGTGATGGGTTATGGATTGGATGTTTTGAGGATTGAGGGGATTGCGATGTTCGTTGTTTGAAGGCGTAGCTATCTTTCATGGACTGTGTTAGCCGACTTCCAATGATGACCTTCACTTATTCATGGCACGTGCGCCTGCCCCACATCGGCTCCCAGGATTTGGACTGCTGGAGAACAAGCTGATCATTGCATTATTCCCTTGTATCTCTCTTCCACCACTCTCCACGCACCCGTCAAGATGGGCAACGCAAATTCTCAGATGCTCGACAGCATCGTCAACGGCTCAAATTGTACGTTGCCCAAAGTCTCCAGCGCCCCGCTCCCATCGCACCGCTTCTCCCCGACGGGACACAACGCTGACCTCAGGCCACCACCACAGTCGACCGCGACGAAGTCGACCGATTACGCAAACGGTTCATGAAACTCGACAAGGTAAAAATGCTAGCAACAGAATCTCCGCAAGGAAAAAGCAGACCCCATCGTCCTGACGTGTGAGTGAAACCCAAAAAGGACAACTCCGGCACCATCGAACGCGATGAATTCCTCTCCCTGCCTCAGGTCTCCTCCAATCCGCTCGCCACCCGCATGATCGCCATCTTCGACGAGGACGGAGGCGGCGACGTGGACTTTCAGGAATTCGTCTCTGGCCTCTCGGCTTTCAGCTCCAAGGGCAACAAGGAGGAGAAATTGCGCTTCGCCTTCAAGGTCTACGACATTGACCGTGACGGCTACATCTCCAACGGCGAGCTCTTCATTGTGCTCAAGATGATGGTGGGGAGCAATCTGAAGGATCAGCAGTTGCAGCAGATCGTGGACAAGACGATCATGGAGGCGGATCTGGATCATGATGGGAAGATCAGCTTTGAGGAGTTCACGAAGATGGTGGAGAATACGGATGTTAGTATGAGCATGACATTGGGTGAGTATATATTGGAAGATGATGTTCCAGAGAACGGGCATGATTCTAACACTCTACAGACCAATTCTAGACCGTCTGAGATACCCGTGAGACGGAGGACATGCGGCGTTATGGAGTTGCCCAACATGAGGCACGGAACGAGTACAGTCTACGGCAGCATTTACACAGTAGCACTGGTGTTGAAGAATCACGAAAGCTCTTTGGCAGTGTTGCGAACATCTTCCTCCTTTTCCGACTTTCTAGGTGCTGGCCTGACCTGCAGACGGGCTTGTACTATACATTACATGCTGTGGTCGTGCCCTTAGGTGTTCTGGTCTTCTGAAATCCTTCAGCCCATACCTCCTCCGTACTAGTACTGCCGGCATCCACATACTCTCGAACAAGCAAAATTTTTGACCTTGCTCAGACTTCACTGGATCTCCGCCGTCCTATCGTCGGTCTCCTACTTCTCTGCTGTGCCGGCGTGGACTGTAACCTCTCGATGAAGGCACGCTGAAGCTGTGTGTGGCTGTTCTTCAGGAATCCCTTCACAAACCCGGCAAACGTCCTGTTACACCTGGCGTCGCTTACTATTTGGACAAACCATCCACCGCTCGTCATTTGTGCATGCGCCAGGTCCTTAGACTGAATGCGTTCCAATCGAGGTGCAGAGTCCTCTGGGATCGTCTCGAGCACGAGCCGCCAGTGATTTATTGACGTGAAGCCGCCCGGCGCATGCACTATGATATCGCAGCCGTCTGAGGTTGGCACGAAATCGGCAACGTACTTGACTCCTCCAGACCACAGTCTCTTTGGTATGAATGGTAGATCGTCCTCGACTTCGTAATGTAGCATTTGGTCTGAATCCTTGGTCTGCCCATTCTTTTGCGCTGGAGGTGGAATCGGCTTGCAACCGCGACAGTCGGGGCTCAGTCTGATCATCGTCTCGAAGTCGTGAAGGATCTTGAGGCCGGCTTCGACGTTGAGATTTGGTGGGAGGGCTGTAGCTGAGACATGTTGAAATTCTGTCTCGAACATGCCAACCATCTTCGTAGTAGGAAATCGTCGCGCGCGCGCGAGGGAGAGGAGATATATCTGCTTATTAGATGCGCGCAGCAAGAGACGCAGACGCAAGGAAGATGAATAAGCAAGGGCTGTGATGCTGTTCAGGATTGATCTTGCGGTTGGAGTTGAATGAGGCAGTGAACACCAGAGGAGCATTGACAGTCGTGCTGCCACCTGCCCGCTGCGAGGCATATCCAATGGCCAGCCATCGTCATAGGTGAAACGACCAGAAGGTTCAACCCGGCATCGCCGCAACTCATGTCTTCGTCATCTGCACGCTGATTTGGTAAAAGTCTGAGAGATCGAGAGCCGCTCAATCCGGGCGTGCCGGACCTCTCGATTCGGGAATCGGCGCTAGAGCGGCTCCTCCCGTGACCAGCGAAGCTTGTTTGAGTTTGTGTTGCGGTTGCCCTTCTCGTCCTCGCTCCTTCTTCACACAACATGTCACTGACGATGCACGTTGAGTGAATGAACAAGCGCGGGATGATTTTGGCGGTCTTGCAAACTCGACAACAACTTGAATGCTTGTGGGAACAGTTCATTCACGTCTGCCCAATCTTTGGTGCTCAAGCTGTAGATATCATTTGCATCAGATTGTGGATGATTACTGCACCGAGTGGTCATATCGTTGGCCGTACACTTCGTGGACTGAGAGCACGATGGCAGAAAATCGCCCATCTTGATGTGATCCGCCGGGTACGGTCTCAAGGCTCAGGAAAGAGACGCTCATCAGTTCCCTTTTCTTAGCCAAATCCTGAGAGGCATTTGTGCGTCTCGTGGCTGGCCAGCTGCTGCACATAGGTTTCCAGTTGCACCGACTTTCGACGCGGGAGCGTAAACTCCAGTCATGAGTAAGGGCGATGATGCCAAGCCATTAACATGTGATCGCAGTGAATCAAACGCCAGCATGCGAACCTGAAGATGATTGTCCGTGCGGCAGAACCTCACTTCAAGCAAGCAGCTTTGCACGACATATCAATGCACCAGAAGATCAACAGCGTGTTCCTTTTGGACAAGGCACTTTATCTCGAAACGTCGTCAACAGTGTAGCACAAATCTCGGAATCTCAGCCGCATCATCGAACAAAAACACCAGCTCCAAGATTACAACCATGTCATCCCTTACTATCGCATTGGACGACGTCACTAGAGAGCGCGAAGACGGAGATATCAAGGAAGAAGACAGTACCTCCCGAATTGCAGAGCTCAAGCTCTGGTTACGCGGCCTCATCATCAACCCTGAATACTTCACAACACCGCCTCTGCACGACATTGACGATCTCCACCAAGCTCTATATCTTGCCGCCGTTGAGATTGTTCAGCGCCTCGATCCGGAGCTCGAAGCGAGTATGAACATGGCTGGAGAACCAGAATACAACGTCCGCCTGGACGAAGATGATTTCTATGATACTCGCAAGATCGACGTCGAAGATCTGCGCAACATGGGTCTTGAAGGTGTGAAAAGGCTCACACGTGTGCAGACCTTACTTCTCCTAATGTTGGTCAAGGACGAGATCGAATGGCTCAGCGATGAGGCCAGGAGATTGGAGCTGCATTGCCGCAACGCCAGACAGTTGAGGCAGGCGAAGCTGAGGTCGAGTTTCGAATATCGACCTACCCCAAGGAAATCGAGAAATAAGAGTGAGAACTTCCAAAGCTTCCAGAACCAAATGATAACGCCGCGGCCGGTGAGCAGGGCGCCACAGATGGCGGCTCCTAAAGACGATGACCAAGAGATGCTGGACGTGGTCGAGAGTGTAGAGCAGCGAGGAGATGATGAAGTTCCACCTTCGCCTCAATAGGGTACAAGATAGACATCTAGGAGCAGAGTCGTGAGCCACCTGCTCCCAGCAATATGGCTCCGGCTACACTCCTGCAGTGCGAAACACCCTTTCGAAAAGAGAGCATTTCGTTCTCGCGAGCAGCTCTCGAGAAATGCAAATGGCATGTCTGTTGTTATCGACGGCACCCTGTCCAAGTCTCCAACCACCAACGAGACGTTATGCTGACGTACTCGATGGCTTAGATAGATGTCGATGTATCTTCCCGACCCTTGTCTGCACCAAACGCGGGCGAAAATGCACGCCTCGCAGTGACAACCGGATTTAGAGGCGAATGCGTCCGGAGACGGAGGAACTGGAGGTGACTGGGCTGCTCAGATCTACCAACCGACACATTGGCCCCATGTCTTTTCGGTGGAAGCCTTTCCGTGTCTCGTATTACCTTGCTGCACTTCTGTACATTTCCAGGCAGGCTATTGGAGAATGCGACTGACACGGACACAATGTACCATCATATTTTGCGGCATTGTCTCGCCGTATGACCTTCGAGCCGGTGAGGTGACGTTTTTAGCTGCGTTGTGAGAAGCCCGTTCACACCCATATATATATCAACTCGTCTGGCCTTCATGGCTGTGAGAAGTTGCAATTCAGAGAACACATTGCGCCCATTATCCTACAATTTCTCAAGTTGCATATCCCTCCAATTCACCACTTCAGCACCAAAAGTCGTCTAAACCAAGGTTCCTGCAAGTGCAGCTTTCCACGCCACGACGAACACAATGCCATCACAATCAGCAGACGACACCACGACCATGCGCGCCTGGCAATTCTCATCCACCGCTGGCGGACTTGACAAGAACCTCGCTCTCAACAAAGGCGTCCCCATCCCGAAACCAAAACCTGGGCAACATCTGGTGCGCGTGTTGGCTGTCGCCCTGAACCCGGCAGATTTCAAAGTCGTCGAAGTCGGATTGGTGCATCGTCTATTTGTGTCCAAGCCGGCGACTCCAGGCTACGACTTCGTCGGACGACTTGTGCTGCCAGCAGCAGGATCGGATCTCAAAGAAGGTCAACTGGTCTTTGGTGCCGCCGGTTCCTTCGTCGTTGGTGGCGCGCTCGCTGAGTATGCAGCTGTGCCGGCTGATAAGACTGTTCTGGTTACAGAAGGATTGGACATTGCTGACGCAGCTTCCATAACCATGGCTGGAATCACTGCCCATCAAACCATTGTGCCTTTCATTGAGAAGGGCGCGAAGGTCTTCATTAATGGTGGCTCTGGTGGTACTGGCAGCTGGGGCATTCAGCTCGCAAAGAAATATGGCGCACACGTTACTGTTTCTTGCTCGGCAGCCAACGCAGAGTACTGCAGGTCACTTGGAGCGGACGAGGTCTTGGACTATCGAGCATCACCATTAATAGGTCAGCTCCAGCACGCTGCTGAGGATCGGCCGTTCGACCATGTGGTGGACTTTGTGGGCTCTAATTTCGATCTGTACTGGCACATGCACACTTACACCACGCCTTCGGCACGGTTCGAGTATGTTGCCTTTGGGCCCAGCAGGGCTTCTCTCGGCTTCGTCTTCAAAGCCATGTTCCTACCAGCCTTCCTCGGCGGTGGGAAGAGGAAATTCGTTCTTCAGCCAGCGACAGAGAACAACGATCAAATAGCCGAGATCGCCAAAGACATCGTGGAGGGCAGACTTCAGAGCATCGTGAACAAGAAGTACAAGTTCGACGAAGCGGTGGAAGCGTACAGACTGGTGAAGAGCGGACGAGCCAGAGGAAAGGTCGTGGTCGAGATGGAGGGTTGAGGATGAGGCTTGAGGATGTGCATATTCGTACGACTACTTAGCATCGGCGGTTCGCGAACGGTATGTGACGGTGAAAGTATAAAGTAGCGACCTCGGCGATGTCTACATCTCTTGTTGTCATTGTTTTGGGAGTGGAGAAAGTGGATTGGTTGTGAGTAGTAGTTCACTAGGCAATGTTCCTTGTATAAGATTCCGTCTCTAATATACATATGTAATGTACCTTGACGGATACACGGAGCGGTATTATGCGAGAGAGGTCTGAGGCAGTCTCGATGGGCCCAGTATGGCTCGGTAGGAGTTAGAGCCGCCACCAGCTTGTGGAGGAGAGGAAGGTTGTCGTCGCATGGTCTGGCTTTTCGTTGTCGAGGTCTGTTGATCAGCAGGTATGAGCCAACTGTTCTCCAGCATCATCAATCTGACGTGATGCCAGCTTCGATAGCGATCGCGGCTGGATGCTGTCGTGAGGCTGCGCCTCCTTTTGTGTCAGTGGACATTTTCGCAAGTCCGGATGGGTACAGAAAGCAAATACCCGATTGAGAGCTCGGATCTCTCCAGCAGAGTACGCGGGCAAGCGGGCGAATCGGTGTTGCCACATGCGTCGTGCTACCGTAGGCAGCTGGTGAATTATTAGGCTTTGCTTTAGCCAAAATTGCGAATGTCGCTCCGACGTCAAGCTGCATCACGTATGGAAGGGGCATGGTTGGCTAGCGGCTAAGCTGCGTGGGATACTGGGAGGTTACCGTTGCGTAGTAAGTTACGTAGGTGTATTGCTATCATTGTTCCGGCGTCCTCTTGCTGTGATGTGAGTCTCGACCGAGAAAGACGACCTCATCAACCAACGAACACCACCAGCCTCACCAGAAGGATCCACGAAAGGAGCAGCATGTCATCCTCCGACGGGACGGCAGCGGCATCAGCGTACGTGATGACATCCCTTGCCCTTGCCCTTGCACCGGAAGGAGTGTACATGTATTTCCCCTCAATTCCATGATCCCAGGAACACGTGGAGGCAATTCGAGCGAGATGGGCGAGACGACGCTGCAGTGCCACCTCGCCTGTGCTTGTGCCTGCTATCCGCCATCAGTCGCAATTCAGGAGGAGCGAGCGACCGCGTGGCGCACGCAGAACATCTCAACGTCTATGATAAGAGCTAACAGCATCTTCATATAGTGACGCTGCTCACAAGCGCTCCAAGTCGACTGTTTCGCGCGTACTGTCGAGGATCCAGAGTCACCGCGGCGACACTCCTACTACGTTGCAGAGCACCACCACTGAGTCGAGCCAAACACAGTCACCAGATAGCGAGATAATGGCAAGCCCTGTGGATGGCTCCAATGGCGCCTTCCTCTCTCCAAACCGCACCTCGCTTCACTCTAGCCATCGTCCGCACCTGTCAACCACCATGTCTAATGCGCAAGTCCCCACGAGCAGCGCAATGTCACCCGCGAAGGACATCTCCGTGAGCCCAAGCTCTGCGGCACAAGGTGCATCAATCGAGCAGAGCGTGCGGCTGTTCAAGGTGTTCGAGGCATTGCGAAGTGGAGACACTGCAGCGATCGCGAAGGCAACGAGGGGTGACGGTGAGAGGTTGGAAGGCACAACGATCATACACTTGGCAATACAATGTGCAGAGCAACCGGTCATTGAATACGTGCTCTCTCAGTCAGGAGCAGACGTGAATGCGAAGGACAGAGACGGCAACACACCTCTGCTTCTAGCGGCATCGTTAGGACGTGCTCCGGTGGTGAAGTTGCTACTGGAACAGAAAGACATCAATGACTCTGCTGCAAATTACCAAGGGAAGACTGCATTGGATGTGGCGAGGAGCCCTGACATCTTCCAACAGCTGCAGTTGGCCCGATCAGTCTACATCGACAGCAAGATGCGACAGGTCCACCAACTGGTTTCTTCGGGTGATTATGCGGGTTTGGAGAAGCTCCTCAACGATACACGAGTGAAGACTACGATGGACATCAACGGACCTGAGCTCGCCACCGAGACCACCACGGCTGCAGACGGCGGCACCTTACTCCACGAGGCTGCGCGCAAGAAGGACTTAAAATTGGCGCAGCTATTGCTACTCAACGGTGCTGACCCATTCCGCCGTGATCGCAAAGGAAAGCTGCCTCAAGATGTTACCAAGGACGATCGCACCCGCGCAATCTTGAAGAGGTCGCCAGCTGCAGCCGCTGCGCAGAGAAGCATTCAGGAGAAGACTATATTAGGCGATGCAGGTCAAGCGATCGCCACTGGCGAAGGAGGCCCCGGCAGCAAAGAGAGCAGGGAGATCAAGGGATATCTCAAGAAGTGGACGAACTATACCTCCGGCTACAAGTTGCGCTGGTTCGTGCTTGAGGATGGTGTGCTTTCGTATTACAAGCACCAAGACGACGCAGGAAGCGCTTGCCGAGGAGCAATCAACATGCGCATCGCCCGTCTACAAATGGACCCTAAGGATAAACTGCATTTTGAGATTCACGGCAAGAGCTCAGTCAGGTACGACTTGAAAGCGAATCACCAGGTCGAGGCAAAGCGATGGTTCTGGGCACTCAACAACGCTATACAGTGGGCAAAGGATGAGGCAAAGGAAGAACAGAAGCGGGAGCAGCAAGAAGCTTCCGCTCGTCACGTGCAGCTCGAGAGACTCAAGACGCGAGAGACCGACGTTGTGCACGATGGGGGATCCCTGAAGCCAGGAGGCACGAGTGTGGGCACTACTCCAGGAGGATCTATCTATCAGAGCCATGGAGATCAGCTCAGCAGATACGAGGCGAGTGACACGGACGCCGCCTCCGGTAATTTGAGATATATCAGCCGAACAAATACAGCTACAAACATCGACGGAGACATCGACGATGAAGACGACTACGGCGACGATGCTAGCAGTCACGAGGTCCGACCAGCAAACAAAGACGCATTCAGCATTACGGCGCAGTCTGCAAAACTTCAATTGGATCTTTTGGAACAGGTTTCTTCGGCGCTGCAGGCTGAGAAGCTCAAGAACCCAGACATGACTCTTGGGAACTCCACAGTCGTGCAAGCTCTGTCCTCGTATGAGACAGCCGTCGGCAACCTCAAAGGCTTGTTGATGGACTTATTGCGAATCTCGCGAGACCACGAAGCATACTGGCAATACCGCCTGGAACGTGAACAGAATATTCGGCGCCTGTGGGAAGACTCCATGGCGAAGGTAGCGAGAGACCAAGAAGAGCTCGAGACCCGCTTCGGCGAGTCTGAAGATAAGCGAAAGCGTACCAAGCGAGCGCTCAAAGAAGCATTGGAAGGTCAATTGCCTTCCGCGACGGGTACTCCACAGCCAGTGAATGGCGAGCAAAGCAGCAAACCTTTGCTTGAGGTGCCGGTGGATATCTTTACCGCCCGTAGGCGAACGACTATCGCTGAATTGACAAATAATGAGGTTTCCGATGACGAAAGCGAGCAGGAAGAGGAGTTCTTCGATGCTGTGGATGCTGGAGAGGTCGAGGTCTTTGACACCCTACCAAGCCCGCCCCTAAAGTCGGCAGAAGCAGAAAAGAAAAATACGATACACGTCAACGTCACTGACATCGAAGCTGAACGTGAACGCAAACACATGGAGATTCGGAAGAGCTACAGGGGCTATGAGGATGGTATAAGGAAGAAGCTGAAATTGGACGCAGATAACAGGCCAAAAGTTGGACTTTGGGTAAGTCCTCCACAGTATCTATATCTCGTGTATCATGCTGACACATTCGCAGGGTATTCTGAAGTCGATGATCGGCAAAGATATGACGAAGATGACACTGCCTGTCTCCTTCAATGAACCAACTTCGCTCATGTATCGTGCTGTCGAGGACATGGAGTATACCGAGCTACTGGACATTGCTGCCGACCGCCTTGACTCTAGCGAGCGTCTTGTATATGTGGCTGGTTTCGCCGGATCCATCTACGCTAGCACTATTGGCCGGGTGGCCAAACCCTTCAACCCGCTCCTAGGAGAGACATTCGAGTATGTCCGACCAGATCTACAGTACAGATACCTCATAGAGCAGGTTTCGCATCATCCGCCTGTTGGTGCTGCGTGGGCGGAGAGTCCCAAGTGGACATACTACGGCGAATCAGCCGTCAAATCAAAGTTTTACGGCAAATCATTCGAATTCAATCCACTAGGAACCTGGTTCCTGCACCTGCGTCCTGCGAATGGAGATCCGGAAGAAGTGTACACATGGAAGAAGATCACATCCAGTGTCGTCGGTATCATCACCGGTAATCCGGTCGTGGACAACTATGGACCTATGGAAGTCAAGAATTGGACGACTGGCGAGGTCTGCCACCTCGACTTCAAGCCGAAGGGGTGGAAGGCGAGCTCCGCCTTTCAGGTCAGTGGTCGTGTTGTCGATGCACTTGGTGATACAAAGTGGAGCATGGGTGGACGCTGGAACGACAAGATCTATGCCAGACACACGCCTGGCTATGAGGCCAAGGTAGAGGGCCCCTCGGATGTTGATGGCAAGAGCTTGTCATCCGACAAGGCCTTCCTTGTCTGGGAAGCACATTACCGGCCGCCCCCTGGCGAGATTCCTTTCAACATCACCCCTTTTGTGGTCACATTCAACGATTTGCCCGACCGACTGAGGCCGATGGTCGCGCCGACCGACTCCCGTCTACGACCTGATCAGCGAGCCATGGAAGAAGGAGAGTATGATTTCGCCGCCACAGAAAAGAATCGCGTGGAGGAAGGTCAGAGAGCCCGACGAAGGATTCGTGAGGCCAAAGGTGAAGAGTTTGAGCCTCGTTGGTTCAAGAAAGCCAAGCATCCAGTCACTGGCGAAGATTATTATGATTTCACCCACCGGTATTGGAATGTTAGAAACGAGGTCGCGGATGGCAAGAAGACCTGGAATGACGAAGGACTGGAGGAGATTTTCTAGACGATGAGCAACCATCATGTTAGCTCGAGTTGGTAGTCTACTGCTTTGACCAGACGATGATATGAGTGAGTAGAAAGTAGAGTTGGCAGATGTTGTGGTGTCACATGTCAATGTCTTAGATCCTTGGTTGTGACGTACGTCATCTTGTGTTCAGCAGATGGCGTATGAAGCTTTGGTCCTGCACTCCAGGTTCCAGATCATCGTGCGTCACCAACGTGCAACGATATTTGTTTCAGATGGACAATGCAATGCCAGGACTTGCGAGAAAGCTTTTCATCTTCGCGGCAGTCGACGGCTTGTTTCTTCAACCAGTCACAAGCTTCAGAGAAAGCAACGCCGGCGGCATACGAATCGAGTATGGCTCTAATCGCATCGTGCCGACGTCCTCGAAAGATGAAGGTGTGGGAATAGGACTGGAGGTGTACGGGATCGTTGGTTTCCTAAACCTTGTGACTACCAGCTACCTAGTCTCGGTCACGCGGCGTGAAGAGGCCGCATCAATACGGGGGAAGCCAGTGTACAAGGTGACAGATGTTACCTTGATTCCGTTGAAGAGCAAGGAAGAAGCAGAAAAGGCCATATCGGCAGCACAGAGACTTCTCAAGCATGAAGCGCAACTGGCGTATGGCGAGGGGCAAGAGGAGGATGTTGGCGACGCCTTAGAGACCGC
The DNA here is from genome assembly GCA_002785985.1 of Microcyclosporella mali. Classification (NCBI taxonomy): domain Eukaryota; kingdom Fungi; phylum Ascomycota; class Dothideomycetes; order Mycosphaerellales; family Mycosphaerellaceae; genus Microcyclosporella; species Microcyclosporella mali. The sequence continues at coordinate 633,591 of NHNU01000002.1, read as the reverse complement.
TTCAGTTGCGTCTGTGGACACTGTGGATGATGAGAGTGCGAGCCCAAAGACACAGCCTGAGGACGAAGCGAAAGCACTGGAACCGCCGAAGAAGAACACCACGTTCGTGAAAGACGTATTGCAGGATAGGGGGAAATACGGACGTTTTGCAACGAAGTGGTTCAGTAGGAATGGTTCGAAGGAGAGTGCGAGGAGACAATCAGGACTACCTACAGAAGAGGAGGGCGAGGCTGAAGGCTTGACCAAAGAGCAGAGTCGGCAGATGGATCAGGCTTTACCGAACGACGAGCAAGCAGCACAAAAGGAATCGAACTCGAAACCAGAAGCCACGAAAGCAGATACGAACACACAAACAGCGTCCAGTAAGGTTGACACAAGGCAAAGTGCCATTGAATATCTCGCACCCAGGATCTTGAGGAGCGCGAGATTATACTTCTCCAGCAGCGGTTTCTACTATTCGTACGATCTCGACATCTCCAGCTCCCTGGCAGATCAAGAATCCTCAACTTCGACGCCGCTCTGGAGGCGCTTTAATAGACTATACTTCTGGAATCGGCATCTCATGAATCCGTTCATATCCGCCGGACAGGATTCACTGGTACTACCGTTGCTACAGGGATTCATCGGGCAAAGATCGTTCACGATTGCTGAGAAGGTGGGACAGAAGAGCGATGCTATTGTGGAAGCTTCTCAACAACCAAAAGAGACAGTTGCAGCACCGACACCCAATGTGGAGGCTTCAGTATCGAATGAACTGACTGCGACCACACATGATCTGCTTCTAACTCTGATCTCTCGACGATCAACAAAGCGCGCTGGACTGAGATACTTACGTCGCGGTGTCGACGATGAAGGAGCTGTCGCGAATAACGTCGAAACAGAGCAGATACTGTCGGCCAAGGACTGGACGGAATCACAAAGGACTTTCTCCCTGGTGCAGATAAGAGGCTCCATGCCGATGTTCTTCTCGCAGAGCCCGTACAGTTTCAAACCAGTGCCTGTCTTCTTTGGATCTGAGTCGACGAACCAGGCGGCGTTCAAGAAACACTTCCAGGGTGTTATGCAGCGCTATGGTGGAGTTCAGTGCGTCTCGCTTGTTGACAAGAAGCCTCCGGAGAACACGATCGGAGAGCTATATGAGAAGCACGCGAACATATTGAACGAGAATGGTGGCGTCGACGGCAAGCAGATCGGGTTCGAATGGTTCGATTTCCACGGTATATGTAAGGGCATGAAGTTTGAGAATGTGCAGATCCTGCTGGACACACTCGAGCAACAGCTCGACAAATTCGGGTGGAATGAGAAACAAGGGAACACGGTCTCGCGGCGACAGAACGGAGTCCTCCGAACGAATTGCATGGATTGCCTAGACAGGACGAATGTGGTGCAGTCTGCAGTGGCAGGCTGGGCATTGCAACAACAACTGGCTGAGCTGGGACTGGAAATCGACCTCAAGAGTGATCCGAAGACACAGTGGTTCAATGGCCTCTGGGCAGATAATGGAGACGCCTGCTCGAAGCAATATGCTGGTACTTCTGCACTGAAAGGTGACTTCACTCGGACTCGAAAGCGGAACTTGACTGGTGCACTATTCGATTTCTCGTTGACCCTCAACCGCTACTACAACAATATCTTCGGCGATTACTTCTTGCAGGCCAATATCGATTATTATCTTGGGAACGCGGGACCGACGGTATTCGACGATTTTGAGACTGACATGATGACTCAGGACTATGCCCTAGATATGCGGAGTATCCGACAGAATGCCATTGACACGTGCATCAAGATTGTGCTCGAGGACCCTAAGGAAGATTTGCTGAGTGGATGGACGCTGAGTTGTCCCGCCCAGAGCAATACAGTGAAGACGATGCCTTTCGAGGAGTGCGTGGTCCTGTTGACCGATGCAGCGCTTTACTCCTGTCGTTTTGACTGGGATACGGAAAAGGTCGGCTCCTTCGAGCGAGTCGATCTCAGGGATATCACGGCAATCTGGAGAGGTGCATATATCACCAGTGCGCTGGGAGGGACGCATGTGGACGAGAAGAGGAACGTGGGTTTCGCTCTGCGGTACAACTCGAAAGGTCCGTCAACTGTCCGCACGAATACGAGGAGTCTGTCTGTTGCTCAGGGAGCCGAAGGGCATCAAGAAAAGAAAGAGCCCATCACGACGAAGAAAGAAGACATTTCTCGGCTCTTGGCGTTCAAGGCATTGCCCCCAAAAGCTGTGGCGACGAAGGATGACGATCACGATCTGTCGAATATGAGCGAGAGTGAGACGATCAAGCTTGTGACTGGGGAGATTCAGCAAGCAATGGCGAAAGCATGGACGAAGGAGACAGGATTCCAGCATGTTGAGGTTGACAAGGCGCCAGAGGTGGAAGAGAAGGATGTGGTCAGTGTGGCGGAAGCGAAGAAGAGCACGACTTACGTCGAGAGTTTGGGATACTCGCTGAAGAAATTGGTTTGGTCTTGAACACTGGTCTGGGGAGGGTGGGGCGAGGCGTTGGGAGGCTTCGGAGACCCAGGCGAGCACATGATACCCACTGGCAATAATAACGGCAATTTCATATCACGTTAAGCACGACGCAATTCAAGAAAGCCTAGTATTCTAGGTTGAGAACAAGGCCATACACTTCGAGGCAGAGATCGAACTTCGCTTCCAGGGATCTGCACTGCGTCAGCATTCGCATTCTTCTCGGTGACAACGACTTTCATGTTTTCTGCCGGTATGCTCCTCTGCATGCAGTGCAGAAGGTTGATTGTGGTGATGCCCTGGCGAGCGAAGAACAGAGTCCTAGTAATGGTCTCGGACGACTGTTTGCCTACTCCCTTTTGCTTTCTTACCGCTGCTGAAATGCCAATACTCGGCTTCTTTCTTTTGAGCCAAAGAAGGTTTCTTGGACTTGATGGATGGCAGCGTATTGGAGTCTGCGTAGAGAAAAGCTGGCACGTAGGCCTTCGGTGCCTCGCTTGGAGGCTCATGTTTCGGGGTGTAGAGAGATCTCTAGAACATTATCGATCATTCTCGTTGTTTGCGCAAGAAGTGAATCTGCAGCTCGACGCGAATTGCCTGCTCTCGTTGAGCGGCAGCAGGGATTTGCCTGCTCTATAATGCATTTGAGGTGCAGTCGACTTGATGCGCATCAACCTTGTTGCACCGTGGTAGGCTGCTGACGAAAAATGCGACAGCTCTTGCAGGCTACTACAGAAGAGAAGTGCTCCTAGAAAGCGGAACGTGGTGTGGGAAGCTGCCGTTTCGTAAAGCGCTATAACAATGCTATTTTCTGCATAGAGATCTCGACGGGCGCCGATATGGCTCGTTCGTGAAGCTCTCCGCTACAAACAGCAGATTGTCTCTATCGACCCTGTCAGCCATGATTCAGCGACCGGGCTGGAGTCGAAAGAAAGCTACCTCACAATGATATGTAAAGAGACCGTTGATGACAAGCAGACCATCGGTTCGCTATTCGGTAAACGATCACCAGACCCACCACCTCATCTGCGGAAGCCCGTTGGATTCGCCTTTCACTCTTGCAAGACCCTTCCTGGGACAAATACTGCGACTTCCTTCTACGTTCGCCCTTGTCCTTCCCAAATCGCAGTGCGCTGGCTGCGTGACTAACTTCAGCTTCCCGGCCTTGCTTCTTTCTCTACACATAACCCATATTTCCTCTGCTCGCAATACTTGCCATGCATTGGCTTCTGAATTATACTCCTCCCACACAAGCACATCGTTGAACCATAGCCCGCGACATTCGCCGTAGATCTGTCGACTGATAGCAAAGAAGGCCGGTTGTGTGTAAAGTACTGCATGTCGGGATTCTCTGCGCCGTTCTTGGATTTCCAAGTGCATCGCGAGCAGGAAGATTTTGTTCCTCAACTCGCCAGGCAAGCGAAGGAGACATGACTGTGAGTTTTGCAGCGCCAGAATGTGTTTCCGGACCGTCTCGATGTGCGATTTTATGGTTTCCAGGTCCGCGAAGGACAAGCTATTGAGGTTCTCGATGTCACGACTCGGTAATACATGGCCAGAGACATCCATGGTTCTGTAGCTAGGCTTTGCAGTATGATGTTGGGGAGTTCAAGTCGTCAACAAATGTATGTTAATCATAAGTTAACGTAGTCAATGCGCCATCAAGGTGTTCGAAGTATCAGGCACATCATACTAGGTCGGCCATCAATGTTGCGACCCTGGTCAAGCCAAAGGCCGAGATTGCAGCGTCAAGTCAGAGCGGCCCACTCCATATATGGGGTGAGTGGAGTTGTGGAGTCACTGCGGCTGACAGGATCTCGGAGCTCTGCTCTCGGCCGCAAGGAGCAAACGCTCCAATGCTTATGTGCTGGGGGCAGGCATCGAAGCGCGGTATCTATATTTGATCTCTTCTGCATGCAACACAGTAAGCACGCTGGGATAGCAGGGAGTGGTCCAGAGCGCCAGACAAGTGTTTGAGTCACCAGTCTGAAATCTGACCGAGTGAATCAAGCGACAAGCTACTCAGAAACCCAACGCAAGCAATGTGGCTCAAGGCAACATTTCAGCGTATCGTGCGAAGCTGGTCCACATAGGTCTTGGGATGTTGAACCTCGTGAGGCCATCTACGACCATGGCAAGAGAGATTGATGATGCGACCTGGTGAGTGCGACCTTTGCGCAGTCTGCTCCAACTCCATATTCGTTGGCTGGCCGATAGTTCCGACACGAGACTGAGGAACCACACCGGTTCGTGGCTTCAGTCCACTGGTCCGAATTCTCGCCTGCAGGGATGGGCCTTCCTCAAATGCCAATAATCCGAACTTCCGCGGGTCTGGTGTAGGCGGCTGTGAGGCGTACACACTCGGCGTGGGCATGCTGGTAAGCGACCCCGAGACGAATTCTTGGGTGGCCATTTGAAGAGGTCTTGGTTTCCTGCGAAACGCGTGGGCGACTGAGCGTTGAAGGCAGACTCCGCTCGACTGCTTTCCGATCCTATCTTCTCGTTCTCCAGCCGGTATCTCGACATTTGCCGAAGGACTCGGAGGATTCTTCGAAAACCGCGTGTCTCTCAGAATACCATAATCGTTGAGCGCAGAGGCGCCACTTGGAGGGAGGACCGGCACTTGGTCCTCTGCGTCGGCAGGAGGGAGAAGTGGCTCAGCTGTGCCAATACACGAACGCACTGCCTCTGTTGGAAACTGCCATGGAGCTGGCGTGCCTGACCAGTTCCGCATCTGTAGTCGTCGGTCGTCATCGAGATTACGGTGAGAGGTAGAACCTGCGGATGGCGCCGGGGTCGGTAAGCAGACGATGGAGAGGACCTGATCATTGACTCTTGGGCCTGGCAATTGTTCTTGGAGTTCTTGGACTGCTATCGATTTTGCTAGGGACTCGAAGATACGGGTCATGCTATCGTCCGAGGGTTAATGTAAGAGCGGCAAGAATAGCTTGTAAGTCGAATCAGAGAGAGTAAAGGTCGTTTGGAAAAAAGAAAGGCTCTGTGAGTGTAATGATCGAAAGATCGAAAGACGAGGCTGTGCTATGTCGGCATACGCTACGGATTCTGTTAAGAAGCATGTCAATGACAGCGAGCAACTTATTGATAAAGCCCATTGAAGTGGCAACAAGTGATTCTAGGGTCTCTGCTATACCTCCTGGTGACAGGCTTGCCGAGACTGTTCTTGCCAGCATGCAGAGCTAGAAGCACTAATGAGTGTCGATACGCGGTCAACATGGTGTCGTAGAATCGAGACATCTGTCAAAGTATTACATGCGTGTCTCAAGTGTGATGTCAGGCGTATGAGCTCGAATCGCATTATCGTCGTCTCATGAGACAGCAAGAAGATGTGTGATGAAGGATGGACGTGGTGTCCTTGGTATTGTAGAGACGTGTATCATGGCACAGAGAAGTCCCAGAAAAACGCGCGAGAAGTGCTGTAGGATATGGTTGCCTTAGGCCTCCATTGAATTTGCCCCGCGAAACTGAATTGAGTCACTATTGTTTCCCAAGAACTTCTGCCCGCACGCGACATACACTCCATCTCAACTCCGCCTCACCTTTTTTCCACACACATATCGCACAGGCGGACCCAACACTCTTACCAGCAGAACCCCTCTACCACCACCACCATGTCGCTCACAAATTGTCGCTTCTATGAGGAAAAGTACCCCGAAATCGACTCGTTCGTTATGGTCAACGTCAAGCAAATTGCAGAAATGGGCGCCTACGTCAAGCTGCTCGAATACGACAATATCGACGGCATGATCCTGCTCTCCGAACTGTCGCGAAGACGTATCCGTTCCATCCAGAAGCTCATTCGCGTCGGGCGCAACGAGGTCGTCGTGGTACTGCGTGTGGACAAGGAGAAGGGCTACATCGATCTGAGCAAGCGACGAGTCTCGCCCGAGGACATCATCAAGTGCGAGGAGCGGTACAACAAGAGCAAGATGGTCCACAGTATTATGCGCCACGTCGCCGAGAAGACCAGCACGCCCATCGAAGAGCTGTACCAGGACATCGGCTGGCCGCTCAACAAGAAGTATGGCCATGCCGTGGATGCTTTCAAACTGTCCATTACCAACCCGGATGTGTGGAACGAGGTTACCTTCAAGAGCGATGTGATCCGCGATGAGCTGCATTCTTACATTGGCAAGCGACTCACTCCCCAGCCCACAAAGGTGCGCGCGGATGTGGAGGTCACATGTTTCGGCTACGAGGGTATCGATGCGGTCAAGGCGGCACTGAGAAAGGCAGAAGAGAAGAATACGGTTGAGACACAGGTCAAGGTGAAGCTCGTCAGTCCGCCGCTGTACGTGCTCACCAGCCAGACTATCGACAAGAACAACGGCATCGAGGTCTTGACCGAGGCTATCAAGGAGATTGACAGCTCGATCCGTGCTGCGAATGGAAGCTGCGTGGTCAAAATGGCGCCTAAGGCTGTCACAGAGAATGATGATGCTGAATTGCAAGCTCTGATGGACCGCAGAGAAAAGGAAAACCAGGAAATCTCTGGAGATGAGGACGATAGTGAGAGTGACGAGGGCATCGTGGCCGCCAACGATTGAGATGGCATTACGTAGGAGTCTGGCGTTGCGGCACTGAGGGCATTATCTCTGGCATAGAGCAGCGTGAATCAAAAAGCCGCCTTCTTGGCAAGGAAAGATACGAATGATCATAACATGACCAGAAGACAACATTCGAATCCGTCCACAGGAACAACTGCCATATTCGCTTTGCAATCACGCAACGCCTGCCATGCTGACGCTTACCACTCATGATATATTGGAGGCCATCAGAAATTCTTTCATACCTGCAAAATTATCAGCTACCATCCTATCGAAGCTTCCCTTCTTGAGCGTCTCCTCTACAATTGCACACCTTCTTGTTCCCCTTCACCCACTGTGGCGCTTTCGCCACTTCGGGTTGACTCGCAGTCTCAGAACATCTATTATAGCATCATAGAAGGCCCGACCATTCAGTGCGGCAAGCGAGTACTTTCCACTCCGGCTCTTGTCCCTGATCGTTGTCGCCACGCCTCGACCAAACCTCTCGCGATAGCGTGCACCGGGCTGCACAGTCTCACAAGTATTCTGCAGCAATTCAGGAAGATCTCCGCCATGGGCAGCATTGGTCACGTGGTATTCGCCAGGAGTGTAGACGGATTTGCCGAGCATGCAGTTTAGGAGGTCTGTGTCGGAGAGCTTGGTGAGGCCGGGAGCGTAGCCTCTCTCATCCGCGGGGGCATTTTTCTGGATGCAGAATTGTTGATCAAGGTCGAGCCGACGTCGCAAATAGGATTGGTCGAACTCTAGGTGTCTGGAGAGTCGGGTCATCATACAGGGCAGCGTCAGATTGCTGATGCTGATAGCTTGAAATCCGCCGCCTACGCTGGTATGGGCATCTCAAGCCCTCTTGGCAGTGGACGATCTGTTCGATATTCTCGCGAGTCCTGGAAACGAGAGCTTGGCATAGACGGGTTATGTTGGTTGGAGCGGCAAGATCGCCTTGCTCGCCAGCTCCGAGGATTAGTGGATGTATCCATTGTCGCTAATGACCCGAGTGCTATCAATTGCTAGGATCAGTCTCTTCGTCGTGTCGCCTTGCTATGTTTCGCTTTTACAGCGTCTCGATCAATCTCGCGAGTCCAGATCTTGCATTCGATCAGAGACATGGCACGAGTTGTTCAGAGACATGAACAGTCACGCCCTGTCATATACCGTCGCTTTATCACACTAGGGCCTCATTGCTCAGCCATGTGGTTTAGTATCACTTCGTCTCATTCGCAATTATCTGCAAGAGGCAATATGGCTTGCAATGTGGGACTGTAGACTGGCTGAGGCAACGTCACGACGGTCTCCTCGCCTAGTGGCGTCTCGGATAACAGCTGAAGTACCAGCCCTTTTCATGAGCATCGGTGTCCATGTCGTATGGCTAATTGGAAGATGCATCCTCGCAGCGTGCGTTGTGGCGTTTTGCTTGAGAAGAAATGAAGTCGTCGTTGTAAGCCCCAGCCATCAAGGTGCAACCATCAATGTCACACACCATGCCGGAATTCTTCATCAACTTGATCGTCGACAGTGCTTTGCGAGCGACAACATAACAGCGCTGTCTGAACTCTGCAACGATGACACATGAAACAGTCTATTACTGTAAGTGCAGTGCAGGCGAGGAGGCACCCACATGTCTGAGACACTTGCTGACCCTGTCCGCCTTGCTTTCAGCTCGACCCCGTACTTACGGAAAGGGCTCCCGAGGATGGTAAGACACCCAGTGTGAAGACCGAGTTCCATGAGCTCATCTATCTACAGTCGTGTCACCGGGGACAAAAAGAAGTCCGGAGTGATTCGCAAATATGGCCTCAACATGTCTCGCCAAGCGTTCCGTGAGAAGGCAGAAGACATTGGATTTCACAAAGTAAGAGGGCTTTGTGCTCCTGGAACTTCAATCAAACTGACGGCGAAATCCTCAGTACCGATAATTGCTTCGTAAGAGACCTGATGCACGACGGCCACAAGCGCGATGGCGGCTCATGAGACGCAGATTGTTGTGTCGATTGATGCCGCATTTGGGATCGTGCTCGCAGCTGCCGAACGATCATGCTCTATGGAGTACAAATCATCCGCAGATTCCAGTAGCCAGGAATGATCTGGCGTTCATTTGGTTGATGTGAATAGCAAGTTCGCCAATCGCTGTTCAAAAAATGCTCCCTTCAAAAAGCAGAATATCCTTTGATCCATAGAAATGCGATATTCACGAGCAGGCTCGGCACCGCAAACCATAAGTCCAATTCTATGACACTGTAGACCCAGAGTGTCCCCAGAGGCGGCGCTTGCTTCATGACAGCAAAGTAACCATGCATATTTCCGGCGTGTATGAGGTAGCAACCCGATACGACTGCTGTAGCGAAGAACAGCAGCTGTCTTGTGAGCCAAAAGCTTTTCGCCAGTTGCGATCGGAGCATGTAAATCACCAGGAACAAAATGGGGAAGACAGTGCTCGAACGTTGGAGAACGGCGTTCCATCGGATCTCTTGCGCATACTGATTGTAGACCAGCACGTCTAGGGTGAAGTGAAACATTGTCAGACAAACAGACCAGAATATAGCATCGCCAACGGGTCCAAGGGGTTCGCTGTCGCCAAGGCCGACGTCGAGGATATTGCCACTCTCGCCGCGAGGAAAGCCATCCTCGTACTTATGATCAAATGGCTGACCCTTCTCGAGAAGTTCCTTTTTCTCGTCGTAGACGTCCAGTAGTGTTTTGCGCTGAGGCTTGGAACGATCCGGTTGAGCCAATTTCAGTTTTGGTGCGTTCTTCGGAGGCTCGATTGGTCTGCCGCTCTCTTTTGCAGCTGCTCGTCTCTCCCGGCGATTCTTGGGTTTTTCTTCGTCGGCCATGATGGTTTGAGATGGTGATGACGATGAAGATCAACGGACAGAAAGAAGTGTGAAATGTGTCGTACCTAGAGATCGTAATGCTAAATATATACTAGCGCGGCAGAGGCGCCGGCGTCGCTGGCGCAACGCTCGTATGGAAGTCACTCCTGTCCCCTCGTCCCTTGGCTTTGAAGAAAGCCTTACACACATGTACACACTCGCTTTCACGATCAACCCATCGACTCGCTGACACGGACCGCATTCCATACGGCAGACACCTCTGCTATCTCTACGCTCGTTACGCCTCCGTCTTTCACTACCCGGGACCGCCTGCCTCCTGCCCTTGCGCGCCGCCCGCGCCTGTCCTTCTTACATTCGCCTTCACGATGGGCTTCGGCGACTTCACGTCAATATGCGCAAAGACGCCACTACCATTATGCCCACTCATTGGCCCCCGATCGCCTATCACTGGCTCTCATTTCACTCAGGCCGACTGCTATGCGCGGTCCATTGAGCTCGCCAACACAATTATCTTCGAAGGCGCTGCTGGCTTTGCCCACATCCTGGCCTTGTTGATGACAGTCATCATGATCCTGCACGTCAGGAGTAAATTCACAGCAGTTGGTACGACAAGATTGGAAACAAAAAGAAAGAGGTGATTGTGGGTGCTGACAAGGATACAGGCCGAAAGGAAATCACATCGTTCTTCTATGCGTATGCCCTCTTGACCATGTGTTCTCTGGTCATCGACTGCGGTGTTGTCCCTCCAGCGAGCAGCGCCTATCCGTACTTCGTTGCTGTGCAATGCGGTCTCGTCTCCGCGACCTGTATCTGTCTGATGATCAACGGATTTGTCGGATTCCAACTGTACGAGGACGGCACAACCCTCTCCGTCTGGCTGCTCCGAACTTGCAGCTTGGCTATGTTCCTCATATCCTTCGCCGTCGCGCTTTTGACGTTCAAGGGCTGGGGAGGATTGGGGCCAGAGAACACAACTGGCCTATTTGTGGTCGTGTACATCTTCAGCGCCATCTTCTTGTTTGTATACGTGGTCATGCAGATCTTGCTAGTCCTTGGTACTCTGGAGGAAAGATGGCCTATGTGGCACATTGCTTTTGGCGTTCTCTCATTCGTCATCAGCCAAGTGTTGCTCTATGCCCTCAGCAAGACGATTTGCGAGAATGTCGAGCATTACTTGGATGGTCTGTTCTTCGCGACACTTCTCAATCTTTTGGCGGTCATGATGGTCTACAAGGTGAGTCTAATAAGAAAGATATATCATAGGGGAAGCAGCGGCGCTGATGTGTCACAGTACTGGGATTCGATCACAAAGGAAGACTTGGAATTCTCCGTGGGCCAAAGACAAAACAACTGGGAGGTCAAAGATGTGGCCCCATACGACGACTACGACAAACGAAACACAGTCTACCAAGACAGCGACTACGGCAGCTTGGCTCACTTCGCTCAGGGAGGTCAGCGACGTGGCTCCGAGTCTGTATATTGAAACATTTTCGAATCTGGCGTTTGCATTTTGTAACCATGTTGGGATTGTTACGTGGCGTAGGCGAAGGATAAACAGCGACAGAGAATCAGCTCTAATACGAATTAATGGTAGAATCATCTCAGCATGTCTTCAAGACTGGCTCCATCTTAAAATCCCTTTTGCTTGACCAAATCATTGATGACCATGTACCTCGAAATGCCGATCCAACCCCATCTAAACCATCGCATTTGGCTTTTATGCGCTGTGGTCATTGCCAGCTGCGCCTTCCTGACATCCGTTGGATAGCTCACTGCTAGTAGAGGCGTCGGGAACTCTCCCTTCTCCTTCCTTCTGAACAGACAGCTCGCTATCGTCATAACTGAGTCGAGCACACTGCTGTATTTCCGGAATACATTGGTCGAAGTCAACGTGTACAGCTTGACAGGACATTCCCACCCCGCGCGACCCTGCATCATGCCCGTGAGAAAGGCAATGGCTCCGTGATAGAGCGACTTGTGATTCGGATGCCCCGACACACCGCCCCGGTCGAAAGTGAGAATCGCATCGATCTGAGCCTTGGGCGCAGCAGCAGCAGCAGCATTCGTCTTCGAGGCAGCAGCGAGTAGTTCCGGCGCGAAATACTTCGTGAGCGTCTGTGCGATGAGTTTCGCATCCCACGTCGCCGTCATCGAGTCCGGGAAATTCTTCGCGTCTTCGATGACGACGACGTGCTCGGAGGAGCGAAGACCCAGCACGAGCGCGGATTTGGCCAGTTCTTCTTTGCGGATGTGGCCGAGGCCGTCGGCGTCGCCGCTGCTGAAGCACAGGATGACGACCTGGTTGCCGAGCTCAGGGCGCGTGAGAGCGCGCAGCGTGGGCGCGAAGAACATGGCTTCGTCGTCGGGGTGCGCGATGAGGAGGCATATTCGCTTGCCGGTCAGGATGGGGAAGGTTCTGGTCATGAAGGCCGTGAAGATCCATAGGGCGCTGATGAAGAGGGGGATTTGGGCGAGGGGGAGCCAGTTCATTTTTTCTTTATATTCTCAAAATTGGTCTTGTCTTCGTGGTTTTACGGCTGGGCTTTCACTCCCTGGAAGATGTGGTTTGTTCGGGCCATATGATTTTGATCGGTGTTGCGCACTCGACAGAAAAGTCTGGTTCGCGGTGACGACGAGGTTTGTACTAAAGTGTCGACGCTCGGACAAGCGGCAGATTTGAGCCGGTATAATCATTATGGCACGGTTGCAATATGAGTATTGGTAAAGGATAGACATACAACTGATACGCATAATGCGCAAGAGACAGCCACGACAAGTGTACGATAAGTGAGAGAAATGATGTGTACAGGGGATATAATGGTTCAACTCAATGTATTCTTGTTACGTTCATCCTTCCTTTCCCATAAACTCAACACAATGTATCGCATACCATGACGAGCAGGGACGATCTAGCTCCATGTCTCTCGGATGGCCAAGCGACTGCCCGCAAGACGGTGTAATTGGGGATTGGCGTGTTGACTGTCTCTGACTGCATTCCACTTCTAAAGACAGGCTCCGTGGTGTCGTTCATCGGCTTCCTTTGCCGTCGGCTCGAGAATTGATGTTTTCTTGTTCATCGATACGGCCGCTGGAAGGTGGTCCCAGATGCGAATTCTTCAGTAGTCTTCAGGATTCAGACGGCCTGCAGAATTGCAAAGAAGCTCTCACAGCGATCGGGAGGCATGAAATCAGCGAGGGTGTTGCATGGTTTGGTTTCATCTGCTGACTTTCGCTACTATATTAATTTTGCAGCCCGATCCGCCGCAATTTCGCACATTGCCTTCAACATATCAGCTCAGAATCAGGTATGATGGTCACCCAAGACTTACCCTTATCGCCGTAGCTCTTTCAGTTTTGATATCACTACTGTCAATCCTTTCACGCATATCACGCATGATTACAGGCCGACTGCGTCCATTGACAAAGACCACATAGATCAGTCCTGGGAACTTCTGTTCGTACTCCTCATTGAGTGCGCGGAGCTTCTCTGTTTCTTCCGCGCTGCCCTGAAGTTGCGCTTGTTCAGATTGCGACTGCGCGCTCTCGACCTTCTTGGCCCCAAGCCTAGGATGAGACCCTAGAATACTCTCCAACCATTTCGTATCCGAGACGGAAGGAGACTCGGAAAGCTCTGTGAGTTGTAGTCCCACAGCAGCAATCAGGTCTGGATAGGACTCGGATTGCCTCTCGTGCAGCAGAGGCACTGATAAAGTGTGAAGTTGAGTGCTCGGCTCGAAGAGGAGATCTAGTAGAGCCGCTCGCTCTTCGGCGGGTAGGGACTGAACAGAAGTGATTGGTGGGAGAGCTGCGGACGACGCCATTGTTGCAGAAAGTTTTGGCGCAAATTGCGAGACAGAGTTCAGATGAAGAAACGTTCTCTTCTCGCGCACGATTGGGGATCGCAAATTGGGATTTGAAACGAACGAATGGAGAGATGCCGAGGCAGATTTATGGAGAGGACGGACTAGAAGAGGGTTTTCCCTGCAGGAGTGACGCAGCAGCAATCTATTCACACGTTGCTGGCAGCAAAGCAGATCGGACGGCGCCTGCCGAAGAATGGTTCTGGCACTCTCGGTAGGGATGCCGGACCAGGGATCAAGCAAACAGGGACGACGACAAGGCTGACACGCAGGCCGCCGAGGAGGTGAGGGGTGCTGGCTGTCACTGCTGTGGGCAACATACAAGGAAGACCATCGATGAGGATGATTGCGGCGAACTCCTTCTGTTCTTACGATACCACATCTGGTATACATGTACATATGTGGACAGCTTGTTTCGGAAGTGGCAGGACGCTATATGCATGGACATGCATGCCTGCTGGCTTTTCCGAGTGGCTTGCTGCCCGCGCAGGAATGCCGAATCGTCTGGTACAGCATCGTGTTGTCCGGCTTGGGGCCCAACGACCTGGACATATATGTATGGTATGCTTGTACACATGGCTGTCATGGATGATGACGATAGCAGCAGATGCGAGATTGGATGTCCGCTCGACGACATTTATTGGCAACGCCGCCAATCATCGCCTGAGTTACCTGTGCTTCTGCGATCATCATTCTGAGATAGTCGTCTCGAGATTCGAGGACTTGAAGTGGAGAGTGAGGTTTTTAGCGAGATGTCTCAGAGTGTTGCAGGGTCAATCATATATGGGCTCTGCCCTCACACATAACTGAACGACAATCATCATGGTCACATCGCCCGCTCCCCCTCATATCGTTGCGCGCACTGCAGCGACCTGTCTGATAGCGTGTATGGACCGGAATAGGGTAATTGCACTGCGGTCTGATGAACGGACCGCCTGCTGCGTGCGGCTGAGAGGGCCGTTGCGGCAGCCCGAACAGGAGGCAATGGTGAGATGGGTAAGGGAGGGAGAGCACACACCATCATCATCATCATCATCATAATCATCATCATCATCGTCAACGCCGGCAACAAGCAATTCCTCCTCCCCGCCTACCATTGCCACCCAATCATTGCTATTCATCATTGGCTGCGCAGCGGCAAGCCAGCAGTGGTAGGTAGCTCTAGTGGCACAGTAGACTGCACCTCTAGCGCTGCCTAGCAGGAGACAGCAGCACAGTGCAGGAGGGAGACGTGGGAGAGTAGCAGATGTCAAGCCGCTCATCATTCTGTAGCTAGGCAGCGCCTCTGCAACTCTATCTCGACCAGACGCCAACGCCAACATGCCAACTCTCGCCAGCACCACCACTACCTCCTACCACCACTCACCGCGCCTTGACGCTGTCGCACGACATCTTGTTGCACCCTCACCTCCGCTCTCACCTCACCTCACCTCACCTCTACCTCTACCTCCACCCCGTCGCCCGTCTTTATCCCCCGCATACCCACATACCGCCCACGTCGCCGACCTGCCGGCCGTAGCTCACTTCGCCCATGGAACGCCCGCGCGACCACTACCCGAGGAACACCGATCCGCTGCCCGTTCGCCGTCTGTAGTGTAGGGGTCGGAAAGACAACGACTGCCCTCCGACAGGCCCTCCCGATCGCGCCCTCGTCATGTCCCTCAATGGCCTCGACGCGCCACATCTCCTCGACGCATATCAGACGGCCGTCGCCGAGCCTGCTGGTTGGTGGGTTGCGCATACATAAAACCCCGTCGTCGCTCATATGCCCGCGATAGCTGATAGCAGTCCCGCAGGTTCCTGCTCAAGTACACCTCCCGCGACGCGATAGATATTCTGGAACGCGGCAAGAATGGCGTCGTCGAGGCTCGCAATGCTATCAGGGACTACACCGAGGCTTCGCCGCTGTATGGCTTGATCATCTATCGCAGGCGCAAGATCATCATCAAGTACCTCCCCGACGACACCTCGCGCTTGCTCAAAGGTGCGTACTGCCACCACCATTTTGGATCCCATAAGAGTTGTTTACTGAGACATTGCGATAGCACGCACGGCTGTCCACTTTCAAGCTGTCCTCGAGCGCTTCACTCCGTATGAGACCGTTTTGGAGATTTCCTCCGCCGATGCCCTGAACGACACATCGCTCGCTGCCTCGTTCCAGCTGCACACAGCATCCACATCCCCCTCGCCCTCCACCCATCGATTAGACGAGATTCGCGAAGATGGCGAGGACAGCGGACCGAGTGCTCTGGGCCAGCCCTCAAGCGTCAGTAGCTCGTCAGGCAATTCGTCTGCGGCACAGAGATACAAATCCGAGCGAAGAATAGATCACTTGAAGCGTAAGGGAGACTCGACGGAGAGGTCTCCGTCGCCATTGCGAGCTGGAGAAGTTTCACGAGCGCTGCAGCAAGATCCAACACCTCCACCACTACCGCCCAAGTCGAAACCGTCCGTGTCACAATATCTGGTGCATGAAGAACAAGGACAAACGTCCGTCACCCGACTGGAGTCGCCTCTGTCGACCAGGTCTATGACGGAAGACGGATTGTCTGTTGCATCAACCGTAAGCGGAGAATCGACTGCAAGGGCAGCAAATATATCTGATTCGGCTTCACAAACAACTTTGGACGCAGGAGAGTCTCTCAAAGTACCAGATTCACCAATTTCGCCTGAGAGTGCGAAGCAGAGATTCTCGAGGACTGTCAGCCCGCTTGACCGCGAACTTCCAGAACTGCCATCGGTGCAGCGCACGAGTTTCGATCAAGCCGGGAGCGGTGCGATCAGGCATCAAACCACTAACACTTCCCTTGACGATCCGTACGATTTGAGCAAGTACGACGAATGGTTCAAACCGAAGGTCAAGCTAGGTCCGAGACCTGTCAACGCTCCTGAAAACAAGAACCGAACTGCGGGCGCGAGGAGAGTGTCGGCATTGCCTGCCAATTTCAAGCCGGCGACGAAAAAGCAGGAGCCGTCCCCGCTATCATCTTATGTGCCAAAAAGCTCTGCTCCTGCTGCACCTGCTGCTGCAGCTACTCCAGCAGCGGCACCCTTGGTCGCCTCGTTCAACTATGCGCCGCCTCCTATCCCAGATACACCCGAGTATGATCCACGACCAGTTTCTCGCGGGAGTGTGAAGTCGACGCCTTCACACAAGTCGACAATGATGACACCAGACAAGTTGCGGTTGATGAAAGCGATTGAGCACAGAAAAAAGCAGATGCGGAAATCTAGAGAGCAGCAGTCCATGAAACCTCCAATTCCGGACGATGTGCCTGAGGTGCCGGGAATACCAGCCCAGGAAACCCAGCAGGACTCCTCGGAACTCAAGTCCGAGCACACAACTGGCGATAAGGGACAACCACAATCCATTAAACCAGACTCTGGAATTGATCTGCACGATGAGAGAGAACCAGAGCACGAGGAACAAGCTCTTGAACAGCCGTCAACTATCTCGAATCCACAGCCCGAGCCAGGGAAGCCGTCTGCACCGGGTCAGGCTTTGAAAGAGAATCTTGCGTCCCAATCCTCCAGAGCCGATGTTCATAAGAAGGAGGTGACGGCTGCCGGAAACGTATCAAAGAGCATGCTGGTGGACCCGTCTTCAGTCTCTAGAGAACAACAAGCCACCATGAGCAACCGTCCCAGCGCACCAAAGCAGAGCGTGCCCACAATAGTTATGGCGGATGGGTCCCGACCTCTGACACCTGGAGACCAAAGTGAGAATACAGCAGACGCTGCTACGCTTGCAGAACTTGAGGATCACATGGGGAATGACCAAGCTGCAAGTGACGCGTTAGAGGCGCCCACATCGCCTAGGCGACAGAACAGTGACCTGGCCAAACGAAGAAGAGGTTTTGTGGAGCCTCTTCAGATTGAGGTCAGCTCTGGCAATCCTGACGATTTCGCATCCGATGATGACGACTTTCTCGACGAGCTGCAGGACGCCACCTTCCAGGAAGCAAAGCCCATGGCCGTCACGCGATCGCCCATCAACACGACATTCCCTGGCCGTAGGCCTAGCGCAGATACAGTAGCCTCTGTGAGGTCTGTCACCATCACAAGAAACGCATCCTTTGACAAGCTCTCCAAGTTACCGGACCATATTTCGCCGGAGCCAATGCAGAGTCAAAGGTCTTCGGCAACGATCACTCCACCATCGGAGATCGAGAAGAACGATCCCCTACCAGCTATGTCGCGCAATGTCTCCTCGGGGATCTCCAAACGTATACAGCTTCTAACCGAGATGACAAATCGCGAGAACAGTCATGGACCATACTATGTGCCGTCGCGACCACTGACACCCGAATACTCACCTCATACTTTCATCCAGCAAGATCAAAAATTCAGAAAGCCAAACGCCAGGCCACGACCTACGTCTTTCCGGAGGCAGAGCAACCGCAATTCCCAAAGCACGATCACGACTACGGTGACTCCCACGAACGAAAATGCCCCAGTGTGGAGTATACAGCATGATCCTTCAACTCACAGGAATTCTGTGTCTGTGACGGCTCGCATCGTGCGGCCAAATGTAATCGACGAGTTGAACGGTGAAGCAGAAGCTGTACAACACTCTGTTGCATCATCCACTGAACAAGCGGGTCCAGATATGGCCGATTTTCCCACTCTGGATTCGACCGTGTCGCACACCAACGTGCCTTCCCCAGCACCGTCCCCGACAACATCACGCTTCTCTGCGGACTTCCGAACATTGCATTCGGCAACGAGCCGTCTCGGACGGCACAGGCAGAACTCGTCGCCTGTCGTTGATGAATTCTCACCTCCCTCACTCGCTTCACCCGACGACACTCATAAGGAGGGTGGCAGGACGAGTCGATTCTTCAAGCGGTTCAGTAATTTTGGTGGAGGTAGAAGGAAAAGTGGCGCACATCAATCTGCCCCAAGTAATGCGAGCATCACGAGCTTTGCGACAATCATAGGCGAAGAGGACAGTGCTGCGGTCGTCAACCACCACAACAACAACAAGGCTTCACAGCGTATGAGCGTGGCTTCTGATACTCCACCTGCGGTAGTCGTTGGTGATCTGAACGTCCAGTTCCCAGATTCTCTCGTAGGTTTTCGACACGACAACTTATGTATGGAAGACTGACATAATACTACAGCTGTGGAAACGACGAATTGTCACCATAGATGAAGCAGGGTACCTACAATTTGCGATAGCTCATGCCATGGAGATCCACAAGGGAGTCGCGCAGAAGCGCTACCCACTGAGAGACTTCTGCGCGCCCTATGCGCCAGATCTCGACAGCCAGGAACTCGCACACTCCGTGGTCTTAGAGCTCCATGATGGTACGGCCTTACAGGCGGCGTGCGAAGATGCTATGACACAACGCCAAGTCCTACACCTGCTAAGGACCTATTGGAAAGCACATTCTGCATAAACTGGAACACTGGCATTGGATTACGGACTGAAACATACTAAATCTTTCCTTTGGGATGCTGATACCCCGGTCTGGCTATAGGCAGCGTTGTTTCTCTTATTCTTCCTGAAGGGAATAGTGAGCGTTCCTGACGCCAGTCCTTCTTTTCTCTGTTGTTATCCAACAAATCTTTCGACTTGTCTGGATTTAATGTCTCTATTACTATAGCTGTTACAGGAAGCTCTCATAGTGTGTATATAACAGGGAGAAAGGGGCTACAGCAGGGCAGGAGGATGAAAAGGCATTCTAGCGTTTATTGAACTGTACCATAATCACGGTCACGACACAAGGAGGGAGAAAGCATAGCCAATATGGAGTAATTGAGGCCATTGGTCTCGTAATCAGACTTGCTTGTCATTCCTTCATTTCTTGCTGATAAGTTGCAATCATCAGCAGTTTTACCTACGCCTCTGCGGCATGAGGATATGCACGCCATACCCATTCCGTGGTGCATGATAATCACTACTCGCAGCCTTCGCTACAATTGAACGCCATTTCGCCACGCTTGAACGCACAAAACATGTCTCTCATCACTGCTAGGAACAGTATCCCTGTTGTCCGACCTGGGCTCCTATGCCATGTCGGGATCTGGCAGCCACATCATCATCTCTTTATCCGCACTGGCCAGCAAATTATGCCTCGGGTTGTATGCGACCACCTTGGCTGGCCTCTGGCTTGGTAGGTCTGCTGTTGGATCCAACACTGGTATTCCTCGGTCCTTGACCTGCGGTGCCTCTGTGTCCCAGACAACTAATCCTGTCTGACTTGCGTTTCCACCTATCACGTATCTTCCATCGGGGGAGCAGCAGGCAGAGGATTGGACGTATGAAGGCGTGTTTGACTCCGAGGAGAGTGGTGAGGGAAGACTGTCGCCCGGAGCAGGGTGCGAGGGGTCGCCGCCGGCGGGTCTGCGGAGATAGTGTTGCAAGTCCCCGTTGAAGGCATCTAGGAGATAATGGCCAGGTCCCTGGGTAGTGACCAGCAGCCATTTACCATTGTTACTGAACTCGATGCCCGTCCAGCCCTCTCCTGCTCGCTGACCGCGCGGTGCAAGCTTCTGCTCCATTTCCAGGAGATCAAAGGTCGCAAATGGCGGCTTGTCGTAGTTGCGTAGATCGTACAGACACACGGTAGAGGCCGGCGGACTGGCGATGGCAATGACGCTGGCGCTTGGATCGTAGGCTGAGAGCCACGGCGACTCGAAATTGAGCTGGCCCTGCGCGTTTGGAGAGCGACAATCCCATAGCTTGACGGTGTTGTCCAAGCTCGAGCTCATGAACTGATCGTTACTAGGATTCAGGGACAAGCTCGTCACACGACCGGTGTGGCCTCGAAAGTACCGAATGAAGCTGTTGTCGTGCATCGACAGGTAGCGAATGCCATCGTCGACCTTGGTCGAGGCGTAGAGGATGGATGTGCTGTGGTGTGTGAAGCGCGCCAGTGCACTGCCGTACTTCTGCGATTTCAGCTCTTTTGCGTGCGCGCCGGCTTTGGTATTGTAGAGCTGCACGGTGTCGTCGGTGCGTGAGAGGAGTAGGAATTCGCCGCTGTCGTCGAAGTCGATGGACGTGAAGGCGCTGCCTCCGCTGGCTTTGAACAGTCGTGTGGGCCGAAAGGTCGAGACGACGTCGGATACCTTGGCTACCTGTGGGCCGGGCGCTTCGACCATGCTTTTTGACGGTTCAAGGGGAGTCCAGGAGTGGGTGGAGTGATTGTCATGGGAGATGAGGTGTAGTAATCAAGCAGGATCCGAGACATGCCATGAAAGTCGCATATGAAAGCGCGTGTCGAGATGGTCCGTGAAGCGCGGGTCCGTGCGCATGTAGGGCTGCTCAACCTCCTCGAGCGTTCCACCTCGCGTCTTCGTTCTCATTCTCGTCCTCCTCCTAATCTGCGCCGTCTCGCCGAACCTCTACGATCGTCAAACGTAGCTCGTTCTCTCTGTAGACCGCCCACTGCGATGGTCTTCCTCGAGCTCTATTCAAAGGCTTCTACGCCTCGCCATATCTTCGTCCACTCGTCCAGTGCTGTGCGAGTGTCTGACTTTGCCATGGAGAAATACAGCGCCCTCTCCGTCCCATCATATCATGACTCGGCTTTACGCTTATGGGGCTCTGACGCTTGATAATGCAAATCATTTCGCAAGCCACAAAAGCCATGGATGTGGATTTCGTTTCTGACAATCTTGAACACATCAGCAGGGGCACTGTGTACGATCATGGGTCGAGGCACATTCGATATCTGTCAACTGCATTGCTTCTTAACTCTCACATTGTCCGAGGACATACAAAATAACCAATACCAGAGTTGCGCTGGAGGCCAAAGTCTGCATTCTGCCTCGGACTGACCACTTTGTTTCGCATTCTCTCCCTCTGTAAAGCTGAGATCAAACATGCTCTCACAATGATGTCTCCGCTGCGAAAGTGTTTCCCTATCTGGACCGCGCTGAACCACTACCAGGGAACTATACAACCATCAAAGTCTATCTCCGCTCCATCGTATGCGCCACAAGTCGCTTCTTGTCTTTCGACGACAGACGAAGCGAAGGATTGACTGCCGATCTCGTGTATTCGAAAAATTTCTCTCGCATGCAGCCTGCTGGTTGTTGGCCTGACCCAATAGTCTTTTTGCTCGGCAGCGGCAGCGACCTTTCCATCCTTTGAGGGAGAACTGATCGCGAGAATTCTTCCGAGAATGCTGACAGGGGATTCCTTCATAGTCCTAAGCTCGTACTTGTAAAAGAAAGAGTTTTGCTCATACACGGAAATGCTGTAGGGATCTGGCATGGCATCCGGATCAGGGTCCATGACTTGAGCCAATCCTGAATTGGATGCACAGAGCGCAGCCATGGCCGTAGACATCCTCTTGAAGTATTCGTCACGATTTCTGTACCCATTCTTCCTGTCATAAAAAAATGCAGCGCATTTCATTACTTTCAATATTAGTTTTGTCGTAATATTGTGGGTCCCAGATCGACTTCAATTCATGTCAGCAGCGAAATTCCAAACCGACCAATACTTACCCAAATTGTGATAAGTGTGTTGGCATCTGCGTATGGCCTTGCGTACACACCTTGCTCGTTGGTGTAAAAGAGACATTTGTCCCGTTGAGGCCTGCGGCATACGTTGTCCAAGAACCACTGTTACATAAACATTAGTGTCAGAAACCCCTCCGATCTTGTACTCATCTAACCTGTTGATCGAACATATCTATCTTCCAGCAGTTACTGAGGTCGCCCACTGGATCCTGGTCGAAATCGCTGGATGCTGCTTCTGTGGCTGTAAAGAAAGACATAAGCATGCCTAACACTATTTGCACAAGGAAGGAGGCCAGCATGGTTCAAGTGGTCGATTGAGCAGTAGGAGTTGGGTTTACCTCTGAGCAAAGTCCGCATTTTTGATCTGTAGGCCGGGGCCCCGGTAAAAGCCCCAGCACAGACGGCCATGGCGCCCTCAGCCACATCCTAATGTGTATGGAAGACTGTCGAGACTAAGCGCCGCTATCATACAGCATGCAATTTCCAGCCTGACGGGAGCGTCGAGAGCTGCCTTTTCAGGGGTGAGGTCGTGTTGGTTTTGTCCGTACGACTTGCCACGACCATTCACAGGCAACGTGAAGGATCTTGCCCAGGCCTGGCTTTCAAGACATCTGCTGCAGCGTAGGTGATACTATCCGCGCCTCTTGTTTCACAAACATGGCAGCGCTTCTGGAGTCAGACTTCGGCGATACCTTCGAGCTCGTACGGTCCCGGTGAACGTCAATGGAAGGTTTAGAGTTTCGCACTATGAAGCGAACCTCAGTTGCGAGACGTCGAGCATAGGCTTGCGCAGACATCAGTAGCAGAAATTTCGAGGGGTTGCGAAGGATGCTCCGTATCTGCTCTGTGAGAGGTTATCTGTGATGTCAATGATCTCAGGAGTCATACACGCGTCGTCGAATGGGTCACTAGAGAGATCCATGTCTTCTGCCCACTTGCAAAGGTACTCAAGAATCACGTGTGATGCAACGTGCATATGCACCAACACAGCCGTAGCTGATGGCATGTGAAGCATATTGGCGCCATGTCAACACCAACTGAACATGCTTTGTGGTTTACATTTCGATCTTGCGAGCCCTGCTGAACTGTGCCGCAGGTGCCGCAGCATTGCCCCACAAGTTCCTCGGCTGGACAGTGAGCGTACTGTCACGAGCGATGTCCCAAAAATTAGGATGGACAGCCAATGTTGGTGGCACTCGCGGCAAGGCAGCGGCTTGAAGGTGACTGAACAACTTCATGTGGTGTTGCATGGTATAGGTCATGAGCAAGGGAGATGGAGTGGGAGAATGCCTGCCACTAGAGGGATCACGACTGTGCGCCATACTCGTTGCGGACTAGCTGGCCGGAGAGAGTGCACACAGCACTACATGTAAGCCGCCGACTTCACTTCAACTCCTCCCAACAACTTCTTCTTACTTTGCCCCACCAACAACCCACGCCTCCCCTCGTGTCCGACTCATGAGCAGTCGCGCCGCAAAGTCCTTGTATTTGCGCACAAGATATGGCTTCGCGCCTCAAGCGAATTGAGCACTGTAGTTGTACCCAGGTGCCAATATACCTGCTTCGACATCTTTGCCCACGAAAGGAACATGCTTGTCACTATACACAAGAAGGACACTTCTGCGTACAGCGCTAGTGGACTGCATGAAACGAAGAGACAGTAGAAGACGCCATGATAGTCCACATGCCCTTCATGCCCTCCAGTCGAGATCTCTAGCCACCAGTGATGGTCAGTGCTCCTCAGGGATGCCACGCATGAAAATCACAACAGATTGCGGCCCAGCACTACATGGTGGTAGCGGCGCCACACGCACAAGCTGAAACCGAGGGTCGTGACCTGATGACTGTCAAGCATTAGCGCTTATAGGATGAAGAAGGGGGAAGGCCAGAACCCGCTCCTTGGTGTGGTTCTGTACTGTCCTCACTCCTCGAATTCCGCTTGCTGATCTCGCTGTGTCCTGTAAGGCTCCATAAGACGAACAATTATTCAATGATTCTGCCACAAACAACCCCTTCTCGGCAGTCAGAGCCTGCGATCAACCACGGCCATGTCAATCTCTACGCAGTCATGCTGCAGAGTGCTTGCTTTCGTTCTTCTCCTACTCCCCATAGTGTCTTCTGTTAGGCCTAATCGCACTCCCCTAGATCTAGCAGCGGCAGACCTGCTCAGGCGAAGCATCATACCTCGCTCATTCCCACCCGACTTGCAACTCAAAGTTCTTTGTGTGGGTGACTCTATGTAAGTCTTCGATCTCTGTTTGCAACTAGAATACTGACCAGTCCTCAGCACTGTCGGAATAGGGGACTCTTTCCCCGATGGCGGACACAATGGCTATCGCCTCGATCTGTACAATATGCTCACTTCTGCTGGCGTCAGTGCCCAGTTCATTGGGACGCAGTCTAGCGGTACGAATAATCCTCAACCCCTTCACGAAGGCTATGGCTGGCGAGCCATCAACAACATCTCCGATTATCTTCACAGCAACGGCATTCTCGGCCAGCAGCCAAACCTGGTGTTATTACATGCTGGTACCAACGACAACGACCTTCCGCAGACTTCAGATGATCCTTTGATTACATTCGCCAATGCGCCCAATCGGCTTGGTGAGCTTATTGATTACATTCTCTGCAACGATCCCAATGCCGTCGTACTTGTCGCCAAGCTGATTCAGAACAAATACGATCAAGCGCAAACAAATGCCTTCAACGACGCAGTACCTAAGGTAGTCGGCGAAAGATACATGAAGGGCTACAAAGTTCGTGTAGTAGACATGTCTATGATCGGGGGAAGCGAAATTGCTGATGCTTTGCACCCCAACGATGATGGTTACAGTGATATGGCCAACCGATGGTACTCTGCAATCATGGGAATACCGGTCTCTTGGTGGACCACATCATCATCCTCAGGGCAACCTTCATTTGGTGGACCGCTCGTAACATGCGCACGAGACTCAATCTCTTTCCAACCAGCTATTGACGGCCAGCCCGTTGCTCCTGGCTACCATGTCGAAGATGATGCCGCTGCTCCGCCTTCACAGCCTGAAGCTCGAGGCGATGTCTTTTCGCCTGGATGGAGCGATGACGGTGTTATCGCGATCGGGACAGGTCTTCTTGGTTCTGGTGTATTCTTCGCAGATCTAGACGGCGATGGACGCAACGACTACATATGGGCCAACTACAGCACCGGCGCCGAGGGCTCAATTCACGCTTGGCTTAACGGCGGCACAAGTGTCTGGAACGCTGTCAACAATGGCGATTCGATTACCTGGGGCTTGCCTGGAACCACGTATATCGAGCTAGCAGATCTGACCGGAGATAAGTGAGCGGATTACATTCTGATAGTGGATGGTCAATTCAAGATCTGGGAGAACAAAGGACCTGTAGGTCAAGTCTGGAATTGGAACCACATGGCAAATGCTGAAAATCAATTGAACTAGTAGGTCGACCTCCTATGAACAGAGTGTAGTGCTGACAGACGGTAGTATCTTCGAGAACAGCGCACCGTTCCATTACTTTGCCGACATGAATGGTGATGGCTTTGCGGATCTGATAGTATACAATCCTGACGGCGTTCTCGACATCTATTTTAACCAAGGTCCGGCTGATGATGGTGCGCTGGGTTGGACACAATGTCGAAACATCGGCATCGCTACTGGTAAACTCATCTTTACTGATATTGATGGTGATGGTGGGTCGAACTTCTTCTTAGATTGAAATTGGCTGACACATGTGTAATGTAGGCGTTGCGGATTATGTCTCCATGGACGAAGATGGAGGCTTATCCGGCTGGATCAACAAGAAAGGTTCAGAAGCCTGCGACGTTTCTTGGGTTCCAATCAATGGTCGTGGTCCAAAGTCTCTAGCTCTAGGAGCCGGGGCTCCTGCGAGTCAGGTCAGATTGGCAGACTTCACGGGCGACAAGCGGGCCGATTACTTGGTTGTGGCTGAAGATGATGGAGCCGTTCACTTATATCCCAACACAGGCAGTACTCATCCCCCAGACAGCAACGGCATAGGGGGCTATGCAGCTGCGGTCAGACTTAACGATATGGACGGAGATGGCAGAGACGACTATGTATCGGTTACCAATTACTCCGGTATCGCTGTATGGCTCAATGGAGGTCAAGGAGTGGAAGACAGCTGGGTTTGGAATGAACAGGCGACTGGCCATGTTATTGCCCTCGGTTATTCGGGAGCTACCAGACATGAAGTGCATCTCGCAGATATGAACGCCGATGGCCGCGATGACTATCTCATAGTTGAGGCCGATACTGGCGCCCTGCATTGCTACCTCAATTATGGACCGACTTCTGGGTCCTGGTCATGGAATATCATGGGAGAGATAGCTATCGGCGTAGGTGGAGTGGGGGCTGGCGTCCGGTTGGCTGATTTCGACGGTGACGGTCGGGCTGATTACATTTACCTCGACGAGGACGGATCCGCTACTGTCTGGCTAAATAACGGCGAGGGTAACAATCTTGAGCACTGGCAAGTTATCAATGGAGGAGCTGTTGCTGCGCTTGGAGTTGGCGCCCATCGTGATGACGTACAGTTCGCAGATATTGACGGAGATGGCAAAGCCGATTACTGCTGGATCCATCCAGACACTGGTCTTGTCGAGGTCTGGTTCAACCTTTGGGATGGAAATGGTGTGGGTTGGTAAGTTCCTTTGTGATCCACAAGATGTCTGCTAGAGGCGAGACAAAGCGGCAAGTGTAGAGACGATCTACCTCTCGCTGAGATGCACGAGTATAAGTTATTATGGGCTGACATTGTGGCAGGGCTTCAGGAGGTATGCTCGACGTGGCTTCTGGTCCTGGATTACCCGGTCAGAATATTCGACTCGCTCGCATTGGAACTTCTGGACGTTTTGACTACGTTGCTTTGGAAGAAGACACCGGTGCCTTGAGAGCATGGATCAACGACTGCGCCAATGTCATCACAACTACAAGCAGAGCCATTGCCGGGAATTGTCAGACGATCGGCAACGGGCCATTGCCAACTCAGGCGACCTCTGAGCCTGTACAGGAGCCAGCCAGTAAGGTCTCCGTTGATCCGCAAGGTCACACGGTAGTGCAAGGATCGTCAGGAGGTCAAGTTACAATCCCGCTTGGCATCAGCATGCCAACTACCATCACCGAACCAGACGGCGTAATTATCACTTACATACCCGGTGGCAACACTGCGGCAACGACGTTTGTCTCGAATGGGCAGACAATCATTCAGGGATCACTCGGAGACCAGATCACTATCACGGCCGGTGTTACGCAAGCAACTACACTCACAGAAGCCAATGGAGAAGTAGTGACATTCGACCCGTCGCCAGGCAATGTTCCAGCAACTACTCTCGTTACCACTACCGACTCCAGTGGTCACACGGTCGTCTCTGAGGGCAGTGATGTCGTCTCTATTCCGACTGGACTTACCACACCATATACGACCACGGCAAACGATGGCGTCGCATTTACATTCACACCAAGCTCTCCTCCGATCATCACCAATACCGATTCATATGGAGAAACGATCGTTACCGAGTCTGGCGCTGTTTTCACAGTTCCGACAGGTCTAACCACTCCTTACACAACTACAGCATCAAATGGGCAAGTCTTCACGTTCTTGCCGAGTCCTCCAACGACGATCGCCAGTACATCCACAATTCCTCCTGGCGGCATTTTCCCGGTTCTTACCTCAGTGCAATTTCCGACACCCACTGCTGGCGGTAGCAAAATCCCATGCACGCTATGGTTTTTCTCGATATGTATCCGCTGGAGAGACATTGACATAGGTGGGTGGGAGTTCAACTTTCCACCTGGCCCACGCCCGCCTGGGCCACCACCTCCACCCACCTTTCCACCTTCGCTGCACATTACAGTCAATACGATTGGCCCACTACCTACGTGGCCATCTATGTCGATAGGTCCCGACAGAATACCGACCTATTCCTCTGAGCCAGATGATTGCAAGACTACGACAGGGGAGATTTGCTTAACGAGTGTCGCTTCAACAGTCATGTCCACCACGACCGCAAGCTCCACTGTATCAGAGTGCTTCACGGTCACAGGCTGCGAGGCCACTGATAGTAGCACTACCACGACAAGCACATCTGTCGTCATCTGCAGCAGCCGTGAACTACCTACGTACGACAGCTGGACAGCTACGATCCCACAATCACTGCAGCTATCGTCATCATCAACATCAACAGCATTGAGTTCGTCTGCTGAACCAGTCGAGACGGACACGCAGCCGGTGGCGCCCCCAGGACCGACTGCAGCCACGTCTTCCAACGTGACCGTCGAAACGATCATTTCGCCAGTCACTCTAGCTCCAAATTCCACCAGTACTTTGGATAATGCGACATCAATAGCTTGAACCTTGCGACCGTAACCGGATTCCTTAGGCGCTCAGATGCTAAGCGCAATCTCGTTATCGTGCTCTCGTATATACAGGTTGGCTTTGTATCGTTTCCATTGGGAAAAAGTACCTCACATTAATGCAACATCTGCTACAATATGCGACTCGATGGACATCCTATCGAAGCCTACCTGTAGTGTTCACAACACATTCCTAACCCGCTTCTACATGCTATGAGATTGAGATTTCAATACCGGCTGGAAGCTCATATGTACGTGGCAGCAATTGCTTCGTCCGGTTCTGCCTCGTGTTGCAATCTTAGTACATCCAAAAGTCCTTCTCCGCGCCTTCATATGCGCCGCATTCAAGGCCCAAAGGATTGCGTCTGACGGCGTCCTCAGCTTCCTCTTTCAAAATCTGCTTCCACTTGCTCTGTTGTATGATTGCAAACAAAGCGGGCTCGTGAGCTTCTTTTACATCATTGGCCATATCTGCGAACGTCGTAGTATTCTGTGGGTCGTAACTTGGCTGTCCATCGTTCAGGATATATTGGAGAATTTCAAGCTTCCGATCACGTAGAGCTAGAACAGCCATAGCACTCCGCATAGCATTAGCGGTCCAATTTGCTAGCGGCTCTAACTTGATCTTGAGATCATCGACGGAGCCGTGGTCATATGCCTTAAAAACAGCCTCCAGTTGGGAGATGTCTAAACATGAGCAGATGATTAGTACGTCACAGTATCGTGCAGCATGTGTCACTTCTACTGACCTTTGACATTGTACCGGTAGTGTCGAAAACCCCACAGCGCGAAACCAAATGGATCCTTCTGTTTTAGCTCCTTCTCGTTCACAAGGGGAACACACTGATTTGGATCGAATGGGTCCACGTAGTGTCGAAGGCATTGACGGAGGTACTCCTCCCAAGAGATCTGTTTCGAGGCATACTGCTCGTATGCTGGCAGAAAGCAGAGCGATGATGACGATGTGTGCTGCGACATGTGCGCGTTGACCAGATCGAGGCGTGCTTGACTTTTGGCGGCGGACATGAAAAGAACGCTGAGAGGTATCAGCAATGGCAGAGAGAACTTCATTGATGCTCAAATGAGTGGCGCCCCTGCATTATCACTTGCTTGCGCTGTGCCGCAATTGTTGCTGGCTGTCGTCAGGAGCACTGCCCCCGCCTCAAAAGCCAGGATCGCATAGCCTCTACAGCTTCGCCACAAAAACCAACAGAAGCATGTCAACATGCTGGTCCATGAAGATAGCTCAAGCATGATACGGAGCAGATGAGTCTGAGCGTAGTGCTGGATGCACAACCAGGACCTCAAGGAGAGGTCGAGATGAGCAACGAAGGTTCCCCACGAGCGCCAAAAGCTTATTTGACCCTGTGCATCTGATTTTCAGCTGCTCCGCTACACCGGGTTCATGAAGCTTAGTCAAAGCAAAGATGCATGCGAGCATCTGTTAATAATTCTCGCTTAAATCTTCCGAAGTCCTCATATCACTGCTCTTGCATATCGCTCAATCGCCCTCACCCTCCACTCCGCTCCTTGCTACCCACCATATGGGCCTCGGCGACGCTCTGCCAACCTAGATCACCCGCATGACCACCCTCCTTCAGCGTCGGATTAAAGAGCAAGAGTAGAGAGGGAGGTGCTGAGCGGGCGGTCATGTCGACAACCATCGGCTCTTTCATTGCCGGAGGCATTGCAGCATGTGGTGCCGTGACAGTCACCCATTCCTTCGAGACGGTCAAGATCAGACTACAGCTGCAAGGTGAATTGCAGTCAAAAAAGGATGCGCCGCGGCTATACAAGGGTGTTCTACACGGCGTGAGGGTTATTTATACCAATGAAGGCTTGAAAGGATTACTACGAGGTCTTAGTTGTGCCGTGAGTCTTCGATAAGTCCCGGAAAAGCAAGACGTCACGTTGACCTATAATACAGTACGTATACCAAATGACACTCAATGGCTGTCGTCTCGGTTTCTACGACCCCATTCGAACATCGATCAATTCTCTCGTGCTCACGCGATCACCTGCGAATATGGGCGACGCCAAAGTGAAGCAGTATCAAAGCTTACCTATCAACATCTTCTCTGGCGCTACCTCTGGTATCCTCGGCGCATTTCTGGGATCGCCCTTCTTTCTCGTCAAGACCAGGTTACAGTCATACTCGCCATTCCTTCCAGTCGGAACGCAACATCAATATAAGAATGCATTTGATGGCATGAGACAAATCTATGGAGCAGAAGGCATAAGAGGTCTATGGCGAGGTGTCGGCCCAGCAATGGTCCGCACAGGTTTTGGATCGTCTGTCCAATTACCCACATACTTTTTCGCGAAGCGGTTATTGCAGCGGAATTTCGACATCAAGGACGGCGCGCCATTACACTTGATGTCCTCCACCGCATCGGGATTCGTGGTGTGCGTGGTCATGCATCCTCCGGACACGGTCATGAGCAGAATGTACAATCAGACAGGCAACCTTTACTCTGGCGCCTTGGATTGTCTTTTCCGTACTGTCAAGACTGAGGGTATCTTGGCCGTCTACAAGGGCTTTTTCGCACATCTGGCTCGGATTCTGCCACATACTATACTCACGCTGAGTTTGGCCGAGCAGACGAACAAGCTCATGCGGAAATTCGAAGACCGTGTACTACCGAAAGAAATGAAAGAGAAGCTATAGAGGAACTGTGCAGATAGAGCGCCTGGCACAACTCGCGTTGCATATAAATGCCAGCTGTTATAAACAAGACCTATTAGTGACAGAAGGATTTCTTAGTACAACAAGCCATGTTCGACAACCAAATTGATCCTACTACCTGGACGTTTTCTGCACCTCATCTTGTAATTAATGGAAAAAGTCATTGATGCTAATAGTAAGTACAAAATCAAGACACTTCAATGAACCACCGGGTGCGCTCGTACGGCTTGTTCGTCGTTCCTTGTGAGAATTAGCGCGTTGGGATCCACGCGACTCGCGCCCTTTGGCAGCTGACCAATTACGATAGTCGAGAAGACGGGGCAAACTGCGTGCTCACTCCATCAATTCAAGATTCGAAAGTCATCCCCTACTCATCACCATCGCTTTCACACCAGTAAATTTCGCGCCAGCGATCTAGGTGAATAGTCGCTTCCTTGCCATGACCTTGAAATGATCGCCAGCTCCACATTGCGCAACAGCTGCATCCTACTGGGCTGTCTGGCATTGTCCCTCTTTGCAGCAGAGGTCTTCTTCGGAGAGTCCTTCGGCCTGCCTTTATTGTACCGCTTTCGCAAACCCCTGGATTGGCAGACAGAGGCCGAGCACTCGACGACGGAAGCACCACCAGAGGTAGCGCATGTCATCGAGTCGACTGAACCGGTCGAGACATCGCGGCCAGTCGAGCCTCCCGCATTTGGATCCACACATGATGTCGCTATTGTCGCGGCGAGCCAGTCCAGCGACAACACGGGTTGGCTGAAGGACCTGCACCCAGACTGGAAGAAATTCATCTATGTCACAGATGTGACGAGTGCCGATCTGACTGTCCCAATGAATAAGGGCAGGGAGGGCATGGTTTACCTGACGTGCGTCTGGATCAGGATGACGAGACATGATTCGCTGACTTACAGCAGATATATAATCGACAACTACGATCGACTACCGGAGATAGTTCTCTTTCGTCACGCAGAGAGATATCAATGGCATAGCGATGATCCACTCTTCGATGGTCAAAGACTGTTATCCCGGATCCAGCTGCCCTACATTCAGGAGCGGGGCTATACGAATCTTCGATGTGGCTGGATATTGACCTGTCCTGCGGCAGTCCGTCCGTACGACGACGCTTTCGATGGCGACTTTGATGGCGAAGGGAATGCACAAGCCTACTACAAGAATGCTTTCGAGGCACTCTTCCCAGGTCAGGATGTCCCTGACGAGGTGGGCGGCCCATGCTGTGCGCAATTCGCAGTCACGGCCGACAGGATCCATCGACGACCGAAGAGCGATTATGAGAGGTTTCGCACCTGGCTCATGGAGACGCCACTACACGACGATCTGAGTGGTAGAGTGATGGAGTACTCATGGCATAGTAAGTGCTGAATTCTCCTCATCATGGAGTTCCTGCTGAGACTTGTGACTAGTTGTGTTTGGCGAACCTGCCGTCTCCTGCCCACTAGCGGGACACTGTTACTGCGGCCTTTATGGTATCTGTAATCTCGAATGCGATGGCGAAGGCGACTGTCCGGAGCAATACTCTATGCCGACATACTCACAACTTCCGGAAGGCTGGCCTGATATCGGATGGGACGAGGAATGGCGCAACATCACGAAATTGCGGCTCGAGTACGATGAGAAGCATCCTGCGACCACACCTGCATCTTTTCGCAAGCTATAAGCAAGGAATTCAGAACATTGCTCGAAGCTCCATGAACGCAGCTAGTTTGCCTTTCCCGCCTTCCTCCTCGATCTCCATGGCTTCGATATTGTCTTGACGTGGACTAGTGTGAGATGATGTAACGCTGCAGTATACTTGCTGCTATCGTGAATACGCCATTCGCAACCCAAGTGGCGAGTCTCATTTCAGGGAGCCTAGACCGGTGACAGTCGACAAGGTCCAAACGACACGAATGTGTGCCGATGGATTTGTTCTCGCTGTGCTTGTGAGGGTCGGCAGCAGCAGTCTTGCGAGCAGATATGGCCTGAGACAATATATTGCCGTGCTAGCGTTGCTGCTACCTATGCTTCTGACTCAGTAGAACACAGACACTTACTCTCTTTCCGAATCAAATTGGCCAGAGTTTGACGGCGAGTCTGCTTCGCTATCGACGCGGAACTGCTGCTCAGCTGCTCAGTACGACTCACTTGGATATGAATGTCCGTGTAGCAGCATCTAATCAGCGCAGAGACAAATCAAGCGGAACATGCGCGCATGTTATAAAGCTCTCGTGGCATTTCTTGTCCACAAAAATTGCTCCGACAAATATGAAGCCTTGCTCAATTCCTGTTTCACTCTTCTCGTGATGTATCCTGAAGCAGATATGGAGAGAGCGAGACCTACGGACTCGCAGAGCTGATGGCTTGCTCCAAAAATTCATGGCCTTTGGCACTATTATGTGAGAGTACATTCTCATGTTGTTCAACCCAGCTCATCTGTCTTGGATCGGGCCAACTATTTGGCGCACTCGAGCAAGGCGAGGTCCACTGGTTCAATCCGTATGTGAGATGGTCTACGATCGTTGCGCATGTCGGGTTCTGCGGTTAGCAGGACGTTTTGGAACTTACTCCGATGCTTGGATACCATTCAGGGACGGATGTCAAAGCCTTATAAGCTGCCCATACAATAGATGCGCGTGTGAAACCACAGGAACCGAAGATACGATGCCGACCCTCGGTAGCCCAAAATAAGAAGAGATATGCCGTTGAGCGCATGCCGCCGGATTGGTGGAGGGCTTGGCGCGTCAACGGCACCTTATCCTGTGCACGCTACAGGCGCCATTGGCGAGCGCCACTCACTGGAATAGGAGCCGATCGCCGAAAATGTGCACATGCAAACTGCCCTTTACGAGAGTTGTGAAGGACGCCAACAATCCTTTCGGATTACGCAAGCCTCAACCACTGCCGTGCGCTGTGCCCCTGGACGACATGATGCATGCCTTCTGTCGTCTCCAGTCTGAATGACCCTCCTTCGTCGAAGCCACGCAAGAGTGTCATGAAGTGGGCCGCTCCGCCCATGGACGCATCGTCGCCATGATCAACTTCCCAACCAAGCGCGTCAGGTACACCCTGGCTGGCCTGTTGTTCTTCTTCGTCTTCTATATACTGCCGGAGCTGACGAAGAAAGGTGAGTTTCGTACCTCCTAGCCGTCTTGAGACATTCCCATTTCGTCCCCTCCGCAACGCTAACGCTGTGTCCTCCAAGATCCTGTCATTATCAATACCACTCCTGTTAATGGCCAACAGAATACAGCCACTCTGAATGTGAAGCCCACTCCAGCAGTCGCCCAGCAACAGCCTGCCGCCGCCGCAGCTCCAGCTCCAGCTCCAGCTGCCCCTGCTGGACCGCCGCCGGCTCAATTGCCACTGGCTGATAGTAAACACGCACCTGTAAAGGCGCCGGAAGAAGACAAATTCAAGCACGAAAAGGAGTTTTTCCAAAAGGACGCCTATGAGTACGAGAACCCAAAGTTCGACGCAGCCAAGCTAGCCAGATATGCGCCACATCTCTACAATGGACCGGGAGGTCCAACATTCGCAACCTATCTCTCCACCAGGGGTGGCACGATGATGGATCCCTACTTCCTGGCAGCGCAGCAAATGGCCTACCGACTACTCTGGGATCCTCGGAGCAAATCCAACCGCGCTCCTCTGACCGTCTTCGTTGCGCCTCACATCCCCGAAACCCAGCGGGAAATGCTCAGGGCGGCCGGAGCCATCGTGACCGAATTGCCACTGATCGAGTGGCACCCCACGCATCCCACCAGCGAGCGATGGAAGGACCTCTTCTCGAAGCTGAATCTGTGGGCTCAGACGCAGTACAGCAAGATCATCTTCTTCGACACTGACGCTTTCGCCCTGAAGAACATCGACCACATGTTTGACGAAGACTTCATCGGCGAGCAGATGTGCAATGCGGAACTTCTGGACCCGGAGGACAAGCCGCATCAGAAGTACATCTGTCCCTACACGTTCGGTGTCACGGACACGTACTGGGGCGACATCAACGTGGGCGTCGTCGTCTTCGCGCCCAATCTGGATATGCATCGCAGCCTGATCCGCAAGACGCAAGAAAAGGACAAGTACGACGACTCCATGGCCGAACAAGCATACCTGAACTACATCTTCCGGCCCGATGGACCTTTCCCATATGCAAAAGTAAGTAAGACCCTTTCCACACCTCTCCCCTTCTTCGTCAAATTTTCTCTCGCGCGTAAAGACTGACAACACACCCTCTCTCTCCGATGAATAGTTCGACAAGATATACAATCATTTCGACACCAAGCCAGACGATGGACAGGACATGTACGTGTTGCACGAGAAGCTCTGGGCTCAGTGGTTCGCGGACGATATGCCCTGGACGAAGAATCTGTTTGGCGATACGTGGCGAGATATGATCGCTCTCTACGAGAGCCCACAGTTCGAAGCACTGCGTGCCAAGGATGGCCCAAGGCAGGATCTGTAGGATTATATTTTGTTAAACGACATATACCCGATAATACTTTAGACATAGAGAATTTGGAGACGGCGTGAACAGTACGGGCGCTCAGGAGGGGTATAGAGAAGAGAGAGAGTGTGTGTGGGAATTCGGGGATCACTTTTGGGATTTTGACAACTTTCTAGACATCAATTATGAGTTACGTCCGCGCACCGCTCATCGGCCACGGGATTTCTCCTGTCTATCGCCGAATCCGTCCCCTCTCTGCCACGTCTTGTGGGACCATCATCAGATCTAAACTGTCATGGCTTGGGTCGGAGCAGCACCGGTCGTGGTGACCAGGGTGAACTGACCATTGACATAAACGCAAACTTGGCCTGCAGGGTACTGGTGTGCCGGGCTGCAGGCGAAGGTGGCGCTATCGGCAGATGTGGTAGGGCCCAGAAGAGTCAACGAGCCGTTGACCTCAGTGCAAACACGGCCCTCAGGGTATTGGTGAGCTGGGTTGCATGCCTTTAGAGAGGAGTCAGTATGCGATCGGGACAAATTTGAGGTGGAACGTTCTCACATAGGTCGTCGCCATTGTCGTTGGCTGAGGGTACTGCTGAGCACTGGTCGTGCACGGCGTAGTGGTTGGTGGTGGCGGGGGAGGAGGAGGCTGTTCGGTGTCAGAAATCTCATGCTTGTCTGGAGCTTGTCCTTCACCGAGACTTACAGGAGGCACATAGGCTGGGGGAGTCGACGTGGTGCATGGGGTGCTAGTCGAAGTGGGTGGCACGTATGCTGGAGGGGAGGATGTTGTAGGTGGCACATATGCTGGAGGTGTCGAGGACGACGTATGTGGCACGTATGCTGGTGGCGTCGAGGACGACGTAGGCGGTACATATGCTGGTGGCGAGGAGGATGATGACGGAGGTGGAACGTACGCTGGCGGCGGAGAGGACTACTGATGATCAATATCATTCGTCATGAGTATAACGCTTCTTTCTGTAACGTACTGAAGAGTGTGCGGGTGGAGGTGGTGGTGGTGGAGCATAAGCCGGCGCAGTCGTCGCTGGAGGAGCCGGCGACATCGCTGGATGCGTGGCGGGTGGCTGTGAGCGGTCAACATCAATTCCAGTATCGCAAAGACCCTTCTCATCTCAAACATACAGCGGGAGGAGGACCAGCAGCGCACTTGCCGCCGGTGCTCAAAGTGATCTGAACACACTTCTTCTGATCTGGCACCGGGACGGTGTAGACTGGGACGCGAGTCAGCCTTTGACTTCCCCCACGACGATCACATACAACTCACTATTGTACTCGGTCTCGGTGGCTGGGCAGGCATAGAACTGGGGGCTGCCGTTGGACAAGACTTGCCCATTGGTGCCAATAGAGAATCCGTAAGTTGGCGTAGCACCAACATCACACTGGAATTGCGAGCTTGGGGGAGTCAAGATGCAGCCACGGCCTTGGCCATCAGTAATACCGCCGTTGTTGATACAGTAGGTTCCCGTTGGATAGCCGCCGCCAACTCGATTTTGACCATCGCTCAGCTGTCCAACGACACCAGATACGCCACCAGATGCAGTGAGCTCGAAGCAGCATTGGTCGCGCGGAACAATAGACGCAGAGGTGACCGCAATGAGGGCAGCGCCAGCGGTTGAGTACTTCATTGTGAAGGTGGTGGAGCAAATGAAGGAGACTGAAGGAGAACGGAATAATGCAGCAGAGCGATGTCTACCCTTTTTATCTACCTCTTACGGCCGGTGACCTGTACGGTTTCGCACGCCGGAATAGGGATATGAGTCCAATGTGGATATTATGTCGTCTTTGCTACTCTTCAGTCCCGGACGACTAGCAGAGCTTGTGTGCCTGCAAGGGATCAGGTACACGGATGATCGTACTGACCCTCATTGAAACCAACCAGCGGATCAGAAGGGCTCGTGAGCTCCGCTTCTCAATCTTGCGACCGGCGAGTTGCGAGTCGGTAGAACGCGTATGCTGCGTCGTTCATCAAGCAGCGGAGTTCTTATCAGACAGAAAGTACGGTCAGGTGGATGTAGAACTAAGTGCCAAGGACGCGTAGCATTGGTAGCTCACAAGTCTCGAAAAGTCTTCTCTCAGCGAACTCTCTTCAGATGCCCCATTCGCAGCGCTCTCCACTCAACATGCTTGGTGTGCTCCCACGACAAGCGTCCGGTCAATTTTGTCGGCCGATATCAAGGTTCCAAAGAGGAGGTTGCGGAGTCGAAGCAGGAAATTCGGTCAGCATGGAGCAGCTCTACCACCCAATTCACCCGACATCGGATGGTCGTCTTTGGTGACTCTGGCGCTTGCATCGTTGTGTAGATTGGCGGGGTTATTGTGAAGATTGCAGACGTGGTATAACCTACCCACCTCATAATTGTGGAATCGGCGTAGTCAGTCACTATTGTCACCTTCACTGGCGTCAGTAGCTCATGCTGCTCCGCCGCGTCAAGGTCAAGGATCGCCTGTATTCATTCGAAGTCACTGCGCGGCTCAGGAGGAATGTATCCGCGCTGTACAAGCAACCCGGACAGGCCCTTCTCGACGCGTGAAAGCTGATAAAGTCAGTCTCTATTGCAGCTGAGGTTGATCTCGAGTCAGACACACCAAGCCATGATCTAGTACAGTGCCATCTTTGATCCAGATCCCATATGATCCCATCATGTTGGCCATCATCATATCTGTGAATAGCCTGTCTCCAACTATGGCGACCTGTGACTCATTGGTCACCCCAGTGTCCGGTCGACTGCGGAAGTAGTCCATGATTTCAGCATGACAACCAGGCTTCTTCG
The DNA here is from genome assembly GCA_002785985.1 of Microcyclosporella mali. NCBI lineage: Eukaryota > Fungi > Ascomycota > Dothideomycetes > Mycosphaerellales > Mycosphaerellaceae > Microcyclosporella > Microcyclosporella mali. The sequence goes on along the minus strand of NHNU01000002.1, from coordinate 595,094 downwards.
TAGTGTGCCGCAGCACGGTGACACCCGTATTGCGTTCCAAAAGCTGGGCATCAGCATACGCCTGGTCTGATGCTGTGCCTGAGGAGTTTGACACAATCAAAAGTCGAGATCCAGGGTAGGCTTTTCGTAATTCATCGAACTTGGCTTGGTAAGGTCCATGTACCCGGTTCTCCTTGGGGACAGCAAAACAATTGTCCTTGTCGAGCACTACGGCTCTGATATCTGGCTTTCGCTTACCATTGCGGTGGGCAAATGCGGCGGAAAGCGGGACTGGTAGCTGGTCGAAGCTGGCGACGGTATGATGCGGCAGACTCAGTGCCGGATTGGCGAAGAGCCGCAGGAAGTTAATAGTGCCTGATATATTCATTGGAGAGTGACGTCCGGGATATGAACGAACGGCGACGTTCAGCACGACACGACACGACACGACACGACACGACACTGTCAGAACTGGCCGAAAATGGGGGCGAAAAGGACAGGAGGCAAGAACGCTGGGTGCCTGAGGCAAGAACGAACACGGCTCGCAGCGGCAGACACGACGCTCGAGCCGAAGCTTGCACGTGCTCTTGTCACGGCGGCTGATAGGAGTCGTGGTGAGGGGGCTTCTGCCATTCAATGTTATCGTCGAGCTCTCCAACCTCCTCCACCTTCACTGCCGCAGGTACCGACGACGCTATCGTCGGCCTTTCCTCCTCATGCAGCAGTCTCTGACCCAGATGGCGTACGCGAAGGGTCAACACGCGGATGCCATGCGTTGCCCATTCGCTCGCGCTGCCCGAGTGGAAGAGAAGTACCAGTAGGTCGTATTTATTCTCCGTCTTCCCTCTTCCACTGCTCCGCCCGGAAGTGCACATCACCGATACATCACGGCTCGAGACAATCGAAGATGAATGCCTTCCTAGCATTGGCTGTCCTGGCAACCTCAGGTGCCAGTGCTGCAGTTCTCTCGAGGAACTATCCCGGCTCAGGTAACCTATACATCAATTACACAACTGTGACCGGCTATTTCCAGCAGGATGATCTCTCCACGAATGCCTCGACGTTCAACTACACCCTCAACAACTTCGGCTTGATCAATCGCACCTACCCTGCAACCGAGAATCTGACCACGACCGACTTGACCCAATGGCAGAAGTTCGCCATTCAGGTAGATGCCCTCAATCGCGAGTCTCCTCGCAACGTTGTATACAAGGTGCTGTTCATGGGAAGACACGGTGAAGGATACCATAACGCGGCCGAGTCATTCTACGGGACTCCAGCTTGGAATTGCTACTGGGCAGAGCTCGTGGGAAATAGCACGACTCGATGGGAAGACGCACGCCTCACCTCCAATGGTATCCTGCAGGCGCAGATCGCCAACAAATTCTGGCAGCACGAGATCGATGTGCAAAAGATCCCGACGCCTCAATCCTTCTACACCTCCCCACTCTCGCGCTGCTTGGCCACTGCGAACATCACCTTCTCTGGTTTGACACTACCAAGGCAGTACCCCTTCATCCCGACCGTAAAGGAGTTTCTGCGTGAGAGCATTTCGATCCATACCTGTGACCACAGATCCAACAAGTCCTACATTGAGGAGACATATCCTTCGTACAGGATTGAGCGTGGTTTCAACGAATACGATGAGCTATGGAATGGCGTGACCGCTGAATCGGATAGCTCGCACCAAAAGAGAGAGCTGGCTCTGCTGGACGATATCTTTACCAGCGATGAAAGCACTTGGATCAGCTTCACTTCGCATAGTGGCAACATTGGCACTCTCCTCCAGGTCCTTGGCCACCGGACGTTCTCTCTGTCAACTGGTGCAGTCATCCCGGTGCTAGTTGAAGCCAAATATCTGCCTGCTTCTGACGCTCCAGCGACAAGCGTGGGACAGTTCACAACCAGCACGTGGTGCCACAACGCGCCTCCTATCACAAGCAGCAGCGGCGTTGCACAGGGATGTGTTTGCTCTGCTACCTCTGGCCCACTGCCAAGCTTGAGCACAGAAGCACCATACGTCCCTGGCCAGACTGCTCCCATCAACGAATTTACAACGACTACAACCATTACTGGCGCGAGCGAAAGCTCTTCGCTCCCACATTACCTTCAGCCAACGTGGGGCCATGTGAAAAGCACAGGCGGATGGTGACATCCTGTTCAACCGGCTGCTGGGCCCTCCTCGTTATGGCTCAGTCCTGTATGAAGAGCGCAATGTATCGACGAATTGCCAAAACCAATAGTAAACATCCTTCAAAGCACGACCTGATGTCTTACATACTCCTTAAATAAGAAGCCAGTGATGCCAAGCACAAGCTGCTGTCCCGTGAAATTCAAAGCGAAATGGATAGCGCACGATGACAGCTTCGCAAAGCTTCAAACGTGGCCCACCATTCGCCGTGACGTCCCCAAGAGCAATGGCGTATGAGTCTGGATTTGGGTTAGCGTCGGATAGTCTCGAAGCAGCCAAGGCAGAGGCAGAGCATCCTTCTGAAGTACATCTCAACATTGCCTCCTCCAGTTGTTCCATTCCTCAGTGACGAGTCGATAGCGGGTGGCATGCTATGCAGACAGCATTTATCGAGGTCGTTCTTGCATTTGATTTGGTTTTGCGGACGGCGCTTGCAACATTCTAGATGGACGTGTGCATGCCTTTGTTGACAACTGATCGTCAGGACATTGGTTCATTGGCGTGGTGAACCGCGAGACGAGACCCTGTGTAAGTGTAACGAGCTGTGGCTTGAGCTCTTTGCCGAATCCAGCCTTCGATTACAGAGCAATGCCAATCGACTCCCCTCGCTGGGATATATAGCTGAAACATGGAGTATCTGCACGAAGACATTCTCCGACTACCATTCGACTTCTCGAAATAGAAGTCGCATGATGGCAATTCCAGTGAAATCGACAATCAAGTCCGATATCCAATTTAAGGGAAGCTGTGCATGCGGTCGAATCACCTACGAATGCACAGAAGCGCCGATCGAAGGCGGAAGCAATACATGTCTCTGTGTGACATGTCGAAAGCTATCCGGAGGCCCGTACCAAGCCTTCGCAGATGTTCGAAGTCAGGCTCTCGTCTTCTTCGATCAGCAAGAGCGTCTGCGCTACGAAGGGTTGCCCAAGGACAATGTCGGCGGCATCGTCTACATTCGTTTCCTCGAATCTGGAGCTGCTGAGAGAGCCTTCTGTGCTTCATGTTATTCGCCACTGGCGATGAGATACATGCATCAGCCGGACATAATCAATGTGGCTCTAGTATCTGTGGATGAACAGAGCATTGAGGATGCTCGGGTCAGGGAAGCTCTCGAGTTAAAGAGCCATATTTTCTGCAGCCAGCGAGCCTTCTGGTGCCATATCGAAAACGACGGGCTTCCGCAGCACGAGCGCTTCTCTGAAAGCTTAGAGCGAGATATGAAGGCCTGGGAGGAGAAAGCACGAGATGCTGCGTGAGAGCTAGAGATCCTGTCAGGGTATAAGGGTTAGACATGCTCTGGGCAGAGTCGGGAGACAATCTGCACCCTATCGCGGGAGTCTTGCAAGTTGCGCGATGTCCCTGGTGGAGGATAGGGTGCGAGACGACAATGCACCGCGGCAAGACGCAGCAAGCGCTTGCTGACTGCAGAGCTCCATGACTGGCACTGAAGATGTCTATGAGACTCTCAAAGCATAAGAGATCTGTAGCTGATCAATCTACCATATTCTCTAACGTCATCTCTATTGGGGATTCAGATAACGCAAAACTCCAGAATGCCTATGCCTGTGACTGTATGACCCAATCCGCAGTCATCGTGCTGTCCGTAGTCTGAGCAGTGCCTCTGTACTTCTGAGGAAAGAGTCTGAAGCGATGAATGCAAGACAGTTCCCTACATCGCGTGGAGAGCATGATCCAAGGACCAGTTGAGATCGAGTGCCTTGGCGACAGAACCGAGACTCCTGGCATTGTCGGTGTGACAGCTGCTTTGACGTTCGATTTCGAGGATCCGAAGCCATATGATCTACTCCTAGGCGATTTCTACCACATTCCGTGAAATGTAAAGCAATGCCTTCAGCTTCAGGACTTCACCATGGCCTCGGAGCACAAATTCGAGTTGCCGTACGGCTCTATGAAGCCACCGTGTCCATCTTGACTGCACTTGGGTCCTTGGATGTCTCGTCACCCCATTCCGCTTGCCAGCCGTTCTCAGCAAGATACAGCTTCCACTTTTGGTCTTCATCATCGAGCTGAGGATCGACGACTGGAATGCATAACGCAATAACGGCTCCAACCAAAGCAAAAGCTGCTCCGATCAGGAATGTAGCCTGGTTGGCTTTCTGGTCATTGGTCCAGGAAGCCAGTATGGCACTGAAGACTTGAGTGCCTATCGCGGCTCCTGCTTTCGAGAATGCTGCAACAAGTCCCATCATTTGACCTCGGATCGAAGTCGGAAAGCACTCCGAGGCTGTCAACACGACCGTCGAACCGGGGCCAACCTCGCCTGCAAGAGCCATAGTCAGTTGCTGATGTGCTTGGATGGAAGGCTCTTGTCTCACCTAGCGTCAGGAAAATGCCATACAACACAACGAAAAGAGGGAAGACAGATTGAATTTGCTTGTTCGCTCCACCAATGATGAAGCCCAGTATTGCCTGTAGAGTGAATCCGAGGCACATGGTCCGTCTCCTTCCAATCTTGTCGCTGAGATAGCCACCGATGAAAGGCCCTGGAATATAGAAACAATTTATCACCACACCCCATCCGAGACTCTTGACCAGAGAGTCGGATGGGTTGACACGGCTTGTGATGGTACTTGAGAAGATGCCGAACGGTATGCTAACGTAGCTGCACGAATGTGAGCCGAACAACAACACTGACAGATAGCGGAGACGATTTGACTTACTTGTACAGAAACCAGGTCGCCGAGCAAGTTACAAATGCCCTCCAATAGCGTCTGAAAGCTAAAACATATGGAACTTTCTGCTTGCGCATTGAGGATTTTCGGTACGCACTGGAGACGGCCATGCGCATGCGGAACCAGAAGATGGACAGTGGAGGGATAAGACCAAGAGCGAAGGACAGACGCCAGACTATATCGTAGTGTTCGACTTTCTGATGGGTACACAGAAGTAATAAAAGCGGTACAAGACCGCCCCAGACATATCCCAGGGAGGACGATAGATCTGCTAGCATTGCGAACATGAAGCCACGATGCTTGCGATATGTCTTGTCCTCGTCTGTGGCTTCTGCCGCTCCAGCTCCAGAGACTGGATACTCGCCACCAGCTCCCACGCCCGCAATACCACGCGCTATCACTAGCATCCATAGCATACCTGTTGGAGTGGTGCCAGCTGATCCAGCTGAGAGTGCAATGCCAAGGACCAGGAGCACTGTTGTGGCTACGGCGCCTGTCTTTCTGCCAAGTTGGTCCACGATAGTCCCAAACCCGAGCATGCCGACGATCATACCAATGAGGAATGCGTTGCTAAGTCTGCTGTACATCGAGTCCGACAGTGCATTTGGATAAAGAACAGCCAACAGAAGCTCGACATTGCCAATGACTGCGGCATTGTAGCCATCGCTCCCGATGGCCAGGCCAGAATACAGAATCATCAACCAGACGGATACCTTGCTGTAGTGTTGCTTCTCTCCAGCTTCCGAATCGATCTCAATGACTGCTGTCTTCCCATCGTCCTTGGTATCATCCTGGGTCGTCATGATGGCGGGAGTGCCCGAGTCCGCATCAGTGTTTCCAGCGATGTTATTACACGAGAGAGAGGGAGGGTAAACACAAAACGACAGCTACTGCTGACATCGTGCACAAGACACATCGCCTCGAAGGTTACATTGAAGTCCAGATAGGCGAAGCTTTAGCCGGTAGGATCGGCACAGGTATGCAGCCTGCGACTAAGTCGGCAAATGCCATTGATGCACTGCCGAGACACATATTGAAAGAGTACGCTGTACACATGGCTGGACTGAGACGAGTGTCAAGACATCGCGTTGATGATGAAGAGGCAGAAGAAAAAGAAGCGACACTGGTGGACGCGGAGTCGATGGAATCCTCCTGGTGCACTCCAGCTAGGGCCGATAATGCCGATACTCCGTTTCTCCACCTTAAGGTCACATATGTACATACATACATGTAGAGGGCATGGCTCACTTCTCATATTGAGCTTCCTTGGGGTCCATCGTCACAAACATCTTGCCAGAAGCCATTCATCATGCGGGACTATCTAAATTCTGCCACCGTTGTGAACCCTGTGCGCTCGACCATCGCGGAACCCCAGGGCTTTTGCGTGGTCGCTGACTTGCTCATACCAGGTCGCGGAGATCCAATCAAGGATGCCTGTGTCATTGTCAAGGGCTCCAAAATCATTCATGTCGGTCCAAAGTCTGGCATTGCAGTTCACTACGCCTACTTGCCGACGACACGTGTCAAGGTGCTGATGCCGGGCATGTGGGACTGCCACGTACATTTCATGGGCATACAACAGATTGCCAGTGAGGCTTTCGTTCAGAGCCAACAGAACCCGATCTTGAGCGGAGCAAGAACAGCTCGGGACTGTATGTTGATGCTCAATGCAGGCTTCACATCTGCAAGAGAAATGGCTGGGTACGGGATCCAGCTCGCCCAGGCCATCTCTGAGGGCTCTCTAGTCGGTCCAAACATTTACTCGGCCAACTGTATACTTAGTCCCACAGGCGGTCACGCGGACGTTCACACCCTCCGCAAGGACTGGTTCGATGATGCCTGCCGTCACGGTATGCCAATGGCTCTCGCAGACGGAGTTCCAGAGTGTCTTCGCGCAGTACGCATGCAGCTACGTGCCGGAGCCAAAGTCATCAAGATCTGCACCTCTGGGGGCGTCGGTTCCGAGCTAGATAACCCTATCGATCAGCAATTCAGTGACGAGGAGATCAAAACCATTGTGGATGAAGCTGCTCGAGCGCAAAGAATCGTTGGCGCTCATTGTCATGGAAAGCTCGGTATCATGGCGGCCCTCAAGGCAGGTGTCAAGACCATCGAGCATGGCACCTACTTGGATGAAGAAGTCGCCGATCTGATGCTAGAGAAAAACGCAATCCTTATTTCCACAAGAACAGTCATTGAGATAGGTCTAAAGCTCGGTAGAGGCGTGTTCACCGAGCGGGGATACGAGAAACTACTTGCATTAGCCAGCGACCACGCAAAGGCAATGAGACTCGCAATTGAAAAGGGCGTGACAATGGCGACAGGTTGCGACATCCCGGGATCAATCCCGGGGAGCTCAGATATGACACACGGGACAAACGGAAGGGAGCTGTTCTATCATACCAAAGTTGGCATGTCGCCGTTAAAAGCTATCGAAGCCGCCACTGCCAATGGACCGCTCACGCTTGGACCGCAGGCACCGAAGAGTGGTCAGCTAAAAGAAGGCTTTGATGCTGATTTCATCGCCTTGGAAGATAATCCCCTGGACGACATTCGCGTACTGAGCGAGCCGAGCAGTATCACACATGTTTGGAAACTTGGGAAGAGCTTCAAGAGCCCGGGTCATCCAGTGTCCTCGATAGAATAGATATCGAGCGTGTGTCCTAGACGGGTGTGCATGATGGTCGACTGCCGGTGCTAGCGCAGCTCAGTCCCGGAAGAATCCTCATCGAATAAATACTTCGAACTCATGTGAGAACGACAAACACCGATCGTCATCGCTGCTGCGCACAATCGTCCAAGATGCTTTTCTCCAGTTCGTTCTTTATTTCCAAGGTTCGACTTATGTACAAGAAGCTCACGCAAGTCTCCTTCCCGCGGAGCCCTGCACGCCACGACCGACGCTGGCTGTACCCTTTGCAGCACTAGCCGTCTTCTTCTGTTGGCCCAACGCCGGCGCGCTGATGTCTCTTCTCTCTTTACTGATACCTTCAATCATCTGCTTTTTGGGTGTGACATGGCCCATCGCGATAGATTTCGCTCTACCCCGACGGTACGCGATAGCGGCCAGGGCAGCTTCGCGGTCGAATGTAGGTGCCGAGCCCGTACGATTGTGGTTGGGTGATGATATATTCGCTGCTATAGCAGTACTTTCTGCGTCTTCGATGTTGTTGAACATGGGTTTCTGAGGCGTGAAATGCATTGGGATGGTGGTGGTGGTTGTGATGGTACGCACAGAGTGCTGCTGCCGGAACGGCGTAGGCGGCTGAAGTTGCGCTGGCGTCTGTGGGCTCGAAGGATGAAGAGGGACCTTCACAAGGCTCTCTGCTTGAAGAGGGCTGTCCACGGCCAGCTCTGGATCGACTGGTGTAGGTCGTGGTGCTTGCGTTGTCTCCTCTAAAATCTCGTCGTCTTCAATCGCTTGCTCATGAGCAAGTGGCTCTTCCGGACTGTGCCCCTTCATTGCCAAGCTGCGATCATCTTCAATATTTTCAGGAACCCCGCCCATGTCCACATCCACATCGATAGGGATCTGTACGACGCTTCCTACACTTGCAGAGGGTCGCAGAAGACGGTTTTCCATGTCAAGAGCATCCTTCATAGTTCTCCTCACGTTTGCCATAGCCTCTTCGAACGCATCCGTGAGAGAATGTGGGGAATGCCAGCGCTGACCAGATCTGCAATCGCAGCAGCGGAAAGCGCACTCCATCTTCAAGAACTCATTGAGCTCCTCTGTCTGCTCCCGTCGCATTCTCTCCACGGAAATATCTTGTTGCAACCGTCTCGTCTCCATCGCCTTCTTGGTCATGACCCCCATGTTCTCCTTGTCGTCCGACAATGGCGACTCTGGCCGCTTGAGTGGTGATCGTCTCTTACTTGGGGAGCTTAGCAGTTCGTCGTCGTCCGGGCTACTTGACGGCAGCGCGATCATGCCCTCCGCTGCGATCCGGGCTACTTCCTCTTCCTTCAAGCTGGTCTTCAATGCTTCCCTCTCTTCTTCAACAACCCGTAACCGGGACTGGAGCCTTTCCAACTCTTCCTGCACCGAGACCAGCCGGTATTGCGCATCGAATGTCTCTTGCTCGCGTTGCTGGACCTTCCGCTTCTCCATGTCGAGGTTGGAATGGGTAACGCGCAATGTGCTTCGCGTGGATTTAAGATCTTCCTGGAGTTTTAGCACGGCTGACGCAGACTTGAAGGCCTCCTTCTTGGTTTTTCGAACTTCCTTTTCGTAGACAGCTATCTGTGCGGCCTGCGTTTCTCGGAATCGAGTGTACTCTTCCTACAAAACTTGTCAGCATTCCAGTCTTCAACGATGTGCACCGATTAAACACCTACTGTGAGGACGTCCAGCCTCTTGCCAACTTTCCGCTCCCGGTCTCTGCCTTCATCACCTTCCTTCTTCAGCCGCCGTGTTTCTTCTCGAAGTCTCCTCACATCGCTCTCGGCTTCCTCGCGTGCGATTTGTGCTCGTCTCAGCTCCAGCTCGTGTTTCTTCCTCCTCTCTCCATACTCGGCATCTCGATCGCGTACGTCCAAATGCTCGAAGCGCTTAACAAGGCCTTGGACGTCGCTGTTAGTCCGCACATGGCTTCTTAAGCTGTGCATCTCTGGTAGTGACGGCGAAGCAGGCAGTCCGACGGGCGGGAAGGCAGATCGCTCTGCATCAACCCGCGCATTGGGGTTGTAGTCGGCGAACAGGTTTGCTTTGCGCGAAGGCGATGCTTGTGGTGAAGGATTTTCTGTGTCTTCGCGCAGCGAGGATTGTGACTTCATATTCGATCTGCTCGACGAGGGGCGTGTACTGCCGTTGACGCGTTCGGCTGACAGTGGATGCAGCGGCTGCGATTCTCGCGCGGGGAACTTGAATGTGGTAGGAGGATCCATGGTCATGACGACGAGGAGGATTCGTATGTTATGGTATGTTATATTCTCGCGCTCATCTTCGGCCCTCGTAGTGGTGAACTCAGCAGCAGTGGTAGTGGTGTGCTGCAGTGGTGGAAGGCTTGGTGCGGTCGCGCCAGTCAACAAGCCCAGTCCGGCACATGCTCGGCTGTTGCTAGGCCAGAAAGCTGTCTTTCCCGACTTTACTTCCACTTCACTCACGCCCCATCGTCCCTTCGTTGCTATGTCCTCGCTATCGCCTACAACAAGATCAAAAGAAGCATGTGTTAAGTCTTTAATCTCACTAGCATCGTTATTAATCAGAAGTACTGTTGATGAGATGTCCAGGGGCTGATTGCGAAGGACAATTCCAATACTTTGACATTACTTCATACCGTCATAACGAGCGTGGTTCCAAACAGGTGCTCCAAAAGATCACATAAACACAGACATTGCTGGCCGTCAAGCGCACCCAAAGATCATCCTCTCAGCGCTCTCGACTTTCTGCTGCGGACAGCGTCGATCAGCAATAACCCCACAAGCAGCCTCCATTGCCACCAAATGGAAAACCATTGATGGGGTTCCACCCAGGGTATGGGTACGCGAACTGGGAATCAATACGTTAGTCATCACGTCGAGCTGAGAGCCTTTACGCGAGCGATGCGTCTCATCTGGACGATCCTTGGGAACTGAGCCTGAACATGGAGAGGCATGACTTACACCAGGATTGAAACCAGGGTTCCAAATGTTGCCCCAAGGACCATAGCCTGGCCAGAACCCATTGGCGCCTTGAGCGCCTTGTACTCCTTGAGCTCCCTAAATTCCCTGTCAGCCATTGCACAGCCTCGGGTTGATCGAGGAGCCGACGTCAGCTCGAGAGACGCACTTGCTGAGCCTGCTGAGCCTGCTGAGCCTGCTGAGCCTGATCGGCTTGCTCAGCACGGGCGGCGAGCATTTCCTTTGCAACGTCAGTCGCACTCATCGAAAGAACCAGGAATCTGCTCAATCCTTACATTTGGTACTGGCTGGGGAAGTGGTCCAGCGAGTGCCGTGCTGATGACCGAAGCGGCGATGGCGGCAGTGATTGTCTTGAACTGCATATTGACCGATGATTTGGTCGTCAGACTAAAGGTCGTTGGTGGAAAGACTGTTGTCTTCGGGTGCACTGGAGAAGTGAGCAGTTGAATGATGATGTTGTTGCTGAAAATCGTCGACTTCGTGGGCCCTTTTATCTGGTGGCGCCGGCTCTGTGTAATGTAAATCACTCGGATCAAACACGAGAGGTGTGTGCTATCATTAGCAGACGTGCTCCTTTGCGATCTATTCTGGCCCACACGTTCACTTTGACATCGTGATCGGTTGGACTTTTTCGTTCAGAACAATGGCGACGGCCTCTGACGGCTTGTCTCGTCAGGGCACCCAAGAGCATCAAGCCTCATCGGACCAGGTCCTGCGAAAAAGCATGTCCGCGAATGGTACATGCAACGACAGACCAAGTGATCGTAAGCTCGTCAAGCAACATAATTGGAAGCAGTGGTGTGATCTTGGCTTGATGTTGGAGTGCGTCTGAGCGATCGTGTGCTAGGATGTGACTCTTTGACATATCATCGAGCTGTACAGAAATTCAAGAGTAAGAACGCCGTGCTTGGCGGCTGTCGGCTTACACAACTACCCTGGCAACTTAAACCGCCTCTAGAACAATAAGCTTTCGTCAAGCAACACACACTTCTGGTCGGACCAGGAAGGATGTCCCAGCTGTGGCAGACCTGGAGGGAATCGGTCATATATGATTGGACAACCTCTTTGGCTTTCGCCAAGAGATGGTGATGAACAGGCTGCGGTTGCCTCGTGGAAGGCCTTGAAAGCTCTAAAATAGTTCTACGCAAGGACACGTAAAGACCTCGTCCGGCTCCGCAGGAAATGGAAAACTGGGGTCTCCAAATCATGGCTACCGTCCATCAGAGACAGAAGTCAATACAAGAGCGTGTCGACCTTGAATACCACCTGTATACGCTGAATGATCTCGTGGCCCGTCGATGTAGCGAATAATTCTGGATAAACAAGTATCAGTGGTCAACCGTATGCTCCCCAAAGGCGCGACTCCCATCATGGCATCAGCTTGTATGCACTACGATCTAGAATGTTGTCGAATGACCGAGGATGAGTTCCAGGCTATAGTCTCAAATGCATCTTTCGGCGAAAGGCGTAGCAGACACTCGCTCATTGCTTCTTGGTTGGATTTCAACTGCACACAAATATTACAGAATCTGTTCCGAGCGCCGAACAGCCGGATCGGGCTACACATGCGATCAGAGGCATCTCTATGGGCTTCTACGTCTCGAGAAGGGCGACTCTATTGGCGTTGGTCTAGGCCGCTCGTATCTCGAACTCTGTCAGTTGCATTTACCGGATGTCGGCGGGGACCATTCTACGCCTCACAAAACACATGCGAAGGGATGCTTGACTCATTTCTCGCTCGGCGACTGACGGTAAATTTTTTCAATCATACGATCAATGTCAACCCAACATCGCAGTGACTGGTTTGGCAATATGAGGACTTCAGCGACGGGAGCCCAAAGATGCTCTTGTCCCCGTCACGGTTTGGTCTGAAGCATGGCTTCGCGATTCTGGCTCCTGACACTGAGAGGGTCAGATGACACAGCTGAACGTGCGTTCGCGAGAGCACATCAAATATTTTGATGTCTATTGTGCCTCAGGTAGTGCGTGCTTAGACTAAAAATCTGAAGCCCGTCCTCATAGCGGCACCCTCACCAATCGGAGCACCCGCAATCGCTCCATCGACATGCTCGCCACGGTCGAGCTTCTTGTTCAGCCTAATCATGATGATTCGTAGAAGAGCTGCCATCAAAATTGCCAAAAAGAGAGTCCCGCAGTTGACCGAGAAGGCAACAATATATCTCGGGCCGCCAAAGTAAAGATAGGATGCATATATCGACGAAGCATTGGACACGGCATTGATCGCGGCCAGAGCGGCGGCACGCTTCGCTGGCGGGCGTGGTATCGTGTTCGAGATCCAGGCGAGGACGATGACATAACCGCTGTAAATACCAGGGAGCTGTACGGCGTGTCAGCATAACCCTTCATTCTAGCTTCAGGATTGCTTACCATCAGCATCATCGCCAAATACCTAGGCGCCACGGACGTCGTTGCAGCGGCCAGGATGAAAGAAGCCATCCCGACCACCAAGGGAATGCTGACATGCAAGAATCGTTCTCCAGTCTTATCCGCGTGAAGAGCATTGGCGAAAGCGCAGATGACCGCAAGCACGTACGGTGGTGCCGTCAAGAGCAGCGTGATCATGTCTCCATAACCCAGAGTCTTGACTACGCTTGGGAAGAAGTTCGTGACCGAGGCCGCGGAGACGATGCCAAGGAGCATTATCATCAGGATCCAGACCTTGATGTCCTTGAAGGCCAAGAACATGCCATGCCAGAATGACTGCTCCTCGCTGCTGACCCAGTCGTCCACGCCGACATCTTCCTGCAGGCGCCAGACGGCCAGAGCACGCTCCTCATCTGTCAGCCATGTTGTAGTCCTGGGAAAGTTCGGTAACACGAAGAAACAAGCGCTTGCAATTACGATGGTGATGGCACCTTCAATAATGAAGAGCCACTTCCAAGCCGGAAGTCCAAGCTTCAGATCCATTCCTTGGGTGATGCCCGCCGCGATTAAGCCAGCAAATGCTCCCGATATGAGTGAGCCGGAATACAACACTGCAGACCGGAAGGCGAGTTCCTTGCGAGTATACCAGCAAGAGAGGAAGTAGAGGCAGCCAGGGAAGTAAGCAGCTTCCTGCTGAGGTCAGACAAGAGCATCTTTCGTCAGACGAAAAGACTTACGATAAAGCCCAAGCAGAATCTGATGGCCAGAAGACTGCCGAAGCCCTTCGCGGCTGCGGTGCAGAGAGATATTGCTCCCCAAATGACCATACAGCCAGGGAGATACAAAGCTGGCTTGCCAACTTTATTGAGGAACAAATTCGATGGGATTTGCATCAGGATGTAGCCGACAAACAGGATTGAGACACAGGTCTCGTATTGAGAGCCTGTCAGCCCGAGATCTTCTTCAAGACCTGGCGTCCCGGTAAGTCTGGCGGTAGCGATATTGTTCTTCTGGAAATTAGCTGAGTGTTTGGTTTGTCGAAAAGACCGTGACTGACTCTGTCAAGATAATTCATGACTTGATCCCGTAAGCAATCGAATGCCAAAGACTTGGTCAATACGACTCACTGTACATGATAATGACCGCTGGCAGCAGTCTGAAATCAATCTTCCGTACCAACTTCTTCTCCAACCCTATTCTGGCTTCCGGCGTGAGTGCTTGAATCAGGGCGGGCACTTGCAAAGTTCTGCTCGATTCCACATTGTTCGGCCCATCTTCCACCTCATCAAAGAACTCGGTGCCCTGCTTGTGGTCCGTGGCATCGGCAGGAACACGCTCACTGTGCTGGGAATGAGCGCCCATGTTGGTATCGAGAAGTGCAATCGATGATGCTCGATAGAGCTGTGAATCTCAAATACAGAAGATTTATACCAACTTACTATCCTGCATGCCGCCGTGTCGAGGCAGAAGGAGAGGATGGCACAATCGCCGTCCCCATCTTGCGGTGACCCGCGTCTCCACATGCCACTCCGCGTGGAGAACCTGACTTGCTGTCTAGATGGCCATTGGAGATTGAGACGTAAACAGAAGTGGATCGGGGTCACAATGCATCCACTTCTTAGTTTTCGATGTCACATGCGGTGAGGCTAGGAACGAGCCTGTCCAACGGCCCGATTGGATGATAAGCAACGATCGGTAATCTTCTTCTGGTAATGCCGAAAACATGCCAGAAGCCGAACCATATCCCGCTCCTGCGCATTCTCTTTCCTCACATCTACTCATCCATTCTCCCTAGACAAGTGTTCAAGAAGTCGATATTCACTGGCGCAGACACAACAGAGTCCCCTTCCCATGCACAGTCTCTGCAGTCTGATTGCCGACCTCTGTTGCCGACATTATTCTACATGAGTCTCTGACCAGGGCAGTATGCGCGACTGAATGCCGTCCTTGCAACTAGCGATCTCCATCTCCAATCCGCATATTCTTTACGTGTTTTGTTCGACGCTGCATATCATCAGACCATGTGACTTTCCGAGACATCTCCGCCAAAACACGCGAAGATTCTCTGACCCTACTAAGAAACCTTTTGCGTGACATTCGTCACAGTTCCGACAACACCTCGTCCGGAAGTTTGGTCTTCGGAGACACAGGCCTCGAATCGACTTCCACTGGACCCTTTATTCGCCCCTGTTACAGCGTCCGAGCCACAAAGTCTTCGGACAAGTCGACCGCTGCATCGGCGGAAAAGGCTAAAGTCGATCTTAGCCTGGACCTTTCATGATGTCGGTTGTCCTTGAGCATGCGGCGGAGCCTCTTGTACTCCATGTAGTCCTCGACTTCATCGGACCAGGGCCGACACGAGATTAACTCCATTGGGACCTCGTTCGGCAGCCTCGTGAAGGTGATGAGGTAGACCATCTCATTGCTTCTGGTGTCTTTTTTGATGGTCCAGCCGCTCACTTTGTGTCTATCTCATTATTCTTCAGTGCTTTGCAAAACAATGAGCCTGAATTTTCGTCGAGATGAGTGCTTGGGTGAGTTTGATGTTCACGTACAACCCATCATAACGTAGTCCCGCCCTTGGCTTCCAAAAGCTGTGCAACGAATGGCTCCTCAGAATTCGGACTGGCTGTCGAGACTCAGGATTTGCTGCTGTCAGACGATATCGGCCCGAGTCCTTATTCCGTGCTTGATACTGGAACATGGATGGATCAGAGCCAGGGATTTCGACGTCACCTGTCATGACTACGGCATATGCGCCTTTCGAGTCGGACACGATGCCTCCCTCGGAATTCGGGCTGTCGATGATTCCGGCACGATGAGCAAATAATGCAGAGATCCACCAGCTTGCGCATTGTTAGTCCTCACTGCTGTCTTGGACATATATGAACGTACTCTCCAGGCAGGAAGCCCAAGTCCCCGGTCCGCCGAGCCACCGCTGGACTCAATCTTGCGTCTGGACTTCTCAACCATTTGACGAGAAGCTTTTCCTTGCTCAAATCCTCTGGTCTGCAGATACCGTGTAACCTTCCTCCCTCCTCGTACAGCGGAGTACCGAGCTGCCGGAGCGTCTTCTCGAAGTTTTTCTCCCACATGGCTTTGATTGAATCACATCGATCGATCAGCTTCTTCGGCCATCTTGTTCCCCTACCGCAGACATCTGAAATCGCGAGATGCATGCGGCTGTAGCGGACATCGGCTAGGGAGACCTCTGTAGACTCAAGGAGCTCACGGAGAAGCTCGTCCATGGTGAGTATGTCATCGGAACCGAGGGCATTCTGACCTTCTGATGCGACTTGCGGGTCCAAAACATCACGGATCCAGCGTGCTCGGGAGCGAAGGTCTTCTGGATGTAGGCTTGGGACCGACGGAGGGTAGGGAGAGTCGTCGTTGAGTGTCGCCACGCTGTCTTTCTTGGTGGTGCGCGAAATGGCTGGCGGAGCCGTGCTTGTAGCCGGAAACATCGTGCAGACCAGCTTTATTGAGTGTCAGCCTGAGCGTGAGGCGAGTTAAGCAAAGCTGATGTGCTGTTAAATGGAAACATTACACCAAGTAACCACGAAGTTTAGCACGCTGCAACTGCCTACCGGTATGAAAGCGCCTGCTCGAGTAAGCCACAAAAGCATTCCGACTTGCTCCTTCTCGTGGGTCTTCTCTTATACGCATCAAGGCCCGTTTGGCATCTACCCTTCTATAGGCATAAAAGTGTCCACACCAGCAGAAGTCTGCTTTCAAGCCACGAAAGTTTGGCACTGGACCAAATCGCATCGTCATTCTTCTCTGCGCCTGACGCGTGAAATCCTCACGTTCCTGCGGATTTTCAGTCCTAGAAAGGTGAAGCATGTCCGAAATGGTGTCCCAGCTGGCTTGCGGTCACATGGGTCGCGAGTGCGTCTCTCAAACCACATTTTGTCCAGGCGAGCTGGTTGCGTACGGTGAATGCTTGATTCCGACTACAATGGACAAAGCAGTTGCTGTCGTTATTGTAGTAGAGCTTCATAATCGTCAGCAAGTAGAAGGAGAGGATACCTGAGTCGTGGGTTGTAAGCAATTCTCCTTCCGCTGAGCTCCGACACCGGAGCGATTTGAACGACGTCAAACTTCGCCATTCAATGGCACATGCAAAAACACAGACACACACCTTCCTCGTACGCCAACTATGCCTTCTTACGATATCGTTGTCTTCGGTGGTAAGTCCATTTCGAACGCGCATCATAAATTTCTTGTACTGACATACTCACAGGCGACCACTGTGGTCCCGAAGTAGGTTCGCTTATTCCACGAACTTCGTTTGCACAAAATACTCACACTACTTATTATAGGTCACAGCAGAGGGTCTCAAGGTACCAGTTCATCATTTCATAACCTTCACGACTCACTGACTAGTCGACAGATCCTCAAAGTCATTCAGGATAGCAATGCTGAGATCAAGTTCAACATCAAAGAACACCTCCTTGGCGGTGTACGGTGGTCACCCTATGCACATCCCGTGACATTTCAGACCTCTAATTTCTACCACAGGCTTCGATTGATGCTACCGGCTCACCATTGACAGACGAGGCCCTCGCTGCCGCCAAGGCAGCCGATGCGGTGATTCTCGGCGCAATTGGTGGACCGAAATGGGGCACCGCAAAGGTCCGTCCGGAGCAAGGAATCCTTAGGCTTCGTAAAGAAATGGGCACCTATGGCAATCTTCGACCCTGTTTCTTCGCCTCTGAAAGCTTGGTCAAGAGCTCACCACTGAAGGAGGAGGTTTGCCGAGGAGTCAACTTCAACATCGTGCGAGAATTGACGGGCGGCATCTACTTTGGCGAGAGGACAGAAGATGATGGCTCTGGCTTCGCCCAGGACACCGAACCTTACTCGCGCGCGGAGATTGAGCGCGTAACGAGATTAGCTGCTTACCTCGCATTGGCTGAGGATCCGCCTCTGCCGGTGTGGTCGCTCGACAAGGCGAACGTCATGGCCACGAGCAGGTTGTGGCGGAAGACGGTGACGGATGTGATGGCCAATGAGTTCCCACAGTTGAAGATTGGCCACCATCTGATCGACTCAGCTGCTATGCTGATGGTTAAGAACCCAAGAGCGCTTAATGGAGTCATCGTCACCAGCAACCTGTTCGGCGACATCATCAGCGATGAAGCGTCCGTCATCCCAGGATCTCTTGGTTTGCTGCCCAGTGCCAGCTTGACGTCGGCTCCCGATGGCAAGAGCAAGTGCAATGGAATCTACGAGCCGATTCACGGTATGAAAAACCCCAATCGCAGACATGTTGTTTGTGCTAACGACATCCCAGGCTCTGCGCCAGACATCAGTGGGCAGGGCATAGTCAACCCCGTCGCGATGATTCTGTCTATCGGCATGATGCTGAAGTACTCGCTGCAACAACCGGAGCTGGCCAAGAAGGTCGACGAGGCCGTGCGCAACGTGATCGAGGCAGGCGTCAAGACAAAGGATATCGCAGGTACCTCCACGACGGCCGAGGTTGGTGATGCAGTAGCAAAAGAGCTTGCTACCCTCCTGAAGAAGTGATGGGCTCTTCCGATCCTCATGAAGTATCCGAAAATCAAAAGTTTCTTTTCAGCCTGTTTTGCCCGGTCATTCCTCGTTGTCATATACGTGGCATATTTACGCATCACTAGAGCCACGTCGAGCACGCAGACATTCTCTATGTTCGCGCGAGCCATTGAATTCTATATATGTAATTTAGTCGTGCAATCGTGAGCAAAAGCCAGCATGACATCGGCCCATGGCCGTAATGTGCAAGTCGTGAGTACAGATTCGCCAGCTGTTCCTTCATCAGGAACCTGCCTTCGTAAAGACGAAGCCCACACGCCGCCCAGGCTCTCTCAGCACCTTCTGCAAAGCATCATCCTCGATGGCATTCTCCACCGTATCGATCTCTGCCGTGCTCAGGACGTCCTCCTCGTCATAATCAACGTCTGTCGGTCCAAGTCTGATCGTCGTACCTACGTGTAAAGTGTTGAAATGCGTGTATTGCATCAAGCTCAACATTTTCGCCTTGCCACCAGCATCTCGGCATTCGCGAGCTTTGCGCTGGATCTCTGCCTCTTCGGCTTCACGCTTGGCAATGGCTCGCATAGTGGCCCCGTTCTTGGCGACGGTAGCTACCTCCTCGCCGTCAAGACGGATAACCTCGATGCCATCCAATTCCTCCTTGAAACCAGCGCTCAGTGTCGCGAGGTCGTTTTGTGGCATGTCGGCATCGTCGGGGACGACCGACACATCGAGCGAAACACCCTGAGCTCCGCACTTGCAACCCATGAGCTCATGTGTTTGGCAATTGTCACTCTCATCCATGGTGAACAAGTCGCGTAGTTCCGCCTGCGTAAAGCCACTGGCGTTCGCTTTACCATCAACAATGCTGTCCGCTAGTCCAGTCTTGCTGACTTGACGCTGGAATATTTTCTCATCCATGCAGCCTTGCGTAATGAGACGATAGATATAGCATGGGCGCTTCTGTCCATCTCGATGTACACGAGCCATGGCTTGCAGATCTGTTGCAGGGTTCCAATCGAGATCGAAAAGGATGAGGCGAGATGCCCCAACTAGGTTAAGGCCAACGCCCCCAGCTTTCGCAGAAAGGAGAAAGACAAAAGAGTTGCTCTGCGGTGATCGATTGAAACGATCGACTAGATCTTGGCGCTTCGTCTGTGGAGTCGATCCGTCGAGACGGAGATAGCTGTAACCCATTGAGGCCAACAGGGTTGCAAGGATATCCATGGTGGATGTGTAGTTGCTGATAAGCACGACCTTCTCGCCCGTAGGCTTGATCTCATGAAGCAGGCTGTCGAGCACTTGAATCTTGCCGCTTGCGCCACGCTCTCTAAGCAGCTTTGCAGGGACAGCTTCGAGGAACTCAGCCTTCGTAGTTTCTCCTTTTTCTCCTTTCTTGGTCAGAAGTGTGGGACAATTGCAGACCTTCTTGAGGACATTGATGAGCTCAAGCACCGCGGCCTGAGAGTTCATGGCAGCCATGAATGCCTGCGATCCCACGATGTTGCGATACACTGATGCTTGCGCTTTGGTTGGCCGGCAGAACACAACATACTCCGTCTTTGGAGGCAAGTACTTAGACAATATCTCGGCAGTCCGACGTAAGATGAACTTTCCCGTCAGCTCCGCAAGTTCCTCGCTACGCGCCTCACCCTTCTCGACATCCGCGGGTGTTGCGCCTGGCTGTCGGCTCTTGATAATCGGTGTCTCGAATTCCCGCTTGAAGGTCGTATACTTGCTCATGATATTAGGATTCACAAAATCGACCATCACGAAGAATTCTTCGAGATCGTTCTGGATGGGTGTGCCGCTCAGTATGATTCGCCGGTCCGTGTTGATAGACTTGATCGCAGCCGCCGCTTTGTTTTTGGCCGTCTTCAATCGGTGCCCCTCGTCAGCAATCACGATGTCGATGCCACAATCACCCTGAAGCTGATCCTTGACTTTCGTAAGCTTCTCGTAGCCAATGATCATGATCTGGTACGCTCGGCCTTTTGTGAAGTCTGTGAGTCGCATCTTGTTGTTCTCAGGCACAAAGACACCCACGCGCTCGGCACCGAGCCATTTGCGGATCTCCTTCTTCCAGTTGTTGATGAGTGTGACTGGACACACGATGAGCGCCTTTTTGATAACTGGTGGATGACCGTGGATCGGGTTTTGCTTGAGCAGAGTCCAGAGTAATGCGATTGTCTGCAGAGTCTTGCCAAGGCCCATCTCGTCTGCCAGGATCGCGCCTTCGCCATCATAGCCCTTGATGCCCATTACGCACTCGTAAAGGAACGCAACTCCTTCGCGTTGATGTTCACGTAAATTTTTGCTCAAAAGAGGATCTATGACAACGTCCACCACCTGCTTGTCTTTTGGAACGAACTTTGGGAGTGGTCGTTTCATTACCAGGGCGCCTTCTGCCTCTGGATCGTGTCGCGGTATGGGCTTCGTGGCATCTTTTTTTGGCGCCAAAACGGTTCTACCAAGCACTGGCGTCTTGAAGGACGATTTGGCAGCCTTGCTACCAGTGACTCCAGAGAACATGCTCCCTTTCTGGCTTTGAGCGATTTTGTCATGCTTCGCCCGTGCTTTATTGGTTACGCGGGATGTTCCATCAATGTCTTCGAGTGATGCTGCTGGTTCGGTCTTGATACCAAGGAAAACACGACCTGAGATGTAGTCATCTCTGGAGATCATAGATTCGATTTCGACGTCCTTGCCACCGATAGACAGCTCACTACCGACCAGGAGTGGTCCTTTGCAGGTTCCTTTCCCGAGTTCCTTTCCAGAAATGTCTTGTAGCGTGGCATAAGAACCAGAAACTGAGAGAACACCATCGCCATCCCAGATCTTGTTCTTCTTGGTTGTGAACTTCCGCCAGAGAACCGTGAAGTAGCTCTTGGTGGCATTCTCGGTCTTGGTCGTGAGCTGTGCTGGGCCATTCGGATTCTGCACAGCATTCAGCGGCTTCCTCTGAGGTGCGACAAATCCCCTTGATGCAGCTGGTCTCTTCAGAAAGTTGGCAGCCGCTCTGGTGGCCTGCACATCGACATCCTCTTCTTCATCTTGGCTGATCCGACGCTTCTTAGCCGGAGGCTCGTTTGATGGCTGGAACTCGCGAGAGGACTGTCTGCCAGCTAGCATCGGCGGTCTAAACGGCTTCATTGTGGTGGTTGCAGCTGCCGCAGTCGTTGTAGTGGGAATTGGCGAAGATGTGAAGTCCAGATAGAAAGTCGGCGACGCGTCAAACGCGACTTGTCACGATAGCCTCACCATTCCACGTGATGTCCCTTTACTTTCCTTCACTTCTGTCTAGGGTTCCACCAGCAACCTGAATAAACATAATGTCAATGCCGCTGCGTGCGCCCGTATGCATTGCTACTAATAAGATACTGTGTTATCACAATCTAGCATCGTGCTCGAGCACGCTTCAGACCTTGATAGACAACTCATGACATTCTCGACGACTCATCCATAAATGTTTCGGTAGTGACGGACCGCCGTGGGTAGCTGTATCGTCATCTTGTGGTCCATGTAGCACCGAACACGTCGTTTGTGAGGTATGGCGAGCATTGCAACCGTTGAACGTGAGCTGCATGCAGCGAGCACCAAACTAAAACTATGCGGCTATGCCCCGCCATCATCATCCATGTGCCACCATCGGACAGCTCGTCGATATCTCCTTGTCATTCCACACCAGACATCTTTTACGCATACTTCAAAAACTGCAAATAACCACACAATGGCAGGCCTCGTGTCCGTACCTGATAACGATGTCATCTGCATCGAGGCAAAGGCCGGCGAGACCTTCAAACTCGGGCCCATAACGTGCCGTGTCATGGAGGATGGCTCACACACCGGTAATATATTAAAAGTCTAATAATCGTCGCACGACTTGTTCCCCAACTGAGACACTCGCAGACAATCGCATCGGTGTAGCCGAGCTCATCATGCCGCCCAAAACTCCCGGTCCGCCACCTCACTGGCACGAGATGCACGACGAGACCTTCTACGTCACCAAAGGAACGGTGCGCTTCCACGTCCCAGACACGGCCAACGAAGGCCAAGACAAGAAGATTGTCGATTGTAAGGCGGGTGATTACATGGTCGTCCCCATCCGTGCGCCGCATACATTCTCCAATCCTGGCGACGAGGAGGCGAGGATCTTCTTCACCAGCACGCCCAGCTTCTACATCAATTACTTCAAGTTGTTGAGTAAGTTGGCCAAGCCTGACCAGCCTGTACCGGCGGAAGTCAATGTTCAAGCGATGGCCATGTTCGCGACAGTGCTGGCAGACAAGAAGCCCCGGAGACCCGAGTAGCTTGTACGCCGAAGAGAAATGAACTCAAGAACAACAGTGGACCATTTCCGTCTGCGATCATTCATATACGTCTCATACTGATATTGGGTATTTTGTCGTGGCTGCGTGGTCATCGTATACAGGTTGCACAATTCTTCCTGTTCATAGTAGAGATGACTCATAGGTCTTATGTCCCTTGATTTTATATATCGACCCAATCGAAATCAAACCTTTTGCGTCCTTCTATTCCGCACCGCCTGCCGACTTGCGTGTCGATTTCATGTATGGACTCCTCTCGCGGAGTTTCCTTCCTTTCCAGATAAACACCACAGGCGCGAAGCTCAGCAGCAGCGCTAGAAAGCCTAGCAATGTGCTTGCCCATTGAAATCCGAGATTCGTGTACATCGACGCTGATGCCAGAGGCAAGAAGCCAGAGACGATATTCTCGCCGAAAGCGACCGCGGAGAGGGCGGAGCCATTGTATTGGGAGTCGGCGTATGCGTCGGTGACATAGTCCGCTACACCTGAGACAACGATCTGAATACCGAAACCAACCATGGCAAGGCCGATAGCGGGTGCGATCCATGGTATTTGAGGATATGACGTCCACCCGTAGACAAACATGCCTCCCATCATGCCGATGAATGATCCAAAGACGCTGACGTACAGCCTGGCTTCAGGAATGGGCTCGCCTGGCATCTCCCTGTTCCGAGCTGCGGATTGTAGGAACAGGTTTATGCCGGGAAGCGAGACCACGAAGCCTATGATCTCGCCGACGACGACGGCGCCTTGAACGTAGCCGCAACTTGTGGACGACCAGCCGTATAAGCTGCTGAAGACTTGCTCAACAGATTGAGTGAAGAGGAAGACAGTGCCCAACGCGAAGGCTGACCAGAGCATACAGACGAAGAGCACTGGTTCGGTAAACAAGAGGAACATCGGACGTCCCATCGCTTGTAGTAATCCCTTGCTTTCTTGCTTCGAAGGCAATGAGACGCCTTTTCGTCCTTGAAGCTTCTTGGCACGGCGCCGCAGAATTACTTGCGATCGTGTTTCGCGGACCGTGAGATAGAAAAGGGGAAAGAGGCCGCCGAATATGATCAATTGGATCCAGAATACCCTGTTCCCTTTGGTCAATAAGAGTCGTCGTGCGGCATGGAATGTGCTTACCATCTCCAGTTCTGTGTGGCCTCGACAACTCCAGCGAACATAGGAGGGCCAAGAGTATTACCCACTACGTAGAACAAGATGTAGAGACTTGTCGGTAGACTTCGAGCTCGCGCTGTGCTCCACAGATCCGGGATCATACTGGCAATAGTGTTGGATAGTAGCGTGACACACCCACCAGCAAAGAAGCGAGTGACCAGAAGAGTTGCAAAGTTCTGGGCCAGTGCCTGTGGCAGCACCATGAGAAGGAAGAATGCGTAGGTGATCAGATAAGTGACTCTGACCCCAGCCTCTTCCATCAGTGGCAAGGTGACAACGACGAACAATCCCCCTCCTACAGTCCAGGTTGTTACCAGCCAGTAGCTGTTGCTGAACGTAGCCGTGTCTGAGATGTTGAATTGCTGATTGATCATGGACGCCGCAATCGTGATAGATGTGCCGTTGACAGGCAGGAGTAAGGTGCCGAGCAATGAGACTCCGGCATTAAACCACTTTCGCTTTTCGCTCCAGAGGTAGGGATTGGCTGGGTCATTGGGTCCGTCCCAATGAAGCAGCTGCTTCTCGTCCAGTGATTGTGTGGAAGAGCTGTTGACATCATCAATAGCCGGTTGACGACCCTCGAGATCGTCCATGTTGACGACGTTGATGTCCTTGGTAAGACTGCTTGTCGAGGACAGCCGTGTATGCGCACGGTCGAGGCGACGATTGAAATTGAAAGAAGTGTGAGCGAGAGACCAAAGAGAGCAAGTGCCACGAACAACGGAGAATGATGGGACACAAATCAGAAGGTAGGACCTGTTCAGAGAATGACACAAGAACAAGGCGCGTGGACTATGGTTGGTTGCATGCTAACGGAAACGGCAGACAGCAGCAACGTAAGATGACTAGTAGGGAACGTGTCTGCGAAAGGCCAAAAGTTACGACGGGAAGAGTCTTTCTGACAAGTCCATTAGCTAAAAGGCGTCTTCTCAGCAGCAGACCGTCGCCTTTCTGGAGACCCGCTCGCCCCGAGAAAGGTACACGCTCGAGCGGTGCGGTCCGTGAAGGCGGCGGACCAGAGATGCGAGCGCGGATGGCGGCGAGCGTCATAGCAGAACGATGGGTCATTTGTGATACATTCTCTTTTGCGTGTGTTTGCTCATAACTTAATCAGACTTGTACGGTGCATTGTATGAGGTTTCCGTGCGAGGGTACAGCGGAAAGGCACAGGTCGTCCAGCGGCGGCCTGAATAGGGAGGCCGTTGGAAGTCTTCGCCGTGGCAGAGGCCAGTCTTTGCCGCATAGAGCAAAATACCATCTGGTAGCAATAGCAGTATTATTTGATGAAGCGCGAGAAGCGACGTCGTGTGATGCTCTTTGCGGTGAACACCCGATGGAGAGGCATCGGAGGAAGAATGTGCAAGGACTGCAATTCGCGCGCCTGTGATGCTGCCGATCAGCTGGCTCGACGGACCGGCATCCGTATGCATGCAACTTGACGAAACTCTCACGCCTCACTAGAAGCAGATGCGTCCTGGCCAATAGCAGCTTCGCCTTGGTCAGATCGCCGCTATCTCGAGTGTATGGTCCGAGGGGTCGCTCTGTCCCTCTCTTGTTTGATGCATTGTGCGTTGTCGTCCGGACACTCATCATCACAGCGAGTGCCATAAGCTGCAGCATTACAAGGCGATTGCGAGATACATTCCTTGGTTCCTTCTTCTCACCCTAGACAAGTCCCTGTCCAGCATGACTGCGGATTTTGAGCGAGCACGGCGCTTGATCTATGAAGCTCACGATGAAGATCCAAACAAACACACCACGAGCGATGGCACCGAGCTCCCATACGAGACTCACTACTCACGGAAGATGGAGTCATTCCTCAATAAGCGCAAGTCCGATGCCTCCGATGTGCTGAAGCTCGCCATTTGCGGACAGCACTTTCGACGCTGGGAGGTCAAGCGAGACTCATACCCCATGACCAAGATCGGCTACCACACCTGGAGGACACACCTCAAGAAACGCCAAGCGGAATTGGTAGTGAAGATACTGCATGAGTGTGGATACTCGACGCAAGACACCGATCGCTGCAAGGCCTTGATCGAAAAGGAAGGCCTCAAGCAGGGTGAGGAAGAGGTGCAGGTGCTCGAGGACGTAGCGTGCTTGGTCTTTCTCGACGATCAATTTGACGACTTCAAGGATAAGCACGACGAGGCGAAACTGATTACCATACTGCAGAAGACTTGGGGCAAGATGTCTAAGCAGGGCCAGGACATGGCGCTCGAGCTTCCGATGACCGATGATTGCAAGACTCTAGTCGGCAAAGCGCTGAGTGGCTGATCTATCATCGCATCGAGTGTTCTTGTCCCGAGGTCCTGGCTTTCGTCGTAGGTATCTGCAAGCAAAGAAGCAGCTTCGAACTCTTCAAAGTTATGCGTATGCAAACCTGCACACTATATCCAGTCCACCTCCTTCCGCCGCGCAGCTGGCTCCAGATAGCAGTCACACCCACACACATCGGGATTTGTACCGTCTGCACATGCACGTAGACGAGGAGCTAGAGCGAATCAGCCGGCTATCAAACCTCGCGATTGACCAACCAAGCTATCCAAAGTCGATGCGGGGACACGAAGCGAAGCTAAAGTCTGCCCCACTGGAATACGCATGTCAACCCTGAAGACGGAGTGGCATTGGAAGTAATGTATGCAGTTTTCCTGAAGCGCGGGAAGCGCGATAATTACGTTCAGTTATTCAAGCTCGTATCCACGAGCTTTGCGCCTGTTGGGTAATTCAATGCGACATTGAGACAATCTCGCAGCCAGGTCAAGTCCCTCGGCTTGACAACAGCATTGGCAGAGTCATGGAGACTTGTCATGAAAATCCAGGAGCATATTATAAACATTACACAGGTTGTTACACATTAGTGGATCCTTTTGCGCATCAAGAAATGCAAACGCAGGTCTACGCCTGTGGCCAACCCGGACCACCATGCTCAGCAAGCTCCTTGTTTGTCCACTCCCACAGCTCGTCCGTGAGCTCCTGGTTCTTCACGTACGAACTCCTCTCCGTCATCTTCCCCACAGGCTCGTAATACTTGCCATTTTGCACTTTACTCTTCTCGGTGAAAGCGGTCCACAGGCCGGCCTTGGCGCCATCATCTGTATCGAGAGCAAACAACCACACAAACGGCGACACGATTCTGGCAGCAGTCTGCATGCCATTGGCTTTGCCCCAGATCTCTGACTTCACTGTTCCCGGATGATGAGACGTGGAGATGATACTCGGGTAGACCTGCGCAAGCTTTTGTGCGAAGAGAATGTTGGCGAGTTTGGAGTGACCGTAACGGATCATGGGCCTCATCGATGGTGCTGGGGACTTCATCTTGTCCAGTACGAGGCCACCCTTTGGTGCGAGCCTATCAGGAATTTTCAGAGTCTGTCAAGCCCGCGGGCTGTTGATTTTCGTTCTGACTTACAAATGATGGCCAACAGAAGAAGTCAGCATGATACGCACATCTGCGTCTGGCTGCTTCGCAGTCTCGAGCAATTTCGGCATCAAATGCTGGGTGAGAAGGGCTAAAACATGACAGATCAGGAGCTGAACACCGGGCCGCAGATTGTAAGACACCCACCGTGACCCACATGGTTGATGCCGAACTGATTCTCATATCCGTCAACGGTCGTGTGGGGAGTCGTCGCCGAGACACCTGCGTTCAAGAAGAGCAGATCCAAGCGATCGGATTTGGCGTTGAAGTCGCTGGCACATGCCTTTACGCTGTCGAAAGTGTTGAGATCTAGCGTCAAGAGTTGTATGTTGGCTTTGGCATGTGTCTTGTGGATCTCGTCAATGACAGCTTGACCTATTGCTGTCTTGCGGCAGCAGAGGTACAGGGCTGCTGGGTTGTGAGCGGCAATAGCCTTGACGAAAGCTGCGCCTATTCCTGCATTGCCTGTGGTTCGGTCAATACGCAACTTCATGTACGGACTTGAATGAATTTCACCTCCTGTGACCAGGATCACCTTGCCGGACAGGTCAGGAATCTCCTTTGCCACATCGTAGCTGTACTTTGGCATCTTGTTACTGTTGTCTATTATCGTCGGCTATGCCTGGTCATCCCTGTGTGTATGCAACGAAATTCAGTCGAGAGCTAGTGCGAGTTTCTATATACTGATTTGCAAAGCATGGGAGGGGGGTCCCACGAGAAGAAGTCAATATCTCTCGAGGTAGTGGTACACTAATCGAGGCGCGAACGGTCGGCGTGACTTCTGTCCGCTGCCAATGCGGAGACAACATGGATACTTGCTGTGCCTCGCATCAAACAGCTCGCTGCCTGTGGTCTACACGACGATATGCTGCATGTTTGCGGATGCATGACGCCCTAGGAGAGGATCGCTTGCAAGCTGACACTATCACCCCAGGTTGGCACGGCTGGCTAGAGAGCAATGGACGTGTCCATTGGTCACTCGTCCTAAAATGGATGCGAACGCGACGACACCTTCAACATCCAGGGTTCATGTAGGCGTCGAGTCGTGGTGGCTGCAGAAGAAGTGCTCACTGCCAAGTGCTTTCGTTCGATGATGAAGCAGACTCGTGGCACAGTAAACCCTGTTCGGTCCCACGATGTCGATTCCGACGACAAATCTCATTCCAAGCTCGAGCTCCCTTAACGTTTACCTTCGAAATTCAGCCGCCGGTCATGCCAGATGGCGGGTATATATCAGAAGAGTGGTACAGATATGTGAGAGCAGAAGCTGGTAGCAAAGGGCGAAGAAGAGCGGAAAACATGGCCAACGCGAATACGACAACAGCCGCTGGGTGTCTTTGCTATAGAAATCGGTCATGCACTCTTGTTATGCGATCGAAGGCGCCAGTTCATAATTCCCAGAGGATAGTCAAATGCTTCCTCACGTCAAGGTACTGCAGTGCCGCAGACACGGGCGCTGCAGACGACTCCAAACTCTGCGTCGTTCGCTGCAGTTGACTCAATCGTAAGACATACAAGGTGCTCCTCGAGTCCCGTTCGAAAGGAGCGGACAGCTACGACTCGCCTGCCACGAGAAATTCCGA
Organism: Microcyclosporella mali; assembly: GCA_002785985.1. Lineage (NCBI taxonomy): Eukaryota > Fungi > Ascomycota > Dothideomycetes > Mycosphaerellales > Mycosphaerellaceae > Microcyclosporella > Microcyclosporella mali. The sequence goes on along the minus strand of NHNU01000002.1, from coordinate 566,205 downwards.
ACATTTTACGGGCGTGGACCTCCATCGTTCGATGCAGCCGCACAGCTCTCATGCAAGCAAGAAGCTACTCATCAGGTACCGCTCCAGCTGCAGCACGACGTTCCGAACGCCACATGTACGATGTGGGTGAGCACTCCGGCACAATACTGGAGAAGGAGGTCTGCGACGGCATATTGAGTGTGTTCGTGACTCAGGAAATTTCCTTCGAAGCAAGTTTAGCTTTGTAAAAGGAGAAGATCGGCCAAGGTGACAGGGCGAAACCTGAGCCGAAAGACATCGACACGAATGGTCTGGCATGCTAGGAGGTAGTATATCATCAATGTCAACTTCTGCCGTATCGTCCGACTCGCCTTCTCCAAGAAAGACCACACGAGTCTCTACTCCACTCATACACCCGATCGGGCTGACTGATTGCAGCAGCAGAACTTTGCGGCGATCGTCAGGGCTAGTGGACGCGACGGCAGCGGAACAGATCGAGTCGTGCGGACCATATGGTTTCCACAAGCGGAAGATGGAGAGGTTGAATACCGAGTGGAGCATATGCTGAACATTTTCTTTCGCCTCTGCATTACCTAAAAGCTCTTGTTGGTCTGATAGACTTCGACAAAGTCGAGTGTCAACTGTCGACCATCTGAACGATTGCCACCACTGCTGACTGAGCACGGCTTTGTAGGTGAATGCTCAAAGTGACCAGCTGGTAAGACATGATATGCTTCTATTTGTGTCGAGTTTCGTAGCTCCGTAGCAAGCCAGGAAAACTGTGAGGTAGACGCTCGTATTGGAAAACGGTCGAGTCATGTCATTGTGGAAGCCGTGTCTGCACTATCCATCATGCGCTATTGACTTCATAAATCTGGCCATCGCTCAAACGCTTCAAAGCAAGACAAAGTTCAGTTCTCATGCATCTTCATGCGTGACTGCCGTGTCCAGAACCTCCACTCTCGCTCTACCTTTCGTGTAGGTGCTCACGAACTCGCTCAACGTCTTGAAGCTCCCTGGCTCCACGAAAGCGGTACACTCCCATTCTTCGCCTGCAACGTCCTGATTCTCCACTAGCTCCAGAAAGCTCAGGATCTTGTCCTTGACACTGCCTGTCGTTGGCTCCTCTCCCTCACTCTTGGCTGGTGTCTTGACATTCTGCTTCAGCACGCTTGATGGACAACTTATGCGTAGCCTCATCCTGGCTCTTGCCACAGGAATGGGCTGGTGCGCGATCAAAGCCTTCATGGCATCTAGCGCCTGTGACTTGGCGCTCTTCGAGGTTGTCACGCCAGTCCACTTAGGTTTGGCCTTCTGCTCGCTGTCTTCATTCGTCTTCGCATCTCCATTTGCTCTGGCTGGCGTGCTCGATCCAGACTCGGCGGCCCCACTCTGGTCCCTGCTCTTGCTTCGATCACTGCTCTCCGCTGCGCCTCCCTTGCCTGCATTACGTCCCGCATGACCGCCCTGACTGCTCAATTGGTCGAGTGCTTTCTCAATCATGCCCGTGGTATACACCCTCTTGGTCTTCGGATCCACAAGCCTTCCAGCAACGATATCGATGACCTCCTTGTGTACTCTGTCCAACTCCTGTGATCGCTCTTTCTCTCCAACCTGGATCTCTCCTTTGTTCAGAATTTCGAGCACAACGTCGTCTCTCGTCATTCCTGGGAACGACTTTTTCAGATCTTCGTTGTTGGCGACCTGGCCTTTGGAAACGTTCATGAATACATTTGGGATCTGGAGGACGTTGTCGAGATCGGTCTCGTTTCCGGCGCGGAAGGACTGAACGGTGTTCTTGTAGCATGCTACCTCGAAGCGTTTCTTGCCCTTCAAAGATCATCAAGATGCTGTCTCCTGCAGTACGATGCGCAACGATACTCACTTTTTTCATGCGCACAAGACTGACATTAGTCAGCTTGATCTGATTCGAAGGCTGGTTGATTTGTGCAGACGGCATGTTGATTGCTTTCACGAGAAGCTGTCTGAAGATAGTCGGTGTATTAGTAGAAGGCAGGGCTGAAATTGAAGTGCTTGGAAATTGTGAAATTGTGAATCACTTTCACTCACGCGAGTCACACGTGACGTAGTGTCCGCGTATCGAGGCGGGCAGCTATCGCAAATAAGGTTTGCGCCAATGATGCTGTATCGAGCCGTAGGTAACTGCGGCAACAACCTGGAAGGCCTTGGTGGCGGCAATCAGTGACGATGCTTCCACCTTCCACTCCCTTCGTCTTCCTCTTCTCAACCTCGTCCGTCGCTCCCATCTTCACTTCACCTGTCTGGCTCGTCTAGTGTGCCGGCAGGTCCCTTCGTTCTCCTATAGCTTCATCACCGTTCCACGGGCAAGCTTCCATCAGCTCCGCGGCGCTGGGTAACCTGTTGCCTGACACCCACAAACAGCGCCTCCCATCATTATGAAGGTCACAGCATCGGCGCTCCTGTTCGGGGCTGCAGTCGCCGTTGTGCCCCAGCAGCAGCAGCCACTGGGCACCCCAGACTTCCTCCAAGACGCCGTCAAGACCGTTGAAGACAAGACCTCGGCTTGGTCGAAACAGCTCAAGAACCTCCAACATGAGCTGAAGCATTTGACCGCAGATGCCCGCCAGGCTTGGGACGAGGTTGCCATGATGTTCCCCGAGAGCATGAGTCAAGCCTCGTTCTTCAGCCAGCCCAAGAAGCACTCCCGTAAGCACAATAGCGAGTGGGACTTCATCACCAAGGGTGAGCACATCGAGCAGCAGTTCTCCATCAACTCCAAGGGCGAGAAAGAGCGCGAGATTGATGGTCATCTCGAGGCTTTCAACCTTCGCACCAAGAAAGTTGACCCCAAGAGCCTCGGTGTCGACAAGGTCAAGCAGTATTCTGGATACTTGGACAACGAGGAGGATGACAAGCATCTCTTCTACTGGTTCTTTGAGTCCCGAAACGATCCTAAGAACGACCCAGTCTTGTTGTGGTTGAATGGTGGCCCAGGCTGCTCGTCACTCACTGGTCTTTTCATGGAACTTGGCCCGTCCTTCATCAACAAGAACGTCGAGACTGAGTTCAACCCCAGCAGCTGGAACGCTAATGCCTCTGTCATCTTCCTTGACCAGCCTGTGAACGTAGGCTACTCCTACTCCGGCAGCAGCGTCTCCAACACGGTCGCTGCTGGAAAAGATGTTTACGCTCTCCTCACGCTCTTCTTCGAGCAGTTCCCCGAATACGCGACCCAGGACTTCCACATTTCTGGCGAGTCCTATGCTGGCCACTACATCCCAGTCTTTGCCGCGGAGATTCTGTCGCATAAGAAGCGAAACATCAACCTCCAGTCTGTATTGATCGGTAATGGTTTGACTGATGGTTTCACTCAGTATGAGTACTATCGCCCAATGGCTTGTGGTGACGGTGGCTGGCCAGCCGTTCTCGATGAGCAAACTTGCGAGTCGATGGACAACGCTCTTCCACGTTGCCAGAGCCTTATTCAGAACTGCTACAACAGCGAGTCTGTGTGGTCTTGCGTGCCAGCCAGCATTTATTGCAACAATGCCATGATCGGGCCTTACCAGAAGACCGGCATGAACCCATATGATGTGCGTGAGAAGTGCAAGGGTGGTAACCTCTGCTACGACGAGCTCGACTGGATCCAGAACTACTTGAACAAGAAGAAGGTTATGAGCGCCCTCGGTGCCGAAGTCTCCAGCTACGACTCTTGCAACTTTGATATCAACCGCAACTTCTTGTTCAACGGTGACTGGATGCAGCCGTTCCACCGTCTTGTGCCGGGCATCCTCAAGGAGATCCCCGTTCTCATCTACGCAGGCGTAAGTACAGATATGAATCCTTCAGCTTGTCTATCAGCTAACAGTGGCTTATAGGACGCCGATTTCATCTGCAATTGGCTGGGTAATCTTGCATGGACTACCGAGCTCGAATGGCCTGGCCAGAAGGCTTACGCCAAGGCTCCTCTTGAGGATTTGAAGCTCCAGGAGGATGGCTCCAAGATCGGCGCTGTCAAGTCGTCCGGCAACTTTACGTTTATGAGATTGCACGCCGGTGGCCACATGGTTCCTCATGATCAACCTATCGCTTCTCTTGACATGCTCAACCGCTGGTTGTCTGGAGAGTGGATTGAGTCGTAGATGCAGTCACGATGATAGAGGCCTATGTGCCTTTGTGGCGGTCTCAACATGGTGAGGGGCAGGATGGAAGTGTCGTTGCGACGTGATGGATCAACAAATGTTGACGGCATGGTTGTACTCTATCAAAATAGTATTCCAATGAGTCTATTATCCCATAACCATAAGTCAAGATGGGTTACGGTCACGCTATTCTGCATGTATCATGTGAAGAGAGCAGACCCCATTTTGCTTGGATATGCGTCATGGGGTACGATTTGACTCATGCCGAAAGCGCGAACTCCAATTTGGCTCTTCCACCAGACGGCGGCAACAAATCTCTCTACACCCACCGCACAAGAATGAACTATCAAAAGTCCACGAAGCCGCCCGCGAAATCGATCTTCGCGCGACAGACATGCTGAGCTTAACCACAATCGAGAGCATTCCAGGCACAAACACAAATTTCCAGCACTCACCATCGAGCATGGCCTCTTTTCATCAGTAAGAAAGATGGCGCATTTGACCCTCTGCAGTGATACGACCCTGCAAACCTTTCGTGAACATCCGAGCCCAAACGCGAGTATACGCAGCCTGAGCAACCTCCAACACAAAAGTCCGCAATACATCCCCGCTGGAAAGGACACAATTCGACATTGAGGAAGATCAGCCATTACTACCACCATGTCTGAGCAAACGAAGCCAGGGCAACCAAGCCAAGAGGCAGAGAAAATCTCGCCAGCTGAGCTGAAGAAGAGGGCTAAAGCAGAGAAGCAGGCGCGAAGAGCTGCGGCGAAAGAGCAAAGCGGTGCACCAGGAGAAGCAGCATCAGCCAGTACCAACGGTGTCAGTGGAGGACAGCAAAAGACATTGAATCAAAGCGGAGGCGCAGGCGCAGGCTCATCGCAGCAGAAGGCCAAGGGGGAGAGACAGTCTCAGCAACAAGTTGCACAAAAGCCAGGCGACCAGAGGCTAGGAAGCTCACAGCAAACCGTCATGCCTGTGAGGAATCGTAGAGCATCGCAGGCCAATGCTGCACCGAGGCCAGTTTTCAAGAAGCAAGAGAACAAGCAGGTTGAACTCTTCAGCCATCTGTATTCACAGCCGCGGAGACATACCATTGAAGGTGTCTCGAAAGAAGTCCATCCGGCAGTGCTTGCTCTCGGCTTTCAGATCAGCAGCTACGAGATATGTGGCAGTAGCGCGCGGTGTGTTGCTATGCTCGTGGCCTTCAAGGAGGCCATTCAGGACTACTCCACCCCAACAGGCACATCGCTTGCTCGTCACTTGACACAGCATTACCTATCGCCACAAATAGACTATCTCAAGTCATGTCGACCGATATCCGAGTCCATGGGCAATTCTATCCGATGGCTGAAGAAGCTCATCGTCGAAATCGACCCGAACACTCCCGAGCAAGAGGCGAAGGACTACCTGTGCGACTTCATTGACAGATTCATCCAGGAGCGTATCATCGTCACAGATCAAGCAATCGCATCTTCCGCAAGTTCGCAAATCAAGAACGGATCTGTAGTCCTCACATATGCCAAGAGCTCGATCGTCGAGAAAACGATACTGCAAGCACAAGCCGACGGCACGCAGTTTCGCGTCGTCGTTGTCGACTCAAGGCCATTGTTCGAGGGCAAGAATCTTGCCACTTCGTTCATGAATGCTGGCTTACAGGTCGATTATCTCCCATTCTCAGGCATCGCACGTGCAGTCTCCGATGCGACCCTCGTTCTGCTTGGTGCACACTCCATGCTCTCGAATGGGCGACTACAGTCACGAGTCGGTACAGCTTCAGTCGCTATGGCCGCGCATCGAGCCGACGTCCCAGTCATCGTCTGCTGCGAGTCGATCAAATTCAGTGGCAAGGTGGCACTCGACAGTATCGTCTTGAATGAAGTCGCGCCACCTGAAGAGCTACTCCCTCCACCATTACCACAACCATTTGCTATCCCAGACGCGCCGCCTGCAACCTCCACTAAGAAGGACAAGAAAGAGGAGATTGAAGAAGAAAAGCCCAAGACTCTTCGCGGCTGGAAGGATATACCCAACCTTCGAATCCTAAATCTCATGTACGACATTACGCCAGCAGAGTACATTCGGATGGTCATTTGCGAGTACGGCAACGTTCCACCCAGCTCAGTGCCAGTAGTACACAGACTTGCGAATGAAGGTATTTAGATTATGCAGTTTTACGAAAAAATACAAATCTGTATGATCTTCGATGGACATGGCTTCGCCTTTTTTGACCTTGGCAGGAATTCGCCTTCGATATGAGCTTGCATGTCATGATTATGAACATATCCAGTGTTATAAGTATACACGAATTCGCTCAATTTGGATTTCTTCGAAAGACAACAACATGTCACTCGAGACTCCATGACCCCAGACCTCCTACAAGGTGAGCAAGATACTGAGGACATCGAGTGCATGCAAAAGAGAGCGAGATGGCGTTTCGTCGGTCTCGGGTGAGTAGCACGAGTAAAATATCGACGAAGACCTCAAAGTGCAACCACTTATCACCCTCACTTTTTACATCGACATGCCATGGATACTTCCCAGCCCACTCACTCTGAAAATGCCACCCTGACCAAACAGCCACATCTCATCGAGCCCAGGACCCGCGAACTGCATATTGTTAACGGCTCCCCCGGGCTCGATCCGCACGAGCAACTCTCCATACTCGCTGAGAATATCTACGCCGGTACCCGCTGCGCCCAGTAGATACCCCTCTCTACTGACCTGCAAGCCATCGTCTGCGAACGTCTCTGCTAGCCAGATCGGCCGCTTATTCGTGAGGTAGTTCCCTGGTGGCGCGAAATTGATATCGAAAGCGTACACAGAAGCCCCGCCGAACGTGTCGAACGAGTATCGAGGTAGCGGATCGGAGGGTACGAGTGAGGGTTTCAGGACACCAGTGTCGGTGATATAAAGGGTCCGTCCGTCAGGACTGATGTTGATACCGTTTGGTTGCGCAATAGAGTCATCCACGATACTCACCGCCCCTGTCGAGGGACGGAAGCGGTATGTGGCGGTTTTGTGGACCGGGAGCTTGGTCACGTTGACCGTGTATCCGTAGAAAGGGTCCGTGAAGTAGATGTCACCTCTGCTGTCGAAGACGATATCGTCCGCGCCATTGAAGAGCGTGCCGTAGTAGTTGTTCAGCAAAGCGGTCGTTTCGTTGGTATATGGATCGAGCACGTATATTCCTGGAGCTTGCGGACTCAGACTCCCGTTGGCACTCGGGATCGGGTAGCCTCCCAGAGACGCCCAATAGACTTTGCCATCGTGGTAAGTCCCGCCGCTCACGGCGTAGACCGGCGGCGAAGTCGTGTAATTCTCAATCGTCGGCGGAGAACGATTCAGATCGATGATCTGCTGCGCATATACTCCCTGATGCGGAAGCGAAAAGATGATGACATTGAGTCCAGGAATGTATACCGGTGCCTCATGGATGCTGTCGTTGCGTGTGTCGAAGATTCTCTCGATTTTCGGCTCGTTGCCGAGAATTTGGAGGCCGCGAAGCTGGTCGAAGACAACGAAAGGAGCGTTCTGGAGAAGCTGGAAAGACGGGTCGGAGGGCGCAGATGTGTCAACAAAGGTATTGTTCTTAGGATCGACTCCATCATTAGAAGTCGAGGCCCGCTCGAAGGGATATGGCAGGACAGAAGCGTATCGATTGACACAGGCGACGGTGCTTAGATCCTCCAAGCCGGGACAGCGCTGAACGATGGGAGGCTTGAATCCTGCCTGTGCTATGGTCTTAGCCGTGAGGCATATCAGCAGTACACCGGAAATGATGCGCATCGTGAATATCTAGACTTGCTAGAAGTCACAGGTCGTGTTCGTGGTATTGACGTGTGGAAGTCGTCGTGAGAACCTCGCAGCGTCATCGTGCGTATATATACTGAAAATAGCGGTGACGGCGTGCGTCGATAGACTGGAAATAGCGGTGATGGCGTGCGTCAATAGACTGCAGAACAGCGGCGACGGCGTGCGTACCTGCAGGGGAGCAAAAGAAACCACATGGCATTGAGAACGAAATAGGAAAGCTGGTACGCGATGATGGATTGATGTTGGAGTGAATTAGCACGGGATGTTCTCTATAAAAGCATCCTGCGCCTGCCGCCCACTTCTATACCGGGAGAAGCCCAGTGCGAAGGCATCGTCTTTCTTGGCAGATTTCTCTGCCAATGGCGGAAGCCAAGAAAAGGCTGGTAGCGATTACATTCATCGCGCTTCCCCCATGCGATGTGAGACAACAAGGGCCAAATGTGTTGGGTATCGATGCGTGCTGGTACGTCGTAGGAGAATGCTGCGTTTTGTGCTGCGTACGAGCCGGTCATGCATCGTTCAGGGGTCGTGCGGGTGTATCTGTGCCGTGGGAGGGACGTCGAATGGGGTTGGCGAGGGGTGATGCTGGTGGTTGTGGGCTTCGATACAGGGTGTCGGTTTTCAGATGAATGCGCTCTTCAGACGTGTGAGTGGCTGGAGCAGATTCATCTGCGTTCGAGCAGCATGCATGCTGGAGAGATGACAGACCACTTGCCCGCGATGTCTCGATGCTTCAAACGAAATTCATCTGATGCGGGCAAGTCAGTGTTCGCGAAGTGCAAGCGCGTGACATTTTTGGATAGCGCCTCGAGCGACGCTTGGGAGAGGTAGACCATGTCGCGACACTTGCTCACGACATCTGAACGTTTCCACCGGACGCCAGGGCTTGCAGCATGTCAGTGCGTGATGCGATAAATATACTATGCGCCTTTCACCGCTCCACAAACCGCTCGTGAGGACTTTGCCAGCGTGCCACTATAGTGCAGGAAGGCGAAATCTCACGAGAAGGCTTTGCGGACGACTGGCAAAGGAGTGGGTTAGACTCTTACCTGTTTGACGCTTGATTTGGTCGCGCGCCCATCGTGCGGTGTCCTGTGTCCGCTGGCTGAATTCCTTGTTGGCGCGTGTCTCGCGGGCCATGGCAGTGAGCCAGTCGTGTCGGTAGAACTGCGAGAATTCGCCAGACGGGAAAGCCTCGGAGAGGTCACTGTAGCACCATTAGTACACGCCACCTCAAAGATAACGGTTGCGGCAACGTACCCGATGACACCCATGCTCGATCTCAGTAGAGCTTCAGTCCGATTGGGATCTGAGTAGACGCTCTGAAGGAGCTGGAAGATGGATTCAACGTAAGGTTGGAGGAGTTGTTCTGTGAGGCATCAGCTCGAGTTCTGTGGCAATGGTTTCGTGACCGCACGTACGCTTGCCGGAGCCTCTCAGGGCCATGACGATACCGCTCCATGCATCCATGATACCTTCACGAAGCGACACGATGTAGTCGAGCATCTCGAAGTTGGCTGCGTTCTCCTGGGCGCTGATGCCAGCTGCTTGCTGCAGGACCTGGGCGACAACACTTAGGTACTTATCGAAGTCACCACCAATCGACTGTGCAATGTCGCCGAATGACTGCAGGATCGCGGGTTTGAACTGGTTGCCCAGAACAGTACTCTGTGATATTGTGTCAGTGGTCATGATGTAGATTTAGGAGATATACAATCATAATACGTACCCTCAAGTTGTTGAGCAGGCTGTTCATGAAGGAATCGCAGAAGGGCTGAACTTTGGACTCAAGTGCACGAGCAATGTCGGTCACCAGGCCAATAGCGACAGCGCACAGCTGTGGCTCATCCTGGTTGTTGAGTGCGTTTGACAGAAACGGCTCGAAGGACGCCATGTACTTCTCGAAGTCACCCTCAAGAGCATTCGCGAGGGAGCCAATGGTGGCGAAAACGGTATCAGGCACACTTGACTTTGGAGGAAGAGCTTGTAGCAGACTGAGCTGGAGCTGCATGATGCGGTCAGCTTGCGGTGCAATCTCGCGCTCCAGACGTTGGATGATGGCCATGATCACGGAAGTGAGCGATGTTTGCATCTCGTCCAGAGTGAGACGATCTTCCACAGACACAACTTGTTGCAACAGAGGAATTGTCTTCTCCAAACGCTCAATGACCACATCACTCAAACTGAATACCATCTGTACGGAATCGTTCGCTGCATTTGTGACGAAAGCATTGAGCACTTCGTATGCAGCAGTACGCAGTCCATTGTCTTGAGTAGACTCCGTGAGTTGAAGCAGATGCTGTACGCTGGCCTGGAAGTGCTGCGACAAAGCGTTCGTCTGGCAACCAGGCTCGCCTGCGAAACGGTCTGCAAGGTTCATCAACGCCCAGCAGCACGAGCTTGCCATCTTCGGATGAGAAGCCAGTCCCTGGAACAATGATGTGATGAGCGGCTGCAGATGCTCGTTGGGATCGATGGACTCGGAAACAGCCTCGCAGATGCGTCCCAGGGCGAAAGCTGCAGAATCTCGCACTTGTATGGAAGAGTCGGTCATCATGCTGATCAGGACTGGAAGCGCCTGTTTGACCAAGGGGTCCAGCACTTTTTCGTCTGGGCCCTCCATCATTGCGCCAAAAGCAGAAACTGCTGCGTCACGGTAGTGCCAGTCCTCGTTGCGCAAATTCTTTTCGACAAACTGCAGGACAGGTGGGACAATCTGGCTGCCAACAGCCTGTGCCCAAAGCTGCACACACTGGTATGCAGCGCGGGATAGATTGTACTCGTCATCGGCGGCATCCTCGTCTTGCTTGGCCAGAAGTTCGAGAAGCACAGGAACGACCTCCTGAGTTGCAACGCGCGCGAAGTTGAAGTATGGACGCAGCTCAGTACTGCCTTCAGCCTGAGACTGAGCATTATCGTCCTCGATGCTGATCTCCTCCTCACAAACGGTGCACCAGAACTCAACGGCCAGTTTCGCCACATCTTCCTCGTCACTCTTCATGCCTTGGATCGTCAGGCCGAACAGGGCTTTCTCCATGTAAAATCTCATCTTCTCATAGTACAGGCCCATGATGCGGTTCAGACAGCCGTATGCACCTTGTTGAATGCGGTTGTCATCTGCTTGCGTGGCCTCGCAGATGACCTGCATGATATAATTGCGTTCGCCCTCGTTCTCGAAATTGGTCCTAACGAATTCCAGCGAGTCGCCGAGCGCTGTGATGGCCGCATTCCGAATGTCATTGTTGGTCTCCTCTTTCCGTGCTCCCTGAACAACAGCTGTGAGAATGGCGTTGCTGTGTTGTGCAAGGCTATCACGTAAGTCTTGATCGTCTGTTTCGCAGATGAATCCAATCGTGGTGAGAGACGCCTGCTTCGAGTGGACAGTGCCGTTGCCTACGTTCTCGACCAATTTGGCCATCAGCTCCGGCCATTGCTCACGTGGCAGCTCGATGGCAGCGATGGAGGCGATGAACTGGGCGGCTGACTGTCCAGCTCGTGCGTCGTTCGACGCGAGTGTCTGTAGAGACGCAGTCTTCACGGTCTGCTTGATCTGAGGGTCGATTTGTTCGAGCCATCGCTGCTGAACTTCGCGAAGGCGGGTGAAGTCGCGTGCGGAGAAGGAGTTCTTGAGTGCCAGGCCAGCGGCCATGCGCACCGAGGAGTCGGCCTGCTCATTGGCGAGCTCGCGGGAGAGGGTGGTGAGGTAGCCAGACTAATTCATACGCGGTCAGAATACGAGGCTCTTGCATTTCCGGCCAGAAACAGGCACGATGGGCACCTACGAAGTCTTGCTCGGCCGCCTGTGAAAGCTGCTGCTCAGCAGCGGTACGGACGTTCGTGTCTATGCGATAGAATCAGTATCTTCGGAACACACAGCCTGTCACCGCAGGAACACCATTAGACGTAGGATGGCAGGGAGAGCGGTAGAATACCTGGGGAGATGGTGCCGGCGAGGACCTGGTTGACATCCATGCTGGGCAACCGTGTGGGTGGAGGAGGCGTCGCGTGTGTGTTGCGGCGAGCTTCGTTGCTCTTCTCGTCCAGAAATTATCATGCGCCAGGTGAGGTGCGCAGCAAGAGTTCGGCGTGGCACTGTACCTCCGTAGCAGCAAGGGTTTGGGTGTGTGTGTTTCTGCAAGGCAGACAAGCGTGACTGGGTCCACCACCTTCTCTCGTTGTGGGTGACGTCTCGGCTGCAGGGTCTCGGGATCGGGCGCGCAGCACAAAATGAAAACCGAAGCAGTGCAGGAGTGTTTCAGGCCTGCCACAGTATAGAAGGGGGAAATGACAGACTTGGTGATCCGAATTGCAGCGTCGTTGAGTTCGGGCGTTCAGTGCCAGAAAGGGAGGTCGAGAAGGGAGAGCCGAAAAGCCTTTCTCTTGTTGCAGTGGAAACGCAGGACCCCACAAGAATAAACAATTTCCCCCTCATTCACGTGCACTGACTCTCCTGTAGCTCATGGGCCTCTCCCGCCGAATTGGACGCCTACCTACAAGGGTATCACGACGAGGATCATCACCTTGCAGGCATATTGACATGCAGAAGGGGACTTCGAGAATACATGTATTTGTGCGGAAACTGGTACAATATTTCAATCATTAATCAGATGTTGCGTGAAGCTCAAGATCATGCGCTGATTGGGTATCCTTGTCAACGCCTAGCAAATCATTCCTTCATACACACTCCAAGACTCAAGAGTATTACGCCTGTCTACCCCAACCGTGTCTCGTTCGACTACTCAATCTCCATGCGAGGTCGCAGAAATGGTGCTTCCTCAAAGTCGTCGCTGCCAAAGATCTTGACAGTACTGCTCGAGCCTCGAGAGTGTGACATTCCCTTCATTCTCGCTATAGGTCGTCGAAGTATAGTGCCCGACGATCGGATCATCTCTTCATCATGTTCCATTTCGTCGAATATGGCGTCCATATCTGCTTCTTGTTCGTCCTCGTAGCTTCTCTTCCTGGAATCGGGCTGGTAGGGCTGCTGGAAAGACGCAAAGGAGCCTTGCGTGGAGGATAGTGTGTTCTGGGAGGTCGAGAGACCTGGCATGTCCTCATCACATTCGTCCACTTCCCCTCCCATATTCGCAGGAGCGGATGACGACGGCCTCTCTTGCGCGGTGTATCCCCCAATTTTGTGTAGTCCGCAGAAAGGTGTGAGCTCTCGTAGTTGCATTGGGCTGATTGATGGTCGGGCGGGAGCTGTGACTGCTGGCGGAGCGGAGCTTGGGTATGGAGAGCCTGAATATCCGAGGGTTTTGTGGGTCTTGTAACCCTCCGGTACCGCCTTGCGAACTCGCATGCCGACACCGAGCAACGAGGCCGCAACCCCAGCGGGCTGTGGCGGTGACATTGGCGATGTCGACCTTTCACTGATTTCGCGGTTGAAGTATGAGTCGAGCCGGCTCTGGTTGGAGGGCTGGAACTGCCGCTTCCGGATATGTGTTGAGAAAGCCATTCTGTTATATTGTACTCTTTCTGGGATCCTGTATGAGGCGTGACTTGTGTCGTGTGTCTGGGAGACGCGAATGTGGGGTGACGGCACAGTTCAGCAATCAAGGAGAGAAAGCTGAAAGTGAAGACATGACGGAGATGCAGGGACGCGCACCTTACGCGTCGCAAATCCTGCAATTCTAATTGGAGCGCGACCACCCACGTCTTCAAAGCACCCGGTAATTCGTCTGTCAATACACAAAGTCAGCACACAACGCTGATAACATTAATCGTTCCTCGGGTTTTTCCTATGGTATCATATGAACAGGCGACAATGATAGTCAAGACTGTCTTGAATGGTGCGGCTTGCGACATCACTCCGACCACGTATTCCTGACCTTGGACTGCCCTTTTTGAATCGAGACGTATGAAGAGTCGCAGGAGTCTGAATTGAGAACCTTGATGCTCTCGAGAACATGCAGAGCCTGACGATGGCTGGTGGCCGGAGCGCCATTTCCGTCCTGCAAACCCGCGGTCAGAGACTCTCTACGCTTTGTCGTCGCGGATGTGAAAATGCTCGACTCGGCGCAATCAACGTGGTGCCTTGGACGCGACCATTTTCGTGCATTTTGGTGACTTCTGGCGAGTCTGAGGAGCTTCCGGGTCTTCATGATCTAATCATCGTCCATGAGCGTCGCTAGGCCGCTGAGGTTGCGGCAAAGTCCCCGATGGTATGCAAGGCATGAAGCTGATCGACAGCGTATTGGCAATTGCTTGCTCTATTCTACGCGTATTCGCTAATCTCCTCTGTGTATCGTTACATACAATTCGCCGGTGATCAGCAGTCGCTGCATCCGTGAATGTGCCTGGATCTCCTGTGCGTCGAGCCAGTCGTGGGCGTCAGAACTTCAAGTTGAGGATCAACCGGACGGTAAATTGGGACGGTAACAACGACGTTCGGATACGCTTAACCTATAGCTCCACACAATGCTTATAGCTACGGGCATCGTTCTGTAATGGACGACGATTAGGCACTTGATCGAGTAGGGTGGTCGAGTCTTGGTAGTATCTTCGGACTTGAATAACTTCATGGCTACATTACCATTGATGCATGGTTCTAAACTTTCGTTGGCGTTTGTAGCGGAGTTAAAATGCCTTCGTTGGAGTCTATCACTACAGCGATCTGGAGAGGACTGTGAGGTGGAACGCATAACGTAAAGGGGGAGCATGGTGGATGTATACCCTCGCTACTTTGGGTTGATACTCGCCTCCTTGGGAAGTTCTGAGCCTGCTGAGACTGTGGCTCCAGCATCGACTGGCAAGATAACACCCGTCATCCTGTGGATGAAAAAAAGGTTATCTCTGGTCAGCGACGTTCGCTCATATGAGTTCACCAACATGGACTTACCAACGAGCTTCATCTCCAGCCAGAAACCTCACGGCAGCCGCAACGTCCCAAGCCGTGCCTTCCGTCTTCAGCAGACTTCGGCCTTTCCGCGACTCGCGAGCGCTCTCGCTCATACCTGCGCTATACATCATCTATTCGTGGGACCAAAGGTCAGCAATGTCGCCCAGCATCAAGGGCTTCCGCCACACTCACAGGTGTGTACACCATTCCGGGACAGACACAATTCACCTGGTAAGAAGGAAACAAGGTCAGCAAATGTCCAAAACCAACGAGAGATGCTACTTGGCCTTTGGATCAGCTCACCCTTATACCCTGCGGCGCGTGATGCGACGCCATTGCTCTGGTCATATTCTGCGGAACTCGTCAGCCATTGATAGCACCACCACACGGCATATACGGGATCGATGTACAACTACTGCGCCCTTGCTAGTCGGATACAGGAGATGAGGAGTACCGCCTCTGATACCAGCGACACTAGCCATATTGACAATACTCCCTCTCCATTGGCCTTCATTCTTCTCCATCTCCGGTATCGAATATTTCGACATGCTATTCTCGCCTGATCAGCCAACCGCCCCAGATCAGACATGGTCTTTGGTGTATATATTGAGCGTGAAGACTAACATCACCATACTCGCCACGTTCACCTCCATCCCCTTTGCCCATTCCAGCATATCAACGTCTACCGCCGTCCCAGTAGCTCCGCCAACCCCAACGACATTAACCAAGATATCGAGTCGACCAAACTGTTGCACGGCAGCTGCTACAATCCCCTTACAGTCCTGTTCGTTGGTCACATCAGCCTTGACTGCGATGCCCTTGCCGAAGCCATCAGCCTCGATCATCTCGACTGTTCGCTGCGCCAGCTCTAGTTTGATATCGACGCACACGACCGAGCAGCCGGCTTCGGCAAGCAGTATGGCTACTGCTCTGCCATTTCCAATGCCCTCGCCTGCTGCCCCGGCGCCGGTGATGATGGCTGCTCTGCCGGCGAGAGATCTGGTGGGTCTCGTGAAATGTTCACTCATTATTTTGCGACAGAGGTGTTTTGTGTCAGATGAGAACCTATTTCATTGCTGGGCGTAATTTGAGGGACAGCATCGATGAGGGGTACATGTTTTGAGAGGGGCTGCGTCATATGTGAGCCATGAAATGAGAGTGATATATTCTTCGCCCTACTGATTTATGCTGAGGAATCAAGCAGCAATAATATTTCTCAGTGACTGTGTCATACGCTGTATCAATGTATAAGCTCCCAAGACAAGTTTCACCAACATCCGTGGACGGGTATCTAATTCCATGGTGTCCAAGACGCTGAGAGCACATCATCATTCCTTTGAGTCCGTAAGCCTCATGCCATGCTCATCCTTGTCCTTCTATCGAGTCCATTGTCGTCTCCGAACAACTCTCCTGCCTCACGGCAGAATTTCGCCTCGCTCTGACCGCCGGCAGACTCACTGGCCCAGCAGATGACAGCAGCATCGACGACAGCGCCGACAACATTCTCAATCGCTCCCAGAACTGCATAACCGATCGTACCAGCAATGAGACCTACAACGTAGGCGTACAAGCTACCTCTGATGCCAGCACCGGCGCCTTCGAGCTGGATATTGTGTGCAGCTCTAACCCAACCTCCAAAGCCAAGAGCCAAGGACATGATCCATCGAGTTGATTGGAGCATGAGTTTTGATAATCTGTACGGGAGAAGAGCGCTTCCGTTCTGACCACCTGGGCTGAAGTTTCGAGGCCCGAGAGTATTGCTCGGATTCGTTCGGCTGACAAAGTGTAGTTGTCCCAGTCCACGGCCTGCGATGCCCAGAGGCTGGCTATGAATCGCGGCGTAGGTCAAGGTGAGAGGATTTGTCAGGGTTGCCAGACTTGTCGGAATCACCCAATAGGCGCACATGTTGAGGAGGCCCGACAATCGTCCAGGTAGGATGATGAGCGGCAGTCTGACCAGTA
This sequence comes from Microcyclosporella mali, assembly GCA_002785985.1. Lineage (NCBI taxonomy): Eukaryota > Fungi > Ascomycota > Dothideomycetes > Mycosphaerellales > Mycosphaerellaceae > Microcyclosporella > Microcyclosporella mali. The sequence continues at coordinate 549,483 of NHNU01000002.1, read as the reverse complement.
AGCTCAGGAAAGTGCTAAGAGACACGGTTCCAAACAACGCTCCAGTTGCATGCTGGAGGCTAGCCCACACAACGTCGCGGCTGCTGGGCTGTGGCACAGCCAAGCGATGAAAGTACCACTGGCTTACAGTAGCGGCTGTCGTCGCTCTTTGAATGCCCGCAATGACGCCCAGAGTCCATAGGAATTGTAGAATGAAGAAGACACCTAGCCACCAGCTGTTGGCGTAAAGGATGAATTTCTTCGCTCCCACCCATCTCCCCGACAAGAACACGCGTTCGAACATCAGCATCCAGGTCCAAGAGAAAGCGATTACCAATCCCAGAGTCGCGAATCCCAGCGAGATCAGGTACGGGCTGGCAGTCAGAATCTTGGTGCTGAATTCCAGGATACTGATAGACCTGGCTAGACTATGGCGATTCTTGATGACACTCCACGTCCAGAATACAGCCATGATTGCTGGGATGAAGGAGAGCCAGCGCATTGCACGATCTTGGATGGATGCACCATGCCACGATCCTTGGAAGCTGCTGATCAACGGGTAGAGCGAGAACGCGACCAGGACGACGGGAACAGCCACGATCATGCCGAATACCAATCCTCGCACGAAGTTACGTAGAAGCGCAAGCCACACAAGGGCAACCACGACGGCAATCAGAGTGTCCCAAATTAGCATGTTCGTGCTTCCACGGAGAGCTGTGTATACAGTGTCGCCCAGTGGCGTACCTTTCGATGGTGCCGAGGTTTGAAACCATACAACGACAAAAGCTGCGAACATGGTACATAGAGATATCGTGAAAATAGATCCCCAAAAAGCGTCGTGTTTCGGCGGTTCCATATGCTCCGGTAAGACGACAGTCGGCGGCACGCTTTCTCGATCTGGGGAGATTGGTCTCGGATGTTGCATTTGTGTGTCTTCGTCCGTTTCCATGGGCATAAAGTTGCTCAGCCTGCTAGCCTTGAGTCCTGCTCTGAATGGTTGGAAGGGTGTTGGTGGCTCGTCCGGATCGATGGAGGCCGAAAGATTCGCCAAAGAATCCGGAGGTTCCTCATGAATGGTACTGTTGAGATTCACTTCAACCAGCCGCCCTTTTCCCTTAGAACTTGGTCGACCGGCGTCTGAATCTGGCACGCTCGCAGCTCTCGAAGACGGCGGGTAAGGTGCGCCTACTCGCCCTCTCGGCCGGCTTTCGTCTCGATCGTGACTCTGACCTTTCTGCATTCCCTCCAACTTCTCCACTCCGTCATCTTCAATTTCCGAACTCTCAGTCAAGTTGCTGGGGCCAAAGTGCTGGCGACTGCGCTGTAAGGCATAATAATCGGCAACCTCTCTTTCATGCTCGTCGCCTTCGTCCTCCTCTTGAAAATCGTCTGTTGCGCTGTAGAAGAGTGGTGCCTGTGGATCCTGACGCGAGAAGCGATTTGCGAAGGGAAAGGGAGACTGCGAAGAGCTCGGATTGTGATATGGATTCGAAGGCATGCCGGGTCGTTGTACGTAGCGCGAGTTGCTCGTGGGCATGCGCCGTCGGTCTAGCGGATTTCGCGACGGGTTGCGCTGGTTATCTTGCTGGTGGAAGGAGAGGCGGGCGTTGGACTGCTGTAGGAATCGCGATGCATCTGGAGGTCAAGTGAAGTTAGTCACGCGAGCGGTGGGATAGCGCTGTGGCGGATGACCTGGTAACGCAGCGTAGCTGAAGAGACGGGCAGACAAAGACTCACATTCGGAGAACATATTGTCAGGAAGAAGGTCGAAATGGGTCGGCCAGGCGGGTCGAGAAGGGCGCGTAGGAGCACTTGGAGTCGGGATGGGCGAGTATGCAGCTCAACTCGACGTCCACCGCCAGAAGCGGGAGAGCTTGTTGATGGACGCTGATGAGTCGAGACAGCGGCTATACTATGCAGCAGGAGGGGAGGGGTGGTTCAGTGTCGTCCGGGAGGAAGCTGCAGGTAGTCGTCTAAGGGACGGGAGAGTAGTTGGCGAGTTGTAGTGGCAGTAGGAGTGATGGTGGTGAGGGACAAGAGAGAGTAGAGGTCCCGATCTGTTCCCTATCGGCGGCTGGCATGTGTGCCTTGAGGAGTGACGCCAGCTTGGTGAGCCTGAGCCAAAGAGCTCGACATCCCTGCACGGATGACTGGCGCCTCAGGCCTCAAGAGCCTTGACAGATGCAGACTGGAAGATACATCTACCTTACCTGCACAACTACATATACAGAGCATTACAGCGTTGATTGTCGATTCACAAACTCCCTTGTTGATGCTTCATGCCTTAGTCCTTCCTTATCAGTCCCGTCATTCACCCCAATCTTATCGCCGGCAGTCAAGATCCGCGCCCCACGTGGCTGCAGCTTTGGCGCTCACAAGCTCAAGAGCCGCTCCAGGTCTTCATTTCGTCCCGACAGCAACGTACCTCTTAAGTCGCAGAGGAAGCCGCAGACATCGACAAACCCAACAATGCCTGCGTGAGATTCCGCACATCGACTTACACCCACCCACCCACCTCGCACCTAATCATACGTGCAGTATGCCTGAGCAACGAGCTGCCGCCGCTGGCGATGGGGCAGCTCCTTCTGAGGTACGTCAGGCCAGCAGCTACACGAAGATGAGACGTTACATGAGAGCCATATGAAGTCGGGATTCAGCCACGGGGTTCTCAACACGTTGAAGGACTTCTGTGTTGCTCCTGTGCAATGCCTGCGACAGACACGCTGCTTCAGACACGCTGCTTCTGAGATCAATGGCCTTTGTACTTCGTTCTAATGCATAAGCAGGACTGGACGGCCAAGTTATGGTCCATCGGCAAGAACATCGCTTTCTTCCTCGCCATTCAGTATGCAATGCGCCAATTCATGGGAGGCCAGAAGACCACCCCAGTACCCTCATCCGAAGTGACACCTCGAGGCCCATCTGCTGCCGGCGAATACAGCGCAATCTCACAGCTCGTCTATCCGATGTGGCCTGCCAACACCAGCGTCGATATCAGCATGTACATCTCACCCAGCATTGTAATGCCCAACTTTGGCCGCATGCCTGCTAGCAGCTTGATCATAGACGAGAAGAACTTCTCCATCGACAGATCGCAGAAAGCTTATCGTCAAGTACACAAGAGCTTCGATGTACCCAAAGTGGTCCAGGATAACGGCACACTGTTCGCACACATCTTCGTTGGGCAGACGGGAGCTGAACTAGATCCAACATCTCCTTCATACGATGGTACTAAAGCGTATCGCATGTTGCGACCTCTGACGCATCTCTTGCCGCGGAAGAAGATTCGCAAAGTTCGAAATCTGCTTGACGCGAGCGAGACCGATACGGCCAACGAGGCTGACGTCGAAGAGTCCAACAGCCCCAGCACAGCTTCCTACTATCATCCAAACTTCACATTGTCGTTTGTGCCAGACACTGGTAACGTCAATTGGCCCAATCTACATCCTGCAATGAAGCAATTCTACACTCTCGACCCCGGTGGTGCTCGTGATGCAACTGGTCAAGGCACCTGGTACTATCCTGTGCTGTACCTGAATACTTTCTGGCAGCTGCGCTCTCATATGACCGAGCTAAACTCAACCATCCCGATGGAAAAGCTTCCTATCAACGTCGATCTGTCCACACTGGCCAACTGGCAGTTCAGCGTGATGGCTAGCATGGACGAGGGCATGAAAGAGACTGCAAGGAAAGCTGCGCTCGGTGAGACCACTGCCGGCGGTGGCGATGGAAGCGAGCTTGAGCTGATCAAGGAAACCCTGCTCGACACCAACCCGTGGCTGCTTGGGACTACTGCTGTGGTCACTGTTCTCCATATGCTCTTCGAAATGTTGGCTTTCAGCTCCGATATTGGTCATTGGCGAAAGAAGAAAGACAACGTTGGAGTGTCCGTCCGCACAATCCTCTCTAACGTCGTGATGCAGACCATCATCTTCCTCTACCTGATGGACAACAACGAGAACACCAGCTGGATGATCTTGTTTAGTCAAGGTATCGGCATTCTCATTGAGGCCTGGAAGATCACCAAGATGATGGACGTCCGCATCAGGGAGCCTGCAGAGGGCACGTACGCCAAGAAGCTTGGACTGCCGAAGACGATCGTGTTCGAGGACAAGCATAAGCTCAGCGAGACCGAGGAGAAGACCGAGGAATACGACAAGATTGCATTCAAGTATATGGGCATCATTGCGGTGCCTTTACTTCTTGCCTATGCTGCCTACTCGCTCAAGTACGAAAGTCACAAGAGCTGGTACAGCTTCGTTATCACGACTCTAGTAGGAAGCGTGTATGCGTACGGTTTCTTGATGATGGTACTTGGTGTCCCCAAATCCGTGCAACATGTGATGAAACGCTGACTTTGCACGAACAGGTACCGAGCTTATACATCAATTATCGATTGAAGTCCGTCGCACATATGCCCGCCAAGACCATGATGTACAAGTGCCTGAATACCTTCATCGACGACCTATTCGCCTTCACAATCAAGATGCCATTCTTGCATCGGCTGGCCACCCTTCGAGACGACGTCATCTTCTTTGTGTACCTCTACCAGGCTTGGGCTTACAAGATTGACTACACTCGTGTGAACGAGTTCGGTCAAGGTGGTGACGAGGAGGAAATCGAGAGCAAGCAGGCCTCAAAGCCTTTGAATAGCCCAGCCGATGGTCAAAAGACTGACGAGGGGAAGCTGAAGGCTGAGTTGAGCGATAAGGTTGACAGTGCGGTAAGCAGTGCAAAGGAGAAGACGCAAGTAAAGAAGCGAAAGGCGTAAATGCTGTAGATGCTTCTGAGCATGTAGGACATACTATCAGCTATATCAGATGCATTGCTTGAATGTGTGCAGCCGACGGAAGAAGCTCGATGCACCTCGCCATCGTTCTTTCCTCGTTCAGGATCGCCTCCTGAAGACTGTTTGTTGCATACTTATAAGGAGAAGTGTCCCACAGCTTCACCAGTTCGCCGCCACAACACATCAACCACACTCCGATATCTCGCACACATATGGCCATGCGACGCTGATGCACGACACCCGACCAATAGATTTCGGCAACAGTGACTAGCTGTCCGCCGGAGAATGTACTCGGAAAATGGCGGCAGAATCCGAGACGATTTCACTCACGATGAAACTGCTCGCTCTGGCCAACTTCCGCAAAGGTCCCAAGGCTACCGAACTCCGCAGTGTCATCGGCCAACTTCACGTAGCCGCTTATCGCGAGCGGACGGCAGCAAACAACGAGATGGGTCGTCTTCAGGAGGAAAATGCTCGATTGAAGCAGCGCTTTGCCCAGGAGGTGCTTGGTAGTCGACCTCATATTCCTTCCACTCTGCGTGGAGATGACCGGCGAGGTAAGGATGTCGTCTGATATCCAACAACTGCGAGTTGTCGACTGACATAGCGGCCTAGTAGGCACACGTATCGATAGAAATCCAGCCTCGACCGTCAAGGGACAATCCATTGGCAGCAGCAACTCTAGCGCCACTATAACAGCCATCCGCGAGCGCGAATATCGTCTGCCACCCTCTGGAGAGCTATTCCTCAACGGCAGCCCGCCCACGAAGCGTCCTAAAGAGCGCTCGCCAACGCCACATCCTCCGCCAGCACGGAAGTGACCTGAATGCGTCGGCTGCTTCCAGATAGCACGTCCATAGCCATGCCCTGTCCTGATGATTTCTGCTGACCCACTCGTCGCTCTAGAGTGGTGTCTGCGATGGCGATCCGGTCTGTAGTGTCTGCTGTGCCGGAGGCTATGGCTGCGAGTACAGGGAGTGCTGAGACGGCTACAGATGCTGTAAGCGACAGTCTGTGCTTGCTACATTTTTAAAGCGAGATGCTGGAGCATATATCACAAATGACCGCTCTTGCACACGACTCCATTCGTAGCAGTGGGACATAGCCAAGGAGCCAACGAGGAAGGTTAAGAGTCACGTACGATAGGATAAGCTTTCTGGTCTTAAGCAAAACAAGGTGTACCGTGGCATCTGGGCATTGAAGCTGTCGAAGCTTGACCAACGATCGATACGTATTGTCGTAACTGCTCTAGTATGCCCGTATCATACGCTAGAAGCTGTAGTATGCTCACGGAATGATTGCGGATGATGCTCTGTAGTCATCGACCAGAATCAGCCACCCTTGCTGGAGAGAAGGAGAACGCCCAGCTTTCGGGTCCTTGTCTGTCTCCCTAGCACACACGTCTCGAACAGAGATAACCACCACGAACTGCTATCACGTTTTGATTCATGCCTCGAACATATATACATTTCCCCCCATTTCTCCCTAATCACAAGGATTTCCCGCCACATCAGAGCACCTTCTATCTAGTGATAACTCTGTCTCTTCTTGAAGCTCTTAGGAGGCCCACCCTTGTTCCAACCATTTGGCCCGCTGTACTTCGGGTTCTGCTGCCCGTAGTGATGGTAGCCATATTCCTCACCATGATTTCCCCAATTATCGCCCCAACCTTGGTGGCCATCAGCACCATCATCATCAGCATCATTCCCGGAAACCTGGGAGAGACCGAGACACTCGGCCATCTTGAAGAAAATATCGATGCTGCTATAGACGCCTCCGAAGAGCTCCTGGCAGGGACCCATGGCGAAGACGGCCACGTCGGTGAGAGAGTGGACGCCCTGGTTGGCGTTCGTGGGCAGGGTGCCGTTGACGATGAAGCCGGACGTCGAGTCCTTGGGGTTGACGAAGTAGTCGTTGGAAGGGAAGCCGGTGGTGTTGGTGGCTGGTGTGCGAGGGCCAGTCTTGTGGACTGTGAGAAACACGAGACGTCAGTATGTGCACTTCTTATCTTTGATTCGTGAATGTTGATATATACCTTGATAGTTCTCGCGATGGTCTGGGTTCGCGCCGAATCCTTGAGCAAGAGTATACCTCGGGTCCCAGTTCGAGGGGAAATTGGAATCCGTGTATCGCAGCTCTCCAGTGTTGATGTATTGACTCAGGCCTGACTCTGCATAGGTGCCGACCGCTCTGCGCTTCTGGCGGTCGTCGGTCTGAGCGTTGAGGTATTGAGTGTCGACGCTGCCGAAAACGTCAAAGCCGTGGCCGTGGTCAGCAGTCACGACGATCAGAGTGTCCTCCAGAATGCCGAGATCCTTGAGATGCTGGATTGAGTGCTTGACTGTGTCGTCGAGCTCGAGGAGCTCTCCGAGCGCTCGGTCGTAGTCGAGGACGTGCATCATCTTGTCGACTGAAGCGGCCTCGGACATGATGAACCAACCCTTGTCGTCGGCGCGGTTGTTCAGGATGTCAATGGCTTTGATGGTCATCTCCTTCAGACCTGGTTGTTCAGTGGCGTCGCCTCCTTGACAGTCTGGGTAATCCTTGTGTCCGCTCAGGTTATCGGTGTAGACATTGCGGTCCAGCCACTTGGCCATGTTCGAGATAGAGAATATACCCAGCGTCTTCTCGTCATTTGGGGTAGCGTCCAGAGCGGAGGCGTTATGGATAACGTTGTATCCTGCATCAGCGAAGACCTTGTAATAGTCCAGATCCATGTAAGTCTCTCCTAGCTGAGGGCAGAAGTTTTCTGCGCCGCCTCCGAAGAGCACGTCCGGTCCGTCCCATTGGGTCCATGTATAGTTCACTATACCGTGGATGAAAGAGTCGATGACGGCGCCGTACTCACCGCGGTCTCTGGTGTGTGCTGTGAGAGCAGCTGGTGTAGCGTCCGCAATGTACGCAGTGCTGACAATACCAACGTGTCCCCCAACCAGACGGTGGAACATCTCAGCGATAGACTCCACCTTGGGATCATCGAACGGATCCTTGGAGGAGTCAGCGTACACCCCAAGAGCATTGACGCTCGACTTGTGGCCAGTGTACAGCGCAGTCGCGGAATTCGCGGAATCCGTGATGAAAGAATCGATTGAGTGGGTCATCTGGTGACCAAGCACAGGAAACTGGTCGAGCTGCATCAGGCTTTGATATTTGCCATTGACAGTCTTATGTGCAATGAGGCGGGCCGCGGTGATCATATTCGTTGTCATGCCATCACCGATGAACAATAGGACGTTCTTGGTCTTGCGGACTTGCTCGATGTCTCTGACATGCCAATTCGCAACGGTCGAGGTGCCATTGTAGTCGAGAGTGGCCACATAATCACCAGGCTCATAGAGGGCGACTCTCCGCCAAGCTTTGGCTGCTACGTTGACTAGAGATGGTGTGTTTGCATCTTGAGCGAACAGGTCTTCGTACCAGGAGAAGCTCCAAGTCTCGAGGGTTGGCTCCTGCACAGAGAAGAAATCGCTGGCTGACTTGGCCTCGGATCCAGCTTTGGCAATTGTGAAGGTGAAATCCTCATCTGGGATGCCATTTGTCGCCTCGGAACCATTGACAGCTAGACGTGTGACTGTCAGTGCCTGCTAGGAAGATTCAAGCATGCCACTGCTCATCACACTTACGAGCATGCACCTCCACTCGAATGTCGAAGTATTGACCGGCGAGGAAGTCCTATCCACGTGTCAGATCCATTGAAGCCTGCATCATACTCCTCTTGTTCTCACCTGTTGGTCCGGAGGAATAACGCACCCAAGAGTAGGACACGTTCCCAACCTTTGGAATGTCTGAGCAGAGACAGCAGAGAAAAGACTGACTGCAGCCACGGCCGCAACGGAACGAATGGCGATCATCTTCAACAAACAGAGAGCCAATACCATTCACTTACGTTCTGACGCAAAGACAAGACGAAGACCTTGATGGCCAGAGGTATGCGTGCACTTTTATACCTAGCTTTGCTGTCCGGCATGTACCTGCAGGACGAAAATCGGGGCCTGCCTGACCTGCCCACGACCTACTGACTCCGCCGCGAGATGGCATTGATGAACGCCGCAGCCGAGTAGCAGCCTGCCTCTTCAGGCTCGTCTTCAGGCTTATTCTCAGCCGCCGACATCAGGAGCACGCAGACAAGCCTCTCCCCACTGCAGCTCCGTTGTGCGCTGCTTGGTCCAGTCGAGCCTCGTGCCGTATGGGACATTGCGAGTGGCCATGGAGTCGTCAATTGTGGCTTGTGCCGGGCGTCCTCTGGTTGCCAAGTACGCCCATGTGGTCTTGGAAGGTCTTGGAATGTATGCGGCCAAGCAGAGCATTTTATATACTTCCTAAGTTCACGTCTTCCCCACGAGTTACACGTGCTTGGATCTGCAGGATCGATTGGTCGTGCGGGTGTCTTGGCGATGGGTCGAAGAACACCTTTCGAGCTTCACACTCGCATGGCGCTAACAAGTCGATGCTTGCCCGCGTGGTGCAACGTGAATGTAGTGCATGGCGAGTCGGACGGACTGCTGCATTGAGACCTCTCCAGCAACCGAGCCGAGTAGTGTATAACCATTAATGTGCGTGGTCAAATCAGATGGACGAACACGCTGCTTGATCATCATAGTCTCATTAATCTTTGTAGACGTGAACTGCCCTTGTGCGCCTCGCTGCCCATCAATCGCTCATAAACAATAAAGCAGCTCGTCTCGAAGGACGGGTCTGCAGGCCGAGATCGAGGCATGAACTGCGAAATCAGAACAGCCTTTACAAGCCCTCCTGCGGCACCATGTCCCGGATAGTTCTACGCCACTTGCCGTCGTCAAGTCGAGGCTCGCCATTGACAAACCATGCCTCACACTGCCGCCGCCATGCTGCCTCCTCGTCTTGCTGCACTCTGATGAAGCGTGGACCCAAGTCGAATTCTTCGTGCATTTCTCCAGCGCCTGCTGCCGCACCAGAGGTAGGACTGCCTAGGCCGCCAACAGAACCTGCAGCAAAAGCGGGCGTGTTCTCGTCCTGTAAGTCGTCGATGCCAGCAAAAGCATCTTCCTCGTCTGCGTCGGTGACGGAAGGCGAGAGCTGACTAGACACATCCCGACCACCCTTGACTTTGAGCCATTTCATCTGCTGGGGATCATATACCATGCCGTTCTGGACCATGACATTGTGCCCGTTGCCGGTGGGAACGTGAGATATGAGCGCCGGACGTGAGGGTGATGCCGAGGGCCCATGCCGATCCATATATGACGAATGCGGATTATATGACGAAGGTGTCGGCGTTTCCAGCGGAGGCATGTCGAATTGTTCGAGTGTATTCTCATTACCCTCCCATCGTAATGTTTGGGGATTGTATATCATGCCCTTCTCGCCTGCGGAAGCCACGTCAGTAGAGATCAGATGTATGATCGTCAACGCGAACTTACTCTTCGGCACATGTGACCCTATGCCTGATATGAGGGCAGGCCTTTTTGAGCTTTTCTGCCTCTGCGCACAGGGACTACTGTATGGACTTCGCGCAGCCACTTGAGCTTTCCAATTAGTCGTCAGCGGCTGCAATGGTCCTTCACTGCGCGGTCGAGGTTGGCCAAGCGTCCGGGTCGATTCCCTGGCAATTCTACTACTGGCAGTGTCACGTAGATAACCGGGCGTAGCATTTTGTGCGTCGTTGAACCCTTTCGTCGGGCTCGAGGGCGTTTTCGGTGGGGCTGGAGTCATCATCCTCTCCGGCACTGCAGACATAGAGTGCTGCGAGCCGCGTTTAGGATCCCAGAAGTCGCTGCGGCTTTGCGTTCTCCGCAATCCCTGCTTCGGGGGCCCGCGAGCTATCGGCTGTTTTGTAAATTTGTGTTCCTTGGCCGTAGAAGTGGGCAAGTCATCAAAGATCTCGAGCTCGGAGCCATCACCAAAATTGCGCTTCCTGGCCGGCTTGGTCAAAGTACGTTTAGATGCTGCCTCCCGAGCTAGTGATGGCGGCGCGATGGCATCCTGTCTTTGCCTTGAGGCACGAGAAGGGGTGTCCGGGGTCACTTGATTCGCAAGGCGTGAACTAGGTCGTGGTGGTGGCGGCGATTGTGCCCCCTGACGATTAGGATCCGAGTCTCGTCTCAGGTGTAATGGCATGGCCCTATGTGCCGAAACATGAGATGACTGATGATTAGACACGCCGGCTGGTAGAAAGGGCAGCGGTGGCTTCTGGAAAGACTGTGCATTCGAATTATGGCTGCGTAGAACCGGCATCGAGCGCTTAGATCGAAGCAGTTGCGCACTCGTTGTCGTGGGATTTCGTCGCTCCCGAACTGCTTGAGGAACACCGCTTTCGAATACCGGCTCCAGTCGCGAAGCCGGTTTGGAGCCTGATACGGGTCGAGGTATATGTGATCGGTTGTATATGGGTTTGTCGGTTGGCCTATCATGAAAGTTGAGTGTCGTTGCAGTCCGTGGAGCAGAGTGCGCCGGACGCGTGGATCTGACTTGGACATTTCTGTTTGTTGTGCGCTTTCGTATATCTAGCACTTCTCCCATGCCAAGGTCAAAGTCATTGACGAAATCATCTTGGTCATCCGCGACTAGCTTCGACTTTTTGTGTGTGTTCATGGTCGCAGCCTGCTCAAGCGCAGGCGTGGTACTTGGCTGGGATAGATCGGACAACTCGGCCTCGGCAGCTCTGCGCTTCTTCAAGATGGCCTCGAAGTCCATCTGACCTTCTGGTAACTCGAGACCGCCGAAATCATCGGCTTCACTGTCTGCCGTAGCAGAGCCAAGACTGGGACTCATGATGGATGCCGACGAGCTCCTCGCTCTCTGTCCGTCGCGTGTGGTGCCTGCGAAGCGGATGCCCAGACTGCCCTCAAGATCGTCAAAGTCATCCATCTCTTCACCAAGCCCGCCCGCCTGTTCCTCAGTGCGAGGCTTCAGTTTCAGCGGCTGGTCGGTCATGTCTATGTCGTGGTCCCAGTCATCGTCGATCGTCTGTCGCGACTTCTTCTTTCCCAGTCTTTTGATTGTGCCACCAAGCAGCGCGCTCGTGGGTATATTTTCAGGCAGCGGGATTCCAGCCTTTTTGGCAGACTGCACGGCATGATCGGCGCTGTGATCGTCAGTGGAGTGAATGACAACGTTCCAGTCCTCATCACCGGCCACGGACTCGCTGCGCACGCTCAGACGCGACGACAGACTCTGGGCGGTGCCGACACTGGTGGCTCCATTGAAGGGTGGGACGGCGTCGAAGGATTGCAAGTCGTCGAAATCGCCATCGTAGCAGTCCATGGTGGATTCGTGCTGTGTGATGGATGAGCCGGATTAGCGGACGCTGTCATATACCACGGCGCGAAGGGGCAACAGGAGGCTTGCCCTCCGGTAGTCGCGCGACGGACTGAAGCAGCATGCAGGGAGGTGAAAGTGTATGTATGCAGATGTAGACGCAAGAGTGGTGGAGGTGCGGTAGCGTTTCAATGGAGGCTGGTCTCACCCGAGCGGATAGCTCCGGTGCTCCTCCAGGCTAACCTGCTCGTGGAATGGACAGGACCCTGATCTCTGTTTCAGCGCGTGTCTGCAGATGAACACGGCCACGGCCTGCCTGCACAGCGGTAAGGTATATACAGCAGCTACCTCCTGGCCACGACTGCTGCCAGCACGGCGTCGATATGTTGTTTTGGTGAGGCGTAAGCGGGAGCTGGCGCAGGGGTAAAATAAGACGATGCGTGGTGCAGACTCTGTTGTGGTGAAAGGGAGTTCCGGAAGCATTTGCCAGGAGGCAAGCAGGCACACAAGGCAGCACTCTCACCTCCTCGAAGTCTGGTTGACCCTCAGATGTGCGTAACGCGGCGCCTCTTAAGCACCGCCAGTCCCATTCTCCTTCATTTTCACCCCTTCAGCGTGCATCTTGATTGCCAATCTCGCCACGCTGCCAATTTCTGTTCGCCCGAATCTCCCGCTCCATGGCAACCTCGCCGCACGAGATTTTGCGCTTACGCCGGACCGATAAAAGGTCTGAGCACATGCTGGTCGACATCGTACACAAAGGCCCGAAACCTCTGGACCTCGCAGTCGTTGCCACGGACCGCATCGACATCTTCCAGGGTGCTGTAGAGGAGGCTTCCGTCAGGGCGCTCCAAGCTACCAGTTTTGCCGGTAGTCTCGACGAGTGGAAGTCCGTGCTTTCATATATTCTGCTCCACCACAGACCAGAAGGACCCATACCCGAGCCATTGCAAGGTGTCGAAGCTGTGGCAGCTATAAGCGGCACTACGGTTACCATTACGCTGCGCAAGAACATTGGCGGCATCACGCAGAAACTTGGAACTATCGAGCTAAAGAAGGACGAGGACCGCGAAATTGACACGCTGGAATGGGTCGATACTGCTGCAAAAGCGTCAAATGGCCTCCGCTCCCGACTCGATGATCTCCAGGAGTCCGTCACGTCGCACAAGAACCAGATTACTCAACTCATTGCACGACTGGACGATCTGGTCCGAGCCAAGAAGGAACATGAAGATGAGCTTTTGAGCAAGTTTGCAGCGCTTCTTAACGCAAAGAAACTAAAGATTCGAGACCAACAGCGACTCTTAGCCGGCGCACTGATCAACCATGAGGCTGCGAAAGATGCTCGTCACGAGCAGCCGAACGTCGCATTCACTGATCGAGCTGCTGCGGCGTCTGCGAGACGCAAGCGCAAGGCAAATGGAGGGCCGTTACCTGCGGAAGCAGATGACATTGTACCGGACCTAGACGACGACCAAACAGATGCTGGCTCGATCGACGAAGGGGACGAGGACGAGGACCTCGTTCAACAGCTCACGCCTGAAACTGAAGACGCACGATCAGCTGACGACGAGCCGAATGAAGTGGCAGCTGGATCTAGTTCAGCATTTCCGCCAGATGACCCACAAGTAATACGGAGATCTGCGACAAGACACAGTCAGCGTATATCAGACAACATGGACGCGGACGACTCGAACCTCTCTATTTTACGAGAGGTGCCGAGTGGGCGAAGGAAAGACGTCGCCAAGACATCAGCTTCGCCGCCCATATCAATGGCAGATGATGAAGACGAGGAGACGGATGATGAACTGTGATCGGCTATGAAGAATATCACGTGCAGGACTGATGAATCAGGGACAGCTGCAGACCCGGAAGTGGGAAATTTTGGAGCTCAATCGATCGATAAGATGCAGATGGCCGCCATTGCTGCATTGTGCCGCAACCCTAGTCACTGAAGTTCAGGACGTCCTTTCGAGGTTGATGATATCTTGCTGTAGTCTGAGCAGTGGCTGCAGCAGTAGCGATGTGTTGACCTAAGCATCCGTTATTGGTAGCAGGAACGTTGGTTGTGTGCGTGTCGCAACTCGCAAGTGTCGTTCAGCCCTATGTACGCAGCACGCTATTTCACTAGTGGAGGACTCTAGCTTTCGCGACCTCACTAAAGCACCTACGTTACGCTCCACTCCACTCCACCATCACTCAGCACCTCCCACTGTCATTGTCCTCAAGACGTCCGCTCATTCACCCAAGCACCCCGCACGCAGAGTGAAGCGCCGCGACTGCACATGCCATGCGCTTCTTCAGCGACATGTGCACCACTGTTGATTGCGACAATTGAGACAGCGGCGACAATACGAAGTCGCATTCGGTCGACCTCCGCCTCAACCCAACCTCGATGCTCTCACCTTGCATCGGCGTCGTAGCACGAACCTGCTGCAAGCACCACCATACCGCGCTGTCACCACGATATGATGCCTGCTGCGACAGACGCATCCCGTGCCAAGTCGTCCGCGCCGCCGAGGGTTGTGCCGAACAAAGACAACGAAGATGACCTGCGTGCTATCGGCGCGGCGCTCGACCGCATGCACAAGGTTACGCCCCCAGACCCTTACGTCCTCACCATTCCCCAGGACGTCGAGCCGCGTTACCACCATCCTCCGCACCCGTCATGGACTGACCAGTGGCTGCGCGGGACCCCGTTCGAGAGGCGCGAGCATGAGAGCTTGCAATACCAAACCTTCATCCACCACGAGCACGGGAAGGACAATATCTACACTCTACACAACAGTCGCCCAGTGGACAGCTCGATGTTGAGTGGGGTTGGCATGAACAGAGCAAGGTCCGGCACAGGCGCAAGCACGCCTAATAACCTGGGCCCGAAAAAGAAGATCAGTCTGGATGCGTATAAGAAGAAACTGACTGGCGCGAGCGCGACATCTACTCCGGACAAGAGCGCGATGAAAACTGCGGACGCTGCCTTGAAGCAAGGCGCGTTTAAAGGACCTGTTGAGAAGGTCAAGGCTGAGACAGAGGAGATGCTAGCCGCGGTTGCCGAGTCCGAAGCAGAGACGCCGTCAGTCAAGCCAGTTCACCAATCATTGCCTCAGCAGAAAGACCTCAAGCGAAAGCGAGAAGAGTATGATCAGCCAAATTCAAGTGGACCGAAGAAGTCTATAGAAGAGACATCGACAACGAATTCAGGCAGCGGTGGAACAGAACCGACTGTGAAGAAGTCAAAGATAGAAGAACGACCTACGAAGAGCGAGAAGGTTTCTGGCTCTCGAAATGGAGTGGAAGCGAAGCAGTCGGCTAGGAATGCTTCTGAGCGACAAAGACCAGAGCAAAAGGACGTGCCGCTGGGAATGCCACCTCGATTGTCTCCTGGCATGCCTGAGAAACTGTCACCTCCACATATTGCGGATGACGCCAAACCTCAAAAGCGCGTAAACACGCATGCTGCTGCAGAAACGGCCATGCCTGGACGCTTATCACCCACCATCCCGCCTAATATCTTGAAGACCTTAGCCGCTCGCGCGCGGTCGGGATCTGACCTGTCGACACCGAATTCTGCCTCCAAGGCGAAGGATGGAAAGCTTACGCCTCTAGCTAGACCAAATGGTATCTCGAAGAAGAAGTCACCAATCCCGCGGAATGGCTTCCGTGCCTCCAGCTCCCCTGCCGTACGGTTAGAAATCGAAGAAAGAACAGTACTCAAGTCTTCAGCCATGCAGCGAGCTGTGTCTGCAGAACTGTCTCAAGATGAAGAGATCGCAGTCGGTCAGGTGCTCGCTGGCCAAAGGCATGGCCAAGAGGCTCTGCTTATCAAATTCAAATTCAAGAAAAGCGTTAGAGAATCAGTACAGAGGATATTGAAAATGCGGCCGCAACCCAAACCGTCAGAGGACTCGAAGAAAGTACCAGAAAAGCCAAAGGAGCAGCGCAGTGGCGAAAATAGTGTTGCGGCGCCATCGAAAGGGGTGGCAACAAAAGTGAAACCAATCAAGAAGGATAAGAAGACACAGTCGAAGGAAGATGAGAAGCAGCATGTGTCGGCGAAGCGCCCGCCTAACGACAATGAGACGTCCGAGGCTCCAAAAAAGCGATTGAAGATCGAGGAGCAGCGAAAGGAGCCATCGACACCAGCATCGAAAGAAGTTGACTCGCCAATGGCACACAAGTCGACCCATCCAGCAACTCCAGGTACGCGGAAAGACCTCTTGTCGGCGGCAACAATGCAACGACAGCAATCTCAGGACAGTGTGACATTATACAACACCCCTCCGGCTCAAGCCAGCACCCCTAGCGTGAACAACAGCGCTGGCCAAGTGAATGCTCGACCACCATCTAGCCAACCAAGCAGCAAGACTCCAAAACAGCAGGAATGGGAAGCCAAGCAAAAGCGGCTGGAAGGCCTAGGCCGAGAGTTGAAGCATGCTGCTTCAGCAGACATCAATGGTCCTGATAGCGATACAAGGACGCAGATGCTGGGAGCTATCAAATTCACCGAATCGTTCCTATGCTATTTGTTGGCTTTCACTTGCTCAGACGAGGCTGCTTTAGCAGCTGACCCAAAACAGGCTCCTAATTTCAAGATGTGGCTTACCTTGGATGTGTTCTACAAATTCGTCAAGCATCACACGAGACAATTTGGACCTATCAATGGTTTGATTTGTCATCTCGGTGCGGTATTCTACAAACGACTCCTGGAGGTCGCGTCAACACAGCCGGAGAACCGCGATCGAATTCTAGAGTTTCAGCCCTCGATGTTTAGGGCGGCTGCCGACGGCGAGAACAAGCTGGACCTCGATACGCTACAGGAGAAATTCCCCGAAACGTGGAGTAAGCGCACGAAGAAGCTACCATTACATGAAAAGCTGGATGTTGCCAAGTTTGGAGGGCCATTCAAGCTGCCCTTGAACACGACCACGACTCCAGTGCGCGCAGCACGAGCAGGCCACGCAATGTTGCTAGAGTGGAAGGAAAAGGAGAAGATTGAATCTTATGACCTGAAGCTCGAGCTGTAAAGGACACGGCCACATTTCACGACTTGTACGAATAGACCGGCGTCTTTCCATTTGTTGTGGGGGTGCCGGAGCATACTCACGTATGACAGGCTGTTTTCAGGCTAAGAAATGGTTCAGGAATCTTGGGAATGGGTTCTTGGGAGTACAATGTGCTCGGCGTCTTTTATTGCTTCGTTTCTTGTTTCCTCTCTTTTTTGGCAAGTTCCCTGTTACCACTACCCAAGCCGACGATACCCAAGAAGTAAAGCGACAGTACCTATTATTTGCAGTGAGCGCGTTCCAGAGGCATGCTCTCTGCAAGGATAGAATAGAGAGTGAAGTCGAATGACAGGAATTGATATCCAAACGATCGAACGCAATTTCCTTTTCTACGTATTTGGTTCTTGCCACTTCCATCGTTGTATGGTATTCTGTGAGGTACTGGATGCGCATGCTTGTAAATATGGAGAGCCTCGCCAGTCTTCCTCCCACCTCGGCCGCTGCAGCAGACCTCGATTAGCTGGGGCATCAAGCGTGCGCAGATGTCGTCCCGTGCGGAGAGAGTACGTCTGGATCTTGTTGTCCTTGTCCGTGGCAGCAACGAGATCTCCGTACGTCGGTGTGTGGAGTCTCGTGGTACCGGACAGGTGATCGAGCGAAAGCAAAGGCGCATCCGGACGCAAGACACGCAGGTCGTAGAGGCTGATCTGGCGACTGCTGGAGACCAGCAGATTCGTACCGCTGTTGCTGAGGCAGTGGATGCCGGTGACACGGTCTTTGCGCTGGAGTCTGCAAGCTTTGCCTCTGGAGCGGAGGTCGCACAGGAAAACTTCATGGTGTGTGGTCTGCTTTTGTGTTCGCTGCTGTTCCTGTCTCCTGGCTCCTACGGCAAAGGTGGTGTTGTTGAGCCAGTCCAGGGCAAATGACTCGAGTCCACCAAAGGATGGGTAGGTCGTCAATTCTCTCGGGCCCGTCGGAGTGACAGAATGTAACTTGAGAGCTGTCAGTCATCGACTTTGGCGATACGAGTAGCATATGGCGTACCCAAATAACGGTGGGTGTCGCAAAAGCCACGTTGTTAGTCTCACTGGCTAACTTGCAGTCCCAGAGCGTCTCGTCCGTGTAGCCAACGTTGAGCAAGTATCCATTTTCCGCAAGTGGCGCAGCGTCAAGACTTCCAATGAATGCGTTGCCTGCGAAACGGTTGTAATGTCCAGTGAATGCCACTACGATGTCTTTGGAAGCCTGTAGACTAACAATGCTGTCGTGAAACGCATGCAGTGTCGCCGCGTTACTCAGCTGATGCTGACCCTGCCACTCGTCTCCAACAGGCTGGTCATGTAAGTATATGGCGTGGCAGGCCTGGCCATGGGAGATGGCGGTCAGTACTTGCGATCGTTCTCTCAAGTACAGCGCATCGCCAATTCTCCACTGCGCTGTGTCATAGCCCTGCAATCCCAGACGGACTTCCTGGCGGTTTAGACTGTTGACGAGAGACAGATCGCGCTGCGTGTGGTAGTATGCGGGAGATCGATCGCCATGTTCTCGTCGTAGTCCAGTGCCTCCTAGAAATGGGTCTTTCAATAGCCTCGCTGTCGGTACTGTCTGCTTGCGAACAAGCTGCTCGTGCCTTGCTTCAATTCGACGTTTCTTGAGCTGTCGCTCCTCTCGCTTTACATTAGAGTGCGAGTACTTCGCATAAGCTGGAGCTACATGATTGGCCTGGACCTTGAAGTATTTCTTTTTCTCTTCATCCCAGTAGTAGCCCGGTATGTTTCCTCGATTCATCTTTCAACCAGCAGGGAGGATGTGATCGGCCGGCTGATTGGAATGATGGCTGCGCATGTTATTGACCCAGGATTGTGATGCGCTTGGTCTGGCACGGCGATGATGTCGAGGGCATGAAGTATCTGATGTTGTTGACTATGTAGCACGAATTTGAGATACCTTTGTGCCTGAATCCATACTGGACGCCATGTGCCCGGCTAGCTGACCCGAGCCCGCCCCACTCTTGCGATCCAACGTCATGCTTGCCGAAGCCGAAGGCGACTTTCGCAAGTATATGTACATTACTGCTTCCCTTATAGAGACCGTCGCCGCTTCTTCTGCACGTTGTGAACCTGCTCATAGATCTTCTTGGATGTATTCCGCCGTCTCACGACTGACTCCTCGAACCGTACAACGCAGACTCCCACAAATGGCGAATCACATCACCACCAACAGCCATACCAATGGCTCGCTCAAGACTTATAGCATCAGAGATCTACCAAAGAGCAACACATTCACACAGAAGCTGCCTCCAGATTCAGAGTATCCGACTCCCGCCTCATCACATAAAGCAGAAAGGAAGAATTTAGGCCCGCGACTGGTAAGAAATGCAGCGTACACATTCGTCCGGCCAGAACCATTCAAGAGATCGGAATTGGTTGGAGTTTCGAAATCGGCACTGAAGGATCTGAGTATCGATCCAGCATCAGTTGAGTCAGATGATTTCAAAGACACGGTATCGGGCAGGAAGGTTATAACGCTTGAAGGCGACGAGCCTGGAGACAACGATATCTACCCATGGGCGCAGTGTTATGGAGGCTATCAGTTTGGGCAGTGGGCTGGACAACTAGGCGATGGACGTGCAATCTCGCTTTTTGAGGCCAACAATCCGTCGACTGGAAAGCGATATGATGTGCAATTGAAAGGCGCAGGAAAGACCCCTTACTCACGGTTCGCAGATGGGAAAGCTGTTGTCAGAAGCAGTATACGCGAGTTCGTAGTCAGCGAAGCCCTTAACGCGCTTCGGATACCAACGACCAGAGCTCTCAGCTTGACTCTTGGTCCGGAAGAGACAGTACGACGAGAAACGCTAGAGCCTGCTGCAATGGTCGCCCGTTTCGCTGAGACCTGGATCCGAGTCGGGACGTTCGATCTACCAAGATCGCGCGGCGACAGAGACATGATCAGGAAGCTTGCAGACTATGTCGCAGAAGATGTGTATTCCGGCTGGGAGTCTCTGCCTGCGAAGGCGCCTTCAACAGAAGAAACAGATGTGGTCGACCTGCCTCGTGGTGTACCCAAAGACGAGATCCAAGGAACCCAAGAGATGGAAGAGAATCGCTACGCACGACTGTTCCGAGAAGTTTCACGGCGCAATGCTAAGACTGTGGCGCATTGGCAGGCATACGCCTTCACCAACGGCGTGCTGAACAGTGACAACACCTCCATATATGGCTTATCGATCGACTTCGGCCCGTTTGCATTCCTGGACAACTTTGATCCATCCTACACGCCTAATCATGACGATCACATGCTTCGATATGCCTACAAGAATCAACCAACCATCATATGGTGGAACATGGTTCGACTGGCCGAAGCACTCGGTGAGCTGATTGGTGCCGGCAACTGGGTCGACGATGCAGAATTTGTCGAGAAGGGAGTGCGACAGGAGCGAGCAGACGAGCTCATCAAACGCGCCGAAACCATCATCGAAAAGGTAGGCGAGGAATACAAAGCCGTGTTCCTGGCTGAATACAAGCGCCTCATGACTGCACGTCTCGGATTGAAGCAGACAAAGCAAACGGATTTCGAAGAGCTTTACTCAGAACTGCTTGATACACTAGAGGCGCTGGAGCTAGACTTCAACCATACTTTCCGCCGTCTGAGCTCGATCGGAACAGACGAAATGGACAGCGAGGAGAAGAGGAAGGATGTTGCCGGGCGATTCTTCCATCACGAGGGCCTCAGCGGACTCGCTGGTAGTGAAGACGACGCTCGTGCACGAATCGCCAAGTGGCTGGCCAAGTATCGCGAGCGCGTGATTGAGGACTGGGGACAGGGCAATGATGAGGAGCGGTTTGTCGCGATGAAAGCTGTCAACCCCAAATTCGTCCCGCGCTCCTGGATTCTCGATGAGCTGATTGACCGCGTGGAAAAGAAGGGCGAGCGGGAGATCCTTGACCATATAATGGAAATGGCGCTGGCGCCTTTCAATGACGAATGGGGTTGGAATCGCGAGGAAGAAGAGAGATATTGTGGTGACGTGCCCAAGTATCAGAGGGCAATGCAATGTTCATGTAGCTCGTAGGATGTAGAAGCAAGCCTCCTCTCCAGGCTGCTAATGCCATCCATGCGCTCTCTCCGCCGAAGAACCAGGTACGTAGCTCTTCGTCAAGGGACGATCGTCTATGAGGTCTGTCACCGACACGCTATCAAGGAGGCTGGGTCGAACACTCTCCACCAACACGAACTTGGTCGTCGCGGGATGCTTCTCGAACAGCTCCGCGATGGCATCGCATAGATGACCGAGAGTCATCCCGCTGGCACAATGCCATCGATACCTCTGCTCGCTCTTGGGAAGCTCAGCATCGTAATCCAGGTGCGTGACGAAAGGCGCTCGGCCCGAGCCCAGCTCATAGACGCACCGCGTGTACCAGAAGTGCATGAAGGGCGGCGAAGTGACCAGCATATCGCGCCAGGCTCCCGCGCCGCTGCTTGGCAGGCGATTTCGACTTATCTCAAAGGCAAACGTCCAGAGTTTGGGCGGCGAGGGTTACAGGTCTAGATTGGCGTACATGGTGTCGAAGGGCCAGCTCGAGCCCCAGCTGCGTTGATTGAGGAGTAAGTTGGGTATCCAAGGGTTTGGTGCTGCAGGGGGGAATTTGTGTTTTTATGTGCCATCTATATGTGGAAGTCAGTTCATGGAGTCCGTGTGAATGGCTCTCGCGAGGCGGAACTCTCACTGCTGTGCTTCTGCAGAGTTCATAGGCGTTGGGTAGTACAGTCGTTTCCTGATCGGCGTCGACCTCTGTACCAAGGCATGCCATGCTCGACAAGTGGTCTGGCCCAGGATGATGGTCCTGCTTGATCCGAGCTCCTGGTGAATGGTGTTGCACGGCAAGGAAGAGTAAGATGAGCTCGAGCAGCTCTGGAATGTTGAAAACTTCCGTCGAGGCTGCCATCCTGGATCTGCTACTGAAGCTTCGATGAGAGTGGTGGCCAGATGAATATTGATTTGGCAAAGCTTCGTTATCATTATTAGGACAAACGAGGAGTACTGGACAGACACAGTCCTGGCAAGGTTCCTGCCGCCCGTCCTTCAGCCGTGGATGTCGTGCGAGTCAGCTGGGACCCGCATTGGGGTGCAGATTGGGGTCTGATGAGCTGTCGAGGTTGTTCTGGTCCCGTGCCAAAAGACAATGCGAGCAATTCACCATCCATCTCGTGTGCATATGCACTGTTGACATTGCCCATGTCGACATACTGTAAGTACACGATCGATCTTAATTTGTACCAAGAATGCGAGTATGAATCGCTGCAGTGATAAGAGCGACGGGAGGATCTCGACATGGAACGCGAGTGAGCTGTTTTTCCGAGAGCTCTTGTTGCCATTGGCCCCCCGTCCTGTTCTTCACATGGAAGGAGATGGATGTACGGTGCATTGGTCTGGTGATGAAGGGCTGGAACGGCGTACAGTACATGAGTACCTGCTACAGTGAAAGATGTCTCGGCAGTTGTCCAGATGCAATGCCCAAAGCCACAGCGTCACGACCAAAATTACAACGCTTCTCGGATTCAATGCCACGGACCCCCCACACACACACACAGTCACAGCTCCCATCCACAGCCCGGCTTCTCCTCCCGACTAACTACCGAGAATTATGTTCTCAAGGGGAAAACGGCACATGGCCCAATGCGAGAATATTGCCACAATGCAATTGCCGGGCCGACAGGACGCTGGAGTGGGAATGGTGGTAGCTGCTGGCCGCGTTAAATATCACACAGCATTGATGTGATAAAAATCCCCCCCACCACCCCTCCCTGTGCCCCTCCATTTCGAAAGAAAGAAAAAATGCCTGCCATAACGAAGCTCCCGTTTCACGCAGACCACATTGGGTCCCTCATCCGGCCGACGTCTGTGTCGGAAGCACAAGAGAAACTTGACGCGGGCGAAATCACACAAGAGCAGCTGAGAGAAGTGCAACAGAAAGAGATTGCAGACATTGTCAAGAAGCAACAGGATCATGATGTACGGGCGTTGTGCAGCGGAGAGTTCGACAGGAAGTACTACTTCTCTGGCTTCTTCGAGAAGCTGGATGGCTTCAAAGAAGTCAGTCCCGTGCCATGGGACCTCGCGAGGCTGTCTGCCGCTCCCATCGCAGCTCTGAAGAAGGCAGGCAAGCAATACCCCATGGCCGCCATCTGCGACGGCAAGATCAGATACTCCAAGAGCCCATACCTGGACAATTGGAAGCTGTTGCGAGACTGCGTTCCCAGAGAGCAGTGGGGAGATTGCAAGTTCACCATGCCGCCACCATGCTACTTCCATCTTCGCTTGGCTCCAGGCAAGTGCTACAGCAAGGAAGCTTACGCCAACGACGAAGCTTTCTTCGCCGATCTTGCTGCTGCGTACCGACATGAGTTCAAGACGCTATACAGCGAAGGTCTCCGGAACTTGCAGATTGACGACCCCACGTTGGCGTACTTTTGCTCGGATGACATGCTGAAAGGTCTCCGGGAAGATGGCGAGGATACAGACAAGCTGTTTGACGTGTACTTGAAGGCGCACAACGATTGTATAGCTGATCGTCCAGAGGGTCTTCACGTCGGTCTGCACATCTGCAGAGGTGAGTTGACAGTCGCATGGATAGGTAGCTCGGGTAGGCGCCATCAGCTGACAACATGTGTGTACAGGCAATTTCTCCAAGTCGATGCACTTCTCGGAAGGATCTTATGAGAAGATCGCTGAGCGGTTCTTCAAGACGCTCAATTATGACACATTCTATCTGGAATATGACAACATGCGATCTGGAGGCTTTGAGCCACTGCGGTTCTTACCGAATCACAAGAATGTTGTACTTGGAGTGGTGACGACGAAGGATCCGACGCTCGAAGATGCCGAGTTGATCAAGAGTCGTGTGCGAGAGGCTGCGCAGATTATTGCCAAAGGACAGGGGAGAAGCGTGGAGGAGGCCATGGAGAACATTGGGATCTCGCCTCAGTGCGGTTTCGCGAGCGTTGCGGTCGGTGCAGATGGCATGACAGAGGAGAAGATGTTCGCCAAGTTGAAACTGGTGAAAGATGTGGCCAGCGAGCTCTGGCCCAATCGACCATGATTGGGGACGTCTTGCACATGAAAATCCTCGGGTGTCATCGGGGCCAAGGCGACGTGGGAGATGCATGCTATAGCCTCGTCATGGATCGACATGCCGACGATGGACTGTACATAAGCCAAAAAAGAAAGAATGACTGGACGTTGTCACGGCCTCACAGCCAGTGTACATCTATTCCAAGCGAGTCAAGGTGTTGGCATCGCCATGAATAGAGAGAAACGCCTGCAAGACCACATGGTAGGCGGGGGTTAGAGCGGCACCATAAGAATAGCACGATCTGAATCTGGACTACTATGTGTGTGTGGTGGCGTTGGAGATAGTTGTCGCCCATCAAAATAAACATGCAAGTGGAACTGCCCAAAGTGAAGAAGAGTGCGCGGGCCCAAGTACAGCCAATAAGGAGGCTTGCATGATACACGATCATGGGCAGAGCGAGAACGACGGGTGTGTACAGGCGAAGACGACGGGTCCTGGTCCGGCTCCCCCTCCCCTCTCACATCAGGCTGCTGCAGACGGCGGCGGCGCCAGATACTCGGCATGTTTTGGGTCAGCATTTGGCGATTTTTGGCGGGGCCTCTCCGTGCGTTGTGCGCATGTGTCTAGCCGCTGGACGGCAAAATCTGGTTGTCGGCTGGGTTGTTTGGTGAGGGTGAGAGAGTTGGAGGCGAGTGTAGATCTCCTCCTCCTCGCTCATCACTCCTGCTACTGCTGCTGCTGCTCCCAGTACGGCGGCGGGTCTGTTGAGGATGCTCAGGTCTTGGCGCAGCTCTCATCATCATCATACCCAGGGCATTGCAGCAAGTCAATGGCCTGCAGGGAATCCGTGGCTTGTCGAGATTGCTCACTGTCTCGGCCGTGACACTGCAACCCGAGCGGTCTGATGGATACACAATTTAGTAGCAGCAGCGATTCATACGAGTTGTAGGGGTGTTGGGAGATGGGAGGCGAATTGCACGGAGAGCAGAGTTTCGTGGTGCGAGCAAGCAGGCACGCAGGCACGCAGGGACCTCGGAAAGGGAAAGGGAAAGGGTCCAATCGTCCCGACTTTAGCAGTATTCTGGCCAAAATGTACACCCACATCCACACCGCTGCCGTCGCCGTCCATTCTCCCTAGCGGGCAGGAATCAAACAAAAACCACTTCGCCCTCCTCGTCCACACTTCTCCTCATCTCCCTCTCCCTTGCACACCCGTCGCTCCAGCCATCATACTCCCTGCGTGTTGCTCCGACATCGACCATTCTCAGCAGCAGCGACAAGGCCAGCTGAGAGCTCGTCCCAACGACAAGCAACCATCCCAACTCTCGCTACCACACACTGCCGCCGACGCTTCTGCATCAATTCTCCGCCATTCGCTTCCCGTGCCCATAAGACTCGCCTCCGCCGTGGCATTGGACTCGCACCGCCTGTCTCTCCTGTACCTTCACCCTCCTTCGACGACGAAAACCCTCCAGTTCAACGCACTCTCGCACGCACGATGAGCACCACCACCGCATTGCCGCGTCCCGCGGCCGCCAGACGCACCGTCACCCTTGAGTCTGGCCTGTCCACCTCCTCAAACTCCACCGTTGGCAGCCCCAACGATTCGCCCACCGCCTCTGCCTCGTCGACTTCTCTCTCCTCTCTCGGCTCCGTCGAAGATTTCCAGCAGCTGCCCAAGTCGAAGCTTGTCGATACCTACGGCAATGAGTTCCAGATCCCAGACTACACCATCAAGCAGCTAAGAGATGCCATTCCCAAGCACTGCTTCGAGCGTTCCGCTGCTTGGGGCTTGTTCTACGTTGCCCGAGATTGCGTTCTGCTCGCAAGCACATTCTACCTGTTCAACAGGTTCTGCACCCCAGAGAACGTGCCATCATACCCGCTGAGAGCTGCTCTGTGGGCAGGTTACACGTTCCTTCAGGGTCTGTTCGGAACAGGTCTCTGGGTCATGGCTCACGAGTGCGGTCACCAGTCCTTCTCCCCCAGTAAGACTCTCAATGACACCGTAGGATGGTTCTGCCACTCTGCTCTCCTGGTTCCATACTTCAGCTGGAAGATCAGCCACGGCAAGCACCACAAGGCCACCGGCAACATGGAGCGTGACATGGTCTTCGTGCCACGCACTCGTGACGAACATGCGACCCGCATGGGATACCTTATGCACGAGATGCACGAGCTCATGGAGGAGACCCCGATTGCAACCGCAATCCACCTCTTCTCGCAGCAGATTGGTGGCTGGCCAATGTACCTCTTCACCAACGTCACTGGCCACAACTTCCACTCCAAGCAGCCGGAGGGCAAGGGTGTTGGCAAGAAGAACGGCGACGGCAGCGTCAACCACTTCCTGCCCAGCAGCCCATTGTACGAGAAGAAGGACGAATACCTGATCTTGCTCTCTGATCTCGGCCTCCTCATCACTGCCAGCATTTTGGCTTGGGTTGGCCGCACTTACGGCTTTGCGAACCTCCTTGTCTGGTACATCGTGCCATACCTCTGGGTCAACCACTGGCTCGGTACGTTGCGTAATTCGCTATTCGAGATCATCTGCTGACATACAACTCGTAGTTGCGATCACTTACCTGCAGCACACCGATCCCTCTCTCCCTCACTACAGTGGCGAAGCTTGGACCTTCGCTCGTGGTGCCGCAGCGACTATCGACCGCGAATTCGGCTTCATCGGTCGCCAGCTCCTGCATGGCATCATCGAAACCCACGTCCTCCACCACTACATCTCCACCATTCCATTCTATCACGCCGATGAGGCCACCGAGGCCATCAAGACAGTCATGGGCCGACACTACAGGTCGGACACCAAGGATGGATCGCTCGGCTTCCTGAAGGCGATGTACAACAGCGCGCGATGGTGCCAGTGGGTTGAGCCGAATGCTGGTGCCACCGGCGAGGAGTCGAAGGTCTTCTTCTTCCGCAACCGC
Source organism: Microcyclosporella mali (assembly GCA_002785985.1). Classification (NCBI taxonomy): domain Eukaryota; kingdom Fungi; phylum Ascomycota; class Dothideomycetes; order Mycosphaerellales; family Mycosphaerellaceae; genus Microcyclosporella; species Microcyclosporella mali. Next base: position 522,464 of record NHNU01000002.1, on the reverse strand, counting down.
AACGGACTCGGTGTCGCTCCCTCGAAGATGCCAGCCCCCGGTGAGCAGCAAGAGTCAAGAAAGCCAATGATGGCTGTCGTCGAGGATGACAGCGAATGAGATGGGAGACGACAAAGTGATTGCTTAGAGAGTTATGATGAATAGTTAAATCCTTTCCTGTCAATCGCTATATGGTGTCGATTCGATGGGCGATCTTGATGATGCGCTGAAGCGCGGCGTTCAGGCCTCGCGAGCGAGTGAGGATTTTGATGGGTTGTGGGGTATACTCGGACTACCAGTCATACCTGGCATACAATATAAAGCTTGTACGAACATCGCCCTAGAGTGAAAAGAGGAAATTTAAGGTGTAATTCAACGCATTCAGTCGCGAACGAGTCAGAAGAAGATGGTGCCGCACCAGAAGAAGACCGCAGGCTGATAGTGTCAGATTTCGGTAGGCTGATGAACAGCTCAGAGAGATCAAGTTGAGCAGCAGATGATGCCAACACATGATGTTGTACTAGTAGTAGTCACATGCCCGGTCCTCCTCGGATCCGTCGGAATCGAGCAGGTCCGAATCATCACAAACACAACATGTACTCCATTCGCTACTACAACAACGTAATCAAGATGTAGGCCTGCACACATTCGCTTCGAATTCCTCTCTCTCTCGCTCTCTCTCTCTCTCTCTTCCCTTCATATCGATCACAATGAGCGAGTCAAGTTTTTTGTGAACCAATAAAGCCCCATCCATCCATTCATCCATTCAGGAGAAAAACGCTTTCGTCGAGATCTTCCAGTCATGATCGAAAAAGCCCAACGCCAACGCCCCTTCGAGCCCCTTGGCCAGCATGCTCCTGTCGGCCACGACAAAATCAGGCTGACCACTGCCCGTCATCATCGGCATCAGTCTCGCTGCCACGGCCAGACTCGCGGCGTCCACGCCCCAGATGATGAGCTCCAGTCGGCCCAGTGGGAGCGGTCGCAGGAAGATGGCCGCTAGTCCGTGTCCTGAGGGTTTGTACCGCGTCGTGGTACCGTCTGGACGGCGGAGGCAGATTTCTTCTCCTCCTTTGTCGATGTAGATGGGTGGGTCGTTGATGTTCTCGTTGGGGTTGACGGGGAGGTCGTCGCCGATTGCGAGGCTGATGATGTTGCCTGTGGCTTCGAGAGCGGATGCGTAGTCGCTTGTGACGGAGGTGTCGGCGAAGAAGTATTGGCAGAGGTTGCGGGAGATTTGGAGGGCGGTGTGGTCGGTCTTGGGAGGAGAGTGTTGAACTATCTGAAAAGTGCCCTGAGTACGGAGGATGGCATCCATGGCGACGAGTTGACGGCCGTGGCGGGCTGGCAGGTGAGGAATCGTGGCCTTAGTTGCCGAATCTGCTACTTGCCATTCGTGCTTCTCTTTCGTCAGAGTAAGACTCGCCAGGTCAGCCTTGAGAGACGCTGAGATCTCCTGGTCATCCACTACGACGAAGCGACACTCATGGGCCGGCGGTGAAAGCCGAATCATCTGTATGTTGGACGTCCGGATGATGCAGCCTTTCGTGAGAGGATCAAACTCGACGTCCATACGTGCATACTGGCCAGGAACAGCTAGCCGAATGATTTGGAACCCGTTTTTCGAGCCTGTGTCTCCTGGATTGATGGCGACAAGACTGAAGCCAGGCATATCAGGAGTGTCCGCCGTGGTATCACCCAACGCCCGAGCGACTTGTTCCTCGTAGAATTTGCGAAGCGGATCCGTGGTGACCACTCCGTCCCACCAATGCGGCATTCCTTCAACTTCGTAGTATTGACTATCTGCACTGGCTTCGCGGATCAGTTGACTCATTTGTCTCGAGTGGTAAGGCGGGACATTGTCGTCAGCGCTCCCATGCTGCTGGTAGACTGGGATGAATCTGGCATTACCCAGGAGCATTTCGTGCCGGTACCCACCAAGTGCTGCTTGGACAATGGCAGTCCGCCCTGGGTCAGCTGGGTGCCAGAAGTCATACGGGACATAATTTTGTATGGATGAATAGCCACTGATAGGGGCAGCAGCAAGTACATTGTCCGGTCTGTGCAGGAGAGTGTACCACGTTCCCTGCCCACCATTGGAATGACCACTGACTATCCATTTCTTGATATTCGCGTGGGGACCCTTCCATTCATGCTGCTTGATCCAGTCTGGAATCATAGCTATTGCAGCTTCAACGTCTGCGAATCCCCAAGCATGCCAGTCATCGCCACTCCACGGTGTGCCGCCTGTCGGAAATAGTGCCCATACTGCAAGATCTGGTAATGGATCTAAAAACGCAAAGGGCGGAAGGTCAGTGAGTGTCTGAGACATATAGATGCTTCCTCCCCTTCACTTCTTACCTAGAGAACGTCGCACTATTTTGTCCTCTGCTTCCACTCCTGCTCCATGTAGTCCGAGGAAGACTGGGAATGACGCATTCATTGAGACTCTATCTATAGCTTTCTGCGACGGAGGGCGCAGGATTGCATATGAGACGACACCTCCCGGATGCAGAAAGGTAACCTTATGCGGGTCGTGAATGCCACGTAGCTCAGGGCTAGCGGCGAAGGATAGAATGTGAATCGTTTCATCGCCAGCGATCTTGAACCGGAAGTCGAGAGAAATTCCTATGCAAGTCTGGCTGTCACACTCGAGATAGAAAGCTATCGGCCTGGACTGACCGGGAACGAGGCGAATCTGAGAGATTAGTTTGGCCAGACATTTGTCATGTGTAGCATGCACAGAGAGAACTTCGATGTCAGCCTCAGCATCGTTGCGCACGACAACAGAGGCGTAAGGGCTGGCCAACCGGTGGCCATCCGAATCTCCGATCATATCTGAAATGAGTACTCCATTGTGAGGTTGGAGAATAGGCTGCAGAGAAGCAAGGCTCTTCTGTAGGACCAGATCGATCTGAACATTTGGTTCGCCAATACCGCCAAAAGCTCTGACATCTCGAACGAGTCGTATATCAATGCGGTGAGATCCGGGTGCTAGATGTAGTGTCAAAGGTGCTCGCTCGTTAGCATAGAAGTCACCTCCAAAGTGATGCGATCCGTCGATGTAGAATTCCAGGATTCCAGGCGTGAGAAGAGCTAGTGTCTCAATCTCATCGGAGTGAACCAATATCTCCCCCCTTGCCCAGGCTTGCCATTGCAACGCAGCCCAGCCATAGATATCACGGAGTCCTTGCCAGTCGATACTTGGAAAGGCGATGTCGAGTTCTACTGCAGCTCGTCGACTATTTGTATCAGTGAGCTTGGCGGCATGCTTTGACCAAGAAATTGTTCCATTCGCGGCAAGGGAGCTCCTGAAGGTCGCGTTGGGGCTATATCCGAGTGAACGAAAGCCACCAAGGACTTCGACGGGGTCAGATCCCCAGACAGCCTCTGTTCACGCATGATAAGCCTACGTCGACAACTTGTGGTGGTGTATGGTTTCCGTGCCTCTGGTTCCGATCTGGAAAGGGCCAAGGACACTCCATTCCTCTCCGAAAGCGAAAGTTGGGGAGGCAAGTGAGGTTGACTTGGCGGTCAGAGGCTTCTGGGAGGACATTGCGAGCTGCAACGACTGCCAGACGCGTGTGAACAACATGATGGGCTCGGGGATTACGCCTGTGATATACGCGAGACATGCAAAAGGGCGCGAGACGGCATTGGCATTTGCATTGGTAAGCCGAGTGGATCCAATATATATATATATATATATATATATATTTGCAGACGTGCATGCGCTGAGGAGAGATGCTAGGATCATCAATAGAGGAGGAGTCATCACACTCTCCGTCGTTCCTGAACCGGCAGACTAGCGTAATCGCGACCCCTTGTCACACATTGGGGCTCATTCATGCGTAGATGCGGTACAGTCCCGTACCGTACCGTGCAGCCCGTATCAACCACTCACATACATACATACATACATCGCACGCACGTCCGTTGCAACCAGCTGCATACTGTATTCTACACCGGAACCGCGCACCGCCGACGTCTGTCCAATACACGAGGCGCAGAGGAACACCCGGTCACGACTCGGCGGCAGCAGCAACCACAGCGCAGGCATCACACTCACCTGTCCACGCCTCATCCGTCAACTCCTCCCGACAGAGAAAGGCCGCACCGCATCGCATCGCACCGCAGCCGCGCGCAGCTGAGATGGAGCCCTGATACAGTCGTCACCTCGTATACAGATCATGGGTTCACTCAACAAAGGCAGCACCGCCCTCGAGGCGGAGACTTCTGGCCAGCGCCGCTCAATGTCGACCTCGCATCAGCAGGCTCCCTCGAGGTTCAAATTTCCAGACTTTCACTCCAACGATGAGGCTGTGTTGACCGACGACGAAGCCATGTCTGGCGACGCAAGCCCAAGACCGCTCCTGAATGGTCTACCCAGCGGCATGCACTCAAGCGAAAGATGGCACGCAGCTCGCAAGGATTCGGCAGCTAAGAGATCGTGGACTTCTTGGGCGACGAGTGGTCGTCTTGGTGTCACCAGACACAGCCGGCAAAAGAGTCTGAGTGAGGCAATTCGGACAGTAAGGACAAGAAAAGCGAGCATTAGCGAGAGCGCGCACGAGATTGCAGACTCGCTGAAGGCGCCTGTGTCGTTCAAGCTAGTTGTAGGTCCATACCCCAGTTCCGTTCTATCAAGTCCCTCCACATACTGATTGCCGCGTCAAGTCCCTCTGTGGCTTCTGGTATATGACTTCGATCCTCACCAACACCTCCTCCAAGGCCATTCTGACGGCTCTGCCGAGGCCGGTGACCTTGACCATTGTTCAGTTCATGCTGGTCTCCTTCTGGTGCATCTTCCTGGCATGGCTAGCTAAGCGCAACACCTTCGTCCGCGAGGCTCTACCTGTTCTCAAGAACGGAATTCGACGCCCAAGCAAAGAGATCATCATGGCCACTTTACCACTTACCGCGTTCCAGATCGGTGGCCACATCCTCAACTCGGACGCCATGTCCCTGATTCCTGTATCTCTGGTGCATACCATTAAGGGTCTATCTCCTCTCATGACCGTTATCGCATACCGCTTGTTCTTCGACATCCGATATTCGATTCCTACATATCTTTCCCTGGTACCTCTGACCCTGGGGGTGATCATGGCTTGCTCGGCAAGCTTTGCAGGCAACTTTGTTGGCCTCACCTACGCCTTTGGAAGCGCTGTGCTGTTTGTGACGCAGAATATCGTGTCCAAGAACATCTTCAATGACGCTGCCAAGGCCGAGGCAGACGGAGCACCGATGGGACGGCGGAAACCGGATAAGCTGAATCTGCTCTGCTATTCATCGGCATTGGCATTTCTCATCACATGTCCTATCTGGCTGTGGTCCGAAGGCTTCTCCATTGCTGCCGACTTCCTGCACGACGGAAGCATCGACTTGCGCGAGAGGCCCGGATCACTGGACCATGGCGCACTTGCCGCAGAGTTCATCTTCAATGGGACTTTCCACTTTTTGCAGAGCCTCGTGGCTTTTGTACTGCTCGGCATGGTCACACCCGTCACCTACTCAGTGGCCAGTCTCATCAAGCGAGTCATGGTCATCATATTCGCTATAGTATGGTTCGGCAACCCCATGACCTCGATCCAGGGATTCGGCTTCGCTCTCACATTTCTTGGGCTCTATCTCTACGATCGCACTTCAGACGCGGCCAAGGCGGACAAGCGTGCGCGTGAGAAGCATGAGAGCAAGGATCCATTGCTTCCATTGAACGCTGCGGATGCTAAGAAGGCCGACGATCCAATGTTCACGCAATCGCCTGCGAACGAAGACCTCAACCGGCCGCTGATTGGAGGCAGCGGCTATGCGAACGGTGAGCCTGCTGGGAGTGGTCCTGGCAGACCGAATGGCTCCCCTGCCGTCAACGGAGTGCCCATTTCACTAGCGCCCGGAACCAAAGCAGAGGAGACCTGGAACCGGAGCGATATTGCGATGCAGGCTCAAGGTGTGAGGTAGTCTTGACAGATCCTAGATATTTTGTGATGCAGCACTTTTATTATTGGAAGTCAATTAGTTTCGTGGTCCTGCAAGACCCGACTCACTGCATTTCCTACGTTTCACTATGTAACATTGTCGCTTCGATGGTATCTCCAAACACATGCCTAGTAAAACCGCCTTGAACTTTCTCCTGTGTTGCCCGACGGTTCGGCCATACATAAGATGAGGTGACCTTGTCTCACATCATGGTCACTACTCGGGCACTCTCTATGCCTTGGCAGTGAGTGTTCTCCGTGCCTTGACGGTAGCGTTATACAGCGCGTCTTTCAGAGCAAAGAGGAAGGCGGCTGTGATGACAGATTGGGTGACCTTGGGACCAATACCTGCTCCGCGCATCAGTTTGCCATCATGACTCGTCGAGGATTATTTGAGATCTTACCTCCGTAGAGACCACCAATGCCCTCCTCCTTGTAGATTCGCTTCAGAGTGGCGGTCATGCCCTCCTTGTGGGCGCCCTGAACGGCCACGTGCGCGCGCGATTTGACGGTGATGTAAGGGTATGTGATGGAGGTAGCGGCCAGCTTGCCCAGCGCTCCGAGCAAGAAGCTGTCCGTGGGTCCTACCTTCCTCCGCTTCTCCAACATCTGCTTCAACTGCTCAAACACGGTGTATTGCAGGATGGGGTTGATGACCAACACCAGAGCTGGGAGCACACCGGCAAACAGACGCATGAAACCCTCCTCCTGGATGATCTTGAGGAGCGTGGGGATTGTGCCTGCAGCCTTCTTCTTGGGGGGTTCGCCTTCTTTGGTGGGGAGAGTGTCGGCTTCGTTCTCGCGGGCGGTCATGCGAGTGTTGACGACCCAGATGGGGTTTGTGAGCATGACTGTGGCAGAGCCGGCGAGGGCACCGGCGGCCATGGATTCGAGAGTGGAGAGGTTGGTCTTGCCTCTGGTACGCTGGAAGAAGGCGCGGGAGTATTCATACCCTGCGATCACGCAAGAATCAGTCGTGTTCCTCTCTCCCTTGACGTGGCAGAGATGGCTGACAGTAGTAGTAGACGAAGTTGGTGACAGTGATGCCGAACAGGGCACTGTCCAGACCAGCGTACAGACCAGCAATGCCCTCGCGGTCTACGATGCGCTTGGCGGCAGAGAAGGTGCCGGTTTGCGCCTTCTTCTTCTCGACCTGCGCTCGGGTGGAAAGCGTGATCAATGGGTATCTGCATAGCATTCCTCCTCATCAGTGGTTGCGCGTGGGGGAATGGCAGGCTCGTAGACTCACGTCAAGGCCATGGACAGCAGGCCTCCACCAGCGCCGGCCAGAGCGTGAGCCACATTGTCGCTCTGCTGCTCGACGGTCGTCTGCGGTGCTGTGCTCTCCTGCGAGACGTGTTCAGCATGTGATGCCCCTCCTCATGAGCCTTGTGGCTTCGGACTTGACGATTACCTTCTCCGACATACTGGATGGTCGTTATTCAGTTCAACAGTGAGATCAGATCAAGGGCAGAGATATGGACAAGAAGTGCACGAAGAAATGATCATGTGGTGCGCCCGAAATGTATGTGGTTCTGATGGAGCTTGTGAAAGCGCATCATAAGTTGAGGCCCCGGACTTTGCCTGCGACATCCTCGGCACGACGGCACTGCGCGCGTGGAGAGCATGAAACGTCGTCCGAATCCTGCCGCATTTATTACTGTACAAATGTACATCTCGGCTGCTTCGTTGTCTCTTCTAGGCCTCCGTACACGACCGTGGGCGTCGCAAGTACCGTGGCACAGTCATCCCCCTCCCCGCCCGCCTCTGCTGCCATCTATTAGCCTCCTTTCTTCACCACCAATCGTGCTAATTATCCGCTTTCGAGCTGTGCATTGTGGGCTAAACACACACTGCTGAGCAACATTCACTTCATCTGGTGGCCCCTACCACTAGTGCGGCTTCTTGTAGACGACAGTGCACGCGCGTGGGCTGGCCCCAAGCTTGCGAGCTGAGAGGCTCTCGGACATCGAAGGACACGTTGCTGAATTGGCTTGGCTGCGAAAGCACCAGATAACTGAACATGTATCGCCACCAGGTATGGTAGAGTGTAGCTGCCGGAGTATCAGAGGAGAGTATCTGACAGATGATCACCTTCAGCACTCTCAAGATCATGGCGCTGGCGCTGATCAACACTTCCAACTCTCAGCCAGCTCCGGCAGCTCGCCCTTCACACAGTCGCAATTCGCCTCGCCAATATATGGAATTGACCCAGCCCTGCAGAGTAGTCCTCACCACTTGCACCCAAGCGCCCGCTCGGGTCCTGCAAGGCAATCATCACACATGAGGCAGTCGTCCTTGGAAGCTCCAGGCTCGATGCAGCCACCACGGAGTAGTGTTTCTCCTCGTCTAGGTAGCGCTACTCCCGCTCCTGGTGGCTCTGGTTTCATACCAACGGACCGATCACCTCCAGCAAAGAATGTGACGGCTGGCAGCATCGCAGACGCTTTTGTGCGCTTCATATTGTACTGTAATCCCAACTTCTCCTTGGACGTGGACACGACCACACTCAAGACAGCCTTCCAGACTCCCCCAAAGAGCGACAATAAAGACTTTGAAACTTTCCGGCTCTTCCAACTCATTCAGAAGTTCGAGGCCAAGGAAATTAAGACCTGGGGGCAATTGGCTCTGGACCTTGGCGTGGAAGCACCAGACACTTCTAAAGGGCAGTCTGTTCAGAAGGTCCAGCAATACAGTGTCAGACTGAAACGATGGATGCGGGCGATGCACATTGATGCCTTCTTCGACTATTTGAATGGCAAGCAGCACAACTATTTCACTGAAATCCCTCATCCCAGTGATCCATATCCTTCAGGCGGGAGAGACGGTGTGCTAGCCGAGGAAGACCTAGCTATCAGAGCTCTTGACCCGTCTTTTCGGCCAAAGAGAGGAAGACGGCGTAACTCAGAAACAGAACAGGACGACAGCGAGGAACCTTCTAGCAAGCAAGCGCGATTGCTCGACAGCGCTGCGCCTATGTCTGCCATGCCCTTCAGCGCACATCCAGACAATTTCAGTGATCCCTGGGCTGTCGCCTCGGCGGTGACACCCCACAGCTTTGCTCCATGGGCCGGAAGACCCTCTGCACCGCCGTCCGCGGTCATGTCTGGCAACTTGCGCTGGCAGATGGCCCATGCTCAGACACCCAGCACACCACATCCAGCCAGCGCGATATCGACATCGATGTCTGCTCACATCGACGCGGCATTCGATGGGGAGCCTAGATCAGCCGTGACCCCGAGGAGAAGACGAAAACATGGTCCTGCGGTGTCTAGCGCGTGGCCATCGAACAGTACGCCAGGCTCAAAGCCAAGAGGTCGGCCTCCAGCCAACCGCAACATACAGGACGGACCTTTTGGCACGTTTCCAGTCGACCCGTCAAATGACAAGACGAAATCTGGTGTGCTTCCAACGCCAATCTCGACTACGATCGAGAACAAGCCATCTATCGAAGATCCCTCACCGCGCACGACGACACCATCTTCTCACGTACCGAGTGAAGGCAGACCTCATAGATTATCATTACAGGTACCAGTGCACACGGGAGGACCTGTCCGGCTTGCCACGCCGCCTACTCTACTGGTCAACGGCGAGACCAATGAGACAAACAGCAAGAGCGATTCCGACGATCCCGGTCGAAGTGTCGTCACAGCACCACCCCAGCTGCCTCAGCAAGCCGAGAACAACAGCACGACGGCGACTACACAGCCGAAAAGGTCAGCTGGCTTCTCTTTCGAGACTCTCAAACGTGTCGTCGCAAGCGATCTCCTGCGAGCCGACATCATGGGCAGAAGGACCCGTCTCACGGGCGAAGAGGCCAAACGTCTCGCAGATGCAGTCCTGGACCGTCTCAACGTGCCCCGCTCCATCATGAGCAGCGTCCGCGACGACCTCGCCCGTCTCACGGCCGCATCATGGCTCGGCGTCGGCAACCAGTTCAACGTGCCGCTCGGCCCATCTGCCGGCCACGGCAAACGCATCAACGTGACACGCTTCCGCACCGACGCCGACGGGTACGAGGAGATCACATTCGACGATGATGATGTCGTCGACGAGGACGTGAGGGAGGTGTATGATATCTACTGGCATGTGAGTCAAGGCGGGTGTACGGGTGCCTTTGAGATGAAAGGGCTGTCGCTGGGGAAGTTGACAGATACACTGTCGTTGCACGATACGATTCTGAAGAGATCATCCGAGGCGGTGGCCAATATCTCCAAGGAAGGGTGGCTCGAGAAAAGCATGCAGGAGGTGTACAGGGCAACGTCCAGGACGACACCGGGCACGCAGGACGATGGTGTTGACTGGAAGGCGAGGTGCAAGGCAATGGAGTTCGCCGGCATGCTGGCCAAGGGAGAGGTGGAGAGATTGCAGCAACGGATGCTAGAGAAGATTTTGGATGCGCTGTTGTAGCTAATAGTCTTGTGATTTCGTGAGATACCCCCAAAGCGTTGGACGACAATGTCTCGTCTGCAACATGTTACCAGCACATGCCATCTCCGCACTCGTCATCCGGTAGCAACATTTGGTGTGATCTCCAAGATCTCCCGAAACTCTGGCCATCGCTCCCAAGCATCTTCTTGCTCAATACGAACGACACGAAAGCTTTGTGCTCCGCCTTGGGAGGTCACCTCTCTGACATAGCATACCACCCTCATGCCCGGCTGGAACACGTCACCATCAGCAACCATATAGTCCCTGTGAGCTCCGAAACAAAGCACAGGCAACCTGCGGTTCTGGTGTTGTCCGAGCAATCTGTGCACGAAGCTGTCTAGCAGTCGGAGGTATGCATCGTGATTGTGTTGCACGATGGGGTCGTCAGCAAGCGTTGTCTCAGGATCCTGCCAGTCCAGAAATGTGCCTGGGGGAGAAGAGGGATAGTTCGTAATGCGCAGGATCTTGAGGTCTGGCAGGGCCAGGATGGACGAGAGAGCGCTCCTGTATCGCACCATGTCGAAGTTGTCATCCTCGTCAGAGTCCTCGTCAGACTCGTCATTCTTATCCTCCTCAGAGTCAGAGCCGTCATTCTCGCCCTGGTCCTGGTCAGGTTCATCAGCCTCGCCTCGGTCCTCGTCGGGTTCATCATCCTCGCCTTGGTCCTCGCTATGGTTGTCCTCCTCGACATGATCCTCGCCTTGCTCCTCATCATCCTCATCATCCTCCTCATCTTCAATACTCGGCATCGAGACAAAAGGCATAGGAATGGCGAGCTGCTTGAGCGCGCGGGTCTGCGCGGCAAAATTCACAAGGTGCTGGACATGTTTCTGATGTTCTGACGTGCGTTCGGAAAGTTCGATAAGAGCAACCGCGAATTGTTTCAGATCTCCATGAAGTGTCAGGTGGCTGATGTGGAAGTGTACAAACTGGTCGAGAGCCAGAATGTGTAGGGTGCGCAGACTGTGCAAACACCGAAGAAGAAGCCACACATCTCCATCGATGCGATCTGATTCGATGCGGAGCTTGCGAAGATTCCAGCCCTGGCCATTGAAGTAATTCGCAAGAGAGTTCGTCAGGAGGCGATCACCTTCGCATTGGCAAAGTTCAAGGCTTCTCAAGCGAGTGAACTCGATGTTCTGTGTCATGTGCGTCGCCGCGTCGCGCAGATCAATTCTCTGCAGCACAAGTTCATCGAGTTTCATTGTGTCAATCACCCGGAAAGGTGGAAGCTCAAAGAGACACTGCCTCGATGCAGTAGGCCTGGATAAGAATACGGGCTGGTCGAAGCTGGTCCGGAATTGGAGTTTGCGAAGCCCAGGCACGTTGTAGAAGACGAGGTTGTAATCCTGAGCATCGCACTCTTGGGTATCATGCAATGAAATGTGGAGGGAGCGAAGGCTAGCCAGTCTGACTTCGTCCCGAACGTAAAGTCCGAGTCCAGGCGGAATATGAAACGAGAGCTGACCCATGCGAAGGCTTTCCAGAGACGGTGCTTTGGTCACGATCGCATCGAAAGCAGGCTCGTCGAGGTCGAGGGCGGTGACATCCCTGAGCGTAAACATTAGCTGGAAGTCGAGACCATGTCACCGCAGGTGTGGCGACGCACAATCTTCTGAGCTTGACCATGGGAAGCAGGCTCAATAAAGCCACCATGAAGGACAGCTCGCGACCTGTATTGTCGGGCGTGCTACCTCGCAGAAGGTCGATCTTCAGATGTTCTATGCGTTTCAGACCGTCCTCGAACCGCAAGAGGTTGCACATGAGCAGGTCGTCGGCAGGTGTCGACTCATCGATTGTTATATCTCTGAACATGTGGGAAAGTCCTTCTTCCGTATAAACTCGCGAACATAGTCGCAGAGCTCCAATATATCCATACTCTGGATGAAGCTCGTTGAAAATGAGTTCACGGATTTCTGGCGGCAAGTCTTCCAAGGGAAAGCGATCGGGACTTGGGATTGTCTCAGACATCGGCGTGTTGGTTGTTGAGGACGATGTACGGCCGCGCGAATAGGCGTGTTGTTGCTACTGCGAAAGGCGCTCTACTGAAGCTGTGATGTTGAATGAATCGATGATAGTGAGATGTGGGGACAGCAAGCAGTATGCCCGTGTGAATGATACTGTGATATAGATCGCGAATGTGCTGCTGGAGGGAAGAGTTTGAAGCTGGCCGCGCAAGGTTTGTTTTCCTGGCGGGTGCCTGGCGCTTGAGGCAGTGACGTTCTATCCTGCTTGCAATTCCGTTGTACAGAGTAAGGAGGAAAGAGAGAGGACGCCTAAAAGGATAGTCACATCTTGACGAAGTAGAATCCCAAAGGCAAAGGGGTATATGGCTCTTTTATCTCAACGCCACGAACAAATGCAATCCACTTCCGTCACTCCAGCTTCACTTTGATTCACATGCAAATTTCGATAATGAACTCCCATCAACGACTCGATAGACCGCTGCTGGGTCCTACAAGCGCTCGCTGCTTCCCAATCCAGCTCTTTGGCTCCTGCCGCCGTCTGCCGAGGGACATGCCATTGTTCTGCAATCTGCTCGAGAGGTCGTACCAAGCAGTGACCATCAGTCGGTTTTCGCGTTGCAGGATTGCGATGTCTTGGGGCGTATCTTCCTTGGGCTGCTTGGCCACAGTCTCGAGCTGCTTTCGTAGCTCAGCGATCGTGCCCTGTTGCTCCTCAAGTTGTCTCTCTGCCTTCGCTCGCTCGCTGGTAGCATTTTCCCAGCCTCTGCTCTGGTCCTCAAAGGTTGCATTCCGCTGAGATGCCTGCTTCAGTCGCGCATCTTGTGCTTCCAATTGTTGCTGCAGCAGAGCAATCTGCTCATGCAGGTGCTTGTTGTCGTCCGTCTTCGTAGCTGGCGCTTTCCTTTCGCTCTCGACCGGGTCTTTCTTCGCCTCAGAAGGTTCAAGCTCGATATCATCATCAGGCCCTCGGTCCTGGAGCTTTGTTCGCAACTCTTCAAGAGCCTCATGATCGCGCTCTTGCCGCTCACGAGCGGCTTCCAGCTTCTGAGCCAACACTCTGGCATCGTACTCGGCATGCTTCCTCGTGGTAGTCAGCTCGTTGATTTGGTATTCTTGATTCCTGATCAAGCCCTTCTTTTCAATAATCTCCTTTTCGAGCGAGCTTTGCATCTGCTTAAGGCGCTGGAGATCGTCCAGGCGCTCATTTGCCTCTTTTATCTCTTCTCTTAAGGATACGTTGACTTTCTCCTGTTCCTGCAGAGCCTGGATCTTCTTCTTAAGATTTTCGTTCGCCTTGACCTTCTGGCTTAGGTCTTCGTTCTCGGTCCGTAGCATCTGCAAATCATCGCGCAGCTTCTGATTCGCTTCGCCATCATCCTTCAAACGCTGTATTTGCCTTTCATACGAGTCCACGGCATCCTTCGTAGATTGTAATTGGTTCTCCAAGTCATCGATATATGCTCGATCACTGTCTGCTTGACGCTGCAGCTTCTTGAAATCATCGTCCGCCGCAGCCTTGCGTCCTCTGTTGTTGATCTCTGATCTGTATGCGTCGAATGCTTCCTGAAGCTGATCCTTGTCCTGTCTAAGCTGCTGCATCTGCCGTTGGGCGTCTGCATGGTTTGCCTGCAGCTTCTCGATTGTGGCTTGAGCTTGCAACAATTCTTCCTCACGTTCGAGAAGCGGATCGCTGAACATTCCACCTTTCGGACGAGACGCATGCGTGTTGCCCTTGTCCGGTATCACCTCTTGTTCTGAATGGTACGCGGACTCGTCGCGACTGGCAGGCTCCGAGTCCGGCATATCTGCATCTTGCATGCTCCTGATCTCGTATGCTATCGCCATCGCATGCTCGTTGCCCAGACCTAGCAGTCTCTTGCCCATGCGCTGATTCGACTCTGGCGACGCCATGGCAGATCTGATAATCTCCATGATAAGTCTCTCCAAGTCAGGGAGCGAGCATTCCGCGGCAATGGCCTGCAGATCCGGTCTGCTCGTGGTTCCGGCGGTGTCCTGGCCACTGCACACATCTCGATAGTACATGGACAGCTGCTTCTCCAGATGCTTCAGATTCTGCCACTTGCGTGTCCAATCGCTTGACTGGTCAATCTCTGGCTCTGGCAAGCTGCCAGAGAAATAGTCGGGATCCACATCCTGCAGTATACGCCACAGCGCTTTCCCATCGTTCAGCTCGCCCAGGTGTTCGACTTTCCCGTTGGTGTCATCGAATGATCTGACCCATGCCAGCAAGCTCTCGCCGAGTGAGTCCGGCTCGGGGGAGGCCATGGGAGGAAGCCAGAGTCCTGGGGATCGTTCCGCGCACTGATGGTGTTGTAGTCCGCGCTTTCATTGTCGCATCTTGGCTGGCGATCGCTTCGGGCGTGTTGTGAGGCTGTGATGACGGGGATGAGACAACTTGCGTTTGGGGCGCCAGAGCATAGACGCGTGACGTCCTCGGTGAATGATCGGCTCTTTTTATGATGCCTCAGGCACGTATCGGGTCGGCAACACGTACGACTAGTAGAGTCGAGCTTGCTCTGGGGAACAAACACCAGCGCGTACATGGGAAGGGAAAGACTGTCTTGGAAGCCTATCTCGACCACACTTTGCCCTTCTGTGCTGCCGTTCAATCTCCCGCAGGAGGTGGTAATCAAAAACGTGAATGCTCGTGGGCAAGTTGACGCAGACGTCGCGTTGCATTACCAGGTACTACTATCCTATCCTTCACCTGCTCTCCGGCGCTGCCCAAGGCTCGGTCCGACTACCTATCTAGTAGCTAAGCGATGCCTATTCTACAGTTCGTCTCGTCAAGATCGTGAATTGCTGTTGTTGTACATGCGCGGTCGTCAGTCCATCATTCCCTTCCCTTCGCTATGCATCGCTGCTCTATCTGGCGTCACAAGCCATGATAACCGTGTAATCGTGAGCTCATTTCATGCTAATGCGTCAATACTGCCAATCCTCAAAATACCAGAAATACTCATGAAACGCTTGCCATACATGCAATGTTAGAAATTGGGTCATCATTTTCCTCCACCATCACTTGATGTCACGACGGGGGGCAACGTGTATCGAAGAGGCGCCGGCGCCTGAGATCCGGTCACATCGATGAGAGGAGGAAGTGGACCTCTTCGAAGAGGAGTGGAAGAGGTCGGGACTGAGTGAGCACTGTCTGCCCGTCGTCGAGCTGGTCCTGGTCCAGGTGGCGATGAGTCGCTGCTGCCACGTAGTCTTGACTGGATAGGAGAGAGGGGCTGGCCGAGAGGCTGAGTGTGCGACTGTGGTATCTGGGGCAGACTGTGGTTGTGGGTATGGGAGAAGGGCATGCCGTTGGGATGTGCTTGACCGCTCGCCAAAGGTGACGTACTGGCTCTGCCATCCGACTCTGCGCCGCCGTGAGATCGATCATGCTGACCTGCTAGATGAAAGACAGGAACGTTTGCGCGTTGAGCCATCTCCACTTCTCCGATCTGCCAGTGCATTGCTTCTGCAGCCCGCCATGGGAGTTGCATCTCTTTCGAAATCTTCTCCCACATGTCTTTCTTGAATCTGCCACCAGTCAGTATCAGGCTTGCTTGAGCACGGAAAAGGTGACATGGGATACCTTTCGTACAGCCGTGCTAGCTTGTTCTTCTTTTCTTCGTCCCATTCTGAACGCCTTTCAAGGTAATTCTGGAACCTCAACCGACAGCTGATTGCACTACGCCCAGGGAGATGCTTTGAAATATCCTCCCACTTCATGCCGTTGCCTCGCAGTTCGATAATCGACCTATCCTCATCGACTGTCCACTTTGATTGCTTCTTCTTTGCTGGAGTCTCTCCGGGATGCGGTTGGGGAGGAGCAAGACGCTTGTTGCCGTGTCCCGATGCATGTGGTAGCGGCATTGGTGCAAGCCTGAGATCCGGCATTGAAGTTGGGGGATGGGGCGAGTAGCCCGTTACAGGGTGGAAATGGGAAGCGTACTGCGGCGCATATTGAACTGTCTGCATGGGCGGGTACGACGGTTGAGCGGGACGTACAATGTCCAGCGGTGGGATCGAAAGAGGCGCCAGCGTGGTTGCTGTTGTAACCATCGAGGGTCGTATGGAGGTCGCAGACTCGTTCCTGGCTCTGCTACTTGTCGTTGTCCGTGAGCTGTTGCTTGCATTGCCTGGAGACGATGTTGACTTTGACCCCTCCAGCAACGAGGAGATATCCACGTTGGCGGCCGTCGCTGGCTTTACGGCCAGCTCATGCGTTACGGATGGGCGATGTCAAGCTAGAACCTGTCCGTACCGGCGCAACGACCGTCGTGAGGAAGGCAGGCGAAATCGCCAGGTGGTGAGACCGACGATGGCTGTCCCTGGAATGCACTCAAGCGGATTTGATGCAGACGTTGTCCGGGCAAGTGCTCTGAGCCTTCAAGCTTTAGCGACGAGAAGTACTTGTTGTCAGCTCGGAGGCTATCAACGCCCAGCTTCGTTGTCTCTTAGAACAATGTGATCAATTGGCCGATGCAGAGTAGCAAAGCACTCGTTCGCGGCGGACTGGCGTGGAGTTCGTCGAATCACACTGTCAAGATGGCTCATCTGCATCAAACCATGCGGCTCGAAGATGAATAGGTCGCTTAAAGTTGGCAGATGGATCGACGGTATATAAGAGGGCCTGGCGACCACCTATAGTGCCAGCCTTTGCAGAACGCCAGGATGTCCCTGCTGAGGGAAAACTTCGTGGATGGTTCAAGTGGGCCGTGGAGGTTTGGACGTTCCAGCTGCCGTAATGTCCGTTTCAAAATGGCGGCGAGACAATGCGCTTCTGACGCAAGGTCCGAGCGAAGAGGGTGGACTGTCAAGATGGCATGCGCTCACGGGGTTGCTCGATAGCAGTGAAGGGGCACGACGAAGGAGGAGGAGCACCTTTCGCGCCAGGCGCGGACGTCCCAGCAGGACAAGAAATAAGGTAAGCCTCCGAGCCTCTGGATTAGCAGACCAATGACAGGCAGCGCAAGGGATGAAACAGTGAGGCAAGCACATCTTGCAGAAGGACCCGAACAGCCCCAAGAATGGCTCCTACAATAAGGCAGGCTGGCGAGCGGCATAGGTCGAGCTAAGCCGGACCATCAACGAATTGTTGCGCTTGGCGTCGCCATTGTAAGTTTTGCCGGAGAAGATAGCAGGCCTAAGCAAGGATCGCACTCATGTAGATCCCAGCCGCGCGCAGGCGCGCTCCATGCAAGTACGGTACATCTGTTGTGACGTAGCGGTATGCGGCTAGGAGCTTAGACTACCAAGCACTTCGCGGGAGGAGGCTGCAAAGATGGTCATTTTTTCATTGTACCTGTAGCTGGCCCACTGCTGCTGTGCGTATCCCTTTTGCATGTCAGGCAGAAGGATGCAGGGCTCGCAAGCTTGACTCGGCATTGTAAGGTAGACCGGGTGGTCTCGACCTCACCACAGCTAGCATAAGAGCGGCAATGAGAAATGGCAGAGGGTGTAGCTAACGTCTGATGCTAGGGCGGGTGTGATCTCGGGGATGATCTTGGGAGGTATGAGAAGTGAGAACCGAGATCTGCAGAAGCGTGAAGCCAAATTCTTCAATTGTAGCGGGCTGAGAGGTTAATGTACATTGCCAATGCCCGAACTGTGTCACCGATGGGGCGAGAAAAAACAGCGAACACCTAAAGTGAACACGCAAGGCACGCCGTCCCAAACGTGGAAGCGTGCTCGCTCGTGGCGTGGCATGCCAGGCCCCAGCATGGCCAGGCATGAGGCTCGAGTCGCTGTCAAGCGGTGAAGTGCCGAATAGCTGGCGCCAAGACCAAGTCTCATGTTATATCGCTACGATTGGTTACTACTGTACGTATGGATGCACTGACGTTCGAAGCCCCGTGTTGCACACAGGTTCGCAATGCACCGCACCGCGCCGCACCGCATCGCACCGCTGCGAAGAAGATTGTCTGGCGTTCAAGGTCGATCTTGCCGCTACGGTCTCGTGACCATCGATGCTGCAGTGCGTGGAGGTAGCTTGCCAGCCAGATCTGCTCTTGCATTAGGCGCAAGAAAGTGCGCGAACCCTAACACGCACCATACAGGTAAGCCTGATGGATGTTGCTGTGGAATCCGAGGGGAAGAGGCTTGTTGCTCGCTGGCGGGTGTTGTTCTCTGGTAGTGGTGGTCTCGGCGCAGTGGTACATGGCTGGCAGAGGGCGGTCTGACATGGACGATGCATTCGTCAGGGATGCTTCTTAACGCAAGTCATTCGCAGAGTTACAGTAGCGCAGCCGCACAGATCAAACGTTCGACGCAGACGTAGCTTCTCACGAAGCGATTCCGCACACTGAACCGCATCTGATAGGGTCGACTCCACTGGCAGCTGGGCTGCATTATTGATGTTGACGAAGCAGTATTCAGTGCCCTCAGACACCTTCATTGCAACAATGGACGCGCTGCTGCACACAACCGCTCCTCGCGCCTGTGGCTTGCCGGAACAACGAGATTCGACGCGGATGGGAGCGCTCGTCGGCAATCTCGGCTGATAGACCAGCAGCCATGTACATAGCTTGGTAGAGATGGCCGGGTGTGCTGGTGAGGCGCCGCGAAAGGGCCACGAACTGACACTCCTCCATCACAGCTTCGTGCGGCGCGGGCGAAGTTTGTTGGCGCGTCTATGCTCGAGCGCCGAACGAACTGGTTCCCTCGAAAGCTCTTCCTGGTCAGCCGCTACTGTACATGGCGCAGTGCAGAGGAGTCGGAGGAGCGTCGGCGATGGCAGCCGCATCCCTTGCAGAACCGACCATTTGGCCCGCTTGGAATAGTGGATGCAGGTGGGTAAGTCCCAAATTAGCACGTATATCGGCTGTTTGGCGGTGAGAGAGGACACATATCTCGACATGGGTGCTGCGTAGAGCGCATGTAGCGTGCTAGATGACGCAAGTGTCGGCAACGAGCACACCGCGATCTGCTTCCCAGTAGCAGGAGGTACAATCATGACCAGCAGATCAGATCAGATCAGAGCCGTCCTCGCGGTGAGCACTGTCACCTGTCAATGATTGTTGATGCCCATCCATCATTGCTTCATCACTAATGAATGATACACGCTCACCAACCACTCGGAGTCCGCCGCCGCCGCCGCCACCTTGAAGCCGCCTCACGCACAACACCACTGCTGATCCATAATAATAACAGTGGTAGAGACGGTAATGAAACACAGCAAGAAATGAGTGACGACCAGCGTGTCCCATAGCCAGCGCCAGCGCCAGCGCCAGCGCCCGGCGAATGAAGGCAGTGAAGCCGAAGTCCGCTCTTCTATTGGCCACACTTGGCTGCATGGTTTTCAGTCCACGGCAATACGCCTGTAATCACGCATCGTCCAGAAACAGAAACACGCTTCAACACACGCATGACACTCCACGGATCCCACAACGCACCGTTTCCAGGCTCCCCAACGAGTGTTGCGGCCCCCTCGCAGGCACTTCCAGCTCATCACCAGACAGACCGCGCTGCACTTGCCGAGCACCACCCAAAAGTCTGCGCCCCGACCCATCTGTCCCGTAGCCATGGCCACGACTGCGGACATCCCGCTCCTCATCAGATCAGAGAACTCATCGTCAGAGAGGCGCATCACGCCATCCTGGACCATTGCCATCCTCAAGACTCGCCTGGAGCCCATCACGGGCGTGCCAGCCGCCTTCCAGAAGCTGTCCCTCTCCATTGGGTCGCAGCCACCGCAGCCCATTCACGCACAGGATGAGGAAACAATCCAATTAGCTGCTTGGCCGCTTCAGGCCTATGCCGAACTTCAGGTAGGTCGAAAGACGCTGTCAATGTCTCATCTCATCCTATATATCTGTCCTCCTTTCGATTCCTGTTCCTATCAGCTCGCCTGCGCTGCGCCTCATTCACTACTTGGACGTCTAGAGCATGTCGGTCCGGGGCAGTGCGCTCCATGCCCATCCCAAAACACCGTCTAGACACTGTGATGCGCTGGACCATACAGCCGCCTTGAATCGCAAGGACTTACACGAGTGGTCAACATGCCCTGCCACTTCATATCCGAGCAAGTCCACCTATAGAACTATGCGCTGATCTTTTCGACTTTAGGTTGCTGATGCTAGGCCGCCAGGGGCTAGAACGAATTACACGGATGTATCATCGGTGCAGAAGTACGAGATGCCAGCGGAAGAGTACGAGACTCGCACAGACAGTGTGCTTGCATGGAAGAAGGCACAGAAATTGGGCCGCTTCGATCCAAATGCGCCAAGCATTTTGGAGCAGAAAGTCAACGTATCCTATCGAGAGGTCGAGGAACGAAACATCAAACAAGACTCTCGCTGTCGTCTCCTTCCGGAATCTGATCACCGTCGTGGCACAGTACAATACATCGGAGACGTGCCAGAGATCCCCGGTGTGGGCGCTTGGATCGGTATTGCGCTGGACGAGCCGACTGGCAAGAATGATGGCAGCGTCGCAGGCAAGCAATACTTCACATGCAATCACAATTGCGGAGTCTTTGTGCGACCAGAACGAGTCGAGGTTGGCAATTTTGCTGTGCTCGATGAGCTGGCAGACGACGACGATGAGTTTTGAACTTGGCTTCCAGCCTCCATCTTCCGCTCCAAGGATCTACATATGCTCCGGGGAGCCCTCTGCGAGCACTGATGAAGAGTCATCGAATGTCACGGTTTCTACCAGCCACATGAGCACCTTCACCCCATTATCGGTAGCTTCTGATCCGTCAGAGCCAAAATGCAGTCCAGGCGCACATGATCAATAGCCCACGAACCAGCAATCTGTATCCCAGCCAGCTTGACAACACACAGCGCGCCATTAAGATGCCCAGGGCCGGCCACTTATGCAACAGTACATGTACCGTTGTACCCGCGTCGTCTTGTAGCTATAGACTGTTCCGTCAAAGTTTGGACGCCAGTATGTTCGGCATGGGCTTCAAGACCCACGGTACAGACGTGGTCACATGTAGCCACCGTTCGATAGATCTTCCCGACCTACATTCTAGCATCGCGTTCTCTCGAAATCGCTGCCAGATATGTCTGCTCGCTGAGTCGCTGACCGCCTGTCTGGTCGTTCAGACCACCAACTCGAGAATCCCTCGCTGCATGCAGGTACATGACTTGTGGGCGGCAACTCATGCTACCAACTGTCGCTCATCGTACATATGGCATCTTCAAACCAGAAAAGCATGTCTATCGTTGCAAAGCATTCCCTCCCATGTCGATACCCGACTGCTATTATCATCGCATAACACCTGACGACATGCATGTACTGAAGGCAGTCATCATCCTGCGGCACAGGATGTTCGTACGACTAATGGCGATTCATGGCGGCAAACGACGCGCGTGCAACGAATGGAGCGGTCGAGACTTCTTATTCCGCTGCCACGTTGACACTCTCCTGGAATATCTCGAAAGTCACGAGACAAAAGTCAAGAAGCGGTCTCGCATAATTGTGCTGGCAGGCTCGAGTTTTACTGTGCCCTTTTTCCCGTTCCAGATCTATCTGTCGACCCGACCCACGGCGCTCCAATCATAAGCACCTGCATGATCAAAAGGTCCTCAACTCGACATTCGCAACACCAAGGACGTATTGTATCCCATGACCACACGACCGCTTCCTACGGCAACATCTGAGACCTGCATAAGGTTTTTTTTTTCCCTTTCGCTTCTTGGGGATCCGGGTGGCGTCTGGAGTTCCACGAGGTTGGGACGAGAGAAAAAATGTGGCACAGGGTGCGGCACACGCAATTGAATCCTTCTCACCACGCGGAAACTTTCCTCTCCAAACCCGCACGGCGCAGCTGAGACACGTCCCTCGTTTCAGAGCGAGACAAAGAACAAGAAAAAGCTGGTCTCTCTGCATACGCAATAAAAAGTACCATTATCACTCAAGCCAGGGAGGGGTATCTATCGAGAACAAATGCTTCACTCCTCCGACATGCTACGTCGCGTCGTTTGTGAAAGTTCGTGATGGAACATCTCAAGTGTAGTCGTGTCAATGAGCCTGCCGAACAATCCTGAATTTCTTTCTCTTTCGCTTCGCTTCGCCTTGCCTGCGACCAGCGACTACAATCTCCGGATCAGCCATGCATGCACCCAGACACGCCACTCCAACGTCAGTGCCCAACATCCTGTCTCGATCTGCTGGATTTCAATCGTTAATGCGGAGTGGCTAGAGTCGTTCGGACTGCTCGTGTGGAAGCAATGACTGGCGTCCACGAAGCATGAAACTCAAAAGTCCAACCGCATGATAGGTAAGATAGATCAGCTGGTTATGCCCGCAGGCCCAAGAGGCTCGTAACGTCCAAAACACACGTAATACACAGTCTCTTCCTGCATGGCTGGAACAGACTGCTCGACATCATCGATGGCATTCATGTGGGTCATGATGAAGGCCCTTCAACCTCGCATCCTTGAGCGAAAAAGATCTTCGCGTCTCGCGTTCGGCTTTCGTTAGTTATGGCGTAATTGTTCCCTGCAGCAGTTGAATCATTAGCTTCATATCCTCATAATCCGCTACAATTAATGTGCCGGCAGAACTCTCGCGTATGCGAACGATGAATGACTGTGAAAACGAGCAAATTGACAAGGAAGTCTGCTCAGCTTGGATCATGCGCTGTAACGTTGCACAGGATCAGGGTCGGTGTGGTGGCGTCAGTGCAGAATACAAGGACCAGGTTTGTTCAAAGATCTCCTAGATGGATCCCGGTTGGTCCCAGTCGATTACGGCACCACTTTCGTTGAAGGGTCTTTCGTCCATGCCGACAGGCGAGCAACAGTTCTGTTGCACAACAGGGTGTGCGCCATAATGTCATGGTCCAGCACAGGATGCTTGCGGATTGTGTGCCACGTCGTTCAGCAGCTCGAGCGGCGCAGTGTGACATGGTGCAACCGAGCATTAAACTGAAAGGGAAAGTTGCACGATGGGCTGGCGCATCAACCATTAGTAGGCGATGCGGTTTCCAACGCATCGCAAGGCATGCTGCAGTCGTCCAGGGCGTCCAGAATACCATTGCTGTTGCGGTGAGCTCACCGCCTCGCCTTTCGATAGCCAGTCGTCGCCCTCGAGAGTCGGACGGTAAAGGAGTATGGTGGACGGAGCCGTGGATTTGAGCAAGGAGGTCGTCGACTATTCCGAAGCGGGCCCGATCGCCAGCCACAAACAGGCCGGGGAAGCATGTATTGTAGGTCCGGGGAAAAGGGCAAAGTTAACATGAGAGAAGGGTTGCAAGCTTACCTCTGGGGACGACCCAAACTCCGCCCTTGCTCAGCGCGAAATTGTTGACTTCCAACCCGTTCGCGCCAACCTCCACCATGACCTTGCCTGCGTGCACAAAGAATACCATCTGCATTTTTCGGCTGTTCTTGGCACGTTTGTAGCCTTCCGGTGGCAGCTCCACAACTCCAGCGCCAAAGAACGGTATAGTCATGATCTTGGCGTATCTAAATGCGGAGCCGGCGACATCGCGCGTGACGATTGAGGATGAGGCAAAAGCAAGATCTGGGTGATCTGTCAGCTTCAACGATTCCAATAATCAGCAATGCAGTTTACCTTGGTCGATGGGTTGACTCGGGTCGTCCTTCTTCGTGGCCTGGTCCCATGCTGCTACCTGCCCAGAGATGACACCAAGGGTCTCCTCCCACTCGTCTGGTATTATGGATTCTGTGTCGCTTTCTTCCTCGATATCGCCTAGTTGATTTCGAGCTGACTTGCGACCTCTCTTCTTTTTCGCCTTCTTCGTTCGTTGATTGTCCACGGGTTCGGCGCGGACAATACCTTCGATCTCGCCGCCTCTCCAAATAAAAGATTCGTTCTCCCAATATTTCAACGGCTGAATTAAATTGCGTCCGAATCGTGACCTTTGCTGGCCAGAATCCTCAAACGGCGTTGTGGCCCGCAGGTTGACATTGCTAATGGGACCAGCACTGCCACCTCGATGTTGCTTGGAAGGCGAGTCATTCAATTTGACGGGACTGCCACTTTGTTGCCCTTTAGGGTTATTACTTCGTTGTTTGGACGCTGCTGCCTTGCCCTTTTTAGGTCGTCCTTTCTTTCCTCTCCAAGCTTGCTCAGCGTTTTGCTCAGCTTCTTGTTCAGCTAGTTGCGAATCCAATTGCGCTTGAGCATCCGCGCTTGCGTCTCCAGATACATCGCCTCGATCAGCATCTACCACATTATCGTCGTCATACTCGATGGGTTCATAGTCCGGAATTTCTGTGGCCACATCATGTTGGATACTGACATGGTTGCCATTTGAAGCGCGCTTTCTCTTTGACGGTGGACTCATGGCTCTTTGCATAATCTCGGCTGCCTCGGGTTGTTCCAGACTTGCACGGTCCCGCTTCCTGTTCGATGTTTCACTCCGGCTACTGTTCAAAGACTGATCGGATTTTTGGGGTCGGCCGCGTTTTCGCCGCAACGGACTGTCTGATGGATCCGGCCGGTCGGTTTGTTCGTTCTGTTCCAGTTCAAGCGCCGTCTGCTCTAAATTCACTGGGTAAGGTTCACCGTCGTCGTACGCTATGGGACCTTCGTCTTCCTCTATTGAAGGTTCTACATCCTCATCCTCGATGCCCTCTGGTACATTTGGTGTGCTATGGTTGCTCGAATGTGCAATTGATTCGTCATCATCCGGCAAATCGAAAGGATTGGGTCGTCCAGGACCAGTAGATCGTCGAAGTGTCTTCTTGGGTACAAAGGGACTTCGTGTGTCGACCACGCTAATACTCTTACGATGGCGATTGGTGGCACCAAAGTCAAGGCGACGGTTCGCAGGTGCTTGTGTATTTGATCCTGGGCTCCCGACATCATTCGAAAGCCTTTGCTGTGTAGTTGCCTTTACTGAGGACATGCGCTTCGGTGAGCCAATGTTTGTGTGTTTAGGTGTAGATTGTCGCGGAGGCGGTAATCGGGGCGTCTTTCTACCTGTCAAGGTCGCTGTGACATCGGGTCCCGAACCTGTAGGCACGCACTATCAGCACACACATCATCTATCAGACATCCGCATCAACGCACTCTCTTGAACATCCATGCCCTCGCTTGCAAGTGTTCCGTCGCCATGCTGATCCGGGGACGAAAAGATGCCCGAAACCGGCTCGAGTCCATGTTCGTCGCGTATTCCAGTATCTTTGAGTGTGATTCCCGTCTTGCGCCCGACTTTGCCGACATCAAAGTATTGATTGCCCGTCCTCTTTCTCCTCCCGGGCGTGCTGGTTTTGTCTGCAGGCGCCATACCGCGCGGCGGCCTGTTTTCCTTCCCCGTCGCCAGCTCGTCGGGCTGTCAATGTAACGATAGGCGCGTTGGTGAAAGTGGTCGAGCGACGAGAAACAGCAATGCGACGCGGGTATGCTTCGCGCAAGATAGCGTTTCTGAAGGTGTTGTGTTTACAGCATCACGCGCGTAGATCCCGCGAGGCGGATGGACCCGCACCTGCCCGCTTCTCCCGCCAGGCAACGCCTCCATGTGGAAATAGACAGATAAGCTCAGTTCACGACATCAACCAGCTCAATTACTCACAAACCCTCCATAAGGAAGCAAATATGAGTATCACCTCGAAAGATCTTTTCGTGCGGGGACAGCATATCGTTCAGGTCTTCCTTTGCATCTATGGCGGCGCCGTCTCGTACAATGCAATCACCAAGCTTCAGAAATATGAGAGTACTGTATGTGATCTTTGAGCATCTGTATTGCTCGAGTTTGCGCAGCTGATGTCGGACTTGCCAGGCCAAGAAGCTTGCAGAATGGTCGAACGTGGCCGCTCAAGAATTGCACAAAACCAGAACAACTCAAGCCTCGGGCGCAATCGCAGTATGCTCAGAGCTCCTGTCCAACAAGCAGAATGCACGCATAATTGACACGTTCTCCAGATCCTTGCCTCCTTTGTCGCAGCAGTAACTCTCGCGACCGTTCCGCACGTTCTATCAAAGTGGGCTCGGATCGGTCTCTCCCCCATGCTCCTTGTTTCGGTTCTCTTCGCTCGCGCGCACATCAAGAACTACTGGGCACCCCGAGATGGCAAGACCGTGGGTGTTCGTGTTCCTCTTCCGAATATGGGAGAGTACAACGAGGCGCAGCAAAAGACCGAAGATCTGCTGAGAGTGCTGGAGTACCTGGAGTATAGCTGGGTGGCTGCAGCCTTCGTCAATGGCATGCTTGCAAGCTAATAATTATGCCTCGTGTAACCTCGCTCCCATCTGTGCTGTGAAGGCGCACTGCGAATAGCCCCAGTAGGGTTTCGAAATTGTGGAAATTTTCAGACAGCCTGCGTGTCGAATAGCAGAACAGCGACTCAGGTGACGAGTGGTCTGAGCTGTGACACGATATAGTCGATCATGCTCAAAAGACTTGCTCAGTCGCTGACTTTCCGAACCAAGAACCAAGCTCGTCTCCATGCTCATCCTCGGCTCCGAGGAAGAAGCCCGTCAATTTCATGTTATCGGTGTCCTCATTGCCATCAGGCCAGTTCAAATGACAAGGAGCGCCCTTTGCTTCTAGCATTTCTTTGGCTGTTCCCCAGCTGAAACGACACTCATTGCCCCAGCCGAATACTGGATCCATATTAGCCTTGAGCCAATTGACACACCGAGCGTCGGAAGGATATCCAGATCCCCACGCAACCTCGCCAGTGCTGTCGTCTCCAGCGTAAGCACTGTAGAGAACATCGAGCGCGGCGTCTCTCGTGACCTTCGCACACACTGACGCTGCCGATACACAGGGATAGAGACTGTCTGCCTTCTTCGCGACCGTGATATTGAGCGCTGGAAAAATCCTCTCCAATTTCTTTTGGTAGGCTGCTGGTTGACCAATAGTGTCGATGTACACCTCTCTGACATTGACACCGGAGTCTACGACCTCTTGGATCAGATCGATCGTGGCATCCATCGCCTGTGCGTTCAGATTGTAGACACCATTGGGTCTGAGCATCGCAGATGATATGTCTTGCGCAGAGAGTAGCCGTGTGGCCCACCCGCCATGTTCGTGGAGATCAGTCTTCGGTGTGCAAATTTTTTCCATCAAGTCCGAGCGCACAGCCGGAGTCAATACCTTAGAATCATCGAACTTGTGAGTATCTGCTAGTAGCGAGCGATGCATGGTGAGTGGAAGATAATATAGGGCGTACACCATGGGACCTAAATGAACTCAGCTAGAATTCTCCGATAAATCGATCCCTTACAAACCAAGCACCGGTCCTCTGCCAGCTTCATCGACCCCCAGGACACACTCAGTAGTCATGTCGTCTTTGATCGTCTTTGGAATCGCGGAGTGGTGTGTATAGCTAGATCCTGAGAATACTCGTCCTTTCTCGACTGAAGGTGGGATGAAAACATCGGCTACTGGCGTTTCTTGTACGACATCTTGACACTCTTGCTGAATATCGTCCATCACGTCTTCCATCCTGCTTGGTCTGAGTCTTTGCGTTCAATCTATATTGTTTGAACGGCCTTGGTGAATGTCGAGAAAGTGAAAGTGGAAGCAGCAACTGAAAGCGTGGAGACGCGCCTCAACGCGTAGGCCCAAAGAGGAAGGTTCACGCATTAAGTACGGCTTTCTACTCAACCACATCGATGTCCCTTTCCTCCTCCTTATTGACTGTTTTTCATGCACTACCAATAGCTAGTAGCGGTCAGTTAAGTGAAACTCACTGCGATATAAGATAGATTTCTAGCACACTGCCCCACATGTTTAGAACCTGTTGCCGGTACTCCTATAGTAATACGTCGACTATCCCGACAGCACTATCCTCGAGAACAGTGCTCTAAACTAACCCTAGTGGTAGCATGACCAGCACACAAGTAAGACAACTGACGAGTATTTATTGCATAACGAGAAGAGCAACCATGGCCAAAAGTCTGGTATGAAGCTCGAACCCACCTTCATCCTGAGATTTAAGGATGCCATACGCCTCTGTGCTTCGCTAGCCAACTCCTTGCGGCACACTTACACCATGGCTACTCATCACGTCCTGCAAGAAGCGTTGAAGTACATTGCGTTTTCCTACGTATCGACTTGGTTTCGGCCCCAAATGCTAGATATTTTCTGTGCGATGTAATGGCGGTCACAACCGGGTAAAACTTGATCAATCGATTCATCGCTGCTAATGCCTAACGGCAATGGACGTAGCGGCCACAGTACATTAATCTGGATTCTCTTGAGGAGATGCGCTTGATGGGTTCTTTCTCTCTCTGTCAAACTTCCCGAGCCCCCAGTTCTCTCGTCCCACCTTACCATGATATTGGCACAACGCCGATATTGCTCACGGACGGTCTCGCTGCCAGATTCCCTCCCAGCCCACCGCAAACGATCGATCCAAACCCGCCAGCGCGACATGGAGAACCCAGAATTCTGTTCGGGCAGCATTTCACCGCCGGCTCGCCACTCTGCACTATCATCCCCAGCTCCTCGTGAAGGGATGTAATTTCTCACACAGAGCCGGAGAATTTGATAGGCACCGTTCGAAAGCCAGGCTAGCACCGCAGGCAAGTAATCATCGAGTACGGTCTCTGACACTGACTCCCCCTCCGCTCAAGCCAGTTGAATTGGTGTCTCCAGTGCCTCGCGGAAGAGTATCAATACACAGCTAGTCACATCCGGCTCGCAAATCCCCGCAGCTGACAACTGTCCACACACGCCGGCGAGATTTTAATGCTCCACGCTGTCCATTGCCGTCATGGAGCCTTTCCACGTCGCCAGTAAGTCCGCAGAAAAACAGGGCAAATCGTCCCACATACGCTCACTCGAACTGGTTATGGCGTGCTCCAATCGGAAAACAGACGAAACCTCTAGATCTCCATCACGTGTTGCTGCTGGAGGATGCAGACGACTGACCTGGCCTATTTGCTTTGCAACAACCATCTGCATGACGAGTTGGTCGGCGGCTGCGTCGTCCGACGAAATGACCTTCGCCGCTTCGATGAATATATCCCATGCCTCGTGCAGATCGATCTCGAAAACTCCCATAGGGTTAGAGGTCATGATGTAACGGGATGTGATGTTTCGAATTTTGACGCGGAAATGCCACCAGAGCCTCAATGGGTCCTCGCGTTTGTTGGTCTCGATACCAGGGCGATAGTTGCGGTCGTGGAAAGCGGCACGACGCTGGATCAGCTGCTCATCGGTAAATGGTATAGTTGCGAATGGCACACGACAATAATGAAGACATGTTGGTGATGAAAATGTGGTGAATAAATCGGAAACACAGACTTTACTGATGGAAACAGGTCTGAGTTTATACTGATAAGGATTCGCGACTGTGGGGGAAGCGGTATTGACAAACACGCAGCGTCGTCCATCCTCTGCGACATGGCGCCGTCTTACATGCGGAAGTGATGTCCTCGGGACTGCGTATGCCCATGATCGTTGGGATTGGGCGTGATGGACTGATGGACTGATGATAAAGAAGTGATGTAGAAAGTAAAGGTGTGCACAAGCCACTGAAGAAGTGGCAGTAAACTATCACACCGACCTCTTTCACCACTGCGACTCCACACCACAGCTTGCACACAATCTTGGGGAAGAAACTTGTCTTTTGCCTTTATGATATTCACGATGCGATCATAGCGCTTTTATATGCGCACACGACACGGCACATGCTGTCAGCGCGATGCAGCACGAAAGCAGAGCGTTGACGAGCACGAGCGATGGAAAGCACCTCGCAGAGCTCCAAGGTGACCGGTGCGTCTTCGAGAGGCGAAAGCATGAATAGCAGCAACGACACACATGATGATGGCTGACCACACATTGCAGTGGAGTATCATGATCCGGGTGGTATCTTTCCTTTAGTCTCGCGCAACATCGCCGCCCGTCTGCCTCTGCGAAATCTCAATTGGCACTCTCCACCTCGCCCATTGCGCCAGATCAAATCACTTCATGTCGACTTCGTCCCTGACAACGATACTCGTGAGAACCTGCGGCCAAGTAGCGCCAGGCCTGATTCCGGGGAGCAGAGTAGCCTGGAAATAGTGCGAGGAGGTTTAGATGCTCGCAAACGAGCGGTCAAGGAGCGAAGGCATCAGATCCCAGGGTTCAGGACAAGCCCGTATCTGAAGATTTATATCCTACGATGTGACAACAAGGACACCTACAAAGACGACGCTCGCAGAAAGATACGGGAATGGATCAGAGAGCATGCGCAGCCAGACGGCAAGAAAGACGACCACGATGCGTTTGAGTGGCTGATCCTTCATGTAGTCATTCCAGACACCATCGCCGCAAGTGAGCCAAGATGGCGGGAGAGCACCAGGGACCCAGATGAGCTCAAAGAGCGCAAGGGCAGCAGTAAGATTATTGGTAAAGGCTCACGCACGGTCTTCGACAGACTGCGTGCAGACTTCAATGAATCAGGCAAATCTGGACAGGATCGTGTCGCGCAGATACGGCTTCCTAAAGAGCAAGTCCCGGCGGACTTGCTCCCCACGCCAGCGGTTGCACAGTCTATTGAAGAGTCGCACCAGGAGCGCGAAAATGCCTGGAATCACCTCATGTCGAAGTTCAAAAACCTGATTCTCGGGCCTTTCGACAGACGCTTGCGTCAATATGAGGCTGATATTGCAGAACAGGAGTCTCGCCGCTCGCTGCCGGGCTGGAATTTCTGCACCTTTTTCGTACACAAGGAAGGCCTAGCCAAAGCCCTTGAGAGCATAGGTCTAGTAGAAGATGCACTGGCGATCTACGACGAGCTTTCGCTAGGGCTTGAGACTGTGTTGCGTGAGATCGCGAGCGGACAGGCTCAAGGTTCAGCCACGAGCTTTGCGGATTATACTGATGACATAGAGCAACGCATAGTTGGCCTGCTGGAAACGAACGGCAACAGGATTGACGACGAAATGACGGATGAGACTCGCGATGCAGCCGCAATCTTCAGCAAAGACTACAGAGAGCGCATAATGAGGAGTACAATTTCTGTGTTTGACTTCTTTTGTTACATATTCGTACGACAAAAGGCTTTGATTCTGCGGCTGGCAAATGCCCGCTCGATCAGAGTCCAGCTTGGAGTCGACGCTGCCAAGGAGGGCGGCGAAGATCTGGTCCTGACTTCAGAGGTCTGCTGGCGGGCTTCGACTTTTATCCACACTGCTGCCAGGACCCTGAGGCAGGATCTCTCAGTCAGGTGAGATAGCCTCCAGACGGCTGGACTCGAAACCTTCTGACAAGGTCTACAGGGCAGCGGAGACCCAGAGAGGTTCAAGCAATGTTCAAATTGAAGGTCTCGTGAGCTCTTGGACATGGGCTGTAGCGGGCCATATTCTCGAAGAGACTGCTGTGCCCGCCCTCTTGGACATTACTGACAAGGCAAGCCAAGCGTCCTCGGAGATCCCCAACGCCAAACATGGTCGACTTGCTAGCACCATGGGCCTCGGCGCAAATACACATCCACAACGCACAACAAGTCTTCCTGCAAGTCGCGTGAAGACTGCCGACCTTCAACGCCCGCGATCAGAAGATCGACATGCGTTCGAGAATGGCTTCAGAGAGGCGTTGAATGCTGTTGTCGATGAGGCTAGGCCAACCGGAATCCCAGGCCAGGCGGAATTGGCAACATACAGAGCAGAGCTCCTCACAATGCGCCGAAAAGTGCTTGAATTACTTGGTCGAAGACGTGGCTGGTACGTCGGTTGGGCGCATGCACAGAACGGAAGGCATGACAATCTTGTCGAAGTCAGCATTGATGACAAGGCGAGAGACTCTGTTGTCGAGAAGGACGGTCAAACATCAGCTGTCATGCAAACGCTGGGCCCAGCACTGACTCGTGCTTTAAACTCTCAAGCTGCATTCTGGGATGCCTACGAACAATCAACCTACGCTGCCATTCGACACTACTATGCTGCGACCCAAGGCAAGTCCGCAGAGGCTCTCCTGGGCGATTTGGCAATTCTGGAGTACCAAAGAGCAGATTACGAAAGCGCTGTATCCTATTTCCAGCATGTATTACCTCTCATCTCCACCGTTGACTGGAGCATACCTGAAGCTGAAGCTATGTTTATATATTCTGATTGTCTCAATCAGCTGGAGCGGAGAGAAGAATATGTCGAGACTTCGCTTGCACTGCTTGCCAAGGTCGTAGCCTGGAAAATCGACCAGAAGCTGCCACGGATGCGGTGGACCACGGATCGCACGAGTAGTTTCAATCTTCCAGTCACGTTCGACAGCATTCTCAATGCTTCAGCAGAGATTAGCCGCGAGGTGATCCAACCTGTAAAGAGCTTCTTCACAAATGTTCGGCTCGATTGCAATGTGAGACACGACGGGGATTTCGAGTCTTTCTTCCTGGACTTGCATGTCGACCATATCTTGGACGAAGACGTAACTTTTGATGAGGCCAGCGCCAGATTGATCGATCTCAATGACTCGACTGTAGAAGTTATGCTGAAGACTGAAGGCGGTGTCACGCTCACTCAGGGGAACAACATCCTTCGACTCCGATCGAACGTCAACACTTACGGACCATTTCTGGTAGATCGGATAGTCCTGAGGGCCAAGCGGATCTCGTTTGTGGAGGAAATCCAGCCGCCACCGAAACCAACACCACTTGGGTTCACTGAAATCAAGCCGCCAACAGTGACGATCCTGGAGCCAGAGAAACCACCAGCGT
The DNA here is from genome assembly GCA_002785985.1 of Microcyclosporella mali. Lineage (NCBI taxonomy): Eukaryota > Fungi > Ascomycota > Dothideomycetes > Mycosphaerellales > Mycosphaerellaceae > Microcyclosporella > Microcyclosporella mali. Next base: position 489,533 of record NHNU01000002.1, on the reverse strand, counting down.
TTGCTCTTCTATACCCACCAGCTAGCGCCCTATGTGCAACTGTCCGGCGCTCGCCCAGCATACAAATCGACAAAGCACGAGGCCTCGAAATCGTGCTCCTGGCGGGTCATAATCAGATTGAAGCATTACAGGTCAGGGTGAAGCCTATGTCAGCAGGACTTCGACTCCATCTCGGCGATATCAGGTCGAGTGGAATCGAGGAAGACGGTAATGAAACCGCCAAACCTGGCCAGGTGTCGTTCAGCGGACTGGATGCTCGTGCGACGGCTGTGGTGACAATCCCATACACCGTAGAGCAGACTAACCAGGACATCGCAGTCCGTGTTGAGATTCAGTATCGCACACCCAAAGGCACTTTTTGTCTCTTGCAATCATCCCGGCTGACGAACGAGCTGCCACTGGACGTCGAAGTCAATGACGTTTTCCATCATCAAGCGTTGTTCTCCAACTTCACAGTCCGGACCACGACGTCACGGCCGATCTCCTTGCTCAGCGCGGATCTCAAAGACTCACCAGTTTATGCGGTAGAGAGACCTCCGACATTACCTCTTCCATTGACTGTACACCGATCGCAGCCTCTCAGTCTGGCTTACAGAATCATGCGCAAAGATGGGATAGACCCGAGACCCACCAAAGGCGATGCTGCACTTGCTCTGCGACTCTGTTACACGCCTCTGGACGAGCTCTTCTTGGTCTGTCTCCGCAATGTCTTTGTCAAGGACCTTTCTGAAAGTTCTTTCGAACCATTACGCCATCTCCTCCTTCCGATACTACTCGATCGATGCAGGCAGCTCATCAGCTCCGCAGAGCTGGACGTAGCTATATTACTTCGCGAAGCTAGAATCCCCAGCTTCGAGGAAGTGGGTTGGCAGGAGGTCTCCAGCACATTGAATAAGACCGTGAGCAACGACTTACAAACCTGGCTACGACAATGGCATACGGATCACACCACGTTGGCAATGAACGCGATTGATGATCGAGAAGTCGTCCAGGACCTCACGATATCTGTAGATGTGCCGAATGTCGACAGAGTCTTCACCGCTAGTCTCGAGTTGATGGATGTCAAGTCTCCTGCCAGCTCACGGCCGCTGACAGTCGTGCTTGGCCAACCAGTACAAACCCGTCTTCGAATTCGCCATACTGATCAATGGAGTATTAAAAGCCTCTATCGAGATGTACCAACTCTCAGGGTTCAAGGACAAGAGGAGCAGGAAGCGACTTTCGTGTGTGATATAGCCGCGAATGATTCGGACACCTGGGTTATCGGTGGTCGACGAAGATCTCACTTCGCACCTGTGGATGGTCAAGACTACATCATCAGTATGGTGCTCGTCCCACTGAGACCAGGCACGTGGCATCTGCCGATTGTTGAAATCCAACAGGATCTCTCGGACCCAGAGACCAATTATCGTGAGGCTGACCGCAGCTCGATGTCGTGCGAGACACATTACGAGAATGCGTCGCAGATGGTGCAGGTCATTCATGACAGGCGAGTGGCCAGGGTGACTATTGCTGAGTCTCCAGCTTCCCTCGCTCTCCCGCCTTCAAGGCCGGGTACAGCGTCAACGAAAGAGGCAGGATGAGATGTGTGAAGAGACAGTCCAATCCAGAGCCAACCCAACACTCTCGACCATCGACTATACTAGAGATCGCCGAGCACATCTCAATACAACCATGTGCCACGACCATTTGTAGCAGCGACGCCAATGCCGGCGATACGTCCATGACTGCAAATAACGGAGGCCACGTGACATTCTGGGGAGGTCTGGTAGTGTAGAACTCGAGGTGACGATGGTAGGTAGCATGGTCAGATGGAGGGATGCATCCCTTGGTCCATAGCACTAACATTCAATGAATGCACCTCATCTCCAAAGAAGCTCGCACGCCATATTCAAAGATTGGCGGGGTAGAGTGCAGGAGAGCCGCGAGAGCCGGGTACCGGTGGGGCAAATTTACGTTGCAGCAATTGCGGGGGTTCTTTTGGAGAGGCTTTTGCCATGTTCAAGCAAAATGGCGTCGTCGTTGCTGTTAATCACTCAAAGAGTCGCATCAATTCTTTTCAAACCCACCAAAAAGAAAACCTCTCTCTTTACTCCCACTTCTGTCGATGATACAAGCAAGATTCTGAACCAAGTCTTTCCGGAATAAGACATAATTTTGACAAGCCCATCATGGCTGGCGAGGAGGACATCACACCCAGGTTCGAAACCCTGCAGCTACACGCCGGACAGGAGCCTGACCCGACAGTGAGTGAGAGAGAGAGAGAGATACTCGTTCTCCGTATCGAATTTTCAGTAACACTGACCCAATCTAGACCAAATCACGAGCGGTACCCATCTACGCCACGACATCCTATACCTTCAATGACTCGGCGCACGGCGCGAGGCTCTTTGGCCTCAAGGAGTTCGGCAACATCTACTCGCGAATCATGAATCCGACCGTGGATGTGCTCGAGAAGCGGATTGCAGCGCTGGAAGGTGGCGTTGCCGCTCTCGCTTCTTCCAGCGGACAGAGTGCCCAGTTCATGACGATTGCAGCTCTGGCACATGCCGGAGACAACATCGTATCGACATCGAACCTCTACGGCGGTACCTACAACCAGTTCAAGGTCTTCATGCCACGTCTTGGAATCCACACCAAATTTGTGCAGGGAGATGACGCGGAGGCTTTCAAGAATGCGATTGACGAGAAGACGAAAGCGATCTACATGGAGACGATCGGCAATCCAAGATATAACGTTCCCGATTTCGAGGCGATTGTGAAGGTCGCGCATGAGGCTGGTGTTCCTGTGGTTGTCGACAACACTTTTGGTGCCGGAGGATACTTCTGTCGCCCAATCGATCATGGCGCGGACATTGTTGTGCACAGTGCGACCAAGTGGATCGGAGGTCACGGAACCACGATCGGTGGCGTTGTCGTTGATTCGGGCAAGTTCGATTGGGGCAGCGAAGGCGCGCGAAAGCGTTTCCCTCAGATGACCGAGCCGAGCGATGGATACCACGGTCTCAAGTTCTGGGATACGTTCGGAGCCATCACTTTTATCATTCGCCTGCGAGTTGAGATTCTTCGTGACCTGGGAGCAGCTCTCAACCCGTTTGCCGCACAGCAGCTCCTCATTGGTGTCGAGACTCTCAGCTTGCGCTGCGAGAGACATGCTCAGAATGCACTCAAGCTCGCACAGTGGCTGGAGAAGAACGAGAATGTCGCGTGGGTTAGCTACCCAGGTCTCACAAGCCACAAGAGCCACGAGCTGGCGAAGAAGTACCTACCAAGAGGTTTCGGTGGTGTGCTATCGTTCGGTGTCAAGGGTGGACAGACGGCCGGCAGCCAGGTCGTGGATGGCTTCAAGCTGATCTCCAACCTGGCCAATGTTGGCGACTCGAAGACCCTGGCGATCCACCCATGGACGACCACCCACGAGCAGTTGAGCGACGAGGAGAAGATCAGCAGCGGCGTGACCGAGGTGAGATTGATCAGTGCTCTCGACGACCTGAATCATGATACTGACTAGAGCATTTCAGGATCTCATCCGTATCTCTGTTGGCACCGAGCACATCGACGACATTATTGCAGACTTCGAGCAGTCATTCAAGAATGCGGCGACGAAGCCGGAGGAGAAGGCAGTGGACAATGCAGAGCAGACAGGCGACGCATCGGCGCCAACGAGCACGACTGTGTAAGAAGCTGGATGGAGTGTAGTGTTGGACTCATATACCCCAAAGATGCGAAGTGTTGCCGAAAGACCGAAGCGAGTTGGTCTCTTCATTGCGGCTTCTCGCCTCCTTTCGTGCAACGACAGCAGTCATCACATGCAGATGGACGAGTCCTACGGTTTGGAGCCCCAGAGACCAGGGTATTACGCGCAGAGGTGATAAGATGGACCCTTGATTTTCAACAGTCGGACGAGGGTGGTGAAGATGGATGCACGACTCGCAGACGTAGTAGTGCTGTAGAAGCTGCCAAGGACTCTGTTGATGTACATGTAAAAGGAAAAAACGAATCCTGATGCATCACACTGGCATGCGTTGTACAGTAAGTCGGGAAGGAGTGCACGTGGTGAGTGGGGCTACTCGGAAGTGAACGAGCGAGGGAGGCACGTTCCGAGACACACTGGCGGGCTGGCATGTGAAGAAGTCCATGTCGCATTCAGCAGCGTCATCATCATCGTCGTCACCTTGTTCATCTCCATGCCTGCCGTCGTATCGTTCTTGCCCGCCGTGCGGCGCTGGACCCTGATCCTGGTCGTGTCGTGCACAATATATGCGAGCACTTGAGCATCGATCGTCAAATGGTGACTGTCGTATATGTGCTGCTGCATCCGGGCCAAGATGATTTCGGCGCATTGCCCATGTTTGGGAACCAGATGACCGCGGCGGGCTTTCGGCGCCAGACCTCGGCATCCCCAGCAATGAACGCCCAGCTAAGCTCACGCTATTCTTCCACTGTTCGCTGCTGGGGCAGGACACGATTGCGAGACGCGGTCTTCACGAGCGAATAAGGTCAAGTGATGCCTCTTCTTACCACGGCCTCTGCCTCTGCCTCTCCTTCCTCCTCCTCTGTGCTCTCCTCTTCGATCCTCTCGTTGTGGTTCACAGCATAGCGCACGCGGAACTCGCTCACTGCAGACAGCTCCTGTCCATCCATCCATCCATCCATCCCACAGCTAGCAAGCGAGTGTCCAGCCTCTTGTCCTGATACACAGTGCAGTCTGTAAGTTCTGATATCGGTCTTACCGAAGAAGAAACCACGACGGTTTCAGTCGTGCCTCGCTCCTTCCCCTTCCCGGCTTACCTTCAGACCACAGTGCTCCTTCCTCCTCCGTTGTCATCGTCGTCTTCGCTCTTTCCTCCTCGGAACGGGCCCCCGCATCTTGTACGTCGTTGCAGCCGATCGATCTGGTACCGCGACCATCTGCAGCCTGCCTTGCCTTTGCCTTGCATTGCCTTGACGACTCCCGCCCGCTCCCGATATCATGTCTATTCCAGCTCTCGAAAAGGCTGCTCAGCTGGTGCCTCCTCCGCCACCAGGCACTCCATACTCCGCCGCTGTGCCTGGCAGCCAGCAGAAGGGACGCAGTGCCGTCTACAGGCACTGGAGGCAAAAGGATGGCGTCTTGTACTCACTAGACCCAAAGATCACAACCGCACACGAGTTCTTCGAGCAGGCCGCTGAGAAGTTCCCGAAAAACAAGTGCTTGGGACACCGTCCGTACGATGCGTCGAAGAAGGCCTTCGGTAACTACGTATGGGAGACCTACGCCGAGATCCAGAAGCGAAGAGCCAACTTTGGTGTTGGTCTGGTCGCGCTGCACGAGGAGGTCGGTGTGATTGGGAGGCAGTACGGTGTTGGTCTGTGGTGTCTGAACCGCCCAGAGTGGCAGATTACCGATCTGGCTTGCATGTCCCAATCGCTGTACACCGTCTCGCTCTACGACACTCTCGGCCCGGATGCGACTGAATACATCATCAACCACGCTGGCCTGACTTGCGTCTGCGCTTCAGTCTCGCACATTCCCACCCTCATCAAGCTCGCGCCGAGGTGTCCATCGCTCAAGCTCGTCATCTCGCTCGACACCTTGGAGCTCGATGGAGAGCAAGCCGGTACCTCGAAGAAAGCTCTCTTGAACGCCATGGCCGCGCAGGCAGGTCTGAAGATCTTCCAGATGCGCGATGTGGAGGCGATTGGCGAGGCGACCCCACGACCATACCATCCCCCACGACCTGAAGACCGAGTCACGATCAACTACACATCTGGTACCACTGGCAACCCCAAAGGTGTGATTCTCACACACTACAATGCAGTCGCAGCAGCCTCTTCCTCTCTTGCCGTCTGTAAGCAGTCCAAGAATGATACCATCTGCTCATACCTTCCACTGGCGCACATCTTCCAACGAGTAACGGAGCACTCGGCACTGTGGGCAGGATGCGCAATCGGATACTTCCACGGCAATATCTTGGAGCTAGTTGATGATATGAAGCTGTTGCGCCCGACTGCATTCACCAGTGTGCCCAGACTGTTCAACCGCTTTGGTGGTGCGATCAAGGCGCAGACCATCGAGGCGCCTGGCTTCAGGGGCACGCTCTCAAACCATGTTGTGGACACGAAGCTGGCCAATTTGACCAAGGTCTCGGCGGACAAGGCAACCAACAAGCACTTCCTGTACGACCGTATTTGGTCGAAGAAGGTGACTGCAGCACTGGGTCTGGATCGCGCGCAGACGATGATTTCTGGCTCAGCTCCATTGGATCCTAGCCTGCATCAATTCCTGCGTGTTGTCTTTGCCAACAACTTCTACCAGGGTTACGGTCTCACGGAAACTTACGCCATTGCTTTGGCCCAGCTCGAGGGTGATTTCAGCGCTGGCAATTGTGGTGCCGTCACATTGACTACCGAACTGTGCCTGGCGGACGTGCCGGACATGGAGTATTACTCCACAGACAAGCCGCATCCTCGTGGTGAGCTCATGGTCCGTGGCCCGAACGTCTTCAAGGAATACTACAAGAACGAGGCCGAGACCAAGAAGGCCTTCACCGAGGATGGCTGGTTCAAGACTGGCGACATCTGCACTGTCGATGAGCTCGGCCGCTTCAAGATTGTCGACCGAGTCAAGAACGTCCTCAAGCTTGCGCACGGTGAATACATCTCGCCCGAGCGCATTGAGAATGTCTACCTTGGCAACCTGCCGTTCTTGCAGCAGGGCTACGTACACGGCGACAGCACGCAATCGAACCTCGTTGCCATCTTCGGCATTCAACCAGATCTCTTCTCGTCATTCCTGGAGAAGGTGCTTGGCAAGAAGGTCGACGAGGCCGATGTCAAGGGTTTAGAGGCTGCCATCGCGGAGCCCAAGGTACGAAAGGCGGTCCTCCGGGAAATGGCTCGCGTTGGCAAGAAGGCCAAATTCAACAGCTGGGAAAATGTCAAGGCTGTGAGGTTATTGCTCGAGCCGTTCACTATTGAGAATGAGCTGCTCACTCCAACGTAAGTCTAGCCCTATCATGCGCGTACGACGGACCGCAGTACTGACCTCAGCCACTAGTCTCAAACTCAAGCGACCGCAGACTGCCAAGTTCTACCGAGCGTCCATCGACGAGATGTACGCCGAGATCGATGCCGAGACCAAGCCCATAACGAAACTGTAAAGCAAATATTTTATTGTGTTGGAGTGTGAGTTGGGGGCGAATGTTCGGATAGGAGAAAAGATGGGTCGAGATGTACGGAAAGACGAATTGTCGATGCATAAGGATGGGATGTACAGCGAGCTAGCACTGCAGGGATAGAATGAAGAGTGTGCTGTGTGTGTAAAGTGAAGGAGATACCCATACCATGGTCGCTGCAGACCCCTCTTTTCCTCGAATTTACTTGGGTGTTTGCTAGGGTGCTTCGCACGATCGTCTTGTTACATGTACTCGTGGTACGTACATCTCGGCAGCCGATCAGCAAGGCTGTGTTCAACTCTCCCTTCCCCTTCCAGGTTTGCTGGGCATGCGCAGTCAAACGAAGAATACGTGGCTGGGTTTGCCTGGGCTGACGTGGAGTGATCATGGGGAGTGGAATGAACGTGCCGCGCCGGGTGAGCTGAGCTATGGAACTAAGCTGTCGTACCGCTCCATAGTCAAACAGGGATGCCACTTTGAAACGAACAGCACTTTTGAACTGTGCGGAATAAGAAGCATTTGCTCGAAAAAGGAGCTCTGTCTATCTGTCGATCGGTCGTCTTTCGAGAGGGTAAATGAGATTGTGTTGTCAAATACACGCGAAGCTACCAGCGACTGAGCCCAGCATCTGTGGCGTTTCCGCTACAACAGACAAAGTTCCGAACCCAAGATACATGTATGTCGAAACACGTTTTTTTTGTTGTGGTTTGTCGCGCCCAGCATCCATGCAAGAGATCACCCGACCGCTTGCGCGCAGGTGGAGAATTGAGGGAGGGAAAAAACGTCATATGTCCTTTGTTTGACACGCGCCTCTCTCTGCCTCTCTCTCTCTCACGCAGAAAACAAGATAAGTCTTTTCCCTTTCGCACTTTATACTGCGTATGTATACTCTTGCGACAGAGCGATATTCCTGCCCGCCACTCTTGCGATTTGTTTGAGAAATCTCCATTCCGTTGCCAAACCAGACGTCTGGAATTCCAGCAACGAAAGCTACGCGGAATTCGTAGTGCCCCTACTTTTCGCGAGCCGTGCCAGCTTTGCGAAGCGATTCACTGCCCTTTGTCCTGCGTGTCGCTCAGTCATTGTCGAGGCGGAGTTTGGTTGAAACAAGGACGATCAAGCTCGTCCTCGGTGGCACGAGAATCTATCGTTGAAGGCGACGTCGACGTCGTTGGACGCATTTCCACGTACAACACTGAGTTGCGATAAGAGTGCTGCTGGACTGAACCAAAGGTGCCATGGCAGGCTTCGATTTCTTCAGCAAGACCGTTGTCTTGGGACTTCGGGCGACGCAGGCCATATTCACGATCATCGTCCTTGGTCTCTCGGCCTACGGTACGTTGAGCATTCGCAATGCGACAGACATTGGAAGTTGCACACTGACACGGAGATGGCAGTCGTCGATTGGTGGCGAGGTTGGTGGCAGCAGTCCTCTCCGGACAGAGTCAATTTCATCGTGTTCTGCTCCGTCTGGACGATCCTCGCCCTCATATATCTCATCGTCGTACCATGGAGGTTTTCCCAGACTGTCGCGCATCACAAATTTGCGATCCTCGCCGTGGAGTCGGTGACGATGATCTTCTGGTTCGCTGGTTTCATCGCGCTGGCTGTCTTTCTGAGCGATAGGGTCTGCTTTGGAAGCGTGTGCTCGGCGGCCAAAGCGGCAGACGTCTTCGCCGCTTTTACATGGTGAGTTGTCTTGATGAGATCACCCCAGTGTGATGGTCGGCTGACTCGTGATTGCCACAGGCTTCTCTTTGCTTTGACGACTGCAATGGCCGTCATGCACGTCTTACGGACCACAGACCGTACCAGTCACTCGAACAAGGCCGATCCCAACATTAACATTCAGGAGGGCGTCTAGAGAGCTTGACGTGCGCGGTCAACGTTGTGTCAATGAGAAAATGAAGTGGGTGCCAGCTATTGGGGGACATGGAAGATGATATGAGCTACGACAGGGCGATCAGGAGGCGAATGGGACGATGTTGGCTGTATGCGTGGTCAGAATGGTTTGAGTGTCTGGTCTGATTTGTGATACCACGTTGCGATTGATGCGGTTTAGACGATTATTCGTTTGCTTTAGACGCAAGGTAATGAGAATGAGAAATCAATGCCAAATGAGTATCTCCGTAAGATGAAAGTCAGCATTGGACAGAAACGACGATGGTGAGAAAGCGAGAGGAAAGTCAACAGGGCTGTGCCACTGTGATGAATGGGCTTTGTAAGCAGGTCGTCACCACCTCTGCCGCCTACTAAGAAACGTCTAGTCCGTGGCAACACTTCTTCTATACCCCAACACTTCCTCTTCTTCTCAAGTATAGGTTTTCAACAGTAGGTAAATAATCATCTTCTACTCTCGTATAAACCTGTCTCGCGCTCTTCACCAATACAGCCCTACGTCTCTCGCATGCCCGCCTCGTTCAAGTGGTGTCTAGGAATCATGTCCAACAACAACCCCGAAGTCCATCCTACTTCACTATCCCCTCCCGGCAACGACACGCATTCTGTCGATAGCGACTCCCACGGCAGCCTCTCCGATATCGAGGATGAGGTGGAGCTAGAACCGGTCTTCAAGATCACGCTACAACTGCACAGCAAACCCGTCGAAATACCTCTCTATCACGATGACGCTACGATCCAAGACCTCTCCGATGCAGTCGCGGAAGAACTGCACATCCCACCTGCGAACCAGAAATTCCTGGTGACACCCAAAACCGGTCTGCTGAAACCGCCGTTCAAGGATCCCTCCATGTCGGTGCGATCGATACAGGACAAGAAGATCGTTCTGATGGGCGCGACAAGTGCAGAGGTCGAAGAGCTGGAGAGCGACATTTCCGAGCGCAAAGCACGCATGGGTCGGCGGCGAGCTGCGCTACAGGCTGGTCGCAAAGTCAAAGCATACAAGAACCGGGATTGGAAGAAGGTGCAGGATGAGGCGCGGTATACGTTTCACACCATACGACCGCTTGCATACCTACCGAACCCTGAGAAGAGCCAACGGTTCCTAGAGCGACTGCGAGACGACGCCGGGATCAAGACCTCGATGCGAAAGCACGGCTTCTCAGTCGGTCTGCTGACCGAGATGAATCCTGCAGAACATACCACCCATGAATCGAGGACGCTGGGATTGAACCGCAATCGAGGCGAAGTGATTGAGTTGCGACTACGGACAGATGCGTATGATGGATACCGAGACTACAAAGTGATTCGTAAGACGCTATGTCACGAGCTCGCGCACAATGTGTGGGGCGAGCACGATCAGCATTTCTGGAAACTCTGCAAGGAGATCGAAGCCGAAGTCGACAAGAACGATTGGCGGAGAGGCGGAAGCTCAGTGGGCGGCGAGGAGTTTCATAATCCGAATGATGAAGGCGAGGATGAGTTAGCGGACGAATGTGGATGGGAGGGCGGCGAATATGTACTTGGTGCTGGGGCAGGGGCCCCTTCTGCTGTGCATGGCGAGTCTCTGAGTAGGCGGGAGATCATAGCGAGGGCGGCGGAGGAGAGGATGAAGAAGCAGAGAGAAGCCAAAGCGTCAGAGCAGAAGGCGAAAGATGGTGCTGCAGATTGATGATTGGTATGAGCCTCTCATATCATCAATCAGAGCGACTGGTTTTAATGCTCAACGATCACTTGATTCGTCGTTCTGCCCTGGATCTTTCCACATTAGCTGGTTCGTAGGTGAAAGCTCCCCTGAGTAGCCAAGTTTCAGATATTTCTCCGCCGTGCTGAACTCCTACTACGTCTGATTCTTGTAGCAGATCCTCTGGTCGTTCTTCACCCGGTCCTGCCGTTGTGAGTGACAAAGGTTCTTCACAACCAACCTGAACGTTCAGTAACTCAATCAATGCTTCTCGCGGTGGAATGGCAATTACTCTGCCCATCCGAGATTACTCGAGCTTAGCATTTTGAGATTTTTTTCATCTCTCGGAAGCACGCCTCCAACACATGCCCTTCCAGCCGCTCACTCATTGCCAGATAATCTTTCGCACTGAGCGAAGTCCTCCTCCGCAGCAACCGTGAAGAGCGATTTCCCAAGTGCCCAAGCTTTCCCATAAGACCGGATAAGATCCTGCGCTATCGGCCCTGATAACCATTGGGCAAACGACACTGCAGCTGTTCGACTCTCGTCGGAACTGCCACTGCTTCGCAAGCCTTCAGCGAGGACAAGCGCAGAGCAGGGGTTCAACAGCTGTCTGCCACCCTCTACGTGCGCGCGCAAAGAAGGGATCTTCTGGTCGTGCTTGGCAGTCAGGAAAGTCGCTCGGTCTGTGAGGAGGAATGCCTGTTCTTCTTGTGCCTTGACCAGAGCCTCGTATGGGGTCGATGGAAATGTCCGCATCCATTCTGCATCTTCGATCCGCACGCCTGCAGCTTTCCAGAGTAACTGCTCTCGCGCGAAAGTCGCAGAACCGTCGCCTCGCGTATGGAAAAGCATGGACCCACGAGTCGCTCCAGATCGATGTCGTCCTGTATCAAGCCCGGCAATATCTCTCAGAGCGACCTCGATACTACTGCCATCCAGATCCACGTCTGGTCCGACCAGGATGAAATGATCATTGAAAGCACGACACGCTCTCACCGCCCACCCTTCCTCAATCGCGATAGCTTCATTCTCAGGCTCATACGTGAGCGCCACCTGCACGATATCGGCAAGCAGAGCGATCTGTGAATGCCGGCTATGGTTGGCGACCCAGCCTATCCTGAACCTATGGCCGCCTGTGTTCAGGTACTTTTCGCACAGCGCCCGAAGGATGCCGGTATATCCAGCGCCGCCGTTGCCGATGCGGAAGAGTAGAGGATGATTTGGCTCGCCGTAGACTTCTACGTCAGCTGTCTGGATCAGATCAGAGCCAGCAGGGCCTGCACTCTGCTTTAGCAAGACAGATGTGCTGTATCGAGAAATCCAGGGGTCCGAGATGGCGATTTGAAGTGGCGCCTGAGCATGGATTTGTCCTGTATGTATGACATGATCCATGGCATTCACGAGTGAATGAAATGTGATGTGCAGGAACGATCACCACACACGGAAGAGCTTGGCAGAAGACTCGTTTATTATGTTTGTTCAGCTTTCAAAGGTCGCACGGCCGAAGCACCTATCCTATGTTACATGCAGTAGGAGCATAGAAGAGAAGAGGCGACAGCCTAAGGTCGATATCAGCCGCGCCGGCTTTTGAATGAGAGCTGCAATTCCTCCATGCGCCATGCTATCATCCCGTGTCACCCCTGTTGGTACAGATCCGCAGTAGACTTCCACTCACGATACCTCCATTGCATCGCCATTGCTGACCCCATTCGCGCCCGCACCAAGCGATACACCACCATCTTCGCCAATAAATCTCTTCTCGAACTCGGACACGAAGCGTACACTTCGGCTAGGATCGTAGAATAGTTGGAATGATCGCTGCACGTCTCCAACTTCCACCTCCTTGGCCCGTCGCTTTTGCGACAGGAGATGTGAGGTTGTAATTAGATTGCCGGCATATCGTAATCCAGCCTCCGAGCCGATCTTGGTCAGCAGAGCCAAGGCGTCGGGCGACAGATCAATCTCCTCTTCTTGCGCTCGTATCGACAGGATTTCTTGAATCTCTTGCGGCTGGTATGTGTTTGTCGAAATGATGACCACTCGATCCAGAAAGTCCAGAGGCAGGCCATGGGGACTGCGGTAATTTGTTCCGCGGATCGTTGACGAGCCACGGTTCGATGCCATGATCACGATCGGGGCCAATTCATCCTCAAGAGCTCGATTGATGAAGCTGAAGCACTCAATATCTAGCATGTGCACTTCATCAATGAATAGCACTCCTGGCACAATCTCTGCTTTACCCTCCTCTTTCCACTCTGCCACCTTGGTGTTGATCTGCTCCCTGACTTCCGATCGAATCTCACCAGTATCGCCCGAGAAGAGGGCCAGGAAGCCTTGCGTTCTGCTGTTGATGACATCGATCTCGTGAAGTGATACAGTGTGGACGGTCTCTCGCCGGACCTGCAGCTCGCCATCTGGGCACTGGATGAACTTGGCGTCTGAACCGACAGCATCGTAGTCTCGGCTGCGCGTATAACTCCTTCCCAGCTTCGTGATCCTCCCGCTCGCCTTGTCGATACTGATGATGTCGCCTGCCATGACCTTCTCCTTTGTCATGCTGTCGATCATGCGTGTGCCCATATCGTATAGCGTCTCCATGTCGGTCGTTTTGAGAGTGAGCTTGCCGCTCTTGTTGTTCCCCGTCACAGATCGATCGATTTGTATTTCCACAACCTCTCCCTCAATCACCTCACTCTCCTCTCGTATCCGCACTCCAATGGACTTTCGGAATGCCTGCTCCAGCGCCTCCGTCTTGCTCATCTCCAGACTGAAAATCTCAGAGGAGGCTAACATTGTGAAAGGCGTATCCTCGCCCAGGCCTTTGCTCATTCCTATCGCAATGGCAGTCTTTCCTGTGCTTGGGGGTCCAGATATGAGCACAGCTCGCCCTGCAATTTTGCCTTCTTTCGCCATCTGTAGAATGACGCTTGCGGCCTTGCGCGCCTGCTGCTGTCCGACAAGACCATCTGCTGTGGGTTTGGGGGTGAGGGTATCTGGCGTTACGCCTAGGCCGCGAATGTGAGAATGCGCCGCGATGAGATTGAGGCCCTGGCGTTCTTTCGAGTCTGAAATGGTGGTGATGGGCTGTTTCTCACGTCAGTCAAGGCTGCGCATTGACTGCACCACAGCACATACCGCTGCCATATTGACAGAGTGCCCCGTTTGGGGGGTGTGAGGCTACTTTCTGCCGGGCGCAGTCGAGCTTTTCGCTTGCAAAGGGTTCTGTCGGCTTCACGTCGAAGATGCGACCTGGGTTTCCCGGCTGACTGGCGATGCGATGTTGTTGTGGTGGCAGTGTGAAGGGGAGAGTACGACGACTCCAAGGGTTTCGTTCGAGAATCCTAGCGGACTGGGCCGTGGAAGCTCAAACACGAAACTTACGCGAGCCGGGGCTGCTAAATAAGCTGGCCGTTCACATGCAGTAACTACGCTAGGCCATATAGCAGAAACAACATTGACCCTTGGGACACTGTACTCCTCATCAGGGCCATTCCTGCCTCATCGGCATCGGTCATTCCTGCCGGCCGTTTGTTTGTCGGAAAATCTCATGGAAGTAATGCCCGCCTCGAATTGTGGCATCGTGCTACGGTACATGAACCACTAGTATCCATGTACATGTATGAATGTATGTCGGGTAGTACAGTGGTGGTCTAATGCTAAGCCGAGCATTAGCCGCAGGTGAGGCCCTCCCCATCACGTCCTCTCACACTCGAGCTCTTCTTGCACCAACGCAGCTCCAAGTCGCTCACCACACGAAGCAGATTCGTATCCTGCGGAGACGCAACACACGCAGACGTACACCACGCATATGCTGTAAGTGTAACATAAACATACCTGACCACTGCAGCGGCAGTAACAGTCACGGCACTCTCTTCGTGTGACTGGATCACTAATAATACTTCTTCAGGTTGTTCACACGCCATGGCTGCCACGGGAGCATCCAATCCTTCGCGCGACCCGCGCATCAACGATTCTCGTCGTCGTCCACCATCCGCAGACACACCTCACCAGAAGAGACCTGCCAGTCGGTCGCCATCAGAAGCTGATAGACCGCGGAAAAAGCTGGCCCCTCCAAGCGCCACTCCTCACTCCACTACCAACATTCGCAAGCCCACCTTTGGCAGTGGGCCTCCACCATCGTCAGCAGTCATGACGCCCGCATCTCCTATTAATAGTCGTCGCGCTTCTCTCCAAGCTGGTCCCCCTATTAGTGCACCTAATGGCAATGGTCTCTCCCAAACTGGAATGGTCATTCCATCTTCGACTCAGACAACAGGTCCGGATCTCTCGCAAGTAAAATATCTGGACCTTATGAACCGACTTCAATCGACGTCTATGGAATTCGAAGCGTCCCGGTTGCGCGAGGCTAACCTGAGGGCGATTGCCCAGAGAATCACGAAACAATATGATTCCATGAAATCTAAATTTTCACACTTTCCTGCTCTGAAAGAAACAATGACGAATGACAAGCAACATGCAGACGACAGAGTCAAAACCGAGAGAAGCTTCCTGGATCGCTGCAAATGCGAACATCAAGAAGCCTCACAGGCTGTCATCGCTTTCCAGTGGATGTTATGGTCCTCACAGTCATCGTCTGCTCGTGAAACAGACCACGATCAGATCGCGAAAGAACAGAAGATGCAAAGTCGGATCGACAAGTTGGAGGGTGACCTTGCCAAGGCGCTTACCAAGATTGACCAGACGAGCAATGCCGGCAACAAACTGGATACTGTCTTTGGCTCGCTTAAGACCACAGTTGACATGCTGAATCAGGACCAAGACACGGGGCAAACCAAAGTTGACACGCTTAGTCGCAGTATTAAGGATTTAGACGCCAAAATCGACACACTGAATCGCAGAGCTGATGAGCTGGACCCGGTGAAGACCAAACTTGATACGCTTAGTCGCAGTATGGATGCCTTAGACGCCAAAGTCGACGCACTGAATCGCAGAGCTGATGAGCTGGACCCGGTGAAGATCAAATTTGATACCCTCAGTCGCAGTATGGAGGACCTAGACGCCAAAGTCGGCATGCTACCACATCTCCAAAAGACAATCGACACACTATGGTCAAGAAGAGACGCGCTACGAAACGAGATACGGAGTCTGCAGGACACTGTGAATGCGCAAGGCTCATTGATCGACAATGCACGTATAAATAGTATCGTAGAAGATGTTCAAGTACTCAAAGACATTCAAGCAGAGGCACGGAACCAAATGGCCGATCAAATCAACGAACAGAAACATGCGCTTGCAGGCCTGACCGCTTCGGTCAGCAGCTTGCGAACTGTATCGGAAGGCAACATGTTTGTCAACAGTAACGCGGCTATTATTGATGAATGCGCCAAGAATGTGCGCTCGTTGCAGAGTCAGATGGAGCTGACGGCGTCGAGAGAAGATCTGAGCAAGCTTTCCGACACGGTTCAAAAGCTCGAAAGTCATCCTTCCAAAGATGACTCGTCAGGTCTGGCTCGATTTCAGCCAATTCTCCCGGCAGGGAATGAGCCGACACAAGAGGACATTCCCCGACTTGACCGCAATGAGCAAGCTATACTCGCTCTCCAGAACATCACCCAGATGCTTACGCAACAGTACCTGAATCTGTCCACTGAATCTGTAGTGCAACAAATGTGCGGCCAGATGGCGGTCATGTTTCCGGCAGCAAGAGATCTTCAAACAGCTGTCAATGAGATGCGCGCAGGATCTGCAGAGATTCAGCTGAAGCTTAAGAAGCACGACGATGCTGCCTCTGACGGGGAGCGAGGTTTTCAAAAAATGCGGGCCGATATGACGGAGTTCAATGGGCAAATGTTGGAGGTGCAAGCGCGTCTCGCGTCTCTCGAGGATGCTTGTGCTTCCATCGAGCACAGAAAACAAAATCCGGCGGCGGCGCAGTAACTTGCGCTTCTTTTTTGACGTTGCTGGAAGTTTTGGTCTCGGCAAGGATATTTCCCTCACGGAGGATACGGCGTTCGTCCTGCGTTCGATAATATGGCATAAGATACCCCGTCAGCGAGCATTGAGCGGCGTTCTGGGACTATCGCATGCGTCCGAGGCGGACCGTCTGCGATCGTTGTCAAGTAGTGATAATGCATGACTTTGTGGTTCAGCTTCTAAGGTGAAGAGCACAGGTCGGGATCTCTTACGATGTGAAATCGATGCCGAACAAAATCGGCTGTGGTGGCTTCGAGATCTCATCGCCTCAGACACACGTCTTCGTGTTCTTGCGGCATCATTCCCTCCACCTAACGGCACAGATTCAATCTATTTTGGCTGCCGCAACATGCAATAGAGCGTGATGGCGTCCCCATCATCGTCGCAGACCATTTCCTTTGCAAGACCAAAGCCCATGCGCTCGTATATCACCATATTGGGCTTAGCTCTACTGCTTTCCAAATAGCACTCAATACCTTCTTCGTCTGCTTTGTCGGTAACATGGCTGAAAAGGAGTTTGCCGATCCCCCGCCCTTGTGCCTCCGGCAATACAGTAACGATATTACAGAAATAATATCCCTTCTTGTCAGTCCAAAGCTCTTGCTGTGCTTCGGCTTGAGCGGCTTTCCAGATATAGTAGCGTTTTACATTCAACCCCCCTCGACCGTGCCAAAGATTCATCTTGACTTGCTCGAGCCAGAGCCACCAAGATCCAATGTAGTCGCTCCAGGTTGCGGGTTCGTCTGGAGCGATGGGCGGCATCCAGCATGCAACTCCCAGGACTTTGTCTTGCGGATCGTCGGTGTCTTTGGCGACGTGGAAGAGTGCGTGCGACATGCCCCATTTGCAGCGGATGCCTAGACTGACCGAGTTGCGCCTGAGAGAGAATTTCTCGCGGTCATTGAAGACCCAGCGGTTATAGGGGTCGTCGGCGAATGCGTCCTGGATACATTTCACGGCGCCGGGGATGTCTTTCTCTGTGAGGGTTGTCACTTCGATTGGCATCTTGGAGTGGTGAGATGGGGGGCGTTGGGTCTGAGGTTTGTATGTTATGTCACGGATACAACAGGACTTTTCTGCAGAAAGCGGTGGAGTGCCGCCTTACGGACTTAATTGCCAGGATACAGCACTTAGCCGCCAAAGAACCGGGTCGTCGAACGCAAACCCGCTGCGAAACAGCCCCGTTAGACTTGTTGTTGCCGACCACCTGGCAATGTACGCAGTATCGACGACATGTTCATGTTGTCTTGTCGAGGCAGCGGAACCGAGGGGGGAACTGCGAATGCCTTTCCGTACCAAGGTCAACTCAGGGTCTAAGCTAGCCTCAATCGGGTGACGAGGAGAGAGGAAGCAAGTCGCATTATGCTCGCCCACGCCGTCCAGTCTTTCTGTCCTTTTGCCATGACTCGACTATCGTCCCCACGACTATGCTGGTCAACGGTAACTCACGCAACTACCTATACGCTGCCGGATTGTTTCTCGCCATTGTGTTCGGACTTGCCTTTGTATTATATCAGCAACCAGACCAGTTGTCGCAGAACGCCGCGGCGCAAGGCGAGCACTATGGACAGCAAGAGCATGGCACATTAGCGGCCGAAGAGTCGTCGGACGGCGAGGATCAGCATGTATTTATCCCATACAACGAACTTGGGAAAGACGGAGGATTCGGGAATACAAGATGGTCGGAGGATAAAGACAAGGATATCTCTGCGCTGTTGACGGCAGAGGAGCATGCTGCAATGCTGGAGAATCTGCAGATCCCACATCACAGAATCTATTCAAAGACGACGTCGGATGGCAATTACATCAAGATCGATTTCCTGTCCCGAGGCGTCTTCAATCCATGCGTGATACCACACCCATACAAAAACGCCACGTGGATCGTGGTTGGGAACCCGGAGAAGAGCGACCCGAATCTCCATGATTATTGGACTTATCAGCTCGTGTGCGAAGCCACGCTTGTTGGCGAGAAGTTGACCTGTATCCGAGAATCTCTCAACCTGCCAATTGCATCTACCACGAGTCCTCATTGCAAGGGCAACTTGGACTGGTACAATGGTGTCATTGGACCACACGACGCCCGCATATACCACGGCCTCGATCATCCATATATCACGTATGTCTCGCAGTCTACCTTCAATTGCGTAGGGCTGTGGATCCAGGATCTGCGGCGCATTGTAGATTGGGATAAAAAGAGCATCAGGAATCAGTCCGAGGTGTTCTTCTGGCCAACGAACCTACAGAGACCATCGCCGTATCGTGACATTGAGAAGAACTGGTTTCCGTTCTGGGATTTGCAAGGAGAGATGTACCTGCATCACGATATTTCTCCAAAACGTGTCTTCACCAAATTAAACCCGGACGGCAGCGTAGGCGAGGACCTGGCGCCACTCGCTGCCAGCAACGATGTAGTTTGTATGGAGAAGTTCATGCCGGTCATGAAGCCAAACAATCTGGAGTATACGCACCAAGCTACGAACGGTCTGTCCATAACAATGTGCAATCGATCGGATCCAAATTGCATACCAACGGAAGACAACACATACATTTTCACCATATTTCAGCACAAAAGCTTTTATTGGCATGGTCAGTACACTCCATATGTTATGGTTTTCGAGCAGAAGCCGCCTTTCAAAGTGCATGGCATTTCTTCGAAGCCTTTCTGGATCAGTGGAAGAGGAACACCAGGCGGTCACTGGAGAGATGGGACCAAGAAGCCCTGGGACCAAACAGAATTCCTGTTCATCACGAGTATGAGCTGGAAAGACACCTCATTGACATACCACGGCTACATGGACGATGACCTTTTCATAAATTTTGGCATCGAGGATAAGCGCGCGGGCACAATAGATGTCGCCGCGGGTGAGATTGTGTCGCGTCTCAACCTCTGTTCATAGCGTCCGTAGATACCCAAGTTTTCCTGGTCTCAAATCGGCCCCGCTGCACACCTCGAAACGATTAACTTTCTCTCGTCTTCACTTCTACCCTCTGCACAACGACTGCATCTAGCACATGCGTAGGTCATCGATCCGCTCCTGTCCTTCGCCTCGAGTGCTCGAATATCTCCTGCGCAAGGGTCGCCTTCCGCCGTCGAGCATGGCTGTAGTCAACATCGAGACTGCTGCAGAAGAGCCTGAAGTTCTTGTACCTCCCCCAAAGGTCGCAACGACGCCTTGCGATCCCTGGCCCAGACCCTACATTCTGGACGAGGGCCTTCGTAGAGTCGCGCCCTATCACTTCACGTACAACACCTTCTGCAAGGAGCGATGGCGTGGACGAGAGATTCTAGAGATCTTCAAGGACGAGTTTCGAGACCGGCCGGTTGAGTACTATGTATGAGGGCAGCAAGAAGTAGCATACATCATATGCCTGACTGACACGTATAGCAAGGAGCAATAGAGAGCGGTGCCATACACATCAACGGCAAAATCGTCCCTTCCACCTCTACCACAGTCAAGAACGGAGATGTGATCAGCCACACCTTACATCGACACGAGCCTCCAGTCACGGCTCAGCCGATCGGCATCGTACACGAAGACGACGACATGATCATCATCAATAAGCCCGCCGGCGTGCCCGTCCATCCTGCGGGGCGTTATAATTACAACTCTGTCATTGAGATCATGCGCGCGGAGAGAGGGCATCAGTGGAACCCGCTACCTTGCAACCGCCTGGACCGTCTCACGAGCGGCGTCATGTTCATAGCGAAGCACAAAAAGGCTGCAGAGAAGGTCACAGAGCAGTTGATGGGCAGGACGATACGGAAGGAGTACGTTGCGAGGGTGAAGGGTGAGTTTCCTGAAGGCGATGTTGTGTGCGAACAACCAATTCTTCAGATCTCGCCGAAGCTGGGTCTCAACAGGGTACGAGCCAATGGGAAAGAAGCAAGAACGGTTTTCAAGCGCCTCGCATATTATCCTCCGCGCAATGGAAGTGAACATGGATATAGCGTTGTACGCTGCAGGCCGCTCACTGGCAGAACTCATCAGCTGCGTGTACACCTTCAGTTTCTGGGCCACCCAATCTCCAACGATCCGATCTACAGCAATCAGCGAGTTTTTGGCCCAAATTTAGGAAAGTCGTCGAGCACAGCCGAGGACGACGAGGATGTCATCTCACGGCTTTCTCGCATGGGCAAAGAAGAGGTCGCGGAAGCTGTGGCATATCACGACGAGATGGTGGACGAATACAATCGCAAGAAGGCAGAGAAGATGACTGGCGAGCTCTGCGAGATATGCCAAACTCCGCTCTATAGCGACCCAGGCGCTCATGAGCTAGGGATTTATCTGCATGCTCGGAAATATGCCTGCGCCGATGGAAAGTGGAGCTATGAGACGCCACTGCCTGAATGGGCCCTCCCACCACCTGGCTCTGAAGGGCCGAAAGAGACGACATCGGACACAGACCCTTTGGCTGTCGATATCGAGAGATTGACGCTGGGTAGCGATTGAAAAAATATGAGATCTGAGCTCATTCGATTGCCGTCGCTCCTCAGAATCGCTGCGATGACTTCAAGGTCTACGATTGTCTCACGAGCACTCCGGCGCTCTTCTGGTATACCCGTTCTGATGCTCTTGGCCCACCTCGCGACTTCCAGGTCTATCGCACCACTCTCATCGTTCACGAACTCCATAATTCCCTAGCCATCACCAGCTTTGCTCGCGAACTAAATCTTGGCGAAGTCTGCGCTGACTGCCGTGTGCACCTGCTACTTTGATATCGACATCCACGAGGCTGGTCGCAAAGGACAATGACAATGTCCCAGCGAGACCATTCTCGAGCTGGATCATTGCCGCCTCAATATCAGCTGGATGTAGATGCTCCGCTTGAGCTGTGACAGAAGCCGAGACTTTCTTGATCTCACTTTGCTTACCCAGCATGCGTCGGACTGCCGCTCTCTGGTGTACTCTCGAGTGTAGGATGAAGCCACCTTGTTATTGAGCATTCTTGCGCCAGTCGGGTTGTGTGTACTTCCTGCCATCGGCAATGTAGAAGTGGACTCTGCCATTGAATATTCGCACATGGCGGAAGATACGTACCACTTCCTACAAAAGCCACACCAGTCTCTACTTCCGACATACTGGAGGGTCCCGTGGGCCCTCGCAGCGGGAGGCACTGACGACAGCCTATTGCTTGACTTTTTCCTTCATCGAGCCGATAAGATGACTACGTCAAAGTCGATCCCTGTACAATACATGAGGCTCTATGTGGCATTGGCGCTTTGTCAGTTGAAGCTGACCAAGGAGTTCCTAAAACTGCCTCCTCATGATCCTGCACGGCTGAAATGTAAGTTGTGTGTACTTTCTATGTAAATTTAGTGCTTCATGGTATGCTATGAAAGGGTCAGAGATCTGGTTGTCGCCGAGTAGTGGCACATGCTCCGATTTCCAAGTGATGCACCTTCCGCTGTTTGATGGGAAGGCGCACCCGTCGTTCCTACCACCTGGGAGGTTTCGCGAAACGTGCACAGTTCAAAATACACTGGTCCTGGCATGAAACCTTTTCTCTCCTTTCGCTATCTTTTATCATATTGCAATATATGGTACACGACTCAGACTGGCAGAGTGTAGATGGCTGACTCACAACATACGTCGGCTCCGGCCAGTGCAATGCATCCGAGCCCGCGCACGATTGCTTTGGCAATCTCTATTGTACGATCAAAGCCTCAAGGGATGAGCATGGGAGGTACGAGGGAGAGTCCTTCAGAGTGCCGGTCTTTGCTAAGGCTGTGCGCAGAGTATATTGGCTTACTGAAGCAACATATCGCCAGAGGCCGTCGAGCGGATGCACTTAGCACGAAGTGCCGCCATCTCGATCGCTCTGCTCACTGGCGAGCGCAGTCCGAGCTCAAAGATCGTGATCTTCGTGTGGCTCAAGATGAAATCATCGACCTTCAGCGTGAAGTCGAGCAGCTCCGAACACAGCTCGATATATCAAAGCCGACAGGTCAGAAGCGAAAGAAGCAAGATCGCGATGCTCAATCCACTGCACGCTCATCCAAGAGGGCCAAACAAGACTCCGTTCCGTCACCAGACAGCTCTGCAGCCACCTTACACGGAGCAGGAGAAGTCGGTGAGTGAACTCTTGGTCGCTCTCGGCAACACAACTGACTGCCACAGGCAACTTTCTGCTTCGTTCAGTCTACAACATACACGTCATTCTCAAAAGTCATGGACAACCTGAGCCTGATGTGCTCATGTACCATCTGATCAGAGCTGCGACCTCGATCCCGCAAATTCTCCAGAACGAAATTGAGTCCTGTCTTCCATACATTCTGGCCGACTCAGAACGTCTCGCGTCCACGCTTACAGTAGCTTCGCGTGCCGTGTCCGCGGTTGTCCTTGCTTTCAACAAACTCAGTGAAATTCTGACGACCGCGGATGGTCTAGGAACAGCAATCTACGAGATCACGCGAATGTATAAGCGACTTCTGAGTGGATTCGACCAGATATCGCTCAAGGAAGCCTCTGAAGCGCACACCAGGGACTCCATGACCACATCAAAGACAAAGTCGAAAGGCAAAGCTGCTAAGGTGCCTAACATCAAAAACGTCCCAGCGCTCAGCCTCTATGCGACATTCTTAGCTGACGTTCTTGACAACCTCAAAGTCACCGAAACCAACAAGTTCTTATTCGAGGCCCTCTTGTTCTGTGTGCTACAGCATCTAGGTGCCCGCTTGTATACGTCAGTGTTCGGGCAGCCGCGACCATTGACTATCGAAGCAGAGATCGAGCGAAGCCATCCCGCAGATGAGATTGAAGACGACGAGGCTGTTCCACTGCACCAGGATAAGGAGCTGCGGCTGCGGCAGGTCAGGATCGAAGCACCGTACCTCATACACGTACTTGCTCGTTTCATGGCCGCAGCGCCTTCGCACCTGGTATCTTTCGCGGGTGGTAGGCTTGCGAAAGCAAAGCAGGGAACTAAGCACGCACTTGCCGTCAGTGCCAAAGAATGCCTGCAACAAACGCTGATTAATTGCATGTTTGGCATCCATGCTGAGGATGAGAATGACCTGTTTCGAGACTCGCTCAAGATGCCGTTGCCAAAAGACACAATCTCAATGCCCAAGATCAAGGACGCACAAGCGCAGGACTGGTTCAAGGAGGAGATGTGGCGTCTGCTTGGTTGGGAGATACTTGAGAGGGAGGGTGGATTTTGAGATCGATTGTTTGGCACACGGATGTGAACGGCATCTGGTTAGCCCGCTCAATTTCGCAGGGAAGTGGGAGGTCTTTGGCGGCTTGCGAACTTGATGAAGCCGACATGAGCTTAGGTCTTCATGTGCGGCTATCTTATGTTACGTTGAATATCCTTAGCGAACAATCATCGCTCGCAACTGCGAGTTGCATGCTAGCCGTATCTGGTCTATCTGATCGTGGCCTCCATCGCAGCGTGTTGATTGTGCTCGATGGCCGGATGGCCCTGTCAATTTCCAATCGTCCACAGATCTCGATCGTCTCACATGACAGCCAGTGTATAGTGATGCTCCCATCTTCCCCACCGTATGCAAGCAAAAGCTTACTGTCTTGAACCTCTAGACCGAATGCTACAGTAGTAGCAGAGACGCCAGTGGGTATCGTTCCCGCACAGTCAACTTCGCTCTCTCCAACCTTCCAAATTCTGACATTTTTGTCTCGGCCAGCTGTCGCAAAGACATGGCCAGCTGATTTAGGAGCCCACGAGCAATCCAGAATCATCCGCGTGTGACCCTTGGGATTTGATGTATGGAGACCGTACGTGTTCTGATCACCTTTCGACCTCTCGAACAGAGCCCATTGTCTGTCCCTGCCGACGCTCAGCAGGAACTTATCATCTGGAGAGAAGCGCAGGCTCGTGACGGTCAGACTGTGAGCAGACAATGGCGGTTTGACCTCTCGCCACTCTTTAGTGTCGTAGAGTCTGATGACAGCGTGATCGATTGAGCTTGCCTTGCACGCGGTTGCCACCACGGAACCATCACTGCTGGTGGCTACTGCAGAGATCTCGTATCCATGGCCGTAGAGCTTTTCGTGCTCAGGCCATAACGTGTGTCGGGCTAGGTGGTCTTCGAAGGGTGGTTGTGACAGATCCAAGGTGGATTTATGGACGACCGACGCAGGGTCTATTGTCTCCCGGTCGTCTACGTCGCCATTAGTGAGACCTTCAAGGTGTTCGTCGTCAGCCAAAGCCTCCATGGCCTTGTTGGAGAGACCGAGGACAGGAATATTTGCTGCGTCTGGTAGGTCGTGCGTGGTGGAGGCATTCGAGCCTGTCAAGGTGCAAAGCAATTTGTCTACAGCTCTTGGCTTGTTGAAGACCCTTAACAGCTTCTCTTCTGCACCCGAGATGAACTGATTTTCCGTGATGCTATCAACGCAATTGAGATCATATCCATGGATCTGAGGTCGAGAAAGCTCGTGCCAGGAGCACACATCCTTTCTGCGCCATTGTGCTAACAACCGCGTCGTCTGGTCTGAGGAAGTCGAGATGAGGTAGTCGCCAGCTGGAGACCATACCAGACTCTGAACCTCCTGAACATGGCCTGATATGCCTAGTTGCTGTAGCCACATATCGCCATTCTCGTCGTAGGTCCATCTACGCCAGGATCCTGTGCGCCCAAGGCTGACAACAGAATGTCCTTCAGGCTGCCAGAGACCGATCCAGAACCCACCGGCGCTCCCAGTAGCAGTCGTTGAGCCTTTCTGAGAACTGATCTCGCCGAGCCGACTGCTGCACACCCAGAGTCCGGAAGCTGGGTCTGCATTCCAAATTGACAGTGAATTATCAGCCGAGGCAGACAGCAGAGCAGGAGTTGCAGTACACTTGCCCGCTGGCTGCCATTTAGCGGTGTATATCCAGTCTTCGTGTCCGATGAGAAGTGCTTCGAAAGTGACGGTGTACTTCAAGTCCGAGCTACCGATCTGGTGTGCTTTGTTCGAAAGTGACTTCTTCTCTGCATTCGGAAGAACGCTTGCAACGTCTGGTGTCGTGTTCGGGATGTCTCTGCTGTGATGAAAACGCCAAACACGGATGTATTTGTCCTGGCTGGCTGAAGCTAGTAAGATGTCGCTCTGTGCACCGGTGGACTCATTGGTGAAATCTAGAGAACGAATCCAACCTTCGTGACCCGTCAATGAAGCCTGTAGCTCAAATCCTGGAGCTGACGGTGACTTCGCATACAGTTGAATATGGTGGTATGTCCCGGCGACTGCAAAGATAAGTGTACCATCGGCAAGAGAGGTAATGGCAAGAGCCAAAGGAAGATATCGCGGTTTCAAGGAGATAGACTGAATGAGCTTAGCTGTTGCGTCTTGTAGCTGCCACACTTTTACAGAGCCATCCGCTGAGCCTGATACGAAGAGGCCTGAATCTGGGGCAAGAGCAAGCACATTGATCGAACTGATGTGCTCAGTCAAACACTGCTTCTGCTCGAACCCTGATGAGGTATGAGTAGCTGGAGTCCATATTCGAATGGTGCTATCTGCACTTCCACTGATGATGAGTTGAGTTGCATCCGATTCACATATCTTAACGGCATTGACTGCGTCGGTATGTCCCGCAAGAAGCGATGTGATGCCGTGATGCTGCTCATCTTCCGGGTTCCAAAGGGCGATGTTGTTGCCTGCACCAAATGCCAAAAGAGAAGGCGCCCAATCGGCGGCTGATGAACGTCTGTTACCACCCGCAGCAGCGTATTCGAAAGTCGCTGTCATGATGGCGGCGTAGGCAACTTTACATGATGGAGTATTGTGGTCGTTGTTTGCTGCCGCAAAAATCTCGAGAGTGAGTGCAGCAAAATTGTTTGCCTCAGGCATCAAGCGTCCTCGATCTTTTCTGGACTCACCACTCTAGCTCCTTTTTTCTGCATAACATTACATATTTCATCCTCCTCGCGATCCGTCAGTACACAATAGACATGATGTCAGAAACCATTGAGATCATCGTAGAGTTCACGTAGGTCGGTAGCTCATCTTTCTTTGCACTCCTCTCTAAGACTTCAGCCAGAGGAGGTCTCGAAATGCTCTTTTCACATGAGCGGAAGCACAAGATCTCGATACCTACAAAAGACGCCGCGGGACAGCCCGCAAATGTGGCATTTCTTATTCAATGGCTGCTCCAGAACTTGATGAAGGATTCTCGGAAAGACATGTTCGTTTTGGACGATACAGTGTGAGTCCTTCAATTTCAAAATGCATGGCTGGGGTATCGGAGAGCTTACGATAGGTAGTCGGCCTGGCATTCTCGTTCTCATCAATGACGCGGACTGGGAGCTCGAAGGCGAGGACAAGTATGAAGTGCAGCCTGGAGATAACATCGTCTTCGTGTCGACTCTTCACGGTGGGTGAGGCTTCGACACTCCAGCCGATTACATGACAGAAAACGTACAATGATCCTGGCATACAAGAACGAATTCATGCACGATGCTAGCATCAGACCTCCGGCGAAGCGTGTCAAGTGTCACGTCAGAACGAGAGGAAACTTTTGTGATCGAGAAGAGCTCCGCACAAATAATGCGTCCACAACGTCCCAGAATCGTCTCTGCTGTACTTGCATCAATTGACCGGCGATCTCTGTCCTCGAACAAGTATTAAGTGGGATAGGTTGGGCAATAGCAAGCATACTCTATGAATTTCACCTTTGTAGAACCGTCTGTCAAAGTATCTGATCTCCTTAATGTGGACAGAACGCAATAGGAAGGCAGGATCTGGATTTATTCATAGTTCTCCAGGAGCTCCGTCGTGGTTCTCTTCGGGCTTATTTCGGGGCTATATCACAAGTTATATATTTCACGTTCCAATTTCTGCTCTCCAACCAATCACTGGTTGTATAGTGTAGCGGTTAGCACATCGGATTCTGAAGAAGAATCGCTATGTTCTTCGGGACTTCCGGTAACCCCGGTTCGATTCCGGGTACGACCTTTCCTTTTGGCCCTCTGAGGATGGCGTGCAACGTTTTGCGACAGGAGGAAGTGTCGCTCTCGTCGAGGGAGGGATCGCTGTACATCTAGGGGTGCAGTGGCCGAAACTTTTGGAAACTTTTGGAAAGGCGCTATGCTACATACTCAATGCGTATGCACACATTTGCCTGCATCTTTCTTCCTCTGATCTACGTGTTTCCTTCCACAACACTTGCCGGAACGAGTGGGTATTCTTAGCACACCTGAACAACGCGTTTCTATCCATTACATACAAATTACTCGACTAGCTAGATTATCCGAGAACAAGACAGGCTCGAGTTCAATGAACGATCGTTGAGACTATCAACATTTGATCGGCCGATACCGCTTCAGTCTATATCTTGTGAGAGGACGATTGACCAAGAGATTTCAATTCTCCCGGATCATAGGCCTTCTAGCAGTTTCCAGGCATCCTTGGAAACCGTCGTGTATTTTGTAGGTGATTGCTCGAGCGCAATGGCTTCAGCTTCAAGTATTATCGATCGCGGAGTGCCGTCTGATCACAGCTTTGCGGTATAGTCGGCAATGTATTGCAGACCAGAGAATTGGTTGTTCGCCATCGCGAGCGTCCATCAAGAGGTCGAGAACGATACTGTAGCGCTGGGCGAGGTCTTTGAGAATTACTGACAGCGCTGAAGGTTCTTGATGGTGCGAGACACTGGCCGAGCCTTGGGTGTCGGTCTGCATGTGAAAACACATGCGAACACGAATGGTAAGTGTTCCTGTAGTAGGGCCAATACCATTATCCTCACTTTCGCTTACTGAAGAACTGAACATATCCCGGGTATCATCACCTTATGCCTCGCTAATCCGTTCATCCGTTGAAAGGCTCATCTGTTTTATTCATCTTCACCGCAAGATACGACTGCCGGTGAGTGTCCAACTTGCACCACGGCTGGCTTGCGCGTCTTTCTTCGGCGGACCTTCACTCATGAGCCGCTCGAGACCCAGGTCCCTCCAAGCTGGCTCTTTGCCCTTGTTCTGCGCCCTTTGAATGCCAAAAACCGCATGCTGATCTGGAACAACATCATCATCGTCGTCTGGGTTGATTGGTTGATGTTGCGGCGGGACGTTGATCTCCTCAGCGGGCAGCTTGATTCGGGTGAAGTCCTCGAGAAGGTCGGCATGGTGCGCAGAGTGTAGATGCAGGTGAGTGAAGGAGGAGTCGCGAGACTGGAACCACAGATTAATGATTGATATCACCAGTGCAGGCATTGGTGCGGCATACCATGTTGCAGGCTGGAACTTGGCTCGGTATCCCGGATCCTAGTAGTGCAGCTGCGAACAAGTAGCTTGGTTGTCTTGGCCTCGATGCGTGTTTTGGAATTTATTGTTGTTGATGTTGATAAACACCGACACGTGCAATGACATCGCTAGGTTGTAATCACCTATGGCTAATGACTGGCGGCTAAAGCGGCGCTACCTATTCTAGTCTTCCGCACCGCAAGCGGCAAGTGAAGGCAAGACGGGCAGCGCGCCAAGCCCCAGCTCTTACGCAAGCTCGTGTTGAGGCTCGTTGGCGTGGTGAGGTGCATCGCATCGCGTATGAGGCACTCAGCACTGCGCACAAGACAGAGGATTTGCCGCCCCCTGAGTGAGTCTCTGGTATTCTCACGCCGACTCAAACTTCGACTGGTATTGGTATTGGCATTGGCATTGGAGCGTGCTTGCTTATCAGAATGTGACAGAGAGGAAGAGCCAAGCGAGACAGTAGTACAGGTAGTAGGTAAAGTGCAAGGTGGAAGCCACTTGCTGTGAGGCTCGAGCGTCACTCTTTTCCCTGAGCGCGCTGAACCTCCTGGCTGCTGCTGCTGCTACTGCTATTGCTGCTGCTGCACTGCGCTGCATCTCATCCACCACACCACCACCACATCAACCAACACCCACCCACCCTCCATCTTCCTCCCCCCGCCGCCGCCATCGCCTCCCTGGTGCGCCGCGCATCCAACAACATCTCCCTCCTGTTAACGGACAACACGGCCTTACTCGCATCGCGCACGACTTGATGCTGCAGCGATAGCCCACGACGCTGTGTGCTTGTTTGCTTGCTCCTTTCAGTCGCTCGTTACAGAACACAGCCTGCCGCTTCCACTGGCCCTGCGCATCTGGTTGAATCAATACCAACATCAGTCCATCAGCATACCCTGCACTGACAGCACGCCCGCACATGCCCCACGAGGGCCTCATCCGCCGATATGGACACGCTTAAGGCGCTGAAGAAACGCCTGCCCTCAGCAGAGGATCTGCCCACGCTCAAGTCGCTGCAGTACACATCGCTCAAGGATGCTTCAGAAAAGATGACGCCGCGTCTTTCCTTCTTCAAAAAGCGCATACGCATTCGGGGAAACAGCAAATTCAGCGTGCCACTGTATTTGGTTCTGCTATTCCCCTGCATCGTTGTCATAGTAATACTATTGCTGTTCATACGGCATCCCGCTAGTCCTGGTGGCAGGCTCATACCCGCCGGCGCACCGCCCAGCGTCCGCAAGATCAGCGAAAAGCATGACAAGGTGTTCGTCACTGGCTGTCTGGATCCCGCCGTCACAGCCAAGGAACACCCGCGCATGAATGCTGCCTTCGTCGTGCTGGCACGGAATAAGGAGTTGGATGGCGTAATTGAGAGTCTGAAGAGTGTGGAAAGGCACTTCAATCGTTGGTTCCACTATCCATACGTATTCCTCAATGATGGAGAATTCAACAGCACTTTCAAAGAGGCGGTACAAAATTATACAAGCTCGCCTGTTGAATTCGGCACAATCGGACCCGAGCATTGGGGTTATCCAGACTGGACGGACGTCAACGTGGCCAAGGAGGGCATTCGAAAGCAGGGCGACCACGCCATCATGTATGGCGGGATGGAATCCTATCATCACATGTGTCGATTCTACTCCGGCTTCTTTTACAAGCATGAGCTGTTGAAGAAGTACGAGTGGTACTGGCGCGTGGAACCGGAGATCAAGTACTTCTGCGACATGACATACGACCCATTCGTTCACATGGCGCGCAACAACAAAACTTACGGCTTCACGATCGCTGTCAAGGAGCTGAAGGAAACAGTGCCGAACATCTTCAGATATGCGTCCGCATATAAGCGCACGCGCAATCTCACATCGCAAGGTCTTTGGGAGATGTTTGTAGAGCCCAAAGAGGGCTACAACCAAGACGGCACCCCTAAGCCTGGCTTCATTCCACCAGAGGACTTGCCAAAAGAAGACCCAAGCTACCTCGACAAAAGGCACAAGCCGCTTCCTGAAGACATTCTTCGGACGGAGCCTGGGCAGGGAACTTTGCCCGACATTGATCCCGAGGCCATGGAAGGTGAAATCTACAATATGTGCCATTTCTGGTCCAATTTTGAGATCGCAAACCTCAACTTCTTCCGAAGTCAGGAGTATGAGGACTTTTTCAATATGATGGATCGCTCAGGCGGATTCTGGATGGAGCGAGTAAGTTCAGTATGTGCCCGACTTTATACATCATGGCTAATTGTTGTCTTCAGTGGGGAGATGCGCCTATCCACTCTCTTGCCGCAGGCGCTCTTCTTTCACCCAAGGATATTCACTACTTCCGAGACTTTGGTTACAGGCACACCACGATTCAGCACTGCCCCGCCAATGCGCCAACTCGCCAGCTGCCGCGAGAACCGTACCTCGAAACGACGACCACAGACGAGAAGGCAAGGCGAGAAGAGGACGAATACTGGGCCAAGTGGGATCCAGAGATCGAGAATGGCGTCGGGTGTAGGTGTCGATGTGACACCGACATCGTCGAAGTAGAGGGCAAAGAGGGCAGTTGTATACCTGAGTGGGTCGAAATTGCGGGTGGCTACATCACGCCTCAAGGACCTGGATGAAAGTATGACGAAACGTAATGGCAGCGGAGTTGTCAACGCTAGACGCCAGCAACAGGCACGGCACGCCACGAAAGGAAGAGTGGAAACAGGAAAGGAATCTGGCGTTCCTACACTGCTCGCTATGCCTTTAGATATGGATGTTGATTCGAGCTGTACGTAGAAGCCTACCATTTTGCATTGGGTGGTGTCATATTCGGCGGTTTGGGACACCATAAGCACGTATCACTTTGTACAGGATCATGAATGGCACGTCAGAGCATCGCGGGAAATGGCAATATTGATATAATCGATCCTCATCACCATACGATCTTCAGCTTGCTGTACTGATAAAGACGAGTGTGACAGCAAGGTTTCTCATTGGCAGTTCTTCTGGCAATAGTAGTCCCTGTCTTTGCTCCTTCTGAGGGTTGGGCTACCTATGATTTGAGACCATCATGGTGCTTCTTGCGCACGCTTACTTGCACTTCATGCCTTCTTTCCCAAGTGACCATCTTCATGCCACCTTCGCAATCTGACGACCACCGATTGTATCTTGCCTGCGTGACCACTTCACCCTCGCCGCCAGCGAACGCCGACCATCTGCGGTGGTAGATAGTTGCAATCAGCTCTTGGTACGAACTGGCATCCCTTCATATCCATAGGCCCCAATCGGCGCTCACGAGACGCAATGGAATCCTTGTCAGCCTCGTGTCCACAGCAACGGTACACCTTGTCTTCGGAAAGTCATCGAAGGCAGATCATGATCACAAAGCTTTCCAGATATCGCACAAGGTGGTCTATAGCGACGAAATCGGGGTCGGCCACTTCAACAGCTTCTTGGACATGGGCCTTTACATCCGGAGATCGATTGATGCCATAACTTCGCGCAATTGCTCGTTCGCATAAAACTACTCTTTATTGGCCAAATGTCCAGAAAGGTAAGTGCCTGCCTTACTTGTATGGTAACCTCCATTCTCGGTAACAACCTTCCGCATACGGCATGGTCAACGGCTTTGTCAGGTATGATTGTCTACCTCAGCTTCAGCCTTGCACAGTCCATCACCTCCAAAATGACTTCTTCTCTAGATCCTGATATTTATCTTCGATTCACCGAGTACTTTTTGTGGTAGCCGCTTGAGGCGAAGGGAGTCGCATGCTGTGCTGCCAGGCGGAACGTTTGCCCACTAAGCTAGATACATGCTAACCTTGTGTCACTATGATGACTACTACGGCGGCGGGAGGAAGCTATAAGAAGCAATTCAAGCTGTTTCCTCTCAGCTTGACTCCTCTTTCCTCTGTTATCTGTTCAAAGTCAAGACCAACAAGAAAGCTACCATCAGGATCTGATCACTGACAGCCTCGATATCAGCCGAGTACTCGCTGGTTAAGCAATCCTGCAAGGCATACTTTTGATCTATCGGTATATAATTGCTTACTCGACACACGAGTATCGGAGGCTTGGACGGCGCCTTAAACCACCAAGACAAGTCGCATATCACCAACAAGCAATTCTGTGCGAAAAATCAGCTGTGATCCGACAATGGCGTCCTCGATTCCAAAGACTATGAAGGCAGCTGTCTTGACCGAAGCTCAAAAGCCGCTGACCATCAAGGAGATACCAGTCCCGGACGTGAAGGATGGCGAGATCTTGCTCAAAGTACACGCTTGTGGTGTGTGCCATAGTGATCACCACGTTCTGAACGGAGAAATGGGTCCGCCGTAAGCATCCTCGCAACATTTGCTCATGACAGGACTGACAGACATAACCTCGCAGCGGCATCGAGATTCTGGGACACGAGTTTGTCGGTACAGTTGTTGCCGTTCCTTCTTCCGAAAAGAAATGGAAAGTAGGAGACCGTGTTGGCGGACCCTGGCATGGCGGACACGACTTTTCATGCAAAGCCTGTGGTCGCGGTCAATTCCAGATGTGCGCGAACAAGACCATCAACGGCGTCATGAGGAATGGTGGCTATGCCGAATACGCCACGCTGCGCACCGAAGCTGCCGTCCGTATTCCCAAGGACTTGGATCCAGCGGAAGTCTCTCCATTATTGTGCGCTGGCGTGACCGTCTTCAACGGACTTCGACAGATGGGCATCACGTCTGGCGATATCGTTGCCGTGCAAGGTCTGGGTGGTCTCGGACACCTCGCCATCCAATATGCCAGGAAAATGGGCTTCAGAACCGTCGCGCTCTCCCGAGGCCCAGACAAGAAGGATTTCGCCATGCAGCTCGGCGCGACCGATTACATCGACATCCAAGCCGAAAAAGTCGACGAGGCGCTGCAGAAGATGGGCGGAGCGGCGTGCATCGTCGTCACGGCGCCGAATCCCGATGTCATCACTCCGCTCATCGGCGGCCTGGACAACGGAGGCAAGCTACTCATTCATACAGCCATCGGACCTGTGCCTGTGGATACGGTGGCCATGGTCTTGAAAGCGCTCTCGGTGTGCGGCTGGCCATCTGGTCACGCGCTCGATAGCGAGGAAGCCATTGCTTTTGCACAGACGCACGGTGTGAAGTGCCTGGTGGAGAAATTCCCCCTGGACAAGGCGAATGAGGCTATGGAGCGTATGATCAGTGGCAAGGCGAGGTTCAGGTGCGTGTTGACGATGGACTAGCCGAAGGAATCACGAGGCGAGGGTGGAGAGTGATGCGATCGTTTCTATTGTCGTGTAACAGGCCAATGTCAGAGTCCATGCCAATGCCAATGTTCCGCGAAACCCCCGCGAAACCCCCGCGAAATGAATGGTGGTGCATCATGGATGGTCGAGTCAGGGTCGACCTCGCATAACAGGGAAAGTCATCTCGAGCAAGCAACATGACTAGGATTCGGTGATCGACTCGTGCTGATGCGTACAAGAGTACATGCGAGACAGGGCGACCGGATCATGAGCGTGATATGTTTGATTTTGGTCATGATTTCTGCTCATCGTATGAGCAGTGATGATAGTGACGATGAAGAAGCCCTCTTCCGCTTCGTTCCCGTCCACCGCTTCCTCCTCTCGGCCATTACTATAAAGAAAAGCAAGTGATAGTGTCTCCATCTATCAGTGCACATAGCACAGGGTATCTCGTAAATGTCCATCTCATCCAATCCCAATCCATTCCATGCTGTTCAATTCCGTCCGTTGATCATGCAACCCAGAAACCCGAACCCGTCGTCGCTTTTCGACGAGGCAAGCAGAATAACGCCGTTTGAACTCCAAAGTCACCGTCACCTATGCATCTCAATGAAACTTTCCGTCTTGGGAGACAGACCCCAGTTGTCCAGAGCGTCCGGCTCGGCTGCATATGGCCGAAGGCCTGCGTTCCCGAACGTGGGCGCGAACGTATCGTCTGGTTTCCACTTCTTACTCATGTATGCAGGGACCTCTTCCATCATCTGGTCCACTTGTTCGAGGGTGAGGCCTTTTGTCTCGGGTACGAAGATCCAGGCAAACAGTGCGCAGAAGAGACAGGTTGAGGCCCAGACGAAGAAGACTTTGACACCCAAGTTGCCCTTGTCTTTGTCGACTATAAAGGGGATGATGACGGCGATGATGCAGTTCCAGAACCAATTAGATGCGGTAGAGAGCGCGATGCCCTTGCTGCGGATTTCGAGCTGGAAGATCTCGCCAATTACTACCCACGCAGATGGTCCCTTCTTGATTGTCAGCTAGTCGTCTCCGAGATTTTAGCTTCAGGAGCTCGATGACATACCCAGGTCGATGCGAAGAAAAAGATGTAAATGCAAACAAACACAATCAAAATGTAGTTGGACACGTCAGTGTCGTTTCCTGATACACCGACAACGGCAATGATGAATTCACAGATGCACATGGCGATGGCGCCCCAGACGAGAAGAGCGCGGCGACCATACTTCTCGATGGCGTAGAATGCAGCTGGTGTGCTGATCACGTTGACGACAGTGGTGATCATAGAGATCAAAAAGGCGGACTTCGTATGTACCTGCTGGAAGAACGTGACATTCTGCACGATACATTAGCGTGCATGTACATTGCTGAGCCTGCTCTAGACCACATACGTAGTAGAAGATGAAGTTGATGCCGGTCCATTGCTGCATCATCTGTAATGTAGTACCAATGAAGATCTTGCGCGCGTTGCTCCGGGATTTGGTGATGCCGCCGCTGAAGCACTGGAGCCAGCTGGCCTCGCCAACCTGCCGTTCATGATCGCAATGCGCGACTATCTCAGCGAGCTCGTCCTCGACCGCTCCAGATGTCTCTGGCTGATCTCTCACACGAGCTAGGCACATCAAGGCCTTATCGAGACGGTTTTGCTTGACCCAGTAGCGGGGCGACTCGGGCAGGAAGTAGAGACCAACGGCAAGAATTATAGCCCAAAGGAATTGGATGGAGATGGGTATCCGGTACGCTCCTGAATCGTTCCGGTCTTGAGTAGCAAAGCCGATGCAACTCGCCAACATGATCCCGATGGTGATGGCAAACTGATATGCGGAGACAATGGCACCCCTGACTCTTCGTGGCGCGATCTCTGACATGTAGAGGATGTTGACAGCCGAGACACAGCCCACACCCAGTCCAGCGACGAATCTACCAACTGCCAGACACGACACACTGGTGGCGGCCATCTGAACAATGACACCGACAGCAAACACTCCGCATCCAGGGCCTATAATGGTTACTTTTCGCCCGAACTTATCCGCAATCCACCCTGACACCAGAGCCCCGACCACGGTCCCGGCGGAAAGAATGGACACGATGAGAGACTTCTGCCAAGTGTGATAGTCCCATCCAAGGGGGTCAAGTTCAGTGATGGGTACGCGGTGACCGTAGTCGATTTTGAACTGATCCATGCCCAGGACGGCACTGATATAGCCAGAGTCATAACCTGATTGTCTCCGTCAACCAGATGCGTTCCACGAGAAGATATTCAGCGGGGGCAGCTCACCAAAGAGAACGCCTGCAAACGCAGCGAAGGCACACATCAGGTAGGCCTTGGTCGTGACAGGTGCCTCGACACGCTCAACACTCGACTTCCTGAGGCTTGGAAGACCCATGATGAAGAGCGATGGTGACGATTGAAGGTGGCAGCGCCAGCCTTGCGAGGCGGCGAGGGGTGGAAGATGGCGTCGCTCAGTGTGGTATTGGTCGCTCAACCGTAGGTTGTGGGTGGTTGAAGAAGACCACACATGTCTTTGACGATGAGTATACAGACTGCGAGCCGCGACGGCTTGCACATGGCGTTCGGGAGAAGCTGTGGCTCGGGACCGTTGGATGATAAAGGCAGGAGACAAATCGTCGAAAGTGTCGTGAGAGGAGAGGGCCAGAGTTTCGCTAGTAGTAATGATCGTCGTTCTCGCGCAAGCTGCAGTAGTGCCTTACAGCGAACGTTGGAGATCCCTGTGTGCTTGGCTAGCTCGAGGGGCGCAAGACGTGCCTTGGCCAATATGGCTCCGCAACCTATTCACTTGCAGGTGTGGCCCGGACCTCAGAAGCTGGCGGCAAACAGGCCTGGATCTGGTGGGTCGCTTGGCGACGTGCATGGGCGATACAGCATTCTGATCACCATGATGATCATCATCATCGTCTTTATCAGCATCATCATCAGCCCGGCCAAAGCCACTGTTGCCGGGCCTCGTAAGTTGCCCAGTGACCGTGTATCTGCTCGTGGGTGGCACACTTCACTGCACACACAGCTTGCGCGCCACGAGGGCGAATGCTGGTGAGAGCTGCACCTGAATACCAACCAACATGCATGTACAGTAAGTAGTAATATGCATAATGCATGTTTGCGTGGCAGGCCTGTACACCGCGATGCACCATGCACGTAGCCGCTCTCTGCACCGTGAGAGGGCCAAGTATAGCAAAGACGTCGATGTCAGCAGCAGTCGTTGAAGCAGTCTTGCAGTATACTGTCGTCGCCGTCGTCGTCGTCGTCGTCGATCAGATGGCGTGCCTCTGCCGGGACCGAGGAGTAACCTACTGATACTGATGGGGTGAAAGCGCAACGGCTCCATCAGAGTCTATTGCGCCAACCCACTCACATTTCTTGTTCGGTATAGCGCCCTGGACATCCGAATCGAGCCCTCACTCCTATTCCTGAAGTCTATCACGTGGATTCGGTGGAGCATGGCCCGATTCAGCACGGCTGCCCGCACCTCCTTGTATGCGGAATCAAGGGCGGTGCTGTTGTCGACTTCCATTGATAACGACGCAAGGAGACCCTGCCTGACAACGCAGCACAGATGACCAGCCATGCTGTAATGCTCGGGATGGCAATAGTTCGGGGAGCACAGTGGAGATCGCGCAACGGTCGCCCTCTTCACTTTCAGGGTTGTGCCCGCTGGTCCACCCATTCGGCAAGCCCGACACGCCCGAGTCGCGGTGGCTGAGGGAGGAAAGGATGAAACGCGAACGACATGGACCTCGCCGGCGCATCCTGCCTGCCCAACTCATAAAACGGTCGGAGGCCTGATCATAGTTGCGAGTGCTGTCATGCCACTGCAATCTAGATTACATGTATATTTCCTACTGCTAACGTCATAACCTTGATGATTGCCGAGTGCTTCTGGTATTGTGAAACTCTGCACCGCCGACCAGACGGACAGCCTGACGGTTCGCAGGTTGTTCTACTGGAAAGAGCACAGTTGTCTCACGTCGAGAAAGTCTGCGGCACGATTGCTCTGGGATCGACAGTCGCGCGATTGTGATATCCTCAATGTCTCAGAGTGGCATACAGGCGTTTCCAAAGATCGACCCGACATGTTCAGCAACGACTCATCTCTCGGTGTCTCGGCTTTTACGAGAAACAAGCCTCGTGCTATTATGTACGAAATCACAGACGCAGGTCAAAACCGCCTCGGGCCGTTCGCCTGATGATGGAATCCATCAAGATGTGTTGTGTTGTGCGAACGTGAAGACATTCACACAACCTGGCTCGCATGGAGGTAGCAATCCGGCAGCCGATCATCATTATCGTAAGCTCACTCTTCCCGTGCATCTGATCCTTCTGATGAGGAGCATCTGCAGCAGTAGGTTCGCGGTTTCTCAAGTGTCTGGTTGCAGGTCGTGTCGTGAGCTAGGTGCGATCATTATCGAAGTATAACACAGATGCGCGCCATAATCGGGACATGCATTCGAAAAGCAAATAGGAGCAAATGATATGTGATCGGTCTCCACTGAATCCGCTCTGAAAGTCAATTGAACAGGCTAACCTACTCTTGCATCAGATCATCAAAGTCTAATAGGGGTTTAGGTTGACGTCCGTGGCACCCCACTTGGGCATACAATGGTCGCTGTGGATAATGTTCAATCATCAGGAATTACATGCTCGCCACGGCTTCGAAAACAGCATGCATTCTCTCATGGGCGAAAAAATATGCTCCTGCAGCCTTCGTCTCCTCAGTCCACGGAAGATTTCAGATTCCTTTGTGAATCGATTGAGCTGAAGGAGGCAAAAAGGCACTACAATGGAATTATGGTCGGCCTTACTAGCCTTTTACGAGCAGACTTGTGGACGAGCCCATTAATTGATCATGAGCTTCTGCTTGTTCGACAATCCGCACTTTGGGCTGCTCACTATCGATATACCAACGATCTACTGACAGAGCTTTGCCAACAACGGCATTGGTGAAAAGAGCCATGGTACCCGTGACCTTTGGCTTGGTGTAAGCCTTGTCTCCGCTTCGCTTCAGTTCCATTGCCCGCGTGTTTTCTCGGGTCAGGACTGTTTCTGACAATCATAAGCTCTTCGCGAATGCCGCAATATCCTGCACCGCCCTGTTGTGGACTTCTGGGAGGAGCTTCCTGAAAACCAATGCAGAAGCATGGACGAGTCCCAGATTCACGTGCGCGGTGACTTGCACACCAGCGGCAAGCAGCTTTCGATAGTAAGCCATGCCCTCATCCCGAAGCGGGTCGAGTTCGTCCATGGAAAGCACATGAGGAGGGAGGCCAATGCAGTTGTCCACGGAAGCAAAATATGGCCACGCGAGAGGGTTCTCCTTATCATCACCGGAATAGAATTGGCCCATGCCAGCCATTGAGATGTTGTGTAGGAAGTAGCCGTCACACTCGTACAAGCTGGGCAGCTCAACTAATTTCCTGGCATCGTCCCAGCCATATCCGTTAGAAATGTACGGCACGCTGCCGTACACGCCTGCGATTTGGCTTATCCAGCCTTCCTTCTTCGCTTTCAGAGCTGTGGCCAAGGAAAGATTCGCTCCGCCGCTCTCGCCCTGGAGGATGATCTTGCTGATTCCCAGCTCAGATCGATTCTTGTAGACATGTTGGAATGCAGACGTGCAGTCTTTCAAGCCGACTGGAAATGGATTCTTGCCCTGTGGTGTCCAGGCATTTCTGAATGCAGAAAGGCAAAGGTAAACAGATGTCCTGAGCAACGGGATAGCTCCTCGCCTTCGCTTTGCTTACCTGAAGTCTACTGCTATTGCCACGACGCCTTGTGCAGCGAGCGATCTGCACCACCGCATATGAACCTTGTTTGCCGTGTCAATGACGACCATGGCACCGCCATGCTAAGGTATGAACTGTCAACACGATTTGCGATGTAGGTCCTCAAAGTCGCACTCACAATGTAAAGGACACATGGTAGGGGTTCTCTCTGTGACGCTGGACGGAAGACGTAGAGTTTCCTCTCGACGCCATCAAATGAGGTAAAGCTCGCGGTCGACTCTTCAATGTCGACTTGGTCATCTCCAGGTAGATCATTTGGTAGCAGGTCGTAGAGCTTGACAGAGGCTGTGTGACCTTGAGCCATCAGTTTGGAAGATGCCAATTCCTCTCGACTCAATTTTGCAAAAGGACTTGGCTGACTGCCGTCTATCCCAAAGGCCGAGAATGTCTCTACAATTTTCGGATGTGCTCTTGGCTCCTGGAAGAATTTGAGATTGGAGTCTCCGAGTCTCCCGGGTCTTCTGGTATTAGCAGCGGCCATTGTTGATGTCGTGTTTTGGGAGACAGCAATGTTACTGCCGATGTGAGAGTACTTCGATTCTCCCCGCCGTTTTGCGTTTGAGGATGACCGCGTGTGTATCCAGACAATGTATGCTAGAATACAACCTGTATCCCGCTCAGAACGTAGTCACGCATGCCCACCTCCGGCTCGTGAGGTCTGGCTCTCTGGACTCTAGCCGATAGCCTCGGTGACAGCCAAGACGCCTGAATTATCAACTTCTCTCATGGCGGCAGAGTGTTTCAACATTGTTCCAACTTGTCAGTCAACTACGGCACGGTTACGTCTTTATGAGTGTCTTCGCTGAGCGTCTGGGATCAATACCCAAGAGCCTGGATGCATATGTCCAAGCGGACAGGGTCGAAGAAGCGAAGTCGGACCAGGCAGAATCCGTTTCGGGTAGACCCTTGGATGTAAGGTATATATATTGCAATATCTTGCTGACCAATCATATCTCGCGTTGAGACACTGGGTAACTGAGTTGCCCACCTGGGCCGCTGAACCCAGAGAAGCCGCTATGGCGCAGTGGTAACGCGTCGCACTTGTACGTCTCCAAGACCATGACAATGCGAAGATCCCTAGTTCGTAAGTGCTGTCGCTTCTCTTCCCAGCGTTCTCCTGTCTGACAGTAAATTAGAATTCTGGGTGGTGGCATGCTTTTTGCTACATTTGATTAGCTCATGGAATGATATACCACAATTTTGAGAGGTGTTGATGTTTTGCTTCGCACATTTAGTAATCAGGCAAGAGTTCGCCAATCTGTCTATACTGCAAATATGGTCGTCGACAATACTTGACATCGCCAGATATGTACTCGAGAAAATTGCACACGGCATTGGACGGGGAGTGACGAGCAAGCCGACACTTGCAGGATGGCGGGCTGGACTTGCTCCAAGCAGCACTTGAGCCGGACATCAAGCGTTGCGTAATTCGGACATCTAAAAGACTGGACTGGACCACTTTCCCTCACGGTATCTGCGTATCTCAATCACATTATTTGCCGGACTGGAGCCGCACCGACGGCTACGACCAGAGATATCAGCCCTACAAGGAGGCGACTCATCGTGTACATAGATACGCGCGACTGCCACAGTCCGCTCCTACTGACTTGCTTCCTTCTACGACACGGATATTAGGCAATTGACAATACTGCACCAACATGGACGCTGTGACACGGCGCCTCTCGAGCGCCGCCGGCGTGCGACGAGGACCCTCTATCGATGCGGGAGCAGATGCGGATCTGGCGAAAATGGGCTACAAGAGCGACCTGCCTCGAAGCCTGAGCATGCTGTCTGTGCTGGGGCTGTCTTTTGCAATCATGGCGGTGCCTTTTGGACTATCGACGACATTCTACATCACTTTGACGGATGGACAATCTGTGACAGTCTTGTGGGGCTGGGTTCTGGTGTCATTGATATCACTTTCCATAGCATGCTCTCTGGCTGAGATCTGCGCTGTCTTTCCCACCGCGGGAGGGGTCTACTATTGGAGGTTAGTCAATTTTGGAGGAGATATGGAAGCGATGCTAATGGTCCTATAGTGCAATGATGGCAACGAAGAAATATGCTCCCATCGCATCCTGGATCACCGGCTGGCTCAATCTCGTTGGCAACTGGACAGTCACGCTGAGCATAAACTTCTCTGGAGCACAATTGATTCTGAGCGCTATTTCAATCTGGAACGAAGATTGGTCTGCCAATGCTTATCAGACGGTCCTTTGTTTCTGGGCTGTCATGCTAGTATCCTTCCTCGTGAATGCGTTCGGATCCGCATACCTGGACATGATCAACAAGATCTGCATTTATTGGACTGCTGCGAGCGTGGTGATCATCATGATCACATTACTATCAATGGCCGACAACTACCGATCTGCAGAATTCGTATTTGCTCACTACGATGCTAGTCAATCGGGAT
This sequence comes from Microcyclosporella mali, assembly GCA_002785985.1. Taxonomy (NCBI): domain Eukaryota; kingdom Fungi; phylum Ascomycota; class Dothideomycetes; order Mycosphaerellales; family Mycosphaerellaceae; genus Microcyclosporella; species Microcyclosporella mali. Next base: position 447,234 of record NHNU01000002.1, on the reverse strand, counting down.
GGCCTTCAGGGTGGGCGTTCTTCGTTGGTTTGCTTCAGGCGGCTTACACCTTGACGGGCTACGGTCTGGTTGCGTCGATGTGTGAAGAAGTTCAGAATCCGGCACGAGAGGTACCAAAGGCCATGGTACTATCCGTGGCTGCCGCTGGAGTCACAGGCGTAATCTACCTCATTCCAATTCTGTTCGTCCTACCAGACGTACAAGCACTTCTAAACGTCGCCAGCGGTCAGCCAATTGGGCTGCTCTTCAAGACTGTGACTGGCTCGTCTGCGGGAGGCTTTGGTCTGCTCTTCCTCATCCTTGGGATCCTCTTCTTTGCAGGGACTGGTGCTCTCACTGCAGCCAGTCGCTGTACTTATGCCTTCGCTCGTGATGGCGCCTTGCCTGGAAGCCGCTGGCTCGGAACGACAAACAGCAAGTTAGGGATTCCGCTCTGGGGACTGGTCCTCTCTACTGTGGTAGATTGCCTTCTTGGACTGATCTACTTCGGCTCGACGGCTGCATTTAATTCTTTCACTGGCGTTGCCACAATTTGTCTGTCCACAGGCTACGGTCTACCCATCTTGGTATCCGTCTTGAGAGGCCGAAAGATGGTCAAGCACTCGACTTTCTCCCTAGGCAAGTTCGGCTTCCTGATCAATATCGTCTGTCTGTGTTGGATAGTCCTTGCTGTTGTGCTCTTCTGTATGCCGGTCAGCTTGCCGGTAAGTTGACACCGCCCTTCCCTGCATCTCGATCAAATGCTGACATGTATCAAGGTCACGGCAAGCGATATGAACTACGCCTCTGTCGTCTTCATGGGCTTTGCAAGCATAAGCCTAGCATGGTACTTCATACGCGGCCGGAAGACCTTCACCGGACCCCCCGTAACCCTGGATGCAGACCCGACGCTTGAGGGGAAACCTCAATCGCTGGATGGGGATGGCGAACTCGGGCTGGGTTCGAAGGATACATTGAAAGATTTATAAAGCGCGTGATGTTGTGCTAGTTGTACCATATTGAATGCCGATTGTACCTACGATACCTTTTCCTGCGAAAGCCCAGCATAATGCTCCCTCTCCCCATGCCCAATGGGGTCACAGTCCTCGTCATCTGAAGACTCCGTGGGAAGAGTCTTCTTGGGCCGGAACGTGGGAGGTGTGGCGATATCATATCCTAAAGCCCCAGCTTCCCATGTGTGACCACATGGAGGACAAGTGACCCGTGTCATAGCCGGCGAGACGATCGCACGTTCACCACAACGAAAGCAGGCGAAGCCACATCTCTCACAGAGGATCAGCCTTGTGTCTGTTGCTGCTCGCGCAGGTCCCGAGCAAACGACGCATGCAGCTGTCAACCCTCGCATTTGGAGAGTGCATCTTGCGCAATATTTCCCGATGTTCTTACGCAGTGGGCTACACTTGAAGCAACGGACGTCCTGTTCACGTGCAGACTCGGCCAAAAGAGCGTTTCGAGTCGTAGACCGCAGCGTGTGAGGAATGCGCAAACTGGAGCGTCCTGAGTCATTAATCTCCTCTTCCTCTGAGCCTCGCAGCACGGCACAATTGAGGTTGCAGGCCTCTGCTGCGTGCGACAGCCGGCTGACCAGAGCTTTACGCTCATCTTCCTGTTGTAGAAGTGATCGTTGGAAGGCGGCGGCTTTTGGCTTTGTATCCTCGAAATGCTGTTGTCGGTCCTGCAAATCTTGGAGCTTCGCCAATGTTCTATTGATCAGGGCGTGTGCTTGATTGATATCCTCTTCTCCAACAGCTTCGTTTTTCTTTCTACAAGCCTCGTCGTAGGATGCTTTGGCCTGTAGAAGTTCATCAGCCGTTGGTGCCAAACATGGGCCTGTGTACGAGGGCCCTTGGACAGCTTGCAGAAACGGCATCGCACCGCAGGGTCGCAATGCGATCTGACTTGATTCAAGCAATTCGCGCGAGGCGGCGAATGTGCTGTTGTGCGTATCGAGGTCGTCAGGGGTTGGCTGGACGGCTGACAGGAGCTTGAAATCCAAGGCCTTGTATAGAGATTGCCCGCCAGCTTCAAACAAGTCGAGCCGACCATTTTCCTTGCCAATGAGCAGCTCTCGATGGTCTGGGCTGAACGCGCCGGACATTATAGCCGAGCGATCTCGGGACGAAGTTGTGATATCGTTGAGGAACGCGCTGCCTGAGGATCTGTACGGACTCCAGACTTTGACGATGCCGTCTGAAGAGCCAGAATATAGGCGATCCTTGGTCGCGCCCCATGACAGAAAGCGGATTCCAGTATCTGCTTGCTCGAGCTCTCGATCGTGGTCAATGACGTTCTCTGTGCGGCCATGCGCGAGGACGTGCAATGGATGCTGTGACCTCGAAACGTATCGATAGTCCCAGATATACACTTTGCCGTTCGTTGCGCCTGCAGCTACCAGATTGTCGTCGTATGGACAAATCACCACGTCATTGATGTCCTGTGCTTCGCATTCCCAAGTCAGGACTCTTCGACCTTCCGCCTGATTGGGCGCAAAACACGATATCGCGCTGCGTGTACCACGACTGACTTCGAGCCCATATGAATTCGAAGCCACAACGAAAGACATGGATGCAGCACTGGGCCGTGGGTTCCACGCCACGTCAAATACGTCGCGAGTAGCAGCATGCAGCTCGATGCGCTTCTCGCTCTCGACATCCCACAGGCGAGTGTCCCCAGCAGACTCGCTAGATTCCCCGCTGAAGCCTGCGAGGAGAAATTTCTGATGGTTGTGTGACACACCCCATTTCAGAGCTGAAGGGAACAATGGTGCCTGTGTGGCCCCATCCTTCTGGGTAGCAGAGAACACAGATTTTGGCACTTTGCCACAAGCAAAGACACGAATGTTTTCCGATGCTGAATGACACCCAGTTGCTGCATAATTAAAGTGAGGGTGAATTGCAAGCTGGTCAACAGATGCCCGATGCTCAATTGCATAACGACATGCGATCTGGGCGAGAGGGGTGTTCGTGGCATACTGTCGCAGCATCTTGTCCGCACCGGCTGTAAGCAATGTGCTCCCATCAGCAGAGAAGCCAGTGGCAGTCACAGTCATGAACAGCCGCGGATCCTGAGTGTCTCGCATAGCATGCGATGCATTCACATTGCCCTCTTCGTGAACGGTAGGGCGCGGCACGTAGTGATCCGCGAGTTCAAGAAGCTCGTCTGCATCTCGTAGCAGCAAATTTCGTGGCATATTGTACTGCATGCTTGAAGAGTCCGAGATAGCGATTGAGCCTGCGGCGAAGCGAGAACCACTCAGCGACCATGACAGCGCGATGACATCTCCTGAAGTACCATGGTATTGCCGTTGAGTTCTGTACTCCTGGTATACGTAATTCGTCATTTCCGTAGTGACCACGCGAGTACTGGTCCAAGCTCGCTTAGTTGTTAAGCCAAACTCCCTATATCGTAGTGTTCGCGATAAGGAGCTTGGAAATGTGCGATCTTGTTGGCACAGAGCGTCACCAGACGGACAGTATACACCATCCTGATCGGTGAGGTCTGGTGCGTTCCCTACAGGAGGGAATCGTTTGCAAGGTGCTGTAGATGCAGCCGCACCGATGTCAGCACCAGCTGTGTTACTTCTTTCTTGACCCTTAATAGCCGACCAAGATACAAAGCCGTCAGCGATATTACTCTTCCTTTGACGCTTGCTCCGACTATGAGCAAATGTGAAGTCATTATTTTCTTCGTCCATCTGCACAGGCTCACCGGCTCTCTTTGCCGCGACTTTCTCTGATCGAAGCTTGCTCCAATATCGGAATCTTAAGGACACCAGCGTGCGGCCACTAAAGAATGGTGGAATGTCCTCCCAGGTCATCCCTTCTCTCCTCAGCCTACTGAGCAGTTCATCTTCCTCGTTTGTGTACGGCTGTCCATGCCGATTCATCTGTTTTTCACCCGACTCCAGCAGTTTGCGCGTCGGGAGTCCTGTCACAGGACTATGCTTGGTGGAGTACCGCGTCTGAAGAGAGGCCTGGGTGCGGCCATGGAAGAACGGTACGATGTCCTGCCAGGCCATCCCACCTTCTTTCAATCTCTTGAGCAGTTCGTCCTCCTCGGTAGTATACGTTTGTCCGTTGCGACTGGGTCCTGTTCGCCGTTCGCTTGCAACATCGGTATCTTTTCGCGTCTCTTTGCTGCCACTGGCAGAACTCGTGTTGTGAGCACTTGCTGCAGGGCGCTTTGGGCTGCTTAGCGATCGAGGACCGAAGTCTGCGGTAGATCTGTAGCCAGACTTAGCTTGGGCAGGTTCACGAATGGAGTAATCGATGTTCTCTGTCTGCCTAGTACGTTCGAGTTGACTACTAAGAGTGCTCATCTCGCTCGAAATCATCGGTGACCTCCATCTGATAGGAGCTTGCTGGTTTTGTTGTGCTAGCGAATATGGCACAGGGTCATTCCGATTCTCGATGTGGCCATGCGAGGCTTGCTTCTCATGAAACTTGTGGAAGCCCTTTAATCGCCCTTGTATGAACGCTTCATCCTGGTGTTGACCATGGTCCAAGACAACCTTTGATCCGTCATTGTACTTAGCGACTGATGTGTTGCCTTGCTCGCTGGGTGCGTACGCCTGTCCATTGAGCTCGTGGTGAGAGGTGTCGTGGCGATTTGTGAGTCCATTCGCTCTGTCGCGAATGTTATTTGGACCTTCTATTGCATTGCTCCAGCTGTGTCTATCAGGTGCACTTTGTAGCGCAAGCTTCGCCTGATGGAGACGCTCGTCTGATGCAGCATTATGAGGTTGGAAGCCAGCAACGTGAGCTTTCCGAGACGAGTCTTCAGGGTCATTGTCTGATTGATCTAAACATAGATCGATCACATCGACCGCCATGTTGACGACTGGGTCGGGAGACTCGAGGCGTTTGAATCATCCTTCAGCGCACCAAGAAGGTGGACGTTGTCAATGGCGAGGTGAAGTGGGGTAGCAAATGTTGAATGTGCTGGACCGTATTTGCACATGCCCCGTTGCTGAGGACGTCGCGAGTCCGCGTTTAAGCGCGACATTGAATCGGGCCATCAAATCCAGTCATCAATATTGATCTTAGTGTCAGCATCATGGAACCTCGGCCCCTCGACTGTTCGTCCTCTCTGGAGGCTCCAGATTGTAGCTCCCTGCCAACCACCGACCACCCTTACGGCGATAACGCCAGAGCATTGTTCGTCGCCATGATGAAACATCTGAGAAGCGCGGCGGAGCAGACGAAGGCTGTCGTCGGGATGCCGGCGCAGTGGATGGGCATGTACGAGGACCTTATCACCAAGAATGCCGGCGCTGTTGGCCAGATCGAGGGCGCATTGAGATCACTGACATACTTGGTGCCTGGTAAGCGTCGCGACAGTGATTCAAGGCTGTGGAAAGTTGCTAACAAATGTATAAGGCGGCTTGACGATGTCCGACGTATCAACGGAATCCCTCAGCTCCGGCGTGCAACTCCTCTCCCTGTATCACGATTCCCTGCTTTCGCGAGCGCTGGCGCATCACGTCCGAGTACCGCGACATCAAAACCCACATACTCGCTATACGCGATTCTACTGTCAGAAAAGCCCAACCTACCGGCGGACTGCAACCACGCTACAAGTAATACAGTACACCGAGCTTCTGTTGGAGATGATGGCCAAGAAGAGCGGCGAAAAAGCAAGATGGAGGCTAGTGGTGATGCTGGAATCTATCAAAGCTATCTGCAGGCTGATACTTATGCGTTTGACGAATTCGAGACCGCTATTGAGCCCACCTCTGCCTGAACGCGAGACTGTTGAGGAGAAAGATGTATCGGAAGAAGAGTCGCTCTTGAGTCCACCCTCGGAGAGGTCGGAAGCAGGCAGTGAGCAGTGGACGATGCCACGAACGTCCCTAACACTCCCGCCTCTGCCCAGTTCAGACGATATATCCTCATACCTGTTATCTAAAGTCCTGACAGCGGACGACATAAAACCACCGAAGGCGCTTGTGCACCGAACTTCTGGCTTTGGAGAAGTAGCGGAAATGATGTTCGTGTGTCGCCCGGTAATATACGCCGTGGCTATGGCATACTGGTCACAACGCGAAGATGGCAAAGGCAAAGCTGATTGGAGACCATGGCTTCTCGGCTTGAGTGTCGAGTACGGCGCTCGACAATTGGCGAAATACGACCTCGAGACGCGGCGGCCTGGAGGAGCGCGAGGTCTCACACAATTGGAACGTGACGAGATTAAGAAACGCGGCTGGTCGCTGGCATGGTGGGCGATGCGCGGAGCATTCTACGAGAACGTCACACGAGGCCTGATCCACGGAGTTGCCTCGAAACTGAAGAACAAGCCATTACTGGATATGGTTGGCAACTTCGTAGAGGACTACGAATATCTGTGGGATCAGTTTTATTTCCCAACCGCAACGCTTTGAGAACATCCCAGCGACTTCTCTTTCTTGACGTCTTGTTAGCGATATATCTGTTTTGAGCGATCTGGACGCATGGTGGAGTGGTATGAGCATTTTACGTACGGCAATACACGCCAAAATATCCTTTATCAGTCTGCCTTTGTTTCTTCGCCTTTTTCGACTATAGTGAATGCGACCATCTTTGTGCGTGGGATCATCCGGACCTCAGTCACACCTCTACGTGCTGGAATCACATGCGGAGGCGTGAGGTAATCGCCCCGCGCTTGCTCTATCGCCAGTGTCATCAGCTGCGCTGCCTAGCCCGTCTACCTTACCTTCCCTCACTTACACCGCGGCCGATCATCATCTTCACCACCTACAACCACACCACACACGCACACCTGCAACATCGACACAGCAACATCGCCAGCATGCGTTCCAAGTTCAAGGACGAGCATCCCTTCGAGAAGCGAAAGGCTGAGGCTGAGCGCATCCGTCAGAAGTACTCAGACCGCATTCCCGTAAGTCGATGCGACGGAGACGCTCGTCGAAGCCTCGCACGCGCGCTGACATTTCCTCACAGGTTATCTGCGAGAAGGTCGAGAAGTCTGATATCGCGACGATTGACAAGAAGAAGTACCTCGTACCCGCCGATCTCACTGTCGGCCAGTTCGTCTACGTGATCCGCAAGCGCATCAAGCTCAGCCCCGAGAAGGCCATCTTCATCTTTGTCGATGAGGTGCTCCCGCCGACTGCGGCGCTCATGAGCTCCATATACGAGGAGCATAAGGACGAGGACGGCTTCCTCTACATTACGTATGTCACAACCCAAGGAGTGTAGATAAGCGTATGCTGACAGCCTCACAGATATTCAGGCGAGAACACCTTCGGCGAGGCTCTGTAAGCTGGCACTGCGACTTCCACCGATAACGCAATTTACGAAGCACGACGCCTGGATGCCCCACGACAAGAAGAGTTTCCTTGAGTACAAGGCGTCTGAATGGACTATGGTGTTACTGGGAGGACAATCGAGAACATGATATGAGACACAGAGATATAGGTGGACTGCGGCGATGCTGCGATGACAACAGCCTTGTGGAGCGGATACTGCGACATGAGGGCATCGACGTATATCCGTGCTATTGCACTATCTGAGAGATTCTACCTGCAGAGTCCCTTTTGCCCCCGCTGCACTCACGACCACCAAGATTGCCTGCGCGTGCTGTCACATCGGATGATGGGAGTCTTGCGTCTTCATCATCTGACTCTTAGACATAGTCACGCTACCTATTTCGTGCTTAAGCAGATCTGCAGCATCATGAATCATATCGCCATAGTCATCTGCCCGGCGTCTTATCGTGTTGCCCTGGACCACCTTCAGCTGCTGCCTGACCGCTCATAGCTTCGCGGGGGCGGGCCTAGCTACATATGTAGGTAAGCACAGCCACCACCGGTCCGACTTCACGTGAACACCGCGTTGCATCCTCGCTTCTATAGCACAGCTTTCCACTGAAGCAGCCTTCGCCATGTCCGGCACTTATCTGATATCCAAGTAAGCCGTCATATTGTCGCCGAATATCTCACCATCATCTGATCGCTCTTGCAGGGCAATTGACCCCATCTTTGCCATCAGTGTCGGTGTTGTAGCAGCTGCAGTTCGCATCAACCGAGAGGAGAAGGAGAAGGGCAGAACTACGCAGGACACGATTGATAGCTTGAAGAGAAGGACTGCGATGCTGTTCGACGATGAGTCCGCCGCACAGAAGACAGCGATCAAGACGAGCTGAGGAGCGCAAGTTAGTGCGAGGACAACAATGAACAGCCACCAGCAAAGCATATGCCGGCAAAGTGCGTAGCATAATTCCACCGATGGCAACAGGACGGCGATGAAGCTGGCGTCCTGGAAAAGTACATCTTCGGAAGCAGCGCAATGGCTTGCACGGTGAATTTGGCGCGAACAGAAGTCACAGTTGGAACGACTTTCGACAGCGATGCATCAAATAAGGTCTGAACAGAGGATCAGACTTCTGTTGATACCAGGCCAGGTTATGGAGATCTACGCATTCACTTGTACAATGTCACAAATGTTATAACCTCTAAGCAGCTTCATTGTATGTTTCTCTTCTCCCCTACGGGTCCAGTTTTCCAATCATCACTACAGTTCTCCATCCGCCTAGCGGTAGCCATGGCGTGACTTGATCTTCATGAGATCGAAATATGTGCATGAAAATCCTTCTGAACTGCAATTTCACGTAATGCCAGCTCAAACATGATTCGAACGCTGGCAGCGTATTGTATTACGCGAGTGTGCGGTGAAAGGCGAAGAGCTGTTTCTCTGTGCTCTGCCTTAGTTGGAACTCTTCGTTTGTAGGCTTTGAAGAAGACCCGTGGGGCCTTGCTGATCTTGCAAGCTGCAGTCACCTGCAACCGAAACCTCACTGTGAGGTGTATTCCAGAGTGCACACTGAATATTTGACTGAGCAGGTCAGAATCGAAGATGCGTCTGTACAGTCACGATATCGAGATGCTGAAAGTCCACCAGATGTCGTGGAGCTCAGAGCACATCTAGCGAAGCAAATTCGTTCTCTTCTTCCCACCAGCTGCGGAAGTCTTTCAGCCGTTGGGTTCTCTCTCTTGCCAATCGCTTGCCAGTTGAAGTCTTCATCATGCCTTCGACCTTCTCCAGCTTCTCCGTGAAGTGATCGACGCTTCCTTGCAGACCGCGCTCAGCTGATTTGACGGCACCATAGGCAAACACTCTGCCGATGCCCACAGCTCCGATAGCGTCCAGACGATCTGCATCCTGAACGATGGCCAGTTCCGGATGAGCTCCTATTATAGCCTTGACAAGCTGTGGACGCTTCATTTCATTCGTGTATGAGACATTTTCAACGATGAGAGCAACCTTTGCTATGAATCGTGGCGGACATCCATTCTTCGAGAGCAGATTGGATATCATCTGCTCTGCATTTTCGCCAGGTTGGGCGTACTTCCTGTCGCCAACGTCATGCAGCAAGGCGCCCAGCACGACTGCCTGCTTGTGCAACTTCCTTGAAGGATTTTCTCTCAATTCTTCAGCCAATATGTATTTTGCAAGGGCAAGCACTCGCAGAATGTGGCCAAAGTCGTGAGACACGTCGTATCGTGACATATACTGTCGCACATAGTCGTAGACGCTGAGATAAAGTGTCGACGTCTCAAAGTCTCTCTGAACGGGCGCCACCGGCTCGTCGATGCTTCCAGCGGCTTCGGTGAGCTTCATGTCCTCCATCCAGACGTAATAGTAGTTTATCTCGCGCTTGTCTTGTAGTCGTGTAAATGACTTGATATGTGTTTGTCAAAGGTAGAACATGGTTTGGCCTGATCAGTAATCATATCACGGTCGTCATGTCGTACAGCAGGCAACCACGCCCACGACGTGACTGTGTTGCACCCGACGTGGAGATTGAATGCATGGGGCGAGATGCGCGCAAAGCTCGGTCATTCTTCAGCACCTTCAAACGCTCGCGCGGCAGCAGCCGCCTTTAAGTCGTCTCGCCAACATCGCCGACCTTCAACAGCATCGTGTTTTAATCGCAGCCATCACGACACCTGCGCAAGAATATCCGCTCTCCCATCCTCGCCGCATAATCTCCTCTTTATAATCGAGTACAACTCCCAACGATGCCTGCAACCACAGCGGAAACGCTGAGCATCGTGAATCGCACGGTTTCCGTAGCTCCTCTCGTCCTCCTCTCCGCAGCAGATCACTATGGTCGCTCCGCCAAGGGCACGCGGAAACGAGTCGTCGGTGTACTCCTGGGGCAGAACGATGGCAAGAGCGTGCGAGTATCAAACAGCTTCGCTGGTATGGGGAAAATCAAGGATTATGGGAGGCAAAGAATGGCATAGCTGATCGTGTGACAACAGTACCATTTGAAGAGGATGACAAAGACCCTTCAGTATGGTTCTTGGATCACAACTACGTCGAGTCGATGAACGACATGTTCAAGAAGGTCAACGCGCGAGAGAAGCTTATCGGCTGGTATCATTCGGGTCCCAAGCTCCGAGCGAGTGATCTCGAGATCAACGAGCTGTTCAAGCGATACACCCCAAATCCCCTCCTAGTCATCATCGATGTGCAGCCGAAGGAAGTTGGCGTACCCACAGATGCATACTTCGCAGTGGAGGAGATCAAGGATGTACGTGCTTCGTATCTGTAGGAAGTGAAGGCTGGGTAGCTGACAATGCATAGGACGGCACAACCACATCTAAGACCTTCGTTCATACTCCGAGCACCATCGAAGCTGAAGAGGCAGAAGAGATCGGCGTCGAGCACCTTCTACGAGACATCCGAGACGTCGCCGTTGGCACTCTCAGCACGCGGATAACCAGTCAGCTTCAGTCATTGCAAGGTTTACATCTACGATTACAGGATATCGGTCGGTACTTGCAGAAAGTGATGGATGGTGACCTTCCCGTCAATCACGCCATCTTAGGAAACCTTCAGGACGTCTTCAACTTGCTGCCCAACCTGTCCACGCCAAAGATTTCCTCCAAGGACCTACCAAGCGTGAATGGACAGGTGAACGGCTCAGTCGGTGTTTCTGGGGGGACTACCGAGAATTCGGAGCTCGCGCACGCAATGAGTATCAAGACTAATGATCAGCTCATGTCCATCTACCTTTCCAGCTTAATACGAGCCATCACGGCTTTCCACGACCTCATCGAGAACAAGATTCAGAACAAGCGGCAACAGGAAGACGAGGATGCGAAGCAGGATGAGGACAAGAAAGAAAACGAGATCAAGAAGGAGGAGAAGCTCATGTTGAATGGCACGTCTGAGAAGTCTGACGAGGAAAGCAAGGAAGATGTGAAGAAGGACGAGAAGGGCAAGAAGAAGGGTTAAGTGATGACAATTTTTGCATTACGGGACAACGAGTAAATTGAGCAAGAGCGACACTGGTATCAATGGCGTCCGGAGCATAAAAAGCAAGGCGCCTTCAGTCCTGGCGTGGGGCAGTACGACGTCTTATGTATGTATAGTAGGAAGATCCGCTCGAGAGAGCCTCTGAGGACGATACGAGTCTACGCGGCGCGTGTATGCAGATAGAGCATAGTCAAAGTCGTCCAAAGCATTGCTTCGGAGTCGACAAATCACGAGAGAAGTAGATTAACACTTGCTCCCTCGTCTCTCACTTACTGTAGCAATGGTGTTGATACCCACCGCCTGGTACGTGATGATCTTCCTCTCTTCGCCACCAAGTCAGAGCAGCACACTTCAGTCGCCCCACCCAGCAGCCCAGCCAGCAATCTCGCCCAGGGAGACTGCTTTATCCTCTACGAATGGGGCAAACATGTCGCAGTGCTGGACAAGCAGGCAAGCCAGCAAATGCTTGCAGACCGGAACATCAAAGCCTCGTGTCAGACCGCCAAAGACACTTGTGCCTCCGACACCGCCAGCACCAGTGTCGTCATTCGCTGCCAATGGTTGAGCAGAAGCCGGGAAAGCAGAAAAGGTGAAAGCCGGGCATGAACAACTCCAGGCATCCAATCGCACTTCATAGTAATTGACGTGTTCGTAACCCGAATGGCGTGCGCTGTTGCTCTGCTGAGCCGTGCGGACAAGCAGCAATGTGCTGTCGTTTGCCTTGCTGCTGTCGCTCTGCGCTGGCCTACTGATGAGACGTGTGACCAGGCCACGGTCGAGCAAGTCCAAGGCTGGCAGCAATTCTTTCTCGAAGAGCGTGTAGAGTGTGAGCAGTATGTTCCTGGCTCCACCTTCACTGGATATGTCTCGCAACGGGTTCGCTGATGACTGTGGCTGCGGCACCGAAGGTAGTGCCGCCAGCAGAGACGAGATTATTTGACGTGGACTGCTGCTGCTTGGTGAAGCGCTTGGATGCGGCCTCAAATGTTGGGCTGTGGCCATCTTGCATGTCAACGCTGTTGGCGAGGCATTAGGCAGCTCGTCAATGCCTCACAACGAGGCTGTACGCGTCCTGTTTTCTGTCTGCAGGATTATGTGTCCTGTGCTATAGTTTCTGCAAAGTGGAAGTGCCTTAGGTTCAAAGTTGTGCCTGGTGCTGTGCCTGATCGAATCTCGCCTCACAGCCTGTCACATCTAGAACTTCGAACTTTCATGGCCACCTACTCTGCGTGGGCGGAGCTCGAAACATTACCAGCTACAGTGCCTGACAAATGACGAGATGCGAGCCTATAATGCATTGCGCTCTGAACGAGATAACGACCCACAGATTGCTCATCATATAGATCCGGAGCATTATCGAATACAACGAAATCAGCCCGAACGACGAATGTACCGTGCAAAGGAAAGTGCTATTTTGGGCATTATGCCTGGAGGCAGAACAGCCTTCGCATCGAGCCGTCAGCCGTGTCGATCCATCATGCGACGAAGCGCCCTGCGCACTGAGTGGCTTGTTGCATTGAGCCATTGGACTCTGCGCACCCCACCATCATCAAGCCTGAGACAATGCTCGCGAGGCACACCTAGCTGTAACCATCATCACATGCAGCACTGCTCCAGCCGACAGATGACCAGCTGTGCCAGGGCGCATGCGTGGGACACACTCACTTACCTGCCTGCTCCTCCTCGGAGGCCGCCATGAATTGATCGCGGGCCCTCTCGCCTCGGATCCGGGATGATTGTGGCCTCCCGGAGAAGGATTCCTTGATTGCCAATGGGTATGACGACTGCTGTCGGGGTGTCAGCAGCAGCAAGGTAGGGCGACAAGAACCCGAAGACGCGAGAAGCACTAATAAGCAGAGTGGCAGGTCAGTGAATGAGCAGCTCTATCCGCATGCCTCGTCGGCTAGGCTCGGTTGGTCTGCTGGACATAGCTGATAGGCCGCCAGAGGGTCATCTGTTTGCTTGTGCATTGGCTCTGAGGCAGCGAGAGAATGACGAGGCAGCCACCATTGGAGCCGCACTAAGCGACACACACTGTGCCGCCAAGCAGGCGAGTGGCGCTGCGACCGCTATCGACAGAGGGCAATCGTACTTGTCAGCGTCAGCGACAGCGACAGCGACAGCGACAGCGACACGCCCGTAGGAGGCAACGTAATGCCGCGACGATGCGGCCGATGCTGGAGTTAGGGAGGATTTCTGATCAAAACCAGAGAACTTTGGGGGCAGGACGCAGCAAGGTTAGGCCGTAAGAGTGTCTTAATAATGTGCCGCGGGCGGGCATTGGGTGGCGGAACCTCCGTGTGCACGCCACGCCACACACCCGATGCTCACCCTTCCCTTCCTGACTACAACACAACACAGCCTGCGTAAGAGTCATACGGACAGCGAGGCCGTTCCGCCCAATCACTGAACGCAATGCTGTTCCATCCACTTCCAATGGATGTGAGGTAGCTCTCTGCTGCCTGACCGGGGCACGCCTCCCACAATTGTCATCCGTTGCTGCTGTCTCAGACCTTCTGAGTCTACTTTCCTCCGTGTCTTCGTCTCGCGCCCAAGCAGCCCATACGCCGCATCACTCCAGCTCCCTCTTCACTGTAGCCTGGCGCTACATATTCTACCGCTTTCGCAGTCATTCCCTTTCCGCACGCTTTCGTACTAGACATTACTGCACAAGACGGGCACGCGGACTTAGTCGGCTTTCGATCCTCCAGCCCAGGCATACAACAACGAGACAATTCCAGGCTCCGCCTCGCTCGTGGTATAAGTCTGACTGTTTCGCCCCGGCGAATCCTTTTCGCATCCCATTCACGTCAATCTCACCCTCGGAAGACGATAGCTATCACCATGGCGCTTTCGCCGTCGCAACAAGAGCAGAAGCAGGCCACGAGCATGGTCACGTCGCAACTACTCACACCAGAGGAACCGTTAGTGTACAGTTTCTCAAAGAGCACTCCGCTACCCCCATTCCAGACGGCGTCGCCACCAGCGTCTCCGGAGTTCAGGTCATTCTCGACCGACGCTGCGTTAGAGCAGAACGACGACGTTCTCTACCCAGACCACGCCGCTCAACGTCGAACGCCCGAACGACCATTGTTTGAAAGCAACGTCACTTGGTCTACACATGCTGTAGGCTCTATTGATCGCGCGAATAGTCCCGCGACAGAAAGTTCACTGTCGGGCCCAGCGACGCCTTCGCAACACGACAGTCCGCTTCAACAACAGCCAGAACTTGCGAAGCTCACAATCACGGAGGTCCAATCCAAGAATCAAGACGACCATATCGGACCTGTTGCTCTGAACAATCTGTACGGACTGGACTACTATCGATATTGCCTCGCACAGTCAGAGGAGCATCGACGGAGGAGGATGGAGAGGAAATTGCCAGCGCCAGGCTCGTTGCGCGGTGCACGCCGCGACCAATACACTCAGAAGATGGTTTCGTCTCTTGGTCGTCCCAGGATCGAGAAGCCACGTACAGTGACGCCAACGACGCCAAGAATCAAGGTGGCGAAACCTATCGCCACAAGGCCCGCTTCTAGAGGCGATGCGGCTCCATCAGTGCCCAAGAGTGAGTCACCGATCAAGCGCAGTCGTCGCAAGACATCAACGCCTGACACTGCGTTCGGTGCCTATTCCCAAGTCCCACAACCGAAACCCCGAACTCGCGCTGCACCGTCTAAACGCGTTGACGACAAGGAACCCGAGGACTGGACTCTTATCCCTGATCGATGCCCGCCGATCAGCTCTCTGTCGACCGGCAGCAAGAAGCTCACGGTCGTGTGGAGCAACGCAAATGCGCTGGATCTGAGCAATGACCCCGACAGACATCAACTGCACCCTCAGGAACTCGAGGTTGCGCAAGCCTTGAGACTCAAGTGCAATCAATACCTCGCCAACAAGCGACGAATCTTCATCGCTCGGGTCAATGCTCTACGCGAGGGCAAAGAGTTCAACAAGACTTCGGCCCAAACCCACACCAAGATTGATGTCAACAAAGCCAGTAGACTTTGGTCTGCATTTGACGGCGTTGGCTGGTTTGATGAGAAGTGGTTCACGCAATGGATGTGAGCTGACACATCGTCAACTTCTCTTTATCTCCATCAGGCATTACGACACCTCTCCGGATCTCACACAATCTCGGATCAGACTGACTAACACTTTCTCACGGATTATGATTGGATTGCTGTGTGCACGCGCGGGCAGTGTGCACACTTACGACTGAATGACATTGGCATTGGCAAAGCCCAAACTGTGGCGCTTGGAATTGGCGTTGAAGGATAGCATGGAATCGCATTTGTCTCAACAGACTGTCGCTGATCACTTGCTCATGGATTTGAATCGTACTTTGGACAGATTGGTGCATGATGATACCCCCCGACTCTACCTAGCTAGATACAGATCGCGCTGAAGCAGCTGCGGACTTTCGCTTACAGTCTAATAGTATAAATACTTGATGAATTCCTGGTGATTCTGAATCTCTATCGCATGGTGGTGTGGCTTCTACGACGTTCAGCGCCTGTATCTTATGCACGTAAACATGTGAGGTCAATCGAATCCACGAGACAGTACCTTGGTAGCAGTGACCGTGCATTCTCTAGCGGGGATCTCTAGGAAGACACGTTTGGCTTCCACCATTGCGGCTGGCGGCACGCGTCAACCCTTACTTTGGCGGATCTGCTTCACTTCCCACCAGCTGCTGGCTCCTTGCTGCTGCAGAACTGAGGCGAGCCTGCCACAACACGCCAGCTTGCGATACCAACAATCTCGTCCTCTTCTCACCTTCCGTTGTTTTCTTTCTCATCCCCGCTACTTTAATATCAACGAAGTCCATCGTCCGATTACGCTCTCTTCATCAACGACGATCCCCCGGGCTCGACTCTCCAGGGCTAACCTCGCAGCAAGGTCCGGCCAGCATCCACGCGCTTCATCGACACTGTGTTTGAGCCTCGCACGCCTGTCTCATCGCCTATATCGTCATACAGACAGCCCGTCATGGCGGTCCAGGACGCCAGCACCACTGGCGCAGACACGCAGGGCAGCCTCAGACAGCGGAATGTGCAGAACATTCAGCCTAACGGCAGTTACGTCCCCAGGGAGGCCGACGGCACGCTGGACGAGAAGACAAAGCAGAAGGTGTGTGAAGACGACCGATAGCACGTTGGATGGTTGTATCTATTCCATGACTGGTGCTGACACGGTCTCGACAGACCAACTCCTTCCTTCAGACTCTCGACCAGTACGAGTTTATCATCGCACCCATAATCTTCACTGCTCTCGCCTTTTTCACCCGCATGTGGAAGATCGGTCTCTCGAATATTGTCACCTGGGACGAGGCGCATTTTGGGAAGTTCGGCTCCCATTACCTCAAACGCGAATTCTACTTCGATGTCCACCCTCCACTCGGAAAGATGCTCGTTGGTCTGTCTGGACATCTAGCGGGCTACAATGGCTCCTTCGAATTCAAGAGCGGCGAGACATACCCTGAAGAGCTCAACTACACCTTCATGCGCCTGTTCAACTCGGCATTCGGGGCTCTTTGTGTTCCTCTGGCCTACTTCACGGCCAAGGAGCTGCACTTCAGAAAGACAACAGTGTGGCTTGTGACAATGATGGTGCTTTTCGAGAACAGCTACACTACCATCAGCAGATTCATCCTGCTGGACAGCATGCTTCTGTTCTTCACTTTCACAACTGTCTTCTGCTGGGCCAAATTCCACAACCAAAGACACGATCCATTCTCGCCAGAGTGGGCTTTCTGGATGTTTGTGACTGGTATCTCAATTGGCTGCGTTTGCAGCGTCAAGTGGGTGGGGATGTTTGGTACCGCTCTGGTCGGCATCTACACCATATTGGATCTCTGGAACAAGTTCGGCGACATCAAGATGCCCAAGATTGAGCTGGGCGCTCATCTTGCCTTCCGTGTCGTCGGTCTGATCGCGATTCCTCTGGCAGTCTACATGTTCTCCTTCTGGGTACATTTCCTGATTTTGGAGAACAGCGGTCCTGGCGATGCTCAAATGTCATCTCTCTTCCAGGCTAACCTCAGAGGCACCGAAGTAGGACGGGATAGTCCACTAGAGGTTGCTCTCGGCTCTCGCGCCACGTTGAAGAACATGGGATATGGTGGAGGTCTTCTACATTCCCATGTTCAGACTTACCCCGAGGGATCCCAGCAACAGCAAATCACATGCTACCACCACAAGGATGCCAACAATGACTGGTTCTTCTATCCTAACAGACATCAACCTGAGTTCGACGCTGAGGCGCCGCTGCAATTTGTTGGTAACGGCGATGTCATCCGATTGATTCACGCTCAGACTGGTCGCAACCTTCACTCTCACCAAGTCGCAGCCCCTGTCACTAAAGCTGACTGGGAGGTGTCTTGCTACGGCAATACCACCATTGGTGACACCAAGGACCACTGGCAAGTCGAAGTCGTCAGCGATGCGGCATCAAATGATTACTCCAAGGTTCGCACTCTGACCACAGCATTCCGTCTGAAGCATGTCGATTTGGGCTGCTACTTGCGCGCGGGAAATGTCAACCTGCCACAGTGGGGTTTCAAGCAGATTGAGACCACCTGTGTCAAGGAAAACAAGCCCCGCGATGTGTATACGCACTGGAACGTTGAGTCGCATTGGAACGAGAAACGTAAGTGGTCCCTACGACAGCAACATTGTATGAGTTATATCTGACAGCTTTCACAGTTCCTCCCGGCGATCCAGGCTCATACAAGTCTCCCTTCTTCCGCGACTTTGTCCATCTCAACGTTGCTATGATGACGTCGAACAATGCTTTGGTGCCCGACCCTGATAAGCAGGATGATCTGGCCTCCAAGCCATGGCAATGGCCTCTCCTCAACGTCGGTCTTCGCATGTGCGGATGGGACGACAACATCGTCAAGTACTTCCTGCTCGGCAATCCCGTGGTCTATTGGGGCTCGACCTTCTCGCTCGTATTCTTCTTCGGAATGCTTGCGTGGTACGCTATTCGATGGCAGCGTGGGTTCGACGAACTCACCTACAAGCAAATCGACTTCTTCCTCTACTCGGGCATGTTCCCTGTTCTTGGGTGGTTCCTGCACTACCTACCCTTCATCGCCATGGCGCGTGTGACTTACGTTCACCACTACTACCCTGCATTGTACTTTGCCATCCTGTGTTCTGGATTCTGCTTGGACTGGTATACTCGCGACCTTCGAACGACAACACGCGTGGGCATCTTCATCCCGCTCTACGTGACTGTCATCTACATGTTCTGGCTGTTCAGGGCTTTCTGCTTCGGCATGGAGGGCTCGAACCAGCAGTGGACTCATCTCAAGTGGCTGTCCACTTGGAGAATGGTTGATTAGAGGTGGTATTGGGCGTGCGTATCTTCATCGCAGTGCGGAAGATGATCGTTCTGGAGTTGCACGAGAAGAGCTTCAAAGGGGGGTTATAGCATTACGAGGAGTCTAGGTAGCAGGAAAGGACAACAACATGTATTATTCACGAGCGAGATAGAGATCTCAGCACGCACATGAGCAGTAATGCCGTTCATCACAGGCTTGTTTGTATTGACACCTTCTGCGGCACCCTGAGGGGCTAAGCTTCCAAGCGGCGAATCGGTACTGCATGCATGGGCCGACCTGTCGGGAGAGATCGTCAACATTTCGTGTCCAGCGTTTCCGGTGATGCCATTGACCACTTATATAAACCTCGTACCACGGAAGTGTCCTTGAACTGTTCTTACACTGTAACAATGGCTTCCATACGACCGCCAGCGCTGGAGACTGCCTTGAAGTCATGCACCCGATCACAACGCTCTCCCGCCTTCCGTAATGCTCTGCAGCACAGGCTTCGAGCATCGCCTGCGCAACGCAGAAGCATCTCAGGCGGGCAGAGGAATCCCTACCAACAGGGCGCGACACAGAAGACGCAGGTATGGATGCCCAAGACCAGAATCGCGGTCGGCATTGTCTTCATTGGTTCGATGATATACTCGATGGTAAGAAGGAACATAGCAACCCAAAGTCTGCATGCGATTGACTGAGCATACAGGTCACTGGCGACAAGGGCCTTCCACCACCCGAGCAGCAACCGCGACCCGGACAACAGCTCGACGGACCATCGATAGCGGAGCGAGACAATCTGAGTAAGCGCGAGTCTGGAGTCAGCGCCCATTCGCCAATGCGACTGCGCATGGAGCAGTTCATCATGCAGAAGCAAGAGGAGATTGTGCGCGCATTGGAAGCAATCGATGGCAAAAGATTCCAGTTGGACAAGTGGGATCGACCCAATGGCGGCGGCGGCATCTCGTGCGTGCTACAGGATGGCAATGTCTTCGAGAAGGCAGGAGTGAATATCAGTGTCGTATATGGCACTCTTCCGAGAGCTGCGATATCAAAAATGAGAGTCAATCACAAGGCGCTGGATCCGGACGTCGAGAGCCTGGACTTCTTTGCGGCTGGTCTGAGCTTGGTGCTGCATCCACACAATCCAATGGCCCCGACAGTACACTTGAACTACCGGTACTTCGAGACGGCAAACGCGGACGGATCAACCAATGCGTGGTGGTTTGGTGGAGGTACAGATCTTACTCCTTCATACCTTTTCGACGAGGACGTGATACATTTCCACAAGGGTATCAAGAAGGCATGCGATGCACACGACAAGGAGTACTACTCTCGGTTCAAGAAGTGGTGCGATGAGTACTTCTTCGTCAAGCATCGCAACGAAACTCGTGGAGTAGGAGGCATCTTCTTCGACGATCTGGACGAGACGGAGAAAGACCAAGAATCGCTATTTGGATTCGTCAAGACATGTCTCGATGCTTTCCTGCCGTCGTACATTCCCATCATACAGAAACGAAAGGACATGCCATTTACCGAGAAGGAAAAGCAATGGCAGCAGCTGCGAAGAGGAAGATATGTCGAGTTCAATCTGGTGCATGACAGAGGAACTGCTTTTGGTCTGAACACGCCTGGTGCTAGGATCGAGAGCATTTTGATGAGTTTGCCATTAACGGCGAGGTGGCAGTATCAGCATGAGCCGGAGAGAGGAAGCAGGGAAGAGAGGCTGTTGACCTACCTGCAGAAACCCGCTGAGTGGGTGTGAGGAGAAATCTGTGTAAATAATGTAAATTCGATACCGTTCTGAGCTAGATGTGAATGAGGACTTCTCATTCCTCTTAGGGCCGTCCTTGCCCGGTTCTGTCGCTATTCTACTCGCTACTGCCACCCTCCGCCATCGTATTATCCTTCCTGCTGAGGATCCGGTGGGTAAGCTACGCCTGTCGCTGGTCGCTATGCAATCATCTACATACAGCTCGTCTCCGGCAGCGGAGGTCGTCGTTACACCGCTGATACTCGCAATGGAAGCGGCAGTGGCCGCATTTCTTTCTGCCATCGCATTCCCAGCCTCTGGCATAACATTTGCCGCACGTAGGAGTTCCGCCTCCAGCGCTCTGAGTCTGCTTGACGTGCTCGGACGCTGACGGACCGCCTACATAGAGATTATGTCCGAAGTTTTCGTATTCAGGGATACCAGTCATTGGGTATTGCCAGATCTTCTGGCCGGGAGCATGGGCAGGTGGCACTGGCAGCGTGCGATGCAGCGTCTGTTGATACATCGACCGCTGATCTGGTAGGAGATAGCCACTATAAATCTCCGGCTCGACGGGCGTGATAGTTGAAATTTCCTGTAGTGCTGGTTGGTCGCCGTGGCCCTGGACGTCTCAATGTCCGTTGCGAGTTCGCGACGATGCTGTCGATCGTTCTCTGAGTCTGATGGTCCAATTGTTCTCGTGCATTTCCCGCACGCTGGTAGAGGTCATGGATCTCTCGTGATGAGACTCCTCGGACATCCTTGATACCTTGCTGCACGGTCTGGAGCCTGAGCTTGATGTCCGCCGGATCGAGGCTGTCATATTCCGTGAGCAGAACTTCCATTTCGGCTTCTAGACGTGCCAACTCCCTGGCTGTGGTGGTCATATTGTTAGAGTAAATTTGTGGAAGAACTTGTCGGATGGTTGTTGGAGACCTGTCAGAGATTAAAGACTATGTCTGGCAAAATTGTGTTTGCTACATTCACTTTATTCGATCTCTTGGACTGCAAATCATCCATTTCGAATCGGTCTTTCGCCCATTCCATTCACCATTCATCGTGAGTCCCGCCGGTCCCAGTACGCCGTCATATCTCAGGATGCCGAATTCGCAGTTTGAGATATTCTGCTGGCTGCTTGCACACCAGCACGGCAGCATTTCGAGGACAGTCGTCCATGAGTGCTGCTGGAGAGCTGCAAGCTCGGCCCCTTCACGCATCGTGCTGCTCAGCCATCCAGAGTTCCAGCTTCACCTGGACACCCTCAAGGTGCTGTCACTCTGGTTTTTCTTGCAGCCACTTGGAAGCCTACACTGTCTGCTGATGGAGGCACATCTTCCACACCCCATGCTCGATTCTCCATACGCTCGTGCAGAGCGCATCAAATTCGACATTCTCTCTGTCATCTCGCTTCGCAGGCGCTCGTGTTGCAATGGCCTGGTAGCTGATAACTGCTCCACTGTCCCCGATCGCTTGCACATCGACTTTATGCAGATCAAACGTTTTCCACGGGACGAAAGCAGGCGAGTGCAAGATGTCTTGAACGGAAGGCTCGGTCGCAGGACCAACTTTGATGCCCGTAGGAAACATCATCAAGCAGTCACGTGAAAGAAAAGGCACGAGGTCGCTGCCGCGGTTCTGGAGAGCTCGCCAGGTTCTTTCTTCCAGGTCGAGGATTTCTTTGAAGAGGCTGGTGGGTGCGGCCATGATGAAGAGGATCTCTTGTGGTCTGGTGTCGATGTGAGTGAAGATGTGAGTCAAGGGGGTGGTGGGGAAGTACAGTTGTCGCGTACGATGGATTTACAGTATCTAGCGACATTGTTCTGGGATAAACCCTGCCAACCTGGATCAACATTATTCCGCCCCGTCCATATATTTGCCCCGAGCAATCCTGACGCTGTCAGTAAGATGCTACTTTTCTGGCGGGCGTACGCGTCTCTCGGTATATCGGCAGCGACGAGATTGTGCAGGATCGTGTAGCAGCAGCAATCGTCGCAGTAACGCGAGCGGGATATTGAGCGATAGAGACATGTGAAACATGTATCCCAGGCCGGGTACACTCTCATGGGCCACGTCACAAACCTGTGTCTCACATTTTCGCCGCAGCCAACTCCATCTCTGCTTTTCTTGGACCAGTGAACCCGAAAAGGTACCCGGCGACTTTGCGCATCTGGATTTCCTCACTGCCCTCCGTGATGCGGTACCGCCGATGATGCCTCCAGATATGTTCGAAAGGATAGTGCCGCGAATATCCCCATCCGCCGAATGTCTGTATGGCGCGATCTGCTGCTTGAGTACATAGTCTGTTTGCCCAGTAGTTGCCTGTGCAGAACGTTAGCAGAACTTATTAAAAGACGATGGGGTGCCCCTCCCCCCTGAATGTACATACACATGGACACTTTGTCGGATATCTTTTGTTCAACCTCCTTGTGCGGCATCGTATCCATATCCACGGCAGTCTTGCGGATAAGTAGCCGCAACATTTCGCATTGAGTGGCTAGCTCGACGAGAGGGAACTGGATGGCTTGGTTCGCAGCCAAGGGCTTACCGAATGGTTTGCGCTTACGAGCGTACTCGACGGATCGACCGACGCAGTATACTGCAGCACCGAGGGAAGAAGCAGCCTGGCGCAATCTGTTCTCGTGTACAAATGCCTGTGCAATAGCGAGGCCATTGCCTTCCGCACCGATGATCGACGAGGCAGGAACGTGGACGTCCGTTAGTGAGACAGTAGCATGATCCGTGGGCATATTGAGTGTCCACTCGTACGACTCAACCTTTAAGCCAGGTGTCTTGCTCGGGACATTAAAACATGTGATGCCCTTTGCATCGCCGTCCTTGCCACTCGTGCGAGCGAAGATGAAACAATTCGTCGCCTTGTGCATGCCGGTCTGCCACATCTTGCCGCCATTGATCACATAGCTGCCATCCGATTGCTTCACACCTTTGGTAGACATGAAAGTCGCGTCGCTGCCATGATCCGGCTCCGTGAGGCCGAAGGTGATGACTACCTTGCCATCCAATCGCCCAAGTATCAATTCCTTCTTCTGTTGCTCCGTGCCAAAGTGTTGTACCATGATTATATCGCTGAAATTCCCGATGACCGAATGCTCGGTCTGAAGGTCGTTTGCCAACCACAAGCCTTTGCTAGCAAGATGTTCTCGAATGACCGCCATCCACAGGTTGCTACCTCTTCCGCTGGCTGTATTTTGACCACCAAATTCCTTCGGCAGACTGAAGCGATAGAATCCCGCCCTATCTGCTCGTTTCCGCGCTTCGCTGAGTAGTGCTTCCCACTCCTCTCGCGGTAGACCTCCGTTATCCCAGTCGGTCCGCGCATGCTCTCTGCGGTGATCAAAGAAACGCTGGTTGTCATCTTGTTCTTGCAAAGGCGTGATCTCGCGCGCAATGAAGTCATCTAATCGAGCGATGTACTGCTGCAGATCCAAGGGCACCTCGAAGTTCATGATGGCGGTCGACGATAGAGGAGAGCACTGATGGGAGGACCTGAAGGGGATGTTGTTCTGTCTTGCACATCACCTACATGTTTCGTGTCTACCATTGGTCTACGACAACGGTCATACTATTCAACCTCGGATAGCGTTGCTGGTGGTTGTAGAAGCTTGGTGTGGAGAGGGGAACGTTGCTGCAAGTGGAGGACCGTGCATTGCTGACTCGCTGGGGTCGTGGTCTTGGTGATTCGGTCATTACGTTCACTCTTCGACTTCCTCAATCAGTGACAGGGTAAGGTAAGATCCTTAAACGTACAGCCCCAACGACGCGACCTCCCATCCATGTTTCTTATTCCATTTCAGACCACTATGCCAGTGCCATCGTCGCCAGACTAACGAACAGCTCCTTTGCTGTAGAGAACACGCCCGAAGCCGGCTTGAGCAAGTAGCATATTCTACTCAACAGTCGATTGTAATTGACGGGCAGCGACAACGCACAGATCCGATGGTTGCTCTTCACGAGTCTATGCAGGTCTAGTCGGGAAGCATCTTAAGGAGAGAAAAACTCTGGACTGTAATTGTATACACAACACATTTCTGTGTAAACGCCTTTTTAGCGCCATATTTACATTCCCATGATGCCTCTGATTGAATAGAACAATTGACCGCTCATGCACTCGCACCAGCCAATTGGGGTGGGCCGTAATCTTTCTGTCCATTATCACCAGGAGCCATGAAGTTCGTTCGAGGATCCTTTGCCGCCTTTGCCGCTGAACATCTCGCCATCGTAGGTGATGATCTTGAGATGGAATTTGTGAAGAAGAAGTTCTCAACGGTCTTCTTAAGAGGCTCGCCAGTGACAGCTGCGCCCTGGTTCTGTTCGACGAGCTGCACCTGGCTCAAGGCCTGGGCTTCTTTCGATGGTGCTTCGACAATGTCGTACCGTCGGAGAGCAGGCGAGACCTCGTCCATGCGGTCGCGCAGTGCCTCAACGTCATCGTATGGAAGCGGAACGCCAAGTGCTTCCGAAGCAGCACGAATGATCTTCCAATCATCACGGGCAGCTCCGTAAAGTGAAGTGGCGGCACGCGACATCTGGACACGGCCTTCTGTGTTAACCCACGTTACGCCCTTCTCGGCGTATGAGGCGCCAGGTAGGACGACATCTGCGAGAGCAGCACCTCGATCACCGTGGTGACCTTGGTAAATGACAAAGGCATTCTTTGGAATGTCGGACGCTTCAATCTCATCCGCACCGAGAAGCCATACAACCTTTGGTGTCGTCTTGGCAGTTTCTGGGCTCTGGACGCTGAAGCCAACCTCGAAAGCGCCGGCACGCGAAGCAGCACGCTGGAGAACATTGTAGCCATTCCACGATTCGGTCTGGAAGTTGGCCTTGTTCTTCTCAACGAACGAGCCAACAGTCTCGTAGAGTGCCTTTGCATCAGGATGCTCCACTGCGCCAGATCCGACGATGATCATTGGGTTCTTCGCAGACTTGAGCTTCTCGCCCCAAGCACCGCTCAGAGCCTTCTTCAGGTCATTGACGTTATATCCAAGACTCTCGTAGTCGAAGGTGGACTCAAAATCCTGGCCCACAAGGCCAACTTCGAGGTCTGATCGTATCCATTGCTTCCTGATTCTGGCATTGAGGACCGCAGCCTCCCATCTTGGGTTGGTGCCAACCAGGAGGATAGCATCGGCAGCCTCGACGCCGACGATGCCGGAGTTGAATGCATAGTTGGAACGAATGTCGGTACCATGGGCAAGTGGAGCAGATCCCTGGGGCATGTCAAGGGCCAGATTCTCGGATCCAAGGCGGTTGGCGAGGTCCTTCGCGGCGACAAGAGTCTCGGCTTCAACGAGTTCACCAGCAATGAATTTGACCTCATCACCCTTAGGTGCGATTTCCTTGAACTTCTCGCTAATCTCAACAAGCACGTTTTCCCAAGTTGCTGGCTGGAACTGGTTGTCTCTTCGGATCAGGGGAGTAGTCAAACGCTGTGTGCTGAGACCGTCACATGCAAAACGGCTCTTATCGTCGATCCATTCCTCGTTGACGTCGTCGTTCAGTCTAGGAAGGATGCGCATAACTTGAAGACCTCGCGAGTCCATGCGAACATTGCTTCCAAGACCATTCATGACATCGATTGTCTCGGTATGTTGCAATTCCCAAGGTCGCGCACGGAAGGCGTATGGCTTTGATGTAAGTGCACCGACAGGGCAGAGATCAATGACGTTTCCAGAGAGTTCAGTATCCAGAGCAGTCTCCAGGTAGGTGCCGATCTGAATATCGTTGCCACGTCCAGTGCTTCCGAGCTCCGGAGCACCAGCAACATCGTTAGCGAACCGAATGCATCGTGTGCAGTGAATGCATCGGTTCATGGAAGTCTGGCAATATCAGCAACTCTGTTCGATAGCTCGTAAGCTCGAGAATGCCCACCTTGACCAGAGGTCCAATGTTCTTGTCCTCAACAGCTCTCTTGCCCTCCAGTTCGTGGAATCGTCCTCGGTCTGAACCGTATCTCATGCTCTGGTCTTGAAGGTCGCACTCGCCACCCTGATCGCAGATAGGACAGTCCAGCGGGTGATTTGCCAGCAGGAATTCCATGACACCTTCTCTTGCTTTGTGAGCGAGCGGGCTGTTCGTCTTGACAACCATGCCGGGTTGCACGGGCCAGGCACACGAGGCCACTGGCTTGGGAGCGCGTTCGACTTCGACGAGACACATTCTGCAGTTTCCGGCAATCATGAGTTTCTCGTGGTAGCAGTATCGGGGAACGGTGGATCCAGCTTTCTCGCATGCCTGGATGAGCGCCGAACCAGCTGTTGTGGTATACTGTTAGCTTCCTGTCGCCAGCACCTCATTCTTCAGGATAGCATTCACCTTCAATAGAGACCTTCTTGCCGTCAATGGTGAGCTCGACCTCGGCCGGGCGTCGTGCGGTCGTGGCGAAGGAGCGCGCACTGCTAGAGCTGGCGGCGGCATTGAGAGAGGAAGCCTTCGCAGGCGAGCGAGCCAGCGAGCGCAACAGTCCCTGCCGCATCATGTTGCCTGCTGCGCCGCTGTGGTGGGTATGGTAGAGGAGCGGGGAGAGAGGAGAGGAGAGGCGAATGAGTGCTGTCGTCAACGTCAACGATGGAAGTGTGTGTGTGTCTGTGTAGCTCGCTCTCCAATTGCCTCCGTCGACTTCCTCGCCCCCAACTGCAGCCATCCAATCAAGATGGGAGCATTATACTGCACGGGCCCACAGCTTCTGCCCGCGATAAATTCTCACTCTCAGCAACTTCTCTTCCTTCCGCTCTCCAACTCATTCACGGCACGATTTATTGTGGTATGGCTGGACTCACTTCCAACCTGGCTTTACTCTATTAGATGTCGGAGAGCACGACTATCGGGCGCCGTAGCTGGTTCGGCGGAGAATCTTAACGGATTTCATGATGGACCTACCTTACCAACGGCTGCTACATCCTTTTCCATCTATCTCTACATGCAGAGGCGCATGTGGCTCTCCATCGTCTACGTGAAGCTCGCCGTCTGTCCGTGTCAGACGCGGGCTTGTGAGTGTCTCCCAGCCTGCTGCGTGTCTCGTACAGCCCAGTTCGCGGAGTACTCTCACACAGCCTTAGTTGGTGGGTGATATGGGCAGCTCTTACTACTGACAGGAGGAAGTATGTGGTTGGATCCTGGTTGTTACGACAGCATGACACAGCACGTAGGAGATCCAGCTTCACAAGATACCACATCCCTGCAAGCTCGAGGAAGAGAATCCTAGATTACTGCCAGTTTCGAAAGTGCCTTGTTCCAGAAACGTGTCTCATAAATTCGGGCGCGCATTGTTTTATCTCTTCGCCTCAGACAAAAGCCCAGGCTGCGACACGGCGCAGATAACTCGCCGTTCGAAAGTGCACTCAAGCACGCGAGATAGATATCCACTCCCAGAGCTCCCGCCATGCGATTAACGGACTGCTGAGACCAAATCTTTTGTCCTCATAGCCGTTACCACCGTCACGAGCAAACAATGCCACCCCGATGCCATACTTGAACACTCTCAGCACGTGTTGAGCACTTGAGAACCACTCCAGCAACCACTTGCACCAATCACCTACAACAACCACCACCTAGAACACATCCGCATGTCACATCCGACCTCACACGATGCCTCCCACGCGGCTAGCATTCTTCCGCAGCGCCTGCGCCGGCTTTCAACCCTCGCCGCATTCTATCTTCGTCCGGCGCATCACGACTTCAAGCACAATCATCGTTCGCAGCATGCACGCTCAACCAGCCCTCGTCACATTCGGTCGCACTGTCGGAAGATCTGAACTAGCATGCGCTTGGTCGGGTGGCATTCTCCTGAATCTGCTCGTGCTGCATCTCGTGCATGGAAGCAATTCTGGTTCGCCTTCAGCCAACAGCTTCGACAGTTCTGTAGGATATCGGCCTTGACCAAGCATACAGGTATGTGTTTGAAGAGCACTTGAAATTCCAGTCCAGATTGGAGATCTTCAAACACGATGCCATGGCATCATACGATGTTCGTTTACAGCTAAGGATTCCCAAAGTATTGTCTCGAAGCTGACTTGTTCTCCCAGCAAGCAGTAGGCAGGGACTTCAATTGAGCGAGTTGAGCGGAGCACTTCGGTAAGATGCTGGACATCTTGCTGCCATCACGAAGTAACGGAGTAGCTTGCAGGATCTTAGAACCTAGATCCACAATGATGAGAAAAAAGTCAACATTATGACAAATGTCGCTTCACAAATTGCAATCTAACCTCACAAAAGCAACAAGCCGAGCCTCCGTATGGTATCTTATTGCATCTCGTATCCTTCAACCTCTAAGCACCCATCTTCGCTCCTGCAACCGGACACTTCTGTGCCGGTGCGTCATTCGCAACCTTCACATGCTCTGCCACCTTACCCTTATGGTGGTCCAATGTGGCATTCGTCACCGGGCACACGGCACCAGCATCCTTCTCGCCCAGAGCGGGGTGCTGGGGTGGCAGATGTGCGTTAACGGGTCCAACCACCGGACAAGTCGCATCCGTGATACTCTCCTTCTTGTTCGCGCCCTTGAGAGCCGGGCAGGCTGAGGCGTCCATGGCAGCCTTGTCGTCGGAAGGGATGTTGGCCTCGGAGGGGTGATTGTGGATGATGTTGTCGTGGTGTTCGACTTTGGCGTTGGTGACAGGGCAGCGGGCTTCGGGGTCTGTGTGTAGATGTTTGTGTCAACAAGGTAGTTTTGAGGTTCGACTACATGTGCGTCGTACCTGAAGTGATGCTTGGATGGTGAGGAGGGAGAACGTTAGTGGTCGTTCCAACGACTGGGCAGACTGCGGCCATGATCGCTATTGTACGTCAAGAGTTGTATGGGGTGTTCTTGGTGTGTCGATAATGTTGATACGGTAGAATAGATTCGTTCTTTGTTTGCTTACAAGGACGGGAAGAAGGACGAAGAGCGAGGGCTGTGCAAGCAGGCTGATGAAGGTCGTCGCCCAACCCCCGCAGCTCTACCAAAGTTCAGCTCAGAAGGCCAGAGCCACGATGGCTGATTGCATTCCTGGCGGCGTCATATGTGGGGTGTAATCAGAAATCGCTGATTGGCTGCAGGCTGCGTAGAGACGAAGCTTGTGTCACGCTTTGGAAATGTTGCTTGTTTCTTGTTTCTTTTGCCTCAACAGACGATTCCGGTCCATTTCCGTTAGCATAAGGTCGTGCCTACTATACACTCACCATGACATGAATGTAGAACAAGCTTCCATACGCCGTCTGTTCACGTCAAGATCTAAACAATATGTATTGAGTTGCGACGGGTGCTTTGCTGATGTACTGCCGATGGGATTACGACGTGCTCGTCTTGGGTACTGGTTCTCCCTTGGTCGAGGCAGGACGTTCATCGGAAAACATGATACTCCTCTGCCAGCCCATGGGCAGGGTCGTGCTTGTCGGTGTGGCAGCGCCAGGATCAACAGGACTGCGAGCTCCACTTCTCTCGGGTGAAACAGAGCCTCCATCGCCTGCTTTCCTAGTAGCTGCGGTGATGGCTCTCCCAATGACTCTGCCATCGCGTGGGCCAGAAATCTCAGGACGAGACTCTGATCTTTCAGCGCCAGGAGATTTGTCGCTCTCGCTGCCTTCGTTGGCATCTTCGCCGTGAACAGTCTGACCTGGTGGACGTTTCGTATGTTCGGATACACGTCCGAAGAAGCCCTTCACGACGCCGAGAAAGCTTACTCCACCCGGACTGGCAGAGGCTGGGCCACGCTCGCTTGTTGTCGGTCGGCGACGGCGGAACGATTGGGTCAGCATTCTTTCGCCTCGCTCGACGGGCCACGGCAGAACAGGCTCGTCACCACCACTACGACCTCGTGGCTCACCAGATCGTGTCCTACTTGGACTGCGAGATATCGAAAGCCTGTCTGAAGAGATCGCGGTGCTGAGGGTGCGAGGAAGATAGATGCCGAGTTTGCCCAAAGGTATGCTCAGACCGTGGACGGTTATTGAGCATATGGTTAGGAACCAGACCACGACTTCGATGACTTCCATGAGCTGCGCTGCATCCGGTCTTATTTCACCATCAACCTCAATCTCCCGCAAGAATTCGCGGGCGATATAGACGTAGAAGATGGCGCTGACTCCGATGGGTCCAAAGAAGCCCACGAAACTAGCGTGCTGCCAATGCTCAATTTGATGAATCCATTTGTGGAAGCCGAGCACCATTGGCAAGCGACGAAACAGCAACACCAAAATGCCGAATGGAATGAGTCGATAGATTGGTATTACACTGTTGTCCACAAATTTGTGCCAAGGGCACACAGCTCCGAACCTGTAATTGTTAGA
Source organism: Microcyclosporella mali (assembly GCA_002785985.1). Taxonomy (NCBI): domain Eukaryota; kingdom Fungi; phylum Ascomycota; class Dothideomycetes; order Mycosphaerellales; family Mycosphaerellaceae; genus Microcyclosporella; species Microcyclosporella mali. Next base: position 416,597 of record NHNU01000002.1, on the reverse strand, counting down.
GTTGTTCTACCATCGTTCGCGAATTTGCAGCTCACCAGAGAAAGACTGATACGTTTAGCAGCATATCGATGGTAGGCTGGAGACTATCGTCCTGTGTTTCCAGACGAAACCAGTCATCCCATGTAAATGCATTGCCAGCGATAAAGCAGGCAAGCACATCATCGGAGCCGAGCATGCCGTCCGTTCCCACTATGAAGAGCTTCAAGCTTGTCAGTTTGAGCTTCAAGATACTATGTGCACAGGCTTACAGCAAGGGTTATGGCAAAAACGAGGAAGCTTTCTCGATCCACGTAATGCCTTTCTTCAGCCCAATGCAACAGCTCCTTTGCTAGCCATCCGACAAGAGCGCCATATGCCACAGACATGAAAATCGTGTACGCCCAAGTCTCGTAGAACCAGAGCGCCATCGCACGGCCGAGTCCTCCGCTAGTTCCAGCGCCCCCATTGCCACAGTACTTCAGCAAATACAGACCAAGGAACAAGAACGGATAGCCAAGTCCATCATTTGCACCAGACTCGGCGATGACGATCTTCTGTAATGGTGGTGGGATGTTCTTGTCCGCAAATTTGCCCTTGACAATGCTGTTGGAAAGTACAGGGTCGGTGGGCGTGACACAGGCACCAAGAGCAATGGCCATTACAAAGTCAATGTTCGGTACGAGAGCCCAGGCCAAGAGTGAGGTGCTCATCCACATGATGGTCATGCCGGGGCCAAGTAGGATGGACAGACTCTTCCATTCTGTCCACAGATACTTGCTAGGTAGCTGAACGCCGGCTAGAACCAATTGGACTCCCAGGACCAGCCTCGTGAAGTACAAGGTGATCTGCTCCAGGTTTATCTCATTGTTCTGGGCGTATTCCAGCGGCCGAATCCAGTTGGCCGCGTGCGGGCTGAAGATGATACCCCATACGGTAGAGATCAATGCCTCAGAGAGGTAGAATTTCTCTTTGAGCAAATACGAGACCAGGCCGAAGAGTGTGATGAATCCGCCAAGGACAGCGCAAACAACATTGAAGTTACTGACGTTGAGGTCTGGCATGATTGCTGGCAGGCTTCCAGGGAATGAGACGGTTGTGAAAGTCGCAGATTATTGATGTAATAAATGACCGTGTACTGGAGTATTGAGGTGATATTCTTTCTACACCAGGATCGCGATCGACCTGGCGCACGGCCTGTGTTATCGTACTTTTTTCGTGCTTGTTTGATCCTCGCAGCAGTCGAGATGAAGGGCCCAACGGGCAGCAGCGAATGTTATTGGATCATTGAGAGGCTGATTGAGGCAGAAACGCTGGAGCAGAGGAAGGTGCGCCACTGTGGAAAAGATCGCGAAGGTTGTGAGAGACCAGGCCAAGTGACTGACGGTACCGTTTGACAGTGGAAATGGAAGTCAAAGTTGGAGGGAAGCAGCAATCAGTTAATGTCGGCAACAGGAAGAATTGAATCTCTGCGTCGCCCGCGGAGTGTAACTTTCCATGGGACTAATGATCCCCCACCATTGCTAGCGGCTTGGGACTCGGACTTGCTACCGTGCGCGTCACGTGGATGTACATCATGCCCGTGCTTACATCATCATGTGCGAGACGGGGGTCAGGCGCGCTCGGCTCGCAGTCCAATAATCCACCGCCAGCCTCCAGAAGGGTGTCCCAGTCCCAGTTCCAGTTCCAGTTCGAGTCCCAGCCAAGGAAAGCAGGCGAGAGCTCCTTGCTGTGCTGCACCGTCGCCGTCATGGCATCCTCAACTCACCACCGCCCGAGTACTGCCAGACACGCCACCGCCCCGCCTAACACCATGAACGGCCACTTTGGAGGCAGCGGCGACAATGTCACCCCCAGCGATTTCGTCTCGGGCGTCCAGATTATCGACGAAAACAAAACTTTCAATCCGAATCTCCCCAAATATCTGCAATTCGAAGGCATCATTAGGGCTGGCTTCAACTACCACCTGATCTCCGTCTTCGGCAGCCAAAGCACGGGCAAGAGCACTCTGCTGAACTACCTCTTTGGCACCGAATTTGGTGTCATGAGCGAGCAGGAGCGAAGGCAGACCACCAAGGGTATATGGATGTCCAAGAACAAGAGGGAGCATGCCAGCGCTGGCATGGCCGAGAACATACTTGTCATGGATGTCGAGGGAACTGATGGTCGAGAGAGGGGAGAGGACCAGGACTTCGAGCGCAAAAGCGCGTTGTTTGCGCTGGCAACGAGCGAGGTGCTGATCGTCAACATCTGGGAGCATCAGGTCGGTCTGTACCAGGGTGCGAACATGGGCTTGCTCAAGACAGTGTTCGAGGTAAACCTACAGCTATTCTTGAAGGACTCCAAGAGCGTACCGAAGAGTCTATTGTTCTTCGTCATCCGGGATCACCTGGGCACGACACCTCTACAGAACCTCAAGAACACCTTGATTCAAGATCTGTCTAGGATATGGTCGTCTCTATCAAAACCGCCGGGACTTGAGAAGAGCAAGATCGAGGATTACTTTGATTTCGCTTTTGTTGCTCTACCACATAAGATCTTGCAACCCGAAAAATTCGAGCAAGAGGTACAGAAGCTCGGGACACGATTCAGGGAAGGCTACAAGAATCCGAAGACGGCTGGGCTTGTGGATGAAAGCTCCGAACCACTTCTACTGCCTCAATACCATCGCCGGATACCGGCTGATGGCTTCCCCATGTACGCCGAGGGCATCTGGGAACAAATCGACAGCAACAAGGACCTGGATCTACCAACTCAGCAGGAGCTACTAGCACAATTCAGATGTGATGAGATTTCAAAGGAGGTGCTTGTGGCCTTCGACGAAGTCATCACACCTCTTGAGGAGCAGCAAGCCAGTGCAGTCGCTGCTGGTACGCCGGTCATCCTTCTAGAGCTAGGGACGAAGATGATCGGTGCGAGGAAGCTTGCGCTGGGAAGCTTCGAGGAAGAAGCCAGCAGATACCACAAAGGTGTCTATAAGAGGAAGCAGGCGGAACTCGAGAACAAAATCGGTGTTCGGTTGAAGGCTCTTTTCCAGGGCCAGCTCAGCGCCGCGCACAAGAAGGGCGTCAACGACTTCTCGGATGCCGTCAGCTCTGCAGTCAAGACTGGTCAGAAGAAGGGAGCAAGCTACGATTTCCACCATATTGTGACATCGGAGAAGAAGAAGGCGCTCGATCGTTACGAGGCACAAGCGACGGCTTCGGTAGTTGAGGGAACACCATGGAGCGACTTCAAGCAACAACTGAACCTGTATCGCAAGGACCTCGACGAGGTCAGCGCCCGTCTGAGACAAGACGAGATGCGTCGGCTGGCCACCCGAAGCGAGAGATGGGTGCGTAGCAAGCTGGGTGAGAGTGTGGGTGTCGAGTTCAACAAGCTTGGATCTGGCCGTGCAGGATCAGGCGCACCAGCAGAGGGCGAGAAACCAAAGACCGAAAAAGAATTATGGGATCGGATCTGGAATGTCTTCACTGACACCGTATCGCACGCCGAGACTCGCTTCACAGACAGAGCGCGCAGCTTTGACGCCAGTCCAGATGAGGTTGAGGTCGGCTTGTGGCGGCTGAGAAGGAAGTCATGGGGTGCTCTGCGCGACAAGATTGATGAGGAGCTCATGGAGGGCAATCTGCTTCTGAAACTCCGCGAGAACTTCGAAGACAAATTCCGATACGATGACGATGGTGTACCTCGACTGTGGCGGCCGACGGACGACATCGAGGGCTTGTATACACGAGCCAGAGAGAGCACAGTCACGCTCATTCCACTCCTCTCGAAATTCAAGTTGTCCAACACTTCGGCACCACCGCCTCTCGATGCGTGGATTGGAGAGCCGCCGAGTACCGTCACTCCAGCTGACGAAGAGGACCTGCAGCCAATTGGTGGCGTGGATGAGGAGGAGGGTAAGACCTTGGACGATGAAATGAAAGTCATCAGTGATGCCAGACAGCAGGATCTCGCGACCCGATTCAAGAAAACTGCGGATGGTGTATACGTCGAAGCCAAGCGCAGCGCGATTGGCGGTGTGACGCAGGTGCCACTCTATTTCTACGGATTATTGTTGGCTCTTGGTTGGAATGAGCTTGTTACTGGTGAGTTTCGATACAGCGATGTTCTCGGAACGTCCAGACACTGACGCGTTTGTACCAGTATTGCGAAACCCACTCTACTTCATCATGTTGATATTGCTTGGCGCTGGCGCCTATGTCACATACACACTAAACCTGTGGGGACCAATGATACGGATGGGCAATGCTGCAAGTTCCCAAGGCTTGGAAATCTTCAAGGAGAAGCTCAGGGACTTTCTGGAAAACTCCGAGACGGGACGACAGGCAATCGGCATGAGCCAGAAAGCGACTGGAAATTCTTTTGGGTGAGCAAACACCTTTCTTGCATTTCGAATTTCATGGCATGTGCTGACTTGTACCTTTGCAGCATGGACACATTGCATAGCAACGGCACGACAAAGGCTAGAGCGAGGGCAGATGAGGACGAGGTCGACGAGATTTGAGACGCGAAAATTAGCGGCATTCTTCTTCATCTTCTTCTTGTTCTTCTTGTTCTTCTTTGCATAGCGGCATTCACGTCCACACCAGCAGCATAGAAACGACCAATCCATAGTCTCATAACGAGTACAAATTTGTGACTCGCTCACTCATTCGCTTGGCATCTCCTGGTTATGCTTCATCAAACACAGGCCCCTGATTACATGATCAGGAAGGTCTGTGCCGAGCCTGTGATGATGATGATGATGTGTTTCCAGGCATGCTGACACGAAATCCCGGCCGCAACACGTTTTGCCGGCATCCAACCTGTCAAAACACACACAAACACCCCCACACGTTTTCGCCCCCTTGTCTCGTTTTCATTATGACCTGACCATGCTACATCCTTGTTGGTCATTACATAGGGTGGGAAAGCTTGTCGAGTCGAAAGCTTTGTTTGATCAATCTGGTGGAAAGCTTGTTCATGGGAAAGAAAGTAGTCTTTTATCATTAATCGCCGCGAAGGCGGGCTCTGCTCTCTCTCTCTCTCTCTCTCTCTCTCTCTCTCTCTCTCTCTCTCTCTCGCGCGCGCGCGCGCGCGCTCTCTGTGGTTGGTATGTAAGAGTTCGTAGGGCAGTGGGGACGAGACTTGGTGCTTGGTGGTCTATGGATCGGGGGGGGNGGGGGGGGGGGGGGGGGGGGTGGACTTTAAGAGGCTTTGTGGTAGTGATTGGTATCCAAAGTTTTGTGGTATTTAATTGATATCAAGAACAGGTGATCCCGATCGAGACTATATGTATGTTGCTTGATGGCTCTCTCTGCCGCTGTCACCTAGGCGAGTTAGGCACGAGGCTGGTCTTGTTTCGGCGTGTTCGAGATGTCTGGATAGCATCCTCCGCGAGTTTTGCAATCAGAGAGATATAAACAAGAGACGAGACAAGGGACGACTGAGAGACGAGGGAAGGGACGATTGAGAGGGAGAATCAAGAAGGAGGTGGAACCTATGTACTATCCTCCAAAGTTGGGAGATGAAGTGTTGGGAAATCAGTGAGACCCTCGTCACCTGAGGCTTTGATATCCGGGTGCAGTGCATCAAAGGCTTGCAGAGAGAGACCGAATGCCAAGTCCAGGGCTTCGATTCTGTTGCGTTTCCAGCTCGTATTGAGGATGTAGCGGATGATAGATCTTGATGGCGGCGTCCATCTTGCCGGTCTGCTCGCATCGCTGCCGGCGCCAAGGCGAGCAAGAAGAAGACCGAAACGAGGATTTTGAGTACATGTAGCACGCAGACGGCAAGTCTCTTACTATGTACACGGGGCGGACATGACGACGACGAACATCAGTCAGACAAATCTTCGAGTTCGACGAGGTGGAAGTGGTAACTAGAAGACTCGACCTGAATGAGAGTGGAGGATGTCGTAATCGCAGCCACGAATTCCGATAATTGCAGTGGGGAACTCTTCACCAGTCTATTGGAAATCGGTCAGCGGCACATCTCGTATTTTTCGAACGAGGAGCAAGTAAGCAAAGCAGAAAGTAAAAAGAGCGGTCGGTTGGGCGTGGTAACACGAGGAGGATGGGCCGTGTGGTCTCCACCAAGCCACTGAACGTGGACGGGTGAATGACGAAAGCAGATGGGGTCTGTCCCATGGCGCAGGGGAGTTTCAGAAGGTTGATTCTCACAGTATTGCAGTGGCTGAGCATGCGCGATTGCTGGGTACAGAGGGTTTGTTTTGTTTGTTTTGTTTTGTCTTGTTGGTGACTGACTGGACGAGAGGTGGTTTTATGTTGTCGCGTGCGGCTTCTGGGCAATCCCCCACGGCCACGGCGCTTTCTAACCTGTTCCTGAAATTGACCTTGCATTCCACGGCAAGAGGCTCTGCAGAGCTTAAATGGACGACGCGACGTCAAGTGTGAAGGAGTCTGAATTTAGCACGATGGAAGGACGTCTGAATCAGGCCATTTTGGTGGAGAGAGTGACACGAGAGGGTCATCTTATTACATCTTAGGCGCGCTCCTCACGAAAGCGCGACGAGACAAAAGACAGGTAGGCAGACAGACAGACAGCACGAGCACGGGCGGCAAAGCAGCGGGTGTTTGGGGAGTCGTTCGGCGGGTAGGATTGCAGCGCTGAGAGAGGCTCCAGGAGAGATTGCACCACCTCATGCTTGACGCCCTGCGTGCTGCTGCTGCTGCTGCCCATTCACCTTCATGCCTTCGCCGACACTCTGAATCGTTGGGTTTCCAGGGTGACACGCTCCGCACGGCAGACACAACTCGTGTAGATGACACACCCAGCAGAATCATCAGATGAAGAAATTTACAGTATACAGTATGTATGAATGATGTGTCGGTTCGAGTGGCTTTCTGTCAAAGGGCTAAGGTTGCGCGTGGCACAACCAAGCAAACGTTTCGCGTACTGTACTGTGGTACCTGCATGGGGCAGACGGTTTCAAGCTCCTGCTTTGCGTTAGGCCGCGCATCCACCCAGGGGACGCATACGAAGCGTTGCTGCCGGCTTGCCGTTGAGACACACACACGTACACACACACTCTTCTTTGACCGTGGTGATGATGCATATGGCCAAAGAAGATGCCATGCCAATGACGCGATTGATGATGATGCCAGATCGAGTCCACCGCACTGCCGCCATGTCGCATTGTCCTTATCCTCATGATACCGCCGGTCTTGCTGGGGATGGTGAGAGACAGCCCTCTCGGAATACTGGTCGACGGGGCGCTGACGGTGTATTTGGTGGTGGAGTGTGCTAGCACTCTTCCCAGCCTAGTCAACCTGCAAGCAGTGGCAGGTCGCTTTTGTTAGCGTCAGGCACGGTCCACGACACGAAGATCCCACTCCCTCTTCAGGCCTGTTCCTGAATCCTGACTAACCCAAGCCTCGCACGCCCCCTGCTCGCCTCTTTCTTCTTTGCGGCCTTCTCTCTCTGCTCTTCCTCTGCTGCTTGCTCTGCCATCTCCTCAAGACTTCACCTATGTTTGAGCGTGTTTGACCGGGTTTTCCATTGGTTTCGCTCGTCCGCACCCACTCCTTCTGCGCGAGCTGAACTGTTCCACACACTCTTTCGTCTTCTTTCTTATAACCATGCATTTCTCGTCACTCCTTGTAATCCCGGCCATCGCTGCCGCTTCCGTTTCTGCCCACGGCCACCACGAGTCGCGCCATGCTCACCTCCACAACAAGCGCGCTGGCAGCGTTACCGTCACCTCGGGCGCCAATGGCTACGGCGACAATGAGATTCACACCAGACTCGAGATCAGCGATCTCGCCGCGAACCGTCCAGAGCAGTGGGCCCTCTTCATCCAGGCCATGAGCAAGTTCCAGACCGCCGAGTCCTCCGACGTTGCTGGCTACTACTCCATTGCCAGTATCCACGGAGTGCCTCGACAGAGTTGGGATGGTGTTGACCAGTGCGACACTTGCGGTGGCTCTGATGGATACTGCCCTCACGACTCCGTCCTCTTCCCAGCTTGGCATCGTGCCTACATGGCGCTCTATGAGCAGGAATTCCTGGGTTTCGTTACCGAGGTCGCCAACTCCTACCCCGATGGCAAGAAGGAGGCCATGCTGAGCGCGGCATCGACCATGCGCTTCCCCTACTGGGACTGGGCCGCGACTCCAGACTCTGGCTCCGTCCTGCCCACCATCATGGCTTCTCCCCAAGTCACCTTCGAAGGCGCCAACGGCCAGGAGACCATCGACAACCCTCTTTACACCTTCAACTTGCCTGACCCGAGCGCCATGTACTACGGTCCTTTCACCACCTGGAACGACACCAAGCGATGGCCTGTAAGCAACGACGCAGATGCTGCCAGCCAGGACGCATCGGCAGTCAACGCTTTTGACAGCATCCGATCAAACATGCAGGACTCCGTCTACAACCTTCTCACTGTATGTTAGCTAGCATTGGACGTGAGGTCTTGCAACACTTACTGACTCGTGTGATTTCGCTGTAGGTATGCAACGACTACCTGCACTTCAGCAATGACGCTGCCGGATCCAGCGCTACCAGCTGCTCCAACAGTCTGGAGGGAATTCATAACACGATCCACACTACCTCGGGAGGTCCAGGTAGCGATGGAGTGTCTGGTGGCCACATGACCTACCTGCCCCTTGCCTCGTTTGACCCCCTCTTCTGGCTCCACCACTGCAACGTTGACCGCCTGTTCGCTCTCTGGCAGACCGTCAACCCGGACAGCTATGGTGCAACGCAGACTGCTCCCCACAACACCTGGACCATTGCTTCTGGTTCGCAGCAAGGCCCTGACTCTCCTCTTGAGCCTTTCCGCAAGGACGCTTCGACTTTCTGGACCACCAACGAGGTCAAGGACTGGTCCAGCACCTTCAAGTACACCTACCCAGAGTTCTCTACCAGCGACGGCAGCCGCTCCGCCATTATTGCATACATCAACAGCCTTTACGGAACCAGCGCCACGCTTACCGCTTCGTCCATCTCCGAGCAGGCCGAACAGGACTCCGATGACTCGACCACCAGCTCAACTTCATCTGTCGCGTCGTCGACTTCTTCTTCTTCTGCCTCATCTGCCTCGTCTGCCTCGTCTGCCTCTTCTACCTCAATCGCTGATCCCGTCGCCGCTGTCAGCAGCAGCACTTCATCTGTCTCGACGACCGGCGCGCAGACCTCGAGCACGAGCACCGCCAAGACAACCGTGGTCAGCTCTCTTGGCTCTGTGCGCACCACTTCCTTCGGTGTCACCAAGACTGGTTCTGCCGGCTCCCTCAGCACCGGCACTCCGGGTTTCACCAACTCGACCCTGGGATCAGGTAGCACCACCAGCAACGGCAGCGAGTACCAGTATGTTTGCCACATCAACACTCCCCGTTATGCGCTCAACGGCTCCTACTACGTCTATGTCTTCGATGGCCAGCCAGCTGGCAGCGATGCCTCCAACTACCTGTCCGACTCGAACCTCATTGGTGCTGTCGGTGTTCTTGGTGGTGGAGAGATGACTGCCAACGTCTCCATCGCTGGAGCCGTTCCATTGACCCGCTACCTCCAGGGTAAGGTCCAGAGCGGCGCCCTGCCAAATCTGAGCCAGAACGTGACAGTGCCGTACCTGGCCAAGAACCTGAACTGGAAGATCGTCAAGCAGGGTGAAGAGGTCAGCGTCTCTGCTGTTCCAGGCTTCCAGGCCGCCGTCTACTCCGCCACATCCACACCTGCAGGAAAGGACACCCTTCCTCAGTGGTCTCCACTCAAGCCTCAGGTTGGTGCTACCAAGGGCAAGTCTGGTGGACTCCAGTCAGCACCTGGAGGCTCATGCCCAAGCAACTCCACCGCTCCAGCCTACGCCCCATCATCAAGCCAGGCTGGCGCCCCTACCGCGACTCCCTACTCGCCACCAGCATCATACTCGACAACAGGACCTTCCGCTCCATCATACACCGGCGCTGCCAACAGGGCATCTGTCGGCGCCGCTGGCCTCCTCGCCGTCGCCGGTCTGGTAGCAATGCTTGCTTGAAACGCTTATCAATTTGGAGTGTGTGTGACATGAGGACGACCTAGATAATTATTATTTTTTCGGGTTTGTGAACTTTCTGCTTCAAACCCCATGTTCGGACGATGAGCATACAGAAAAGGAGACACATTAAAGATGGACACAAAAAGGCCAGGGCACCAACAGCAGCAGCGACCTGCGTGGCAATGTTAATACTGGGGTCAGATGTTCCTTTTGTGGGAAAAAGAGGAAAAAGTGAGCCAGGGCGAGCATTTGCATACAGATGTGCAAGGATATGTGTATGTATGGTGCCAATGGGGGATTAGATCGGCAGTTTTTCTCTCTCTCTCTCATTATTCTACAGCTTGTACATTTTCGGGTCGGTTAACGAAGAAGAATCATTCAGAAATAGCTGTATCTTTTATCTGTGTTCTCATGCGTAAGTGGTGTGTCTTGGCCGCGGACGTCGGTGCCATAGTGGCGAGGTCAGGAGATGACTTCATGGGAAGAACTGGCCGTGAAAGAAGCTGGAAGGGGGTTTTTTTTTTCGAATTCCATCATCAAAAAGTCGTCCTCGCTAAGGGAGTGTATCTCTACAGGAAAATATGAAACAAAAAAGAATGGCACCGGAGGAGGGGAGAAGATGAAATCATGATCTCAGGAGCTCGCACGAGACGGTCGTGGACTGTCCTCGTCCACGTCGCTGTCTGCATCTCTCGAGCCAATCTCCGACCAGCTGTCCGGCGTCGCGACACCATCACCTTCCTCGGACAACATGTCCACATCGCTGTCATCCACCACGTCGATGACCTCGATGGCAGAGAGCTCGCTGCGAGGTCTCGACTGCGCCCGGGACGCCGGTGCGGAGACCGAGGCGAATGTATCTGAATCCGACGAATCGGTGTGGAAATCATGACCGGATTGCGTGCGTGATGTGGGAGTGCGCGCGCCTTCTCCGTCGATGTCGATCAGCAGGGGAGAATCGTGATCGAGCGTGGACGTGCTCGCCGGCGCCGAGACTTGATCTGGTGCAGAGTAGAAACTGCCTTCCATGGTGTCTTGAGCGGGCTCTACTTCTCCTCGAGCGGCTTCTCGTACGGGGTCGAATGGTAAGGATGATCTGTCGGAAGATGCGGATGCTGGTGGTGCGTGCAGAGCATCGTGGTGTGCTAGACGTGCTCGAGTGAGTTCTGGTGTCAGTCGATAGAGCTCGTCTGATGCTTCTGAAGCAGCCACGCTCGCCGGTGCAAGATGTCCCCATTCACCCTGCGGTGGTCGGGGAGACGATGCTCTGGGCGTTGAAGGGGTCAGATCGACCAGCGTTTCAGGTTCGTAGGGTGTTCGGTCTGTAGACGACTCGGCGTGGGCGATAGCATGTGCTGCCTGCTGCTCATCCATGTCCTTCAGACTTGCTGCGATGGCAGCTCGGAGGTCAGCGTCTTCAGGCTCAGGGGGACTTTGCCTGACAGTGGCAGTATTGACGGCGCTCTCCGATTCAGACAAGGACAAGGCGATAGCGAGCTGCTCTTCGTAGCTCAGGCCCTCGGTGTTCGTGGCTTCTTGCGCTGGCTCCGGTACTGTCCGTGTCGCTTCAAAACTTCCTGGGATGGAAATTGGAGGTGATGGGACACGATCGAGTTCGATCTTCGGCGGCACAGCTGGCGGCTTTGGGGTAATGCTGCGTTCTAGGGCATATTCATCGCTGAATGGGTTCGCAAACTCGGATCCGACATGGAATCCACTGGGACCTGCGACACTCGACTCACTCAGCAGTGGCTGAGAGAGATTTTGCTCCACTTGTCTCATCTCTTCTTGGAATGCCTCAGGCAGCGGCTCCATTGCAGGAGGCGACGGTATTCCTTCACCTTCTTCATCCGCCGTTCTCAATTTGCCTTCTGCATTGACAAGCTGGTCGAAGGTGGGTGTCGGTGGTGCCTCTTCCCCAGCAGCCTTCGCTGCGTTCCGCCTCTGCTGCAATTCGTACATCTGTTGGTTCCGCATCGCCAGATACTCTCTCCCTTTCCTTCTCCTCTCCTCTGCCTCGTTCGGATCCATGGGTCCACGCACTGGGATCGATCTGCGGACAGTGCTGGCGTTGGACATGCTTCGTCCGGTGGCTACAGCAGTCGCATCTTGGCTGCCTGCAGCCTCACGTCGCACACCTTCGTCATTTGCCGGTGTCTGGCCTTCGAAAGCGAACGCCTCTGCAGCTCGTCTACTCTCCGGGTCCAGCTCTGCGCCAATCTGTCTGAGCAGCTCGGCGACTCTCTGCCTCTGTTCTTCCAGCCATTCCTTTACCTGGGGATTCTCGATCACAGCAAGTCCGAGCGCGGCGATGATGGATATGGAGACGATGACGCCGGTGATGGCGGCTATGATCAGTCAGTGTCAGCGATAATGGTTGATACCCAGCAGAGGCGGCTATTGTCAGTCGACACGAGACTTGGTAGGTAGTAGTAGTCTCGGTCGGCTGCAGCAGCGTCCGGCTGGCTTGGGTGGTATGGCGTCAATCTCACCTTTGGCCACGGCTGCTGTTGGCATCTTGATATTGTTCGTTGCTGGCGGCGTCGACGGACGAACACCAAAACCCAGTCTGCCTTTCCAAACGTCTCAGGCAGAAGACAGAGTATAATAATAAGATGTGGCAAAGCAGCAACGAGGCAGCAGCTTAGATGAGCGGCTGACGACTCTCGTTGGTTTGGCGGGGATCCTTATCGTCTAACCGCGCTACTGCCACTTCAGGGAAGGGAGCGTCAAGGCGTGTGTTTCTAGGGACCGAGGACTGTGAGACGAAAAGAGGTTGCCTGAACCTTCGATGTGCGGCATGGACTTTCGAGTTTGCTGTTCGCATCGTCCCTTGGCTCACTGTCAAGCGGAAGTATTGCTCTTCATGACTACCTACTGTGTATGATACAGAATAGGACCATAGATGTACCTCGGCTCGCTCAGAATTTATCAAAACGTTGCCTGCACGATCAATACGTTGACAATCCCATGCGCTCGTACTGCAGCCTTCGGAGCATACATCAGGATCCTGGATAGCCGCCGCCGTCAAATGGCAGAAGCGACTGCTTTCGATTCAGAAAGAATCGTACTTCCTTCTGCAATATCAACCTTATCAATCTTGATCTGATGAAGGATTAATGTCCGTGACCTGGGTCTTTGCGTACAAACAAACATTTAATTCATTGAGATGCAATCTTCGGTTCTCAAATCTATAGGATTCGCAGACGCATCCGTGAGCTGCTGTTGCTATACCTCTTGCAGATTTTGCGTCAAACTTGGTGGGTGTTGCATATGCCGACATGGTATCATTGCTGTAGGCAGTACAGGAGTGATGGAGGGGATAGGCCACTGCCGTGACAGCTCTTGAGGATTCGCCATGACACGTCGTTGTCAAGCTCTTTTTGGAGTCGCTCAGTTTCTGTCTCTCATATCTCAGCCTGGTCCTTCGTTTTCTTGCTCCTCTCCACGGCCTAGTGGAAGTTCAACTACATCTACGTCATGTTGCTCGTCCGGGTGGGGTATGACAGCGGATAGCCGACAGCACATCGATTCTGCTCATATCCCTCTTTTCTCCAACACAAAGTCTGAGATCCAGGCGTTCGGAATCGATAGTGCCAGAAGGAAGCAAAACTCCAACTGCTCACTGATACCACTTGAGGCTTCCGACCAGAATGCCGGGCAAAGGTAGCTGCGTCTGCGGCTCGTGGTCGTACTCATACGAGGGCGAACCGGTTTCGGTTGCTGTATGCCAGTAAGTGTGATCTGTACGATATATGACCCGCTTTCCGAGATAATCATTAACGCATGCCTTCGCACAGTTGTGTCCCCTGCCGTAAGACAGCTGGGTCGAATGGGAGCTTCAATCTGATGATTCCCGATGACCAGGTGAGTCCGGATCATCACGAACGTGCAATTCGTCATGGCAGACCATTGATAGCTCGAATAGTTCAAGAAGCTCAGCGGCGACGACTTCAAGTACACCCGCACAGCCGACTCTGGGAATGCAGTCAATTACCGTAACTGCGCAAAGTGTGCCACGGTGATGGTCGCCAACTCGGACGGCATGCCGGGCATCAGCATCGTCAAGGGTGGTACTGTCGACAGTCAGGAGGAAGACGAAAAACATTCGCCAAAGCTTGAGATTTATCGCAAGAACGCGCCATCGTGGTGTACTCCATGGGCCGGCGCGGAGCAGAAGGAGACAGCCTAGATATCCAGACGCGTGTTGCTGGGAATTAGGGATCAGTATGTCAGAGGAGAAGTCGATTAAGCGTCAGCAATGCGGGAAAATGACTGTTCTGAAGTATTCCACGAGAAGCACCTTGATGGAGGATCACTAGTGGCATACATGTCTGTACAGTAAATCTGAGATAAGCGAGACGCTAGCGCGCCTTTCCCATGCGCTAGCACTCACTTCACATGTGCATCTTCTCTCCAGTCGTCCAAGTGTCTTTGCCGATTCTTCATCATCACATGCAGCCACTCAGTGTGTACTAGTCTTTCAGTCCCGGCGTTTGGGAGTTTTCGTCTTCATTTTCGGCAGGGCTTGACATGATCACTGCGAGGACTTGGCAGCTTCTTTCCGCATCACAGAAGCTTCGCCACTCGTGCATACACGCCATCACCACACACATTCGAAACGCGCCGGCTTGCGAAGGATGAACCCTGCGCAACTTCTGAATCCTAAAGGCTTCGCAAAAGAGAAAGCTAAGGGCAAGAAGAAGGCCCCAAATTATGGTGAGTAGCCAACTTTTCACTACTTCCCCTTCACATGCAACCTCACACGCATCGTGCCGCGTTCATGCTCCGTGCGCTTAACATCCAACCCTCAACACTTTCCACTATTGCTTCAACACGCTACATCCACTTCGAGACCGCGTCACGACACGGCGTTACGACAAGCTTGACACTGTTGCATGCCCACACCATCACCTCATACATCTTGCAAGACAAAACGGTCCACAGCTGCCGAGGCGGAGTCTTAGACTCAGCGGCACGCCATCATGGAGCGCAACAAAGCCGCCTCGCACAATTTCGACAGCCTTTCAGCTCCACAAGACGCCGATCTGACCTCCACAGGACCCGCTCAGGCACGCAAGCCAACAGCTTCATCAGCGCCTGGCCCGCAAATTCAAAAGACTGCATACGATCCCAAAACTTTGCTCAATCCCAAGGCCAATATCCAAAGATCGAATAAAGTGGAAGACGGTCGCGACGACGCCTCAAATGGCAATATAGGTACCGGTGATCTGATCGAGAGGCTCAATGGAATCCAGAATCGAGAAGATATCGGAACCTCCAAGCGCAAATCACATGCTACTGCAGACGACAGTCTCGACGGAGAGCGAAAAAAGCTCAAGAACAGCGCACCTCGTCCTGGTGCCGGCGGCATTATTAGCGACCACCTGAAACAGGAGCGACTGGGCATGGCACCACCTTCTGACACTATTGACCTGACGAACGACGACGACGATGCAGGGACTGATGAAGTCCAGATCGTCAAGCCTGATGAGAATCAGATTGTCTGTCTTGGAGTGATTCACGCCAGCGCGACAGTTCATCGTCTTCCAAACGTCTCCCAAGGTCAGCGGCCATCTGGCAAGGACATGTGGCCAGCCTTTGTAGCGACTTATCAACAAGGCCGCGCGGATACCAAGATCATAGAGTTGATCGACCGGCAAGGCCACAAATTCGGTGCAGTGGATTCCAAAACTGCTGCGGCGATGTCGCCAATAATGGCGGGCAACGCACACAACAAAGCTCGTTTCAAGATCTACGTCTCTGCCAGAGTCAAGAAACCCGATGAGTACCCCGGCAAGAAGGTGTCGCAGAGCCTGAAGCTTGATGTTGCAATCTATGCTCCTCGCCAGAAAGCTGATGCGCTTGGCCGGTTTCTTTCGCAGAGACAACTTTTCCTAAGTACGCCGCTTATGGATATGGGAAAGGAGGTCTGGAACCCGCACGTGCCAAAGTTGTACGGACCTCCTAAACCCACCACTTCCCAGAAGCCACAGCAGATGGGATCCAGTATTCAGCGCTCCGCCGAAGAAATCCGTCGAGAAGCAAACGACATGTTCGACAACCTTGCAAAAGCGGAGGAGCTTCCAGAGATGACTCCAACCAAGTCTATAATCAAGAGCGATTTAATGACTCACCAAAAGCAAGCTCTTCATTTCCTCCTCCAGCACGAGCGCAACGATTACGTTGAGATGGAGGTACCTGCTCATTCTCTGTGGAAGTTCCGAAGCAAAGACAACGGCTCGCCCGCATGGTATCATATTATCACCGGCACCGAAGTCACCAAGAAGCCTGATCAGATGCAAGGTGGCATACTCGCCGACGTTATGGGTCTCGGGAAGACTCTTAGCATTCTCTCTCTAATTGCCGAGACGGAACAGGAGGCAAGTCATTTCAGGCGAGAGAGGCCACCAAGGGACTCCGATGCGTCAATGAACGCTCAAGGGACTCTGATCATTTGCCCAAAATCAGTCCTGTCCAATTGGCAAGAGCAAATCCGTACCCATACGGTGGAAGACAAGGTCCACGTCTATACGTACCACGGAACCCAGCGCAACCAAGACCTCCGAGCGCTTTCTAGATACGATGTTGTGCTGACGTCGTACAACACTGCTGCCACTGAATTCGGCGCTGGGCCTCGTAAGAATCGAGCCCTGTGCGATATGAACTGGTTCAGGATTGTCCTCGATGAAGCCCACTCGATTCGCAATACTGGAACCCGCATTTCCAAGGCGTGCTGTGCCTTGAATGCTCAGCGTCGTTGGGCAGTCACAGGAACACCCGTACAGAATACCCTTGCGGATCTCGGTGCCTTGGTCAAATTCATCCGCTTGAGTCCATTCGACGAAAGCTTTGTCTGGTCGCAGCACATTATGTCTCCTTTCAAGACAGGCGATACAGATGTGATTCAGAAGCTCCAGATCCTCGTTGGCAGCGTGACTTTACGCCGAATGAAGAACACAATTCATCTGCCGGAACGCATAGAGGTGCGCGAACGCCTCGATTTCAGCGATGAAGAGGCGTTGCTATACAAACAATTTGCAACAAAGTGCAGATCGCAGTTCAATTCACTCACCAGCAACGGCGGAAGCGTTCTAAGAGGAAAGGCATACGCTCATGTCTTGAAATCTCTCGGACGCCTTCGTGCCATCTGTGCACATGGTCGCGAGATGCTGAGTGAGGAAGACATGAAAGAGATTCAGGGCGACGACCCCAACAATGCCATAGTCGTGGACATTGGCGACGAAGAGCCAGGAGCAGATTTCATCTCGGAGAAACAAGCCTATGAGACTTTTCATATGATGCAGGAAAGCGAAGTCGACACGTGCACCTCCTGCAGTCGGAAGCTGGGCACCGAGAGCGTACGTCCTGATGGTGCAGTGGACGCCGAGGATGACACCGACCCTGAGGCTTCGGACGATGAAGAGAGCCAAGGTGACGTGGACGAGGTGCAAGACTTGATGGGCTACATCACCACTTGTTACCACCTTATCTGCCCTTCTTGCGAAGTCAAGCACACGCGTGAGAGCAAAGAGAAAATGACGGTGGATTTTTACTACGAGTGCCAATACTGTGAGCAGTACCAGCGCTTCGGGATGTACCCGATCCTGCGATCTACGCTGAAGCAGTTCAGAGAGGATCGCAAAAGTACCTCGAAGAAGGCCAAGATCGCTCGCTGGGACGAGACCACGTACAGCGGACCCTCCACCAAAGTGAAGGCACTGCTTGAGGATCTGCGTAAGTCTGCAGAGGAGACCGAACGTCTGCCTGCTGGCGAGCCACCAATTCGCTCGGTCGTTTTCAGCGGCTGGACTTCATACCTCGATCTCATCGAGTTTGCGCTTACGAGGAACAATATCGGCTTCGCACGCATCGACGGCTCGATGTCAGTGAAGGAGCGCTCCTCTAATCTCAAGATCTTCAACACCATGAGAGAGGTCACCGTTCTCCTCGTTTCGATCAAAGCTGGAGGTCAAGGTCTCAATTTTACGAAAGCATCGCGCGCGTACGTCCTCGAACCCAACTTCAACCCTGGAGTGGAGCAGCAAGCTGTAGAGAGAATACATCGCCTGGGCCAAGTTCGCCCAGTGAAAATTTGTCACTTCATTATCAAAAACACTGTCGAGGAAGGCATATTGAAGTATGTAACAAGCACGTTTATGCTTTTCTGGAATTCTGCTGACCCTCAATTCTAGGCTTCAATCGAAGAAGGAGAAATTGGCCCAGTTGTCAATGGACAAGAAACGCAGCAAGAATGAGGAAGCCAAAGAGCGTATGGAGGAGCTGAGAGATCTCTTCAAGTAGCGGGCACAGGCGACGGCGATGGTGTTCACAGGAAGCAGTCATCGCTCTTAGCTTTGACTAAGCGAATTGGACCTGTTTTACAATGATAGCATCGTACGAATCACAAGCTAGCCGATGAAAATGCATCGTCTGGCCAAAATTTCAGTTTCAGCTTCTCTATCTCTGACCGTTGCAGAGCCCATCTTATGAAATCATTTTCTTGCGGCTACGTAGCACCTTCAAACCGCTCTTCTGACGCGATCAAAATGACTTTTCCTGCTTTGCTGCTCGAGGAACTACAGCGTGTTGCAGTCAGCGTGGAAGCAATGCATCGGCCTAGCCTTCAAGCATTGCATTTAGCTTAAGGTAGAACAAAGCCAGTCGGCGGCTAGAGCGACTGGAGCTGTAGCCGACCGGCTGCCTCGAAGTGGTAGCAGGGATTGGCGAGATGATTGGTCGAGTTATCCTCTCCAGGAGCAGTAATCGTGGTCGTAGCCCTTCATCTCGAATGCTAGCATGGTGTATATCGAAAAGTGAGCGCGAAGGACAACTTGATGGCGCTGGACAGATCTTCAGTCGTGTCAAGTAGATCAAATGACCTGAGATTGCTCCACGCACTACGTGAAGATCATTCCTCGTATGTTGTCTTCCGCTTGTTTGTACACCTGTTGTATGTAACTGGTCTCGTGCAACGACATAGCCCGCTAGGTCGACCGCCTAAACACTTCAAGGTATATATCGCCCAGAGGACACATTCAAAGATATCCTCGCAAAAGAACGCCGCCCATCGTCCCTTTCCCTTTGGCGCATAGCATATAGTACAAATACAGCACTATTTGCCCGCCCGCGACTGATCGTAGATGGAAACTGCACGATCTATCTGTCCATCCGAGAACTCGTACAAACATTCATCGTACGAATAGTCCATGTAATTGTGAATGCTATCACTCCCGTTGGAATTCGGACAAGAGTCCTGAGCAGTTGGACAGCCCGAAGTAGCCGTCTTCTGGATGGGTGTGTCTGCAACAGAATCCCCGGAGCCCGAACACGATTGCCCCTGGAAAACGTGGTATAGGCCGAACCAGTGTCCGACCTCGTGCACGGCTGTGTATCCCAGGTCGTAGTTTGTTGCAGTGCCTCCGGGCATGGAGTCGGCGAGACATATACACCCGTCCAGGATGCGGTCCTGTTTGGTTGGACTGGTGAGAGGGAAGTAGCAGAAGCCGAGGAGGCCGCCAGGGAGGTCGCTGGTGAAGTAGAGGTTGAGATCGGCGTAGCTGCCTTGCTTCAATGCGGATTTCATGGCCAATTCTTCAGAGCTGGACGTGTCTGCCGCGGCCCAGGCTTCGTTGATGGTGAAGGTGATGTTGACTGTGTTGAAGGTGACGCCTAGAGGTTCGTATGCATCGTTCATGACTTGCATCTGCGAGGCAAGTCAGTGAATAGTGAGGAGCGACCAGATAAATGGTAGAGCCTACTTGATCTTCAACCATGGCCTCCGTATACTGGCTCCTCTTCGTTGAGCTGGTAACGACGTGTACGTAGGTATCGATGACTCGAGCCTTTGAGATGCTGATGTTCGCCGCTTTGGCGAAGTACGCCTCGTCGAGATCTAGCTTCACAAAATCATCCGGTTCGGCGGTGCCGCAACGTGTAAGTTCCTGAGAAGCAGCGACACCTGCAAAAGCAGCCAAAAAGAGCGTATAGAGCTTCATAGCGGACTGTATAGAAAAGAGCGAATGGCACGCCAGAGAAGCAATTGTAAAGGAAAGCAGCCGTGAGCAGAGAAGACGGCGTGAGGACAGGAAAATCGAAGAAAACAGCCACCTCGACCTTACTTTATACCCGAGCAGATGCGTGACTGCTTTCAATCTGGACCTACGCTCTGTACTCCTCCGTCGCTGGTCACAAAACGATACACAAAGTGCACAAGCAATGTCAAAGAAAGGTGGATCTTGTTCTCCAGCGCCACAGCCAAGGCCTTAAGACCAGAAAGCTTAGCCGCATGACTTTCGCCAGTAGGAGACGCCGAAGACGCGTTTTTCCAGAGATGCTCCAGCATGCCGCAGGCTTGGCCGAAGGGACAAAAGGGCTTCTGTCGCGAGTCTGTGATCTTACGCTGATTTCGGTGAAATGGTCTGTCGCATGCGCCCGTATCCTGATTGAGTATTTTGCGTGTCTGATCGCATGTCACTAGGGCACTGCCAGTACTTCAGTGGAATCTTGTCCGGCTCTGGGCGTGGCGTCCGTCGTTCTGGGCCAGATGTGTCATTCAGGGAGCACTCGGACATGATTGGATTGCGTGGTACAGCTTCGAGATGTGAAACGTCAGGCGAATACTCGGAGCGGAAAAGGAGATGGTTAGGCTGAAGCGGGCTATGCGGCGTTTATATATTACTGATGGATATGGCTGTGGACATCAAGGTGTTTGGCTGAGATTGTCCTTCCTACCAGGAATATGCGCTTGGCGACTGTCGATTTCAGACGTTAATATGGGGATACTTTATCTCTGTCAAGCTCTTCTCGAATCCGTCGAGTTTATAGGTTTTCCAAAGTTATACTCGTCGTCCTCAGGTACCACGGCATGCCCTTCAAAAATTTGCCGAGGATATCGATAACAGGTCACCAACCCACGAGGCCATGAAAGAACAACGATCCATCTCTCTGCTTGCCTTGCCTGGTGAACACCCATGTTCATACCATCAGCCGCTCTTCGTCTCCGCCGGTATCCTCCCCAATCCCTCGGGAAACATCCTGTTCGTCTGAACATCCTCAGACCATGCCAGTGAGCCCGCAAATCGTAGAACACCCAATAGCCAAGCATCTTCCAAGTCAGAGTGTACAATGGACCGGCGGTTGAGAGGAAACAGTTGACTTGCAAAGATCTTATCCCGATTGCCAGGAGTTCCTCAGACATGGCTCTCCTGATCTGGTCTTGAAGATTGGGGCCATCTGGTGTTAACCTCTATCGTGAGATACCAGGGAAAAGTATGAGGTCTTCGACGATGAGGGAGGAAGTATCGACGAGGAAACCTGTAAACTGCAATGTGACTGCCGCACATATTTTCTGTTAGTAAATCTGCGGGCTGGAAAGAAAAAGGCGGCAAACGAAGTAGGCCTTGTCGGGACGATTCTGTTCAAGTCATTTCTTTCCGTATTGCGAGTGTTGCTCGATCGAGTGAAACGCTGTCCATTGAGTCTATCCTGGGGAAGACGTCGCATTCGCGCACGACCCACGATCCTGGTCATTCTGATTCGCGTTCGTTGCACTCGACTGAAGCCCGTTACCGTGCTCCGCGCGTCGACGGTATCATCGTCGTGGGTATCTATAATACAAAATAGACACTTAGCGCTCAAACGTCCTATGCAAGTTGCGGTCCGTCACCGCATAATGATCTGATCCCTCGCAACGCCATGTAATGCAAAATTCTCATCGTTCGTCATTCATACCGCTCCAATTTGGTCCGCCCTGATCATTTAAGTCCTGACCGCTATTGCGAGACCTCCCACCAGGACTGAATGCTTCTCGCATGCGCGAGAACATCCCTCCTGAGCTGCCGCTATTACTTGGGCGCGCACCCTCTTCTGGTGCCGTCCATGGATGTTGTCTGCTGCCATCGCCTCTAGAAGAATCCGCTCGCGGGAAAGGATACCCACCTGCGGCTTGCTGACGCAAATAATCAGGCGAATGCATGTCGTGAAGCGGCGCCTGATCCGGTTGACGAGGACGATCCGCGTTTGCGTCGTCCTTCGACATGATGCCCTGCCGACAGTGTGGGCAAGTGTCGTGCTCCGCAAGCCAAGCTCGAATACAATCGTGATGGAACCAGTGACTGCAGGGCAGCTCGGTGACTTCGTCGCCGATCTTTGCTTCGTCCATACAGATCGAACAGTCTGCTGTGCCGCTGTCGCCAGCGTCCTTTGCGGTGATCTTTCTCTTCGGTAATGATTCGATGGCCTCCGCGGACGCTGGTCCTGGCGCGTTGCCGTGCTGGTGCTGCTCCATGAGCTGAGTGATGATTCGATCAAGCGCTTCCTGAGAATAGACGGCATCGCCCTGAATGCCGCCTCGCGGCATGCCGAAGAGTGTAAAGATGTCGTTGAGCGGCATTGGACCACCATTGCCACGCATACCTGGTCCGCCGATGCCCATGAAGACGGGACCATCTGGGCCATGTGTATGCATGCCATCACCGCCACCGAAACCATGTCCTGGCATAGCTCCGATGTTCATGAACATTTGTCGCATCATGTTCTCGATGTGGTCGGGCTGACCTTGGAACGGCTGGGGCTGATTGGCATTTCTTGGGTAAAGATTGCCGCTCGAAGAAGCGGTGATAGTGTATGAAAACCCGGGCCCATGACCTTGACGAACGAAGGTGCCGTTGTTGCCGCGTTGCTGTTCGTGGTGACCTTGAGGCGAGCCAGGTGCATTTTGATTGCCCCCCATCTCCGCACCTGGCATCTCTTGTTGGGATTGTCCTCGCTGTTGTTGCGGACCGCCAAGTAAGCCTTGTAAGGCTGTTCCGAGCAGCCCTCCCAGTAGCCCAGGTTGTCCTCCAGCATCTTGTCCTCCTGGCCCCATGTTCCTCGTGAACGTTCCTCTGAACTGACCACCCAATGGCTGACCTGGTCCGTTCTGTGTCCAATGCAAATCGTCGATATCGCCCTCATCGGGATCAGGCGCGTAGAAGTCGTCCCCGGCACCAAGCTGTGGGCCATCATCATCTCGAGGGTCGTGGTTCGCCTCTATGATCTCTGTGAAGTCTGAATGGCACTCTGGGCAGACAATACCATGCTCATCCCTGTACCACTCGTTTTCACACTGATGGCAATACACCAGCTCGCGAGTCTGTGGTTGCTGAGGTCGATCCATGGTTTTTGGAGAGTTGTTGTATGTGGTGAATGGAAAGTAGTGGCGGAGCAAGGGCTCCTGAGATGTAGTGATGAAGCAGTAGGAAGGCTGTTTCGTGCTTCAAAGGTTCGTAGGAGATGTTTTTGATGTGGGGATCTGGAAGTAGGACGGAGGCTCTGGTTTGCTTGGTAAAGCAGTTTGTATCAAGGTGCTCGTCGCTGCTGCTGCTGCTGCGGGGCCGGTAGACTGCTTGTGATTGCAGGTGTGGACCGAGAGATGCGCTTGCTTGGCTGTCAAGGCGGATGCAGGTTTCGTTGGAGAGTCGTTTGGTAAGCGTGGTTGGGAAGATGGGTAAGGTAGCAGTGACGGAGGATATTTCTGTGCGGACTCGCGTGATGCTGAACTTCGTCAATCAGGCTCGCTGATCGCGGTCGGATGTGAAGCCTGCTCTTGCGTCACCACGTGTGGCTGACTGCGCCACAAACAACGGCCAGCAGTGAACAATGCCGGGAAAAGTGGTTGGTGAAGATGTTAATGTCGCCCACAGCAGAATTTACCGTCGTCTTCATCTCTCGTCGGGCTCGTCTGCATGGGGCTGGTGAGTCGTACAGAGCGGATACTCGTCATGGGAACCTTCTGGAAGTAATTCATCTCCGAGACTAGTGCAGGTGAGATTGTGCATGCTCAGTGCTCACATGCCCAGGTCGCAAAGTAGCAGGCACGGCAGGGTCCAAACTCGTGCGTGCCGAGAGCTCATTTGCAATGTTCATCTATACTTCAAGGCTCTCTGAACAGTGAGGAAGAGATGCGGAGGGATAGAAGAGAGATGCTACTCAGAGAAGAACCAAGATATTTTGCAACTTGCCTAAACAAGTAATATCTCCGTTTTGATTTGTCCCAAATCTCGTAGATGTGTGGAAACTGCAGGAGATGGAGAGCGGCTGATAAGATAGGTGTGGATCTTTAGCGGGCAAGGCGAATTGACACATGGACTGTCATCATTCGGTTTAATCGATTGTGAACTTATCTCGTTCTTATTTCTTAGTATTTCGCCTCATCGGATGGACCTCGCCGTATACGGAGCAAGACACAGCGTGGTGAGTAGAAGGCAGTTCCCCGAAGAGAACTATGGTTTTGATCTCCCTTATACCAAAATAGGCCCTGATCACGGAGTAATGATTGGGCCAGAGTGTTGATAAGGTTGCATTGTATGCGTGTGACGGGAGGAATGAAGATGAGTGATATGCGTCAGGTTCAGCGTGACGTCGCGAGCCATGTCCTTTGTAGGCTATATCGTAAGAGTCAATCTCATCATGACCAACCAGACAGCGCCGAACGCCACCATGCCGAGCTTTTGTCATGCTGTGCAAGCCTTCCCATGTATCATCAAACACCGCTGTTTACTCTTCTGGGATCTCAATCTCGCCAGCCTCGATGTCGTCGGAGATGTCCTTAGGACTTCTTCCGTCAACCTTGCAGCCAGTGGAGAAAGCAGTGCCGAGGATTTCCTTGACCGTGCCCTTCAGGCTCTTCGCCATGGACTTGTGCTGCATTTTGCGGGCGATCTCAATGATCTCATCAAGAGGAATAGACTTGGTGTGCTTAATGTTCTTCTCCTTCTTGCGGTCTCGCGGTGGCTCCTTGAGGGCCTTGATGACGAGCGAAGAGGCGGATGGTACAACGGAGACAGCGGCTTGACGATTCTGGATGGTAAGACGGACGGTCACGCGGAGACCTTTCTGCACTGTTGTCAGATATTTGCTGCGTCACAGTGCGATACTGACTTTTCAACTTACCCAGTCACCAGTGGCCTTGGCGATATCTTCACCGACCTTCTTGGGGGAAAGACCAAGAGGACCGATCTTAGGAGCGAGAGCGGACGAAGCACCCACCTCACCACCAGTGGCGCGGAGGTGGATAATCTTCACCTCGTTGGGGTCGAGCTTTGGTGCTGTAGAGCATTGTGAGCAGGTGCTCGTACGAGAAGCATTCAGCCAATGCAGGCTGCAGCCATGAACCGAGAGGGGCGATACTTACCCATGGCTAGGGAGTAAGGTAGTCTGCCTCGACTCGATGTTGTGGTATGAAAGAGGGGATGGGGGTTGGTGGAAGTGGTTTGTCGCGGCGAGCTGGAAGCAAAGGCTCAGGAGCTCGCGCAGATTTTCGGAGTGGTGTGCGCTCGGACATTTCCTGCGCGGTTATACCCGCGTGCGCGAGCCCTCGAAAGTCACGTGTCTATCACGATGACGCAGGAGCCCCTCGGTCCTCCAAGTTGTTATTGCATCGTCAAGTCTCACAAGTCGTCGTTGTTCGGTCTTCTTCACATATCATTTCTTCACCATCTCATACCCATCGACGGCTCAGCAACACTGTACGAAGCAAAGCCACCATGAAGTTCATCCTCAACGCCCTTTTCGTCCTACTCTGCACCCTAGGTGCGCTCGCGGCCCAACAGCCCGAGAAGCAGGTGATCGTGTCTTATCCCAAAAATACCCCGAGCGGTGTTCTCGAGGCAGCAAAGAAAGCTGTGGAGGAGGCAGTAAGTCTAAGACACAACAGCCGTACAGTCAAACCGTGTCCCAGTACTGACTTGAAGTGCGCAGGGCGGCGTCATCACGTAGGCCACGTTCCTACGGCTGTTACCAATGGTCGCAAGCATGTACTAACTCTTTGAACAGCCACGAATACAACATCATTACTGGATTCGCCGCTAAAGGTTCAGCAAAGCTGTTCGACAGCATCCAAGCGATGGGTGCAGAGAACAATGTGTTGATCGAGGAAGATTCAGCGGTGGGCATCAGTTGAAAGTATCAAGCACGTCTTTGATCATGGTCTACATCGCGGCCCAGGGTACTGCGCCTGGGTCTCGAGGGCATGGCTCTTGGTGGTCCTTCCCTCAGCATGTTTGGAGGTCTCAGCACTGGGCAGTCAGGCCGCTTAGCTGAATGCCATCGATGCTGAGGCTGCAGTCTGGTTGGCTAGAAATAGGCGAATGACTCAACATTCGCATGATGTCCCTGCGTACTAGTTGCTCATCGGGTCTCTCAAGTATGCTCTTGCACTCATGCTGATTCCGCAAGGCTGACTGTGACGTTCGAGCGACACCGGTGTCGGCGAGCTGAGCATTGCAGCATGCTAAGTTACGCCGGCGAGAAAGCAGCCATCGTGCTTGCTGGGCTGCCTTGGTCGCTACGCTGCACTGTTTCACTCAAGCACAATGGTGCGCTCGAAAACACAGAAAGGCTGCTGGATAGGTTGAGGTCTTGCAGGTTGGCACGTATGGCCACCCGTTGTCCTTTACTGCTGGCGAAAGGCATATCCAGCTGCCCGGAATCTGCGAATGCAAGACCCCAGACCCGTCTTTACTCCTTGGCTTTGGGGTAAGCTGCAAGCCACGATCAATGTCACCAGTAAAGCTTGGGAGAATAGCCCTGCATGTCGCATGGCTGAGCAACTTCCCGAGCAGGTTAATGGATCTCGACAGCACGGCAGGATACATCAGAAATGTAAAGGAGAGCTGCAACCACTACCTGGCTCTAGAGTTGTAATCAAGCCCATTCTCCTTGACAAGCTTGCTTGAGAACACTGGCATAACTGGCAGAACGCAAGCGGGATTGAAACACACTTTTCACGTGGCTTTCAATGCTCGCTTCTGCGACACGCTAATGGGTGTGCCGACACTACGGCGTGAAGTGCGGCTGCTGCTTCAACGCCTAGGCCTGGGCCGCTATCATCCAGCTTGCGTCAAGACAGGAACCAAGATCTTTCCCTCTGGCAGAAGCGAGAAATTGTATACTCGGAAGCCACGTGGGTCACCGAGCTGACTTCTCTTCGTCCAATGGAAGGTTGCAGAGAGCGAGAGGCGTATCCTATTTTGGTGCGGTCACACCTCTCCAGCTCGGAACGCGCTTGGATCGCTCAGCTTGGAAATGGCTGGTCTGGCCTTTCGTGTGTATTCGACCTGCAGGGGCTCCCTGCTGCTTATATGGCCCCTTCCTGCGCAGGCAAGCCTGGGGCGCCCTGGAAGTTGTGGTAGCTATGCGCTGTGCTGATACATCGCGACATACAGAGTTGTGAGCTCCGCGAAGGCTTGCTGAACCTGCATTGTAGAAACGGATCTGTGCAGCCTTTCAGCCCTCCAGTGAGTCTGCCTAGAGTGCTAGGCTCACAACTGCATGGTCGCAGCACAGATAGGCTCAGCCTTTCGCAATCATATCCTTTTTGAAGGAACACTACTCTACAACTTACTGGCACCCACGCTCAGCTAAGAAATATTGACATAAATAAAGATCCAAGCCTAAATCAGTTTTGTGAATGCCGGGATATTGGAAAGTTTGAAGCCGCGACTCAACCCGCTCACATCCTTGTGGAAGCAGAAGCCAATTCAGAAGAGACTGCTCTGATGGCCGCCATTCTTCCTTCAGGTATCCAGCCTTTACTGGCACCATTATCAGATCCAATGTCAGCAGAAAGTGCGAACGACGTATGGCGTCGCCAGCATTACCATCATATGTCGTTGCCTGTCGATCACTACTGGCCAGAGAGTCACGGCCCGCTCATGAGCGGGATGCACGATACTGATCTGAGGATGTTCCATATGGATTCGGGGGAGTATCAGCACCCGTTCGGCAGTGAAGCTGGCTCGCTGATGTCCAACCACATTGGCTTCGTGCCGGAAGCGAGTTGGGGAAGTGACATGGATATTGGCACTCCCTCAACGACGGGTATCACTAGCGACGCCGTCGATGGCTATCACGGTCTAGGACACTCTGGCAACCTGGACCGTCAGCTCAGCATCGTTCCTCGACAGGAGCGACTCCCCTCCTCGGCTCCTAGCCCCGAGAGCTCTCATGGAGGCATCAGTCCCCACCAGTCATACACGCGACCAGCGGAAGTGGTCATGAAAAAGGAAAGGCCAAATCTCACCCGATCTATAACAGCTCCGGCAGCACCGGAGCATCGGCCGCGAAGGAGTACCGTGCTGGCATTGTCTGGCACGCCATCGATCAAGCGCTCGGGCAGCGAGGACGAAGATGAGGAGTACATCCCAAGCGAAGAGAGCAAACCGCGCGGAAGGAAGCGACAGCGTATCCCGCACACCGCAGTCGAAAGGAGATACCGTGAGAATTTGAACGCGCATCTTGACAAGCTCCGCCAGACGGTGCCTTCGTTGGCGTCCAAGAGAGCTGCTGGTGTCTCGAAGCCAGGCGACGGTCTGGGAGAGGGCGTGAAGCCGAGCAAGTGCGAGATTCTCAACGGCGCGATCGAGCACATCGGAGCGCTGGGCAAGGAGAACTCGGCACTCAAGACAGAGGTTGAGGCATTGAGGTCGCGATTGGAGGATCTCGAGAGGTGGTGCTCTGCACCAAATGGATATGTGAAGTAGCCGTGGAAGCCGTGTCATGACATCGAATATGGGTTTCAAAAAGTGCTGTTGATTATAGGCGTAGGAGGACGAGACTGGTGCCAAGTACAAAATCTGGAGATCCTGTCACTTGCCAGACACGACTGTAACGATGGACTTGGGTCAAGGCGTCAACTTTCCGCAACGCCGATGCTGTCGGTGTGGAACTGGTTTCATACTTCGAAGGATAGATACCGTTGAAATGCCAATGTTTTGAGCGTGCTGCTGGCCTTGGTAAGAGCACAATTTGCGCT
Organism: Microcyclosporella mali; assembly: GCA_002785985.1. Taxonomy (NCBI): domain Eukaryota; kingdom Fungi; phylum Ascomycota; class Dothideomycetes; order Mycosphaerellales; family Mycosphaerellaceae; genus Microcyclosporella; species Microcyclosporella mali. The sequence continues at coordinate 387,840 of NHNU01000002.1, read as the reverse complement.
CAATGAAAACTCACCACAATGCTGATTCACTCTATGTGCTGTTTTGCAAAGCAAATATACGCTGTGTCGTCGAGGTATCTTATATCTTCAATCTATTCGTCGCGGAACATCCATCTACCACCCTCTCGCATGGCTTCTCGCCAGCGCTCAGCAACAGTTTCGCGTTCCATCTCATAGCCCTTCTCGCGATTCTGTGCCGCCTCTTGAGTTGTCGGGAAATCTGTGCTCCAAAACCCTGGAGGACTGCTAGGCTTCTCAAATGCTTGCCGATGACGCCCATGCTGATTTGCAAAGCAGAAAGCATGTGCCTGGATCTTGATCTCCTTCTGCTGATCTGGACCGTACCCATCTAGGTGACGTTCATATTCCCGGCCTAGGTAAGCCTCAAGTGCTTCGTGGTCTGACTTCCCAGACAGCGATGTTCCACCAATAGCGACTGCTTTCCGAAGAGCATCGCCACAGCAGTTGGGCTTTGTGCAAGTATGTAACCCTCTCCGCTGGTCCCGACCTCTCAGCGTATCTGAAAATGCGAAGTCAGTGCCCATATACTTTGGATTTACTTTGAAATCCTCAAGTCGCAAAGACTTTGGATCTCGGATACGAAGCGGCTCCTCGTCAGGTTCGATTGGAGGAGATGACTTTCTTGGCATCGTTGAACGCTTTATTGGACTCCTGCACTTTGCGGATGATGGACGCTTGACGATTGATACAGGAGTTGGCGGACATGGGTTCTCAAAGACTGGTGCCCCGGCCGCCGGAGCATGGAATGACGAACGGAGGAATGCTGGAGTCTTTTTCGGAGAACGCTCATTAAGCAGTCCGTCCAATCGAGGATCAACAGGTCTTCCACCGCGCAAATCTTGCTGCATCCGAGGTTTGGTCTGGCTGGGTCGGTCGTCTCCGTCTTCGGAAAGCAGAGCTACGTCGTTGGTACGTCGACCACGTTTCCGCTCGCCTTTCGCGGCATCATCGTTGCGCAGCAGTGTCGGCACATTCGCATTGAGTGGCACCAAAGCGCCAGCAGGATCAATGCCCTCCACTCTGACACTGGTGTGCTGTTCATATTGCTCTTTGCCTATAGAGCCGCTCTCGGAATACGACGATGCTCTTCTGACTATTTGAGGGACTGGTCTGGCAACCTCCTCAGATACCGCTCGCGGTACGACCTCGCTCACACGCCGAGGCAATCGGGGCGTGATAACGGTCGGGCCCACTGCATCAAGATCGGACAAATCAGTGAACAGGCGTCGTTCTGGCGTCTGTCTAGGACTGGTCAACGGATCGGAGCTGATTTCGACTGGCCCATTCGGTGAGCTCGGCTCTTGCTTGACCTTAACTCGCCGCGCAGGTGGTTCACTCTCGGCAGATACACCCGCCTTGCGCTTCACAGGCCGTGTAGATAAAAATTGGGGTTGATCACCTGAAGTCGATTCTGCGTTGCTTGAGAGTAAAGTGTTGTTTTGAACAAGTGGCTCGTCAACAGTTGTCTGACTGGACGTTACGCGGTGAATGCTTGTGGGAGGCAGCGATGGTGTAGTGAAATCGCACGCTCCTGATGCGATTTTGTTTCGTGCATCTGACATGGTGCCTTTCGACCGCTTCCCAGCATCCGTAGTCGAGGGAAGACCGTTCTCATGGGTCGCATCTTCTCTTAAGCCGTCACTTGGGGGTGGTTCGCTGTGCTGACACCTGCACGACTTGCGCTCTTTCTTCTTTCTCGCTATATAGTCCTTCCAGCCTTGGCAGAATTGCTTCGCACTTCTGTACTTGCGATCTACTTCCTGAATACGTGGTGCACATTCGGCATGCTCAGACTCGACTGCTAGGAGCTTTGCTCTTAGCTCGGCGTATTTCTTAGCGAGGGTCTGATACTTGGGGTCGGAAGAGTCTGGAATGGCCTCGTTCTGCGTCGATGGTGATGGTGCAGACTCATCGTGCTCAACGGAGGCCTCTCGAATCGCCTCGCCACTTGAGGTATCCGGAGCGTCTGGACGATACTTCCGGTGAAATTCCAACTCGGTCCTCAGCGTGGCATTATCTGTTTCGAGTTGTGAGATGCGGATTGCTTGTCGCGCAACGGTCTCCATTGCATCCTTTAGAGTCGGCTCGCGATACTGCGCCATCTTGGTTGAAGTCAAGATTGGTCGTGCACAATCTCAATTAGTTGACATTGAGGCCTCAAAAGGTACAGATCTACCTTCACGGAGCTCGAATACAGAGAACTCATCGGCGACAGTGGCCGGAATGTTCAGTGCATCATGAGACAGGCAAGGGAGAGTCGGGAAGGGAAGTGCATGAGGAATCGATGTTTCCACCTGCAACGCGTCAGGCAGGCACGCGACGGAGTGGTCGCTCCAAACTCAAACCAGTCAGTCGGGCTCCTGCCAAGACTTCAGGTTCGGGTGCGACAAAGAGCCGCTTGACCGCCACCTCACAGCGACGACTACCTTTCTCCAGGCGCGTTGGCTGAAGGCACGCGCGCACAGAGCCCATCGCGACTACCATGACCAAGCGTTCAAGAGAAGACGCTGGCCATGAGCTGTGCGAGGCGCCACACAAGCGACTGAAGCCTCTGGTGACGGACCGTCTGTCCGGTCTTAGCGACGAGCTGCTGCTCAAGGTGCTCTCATTTCTCCCATCGTCGCAGCTTGTAGTATGCGAAAGGTATGTCATCTCTTCGTGCTGATAGTGCTATGCAATAGAGCTGCTGCTAAACCGTCAGACTATCCCGAAAGTTCCGAAAGCTTGGAGCAGATGGACAACTCTGGAAGCGACATTACTACAATCGATTCGTTCGACCGCGCGCCAGCAGATTACCTGGACTGAAAGATCCTGGTGCCAGTAACGAGAAGTTGCGATTTTCTTCTAAAGCATCGCGCTGGTTGGATGATGATCATTTGGTAAAGAGTGGTGACAGAACAAATTGGAAGCGACAGTACAAGCTTCGGCACAACTGGTCCAGCGGAAGCTGCAAAGTCGATGAGATACCTGTCGCAGAGGAGGCGGTCGTTCCCCCCATACTGGTCCAGATGCATGATGGCATCATATACACAGCAGACCAGACAGATGGGATACGAGCGTGGTTCGCCAAGGGAAATATGTTGGCACAGCTGCCCTTCCCACCTCTACCAAAGAATCGTCCACCCACGGCGCTCGCGATAGACACGGAGACAGCCTCCAACGAAAGTGTGAAAGTCATCGTCGGCTTTGAGAATGGATCGTTCGGCATATATTTTCTTGATATAGCAGGACGATGCTTCTCTTCGCACTACACCCATCCACCGTCTACGAATGGCGTCATATCAGCTGTTGCATTATCCTGGCCTTATGCAATGACGATGACAGCCACACAATTGCTTTCGCTGTACCGATTCGATGATCGTCAAGACATCGAATCAGGGACGCCCTTTGATAGCTCACCTCGGCTGTTGCACTCTCTCAAGTCGCACACCGTTTGGCCGCCTTATTCGACATCACTTAGGATCTCTGCAGATGCTATCTTGGTATCCGTTGTATATGCATTGCCAACCTATCTTTCTGGGTGGACAGTCGGCATTCAGGAGGTCAAAGTTTCCAAAGCTGGTACCTTTCTGGACTCACGATTGACTTCTGCAATTGATGAGCATTACCGACCTCTTGCCTTCACGAGTCGACCAATGATACATCATCTGACACCTTTCGTGTCAAATTCAGCGCGACCTCTTGCTTTCGAGCTACGGCACATTCACTCAAAGCCCACATCGCTATCCTATTCTCATCCTTATCTCCTGCTATCTCACCCGGACAATACTTTGACGCTCTACCTTGTCACCTCAACGTCCGATACGCTTTCCATCAGTCCTGGTAGCCGATTGTGGGGTCATACGTCCTCAGTCTCTGGGGCGCACGTGGGTGGGAGGGGCAAGGCAGTGTCAATCAGTCGGAGAGGTGACGAGCTTCGTGTATGGGAACTCGAAGGCGGGTTTGCATCTTCTGTTGCAAGGAAACGACTGGCTAGCGGCGAGTTGAGCGTACAGATCAAGCCCTGCGCTCGGGACCAGCCACAGTCAGGGTTGGATATAATCAATACGGCCTCGGAGGACACATGTGCATATAGCACGCAGCAAGAATCTTCTGAGCTTACTCTCACCCGCGGCTGGATTGGGTTTGACGAAGAGAACGTGGTCGTGCTGAAGGAACAAAACCATGGAAAGCAGGCTTTGGTAGTATATGACTTTACTTGATTAACGAACTGATACAGACATCCATCTCATTTAACCATCTCTGACAGTCTTTCAGCCACTTTCGGTCTCATATAAAATCTCCGCTCCACGATCGCGCTTACTATCTGACTATCGTCCGCACCAGCGAGTGTCATCGTGCCTTGTTCGAGGATTTTAAGTAGCTCGTGATGGATCATGTGAAGCACATGCATGCGTGTTTCTCGTGACATCTGAGTCGTCGGCTTTAATTAGCGAAAGCTTATGCCGCATGGCCAAACTCAAACCCCAAATTTTGAACGCACCAACCTCAAATCAAACAAATCATCAATTTGCCTGTGGTGCTCCTGCGAATCGATCTCGAAACACCAGGCCACCAGGACACCGACATTGAAGCCTACATGCTAGAGGACCACATCATCGTCACTTTGCACACCATCAAATTCCATCAAATCACAGGTCAGTCGCGGCCAAATTCATGATGAGCTCACCTCGTCAATGGCTTGTGCACCGGCGGGGCTCGCCAGAGAGCAATTTTCGTCACTCTTCTAGGCTTGTTTGCGTTCTGACAGCCACAGACACACACTCTCGATAACATTCTTCGACCACTACTGCTCTGCCCCTGCCTCGCATCGACAAGTCTTCTGACAAAACTCTCTCATCCAAATCTACCACTTCCAGCTACTCCATCTGCCAACATGGACTCCTACGGTGCTCAGTCTGGCGGCCGCGCATGCTACAACTGTAAGTCTGCCCATTACTGCGTTATTGCGGTGGCAATCTGCATCCCCATGAGGGCATCGCGACTGCAAACACCGGCACATGGTCCCTTCCATGCGCAACCGTCATTCACCCCCTCATTTGCTCTCTGTGGAACAGAATTTTCGCCACAATCTGCCATCCGCCAAGCATCAGCAAATTTCTGCTAACGTCGTTCACAGGCGGCGACCCCAGTCATCAAGCCAAAGACTGCCCGACCAAGGGTACTCCCGTACGTCAATACTCGAACACTGTCTCTCTCACGTCCACTGACCAGAGCATAGACTTGCTACAACTGCGGAAACGCGGGCCATCTTTCCCGCGAGTGCACCGAGCCAGCTAAGGACAAGGTACGCAAGTACCGGCGAGTCGCGCACGCATAGATTACTGATAGCCAGTAGGCATGCTACTCGTGTGGTGAGACCGGACACATGAGCCGCGACTGCCCAAGCGGCTCTGGTGGAGGCTTCGGTGGCAACGTTGGTGGCGGCGCCGGAGGTGCAGGTGGCCAGGAATGCTACAAGGTCAGCCTTCACACCCCCATGTCTCCGTTACAGACGACTAACGAAGAACAGTGCGGTAAGGTTGGCCACATCGCCAGGAACTGCTCTCAAGGAGGCTTCGGTGGTGGCTACGGCGGCCGTCAAGGCGGTGGCGGCTTCGGTGGATCTGGCGGCCAGACCTGCTACACTTGCGGAGGTTCGTATCAAGGATCTCAACTCCATTCCCGCAGACACGGAGACTGATGTCTGTCAACAGGATATGGCCACATGAGCCGTGACTGCACTCAGGGCCAGAAGTGCTATAACTGCGGTGAAGTCGGCCATCTGTCGCGCGAATGTCCAAGTGAGGCAAGCGCCGAGCGTGTTTGCTACCGCTGCAAGCAGCCAGGTCATGTCCAGGCGGCGTGCCCGAACTGATTGCTTTCACGACATCACGACCGGATGCATGAGCAGATTGTACCCATATCGACAGCAGCCTGATGGAATTGACGACCTTGACCGGAAGCCGGACAACTGAAGTTGGTGCTAAGAAGGATGCTATAGACTAGCAAGTAAACGGCAAGCGGCGGGTCACAAGAGTCATCCAGGTCGGCGTCCCATTTATGTGGATAGCGCGCAGTGCGCGCGAATATCTCGGGGGTTGATGCAGACCATGAGCTGGAGAAATACTTGGTACTGGTCAACTTCCACATGAAGTCAGCCTGACTTCCATATCAGCAGTTCTGTTAAATGCAAGGATACTGACAACTCACTGATCCTCTTCGAGAACTCTTTCCACCTCTCCACTCATGATGCATCTCAAACTAAGCTCGTGAATGTTGACTTCGGCAGAATGTTTTCTGGTTATCGTGTGGATTAAGCCGTCGCACAAGCAGGGGACAGCCTTTAAGGCTCCATGTCGTCAGGTGGTGAAGCACGGCCAAACTCAAAAGACGCTTGGCGGCGAGACACCTCAAACAACATTGAATTCTTCACCCCATCAATCGCAGCATCGCCGAATGCTTTGCTTTGCTGCAACCACACTTGATCTGCTACAGTATAGCTCTGCTCGGACTCTGGACCACGAGCTCGTTTCTCTACGCGTCCATCGATCTATTTGACATCGGCGATGGGCCGGCACTTCGAACTTGCACCGGAACGTGGTAGCATTGGTATGCCTGACCCGAACACAGGCACCACACTCGATGAGATGGCGCTCTCTCACTCCTGTCTGCACCTCAGACCCTGATGAGCGTCGCCTGAATAAGCACTGGCGACCGGCGCAGCATGCATCGTGGCATGAAGTGCTCTGTCAAATTTCCATCTTCGGACGTGGCTGTTCAGGCCCCATTGTGGCAGCTCGCGCCCTCCTGTCCAAGTGCCACACGGAGAATGGTTGTTGGCTTACGGCAGCATATGCGGAAGTGTCCCTTCAACCTGTTGGGATAGGCAAGGCTGTGATGTGGTCAGTCTACAGTCCGACTGCAGCTCCTTGTGCTGTCATCGCAGCGTACTTCATCGCCGGATAGAGATCTTCCATGCTGTCGAGAGCGTATGTTTACGACCACATCTACTACATACAACGCAAAAGTCTCATTCCGAGCAATCGAGTGAACCACACAGACTTACGGAAGGGACACGCTTTTGGGTGAAGCTCTCGTGTCAGATGGCGTTTCTATACCATATGACCGCTGTGCGTCTTGGCTGGCGCCCTTTCTTTGGTCTATGGCGAGATCTTCCTCAACAATGGCACGGGACCATTATTGAGCTCTCGGCGAAGTAAACGGCACAAGTCCTGACTAGCAGGTAATGGGGACACAACTCTGATGTGGCAATCCCTACTGTCAGTAAGATCAACTAGTACTATATACAATGTTGATGAAACGGTGAATGAATGAGTCTGAAATGCAACGATCGTGCTAAAATTAGGTATGCAGGATGGGACATCACATGGTGGGCACAATTCTCGACTTGTGTGCGAGCATAGTACCGGGCCTTGGATTTCGATCTTTGTCAGTGCATGAACACGGCTGCGGCGACCAGGCCACTTTCGACTCGGCTTCTATGCCATTTGACCAGGTCACTGCCCTCAATCGATGACACATGCTGCAATCTTGCTGGTCATCATATATCCGCATAGGGAGACGACAACGCGTTAACAAGGGAAGACGCAGCTTCTGAACGATGGCAACATGTTCCACAGCTGTCGTGACGTCCCCGAATTCCAAGATGTTCGGGTGGCGATAGCATTGTTTCAATATCGGGTAGCAACATTATTCTTGAAGATCGGGTAACGACATTGTTCTTGCTGGTATCTTTGCCAACGAGCAGAAATCTATCGTGCTTTCAATCTACCAGCTAAGAAAGCACGTTGGCGAATGATGTGCCATCCGTCTATGCCTGCGACCACAACGGGAGCGGTCCAGCCGACACATACACGGCCTGCAAGGGGCCAATGACTGTGTCGATTTGGCTATTCTATGTGTCTTTCATGACGAACCTCTGTTGACGAGAGATACCACCAAGGAAGGGTTCGATATAGCCTAGGTGTCACGGATGTACTGTTCATGGTGGCGAGTCTGAGCTGTTCCATCAGATCGGATCAGCTTAAGGGATTTCAGCTTCACACATACATTCACTTTCAGTCAAGTGTTCGCTGCGGCTTGCTCGGTGTCTGGCTGCGCACATTGACCAACTGCGTGTTTCATCAACGCTGACATTGGACCTATCAGGATATCATATAGCTTGGATATCTTCCTTAAATATACGAGGTCATCACGATCGCACTCCAATCGTTCATGTCGCCACCGAAGCAGCGCAATGCACCATGTTTGGGCCTCAAGGCTGCAATCTATCTCCAATGCTTCGAGCGCACAACGCAGCTGGCCCTGATTAGCACGAGCATCACGAGCCACTTCACTTCAAGAAAGTCAGCACGTGCTGTCACTTGCTTCGCATGTCACAAGCAAAGAGGTCCAACTCACAAAGTCTCTACTACCCAAGTGAGTTGCTGTTCTTCCTTTCTAACACCATAATCTGACCACAACACCCAGCGGCAAAGCGGACACTCACTGCTATATCTCCAACATGGACGAACGTCCGAGGTCGTCCTCGAAGACGGAAGATGACCAACAGCGCGTCACGTCCCCCTTCGCATCGGACGTTTATGGAACTGATGCAACAGACACTCGCGTCACCGGCGAAGACGGAAACAACAGTCAACTTGTTTCTAGCAAGGACAAGCCCTTTGCCCTTGTCAGCAGCGACGTGATCGTCGAGCAGCCAGTCGACGATCAGGCCGAGAGCACCCACATCCTAACAGAGGCAACCACTGTCGATAGCGCCTCAACAGACTCGCGCGCAGGTCACGAGCTTTTCGTCAAACACGACGAACCAGTCGTAGACAGCACTGAAAGTGCAGCCGCTTCAGCGACAACACCTGTGTCAGTCGACACGATGCTCGAGGAGCACAGTGAGGGCACTGCAACTGTGGTTGCAGGTGCGAAACGAGCGATCGAGAGCATCGACGAGGGACAGGTCGCATCCACTAGAAGCGCTTCGAAGCGACCCAAGACTACCATTACCTACCGACTTACGCCGCCGCAGCCAGAAGATCTGGGAACAGCACCAAGGCTCGCAGTATATCGTCAGAAATTTGCGAAGGCAGAGAATTATGTCACTCGAGCTTGTGACATTTTCACCACAGCGGTGGAGGCACTTGAAGAGCAAAAAGGATATACGAACGCGGAGATCAACAATGTATGCAATGTGTTGAGGAGCCATCGCACACCCGCCACACATTATCCTGTCGCTGGGCCTGTCACCTGCTTGGGAGTCACTGGCAAGGGTAAGTCGTCGGCGATCAATGCCATCATGGGTGAGACACGAGCGGCTTTGGAATTCCATGGTGGGACTGAAGGAAAGCGTGGAACCTACGTGGTCACAGAGTATCATACTGCACGTCCGGATCAACTGGAGAAGTACCACGTCGAGGTGTCCTATCTTGACAAGAATGCCCTCAAGAAGCAAGTTTTGAGATTCTGTACAGACACACAGAAACATTTCGCCGACGACATCAGGAGAGAGGACAGCGACTACGAGAGCGAAGGCGAGGATGAGAGCATGGATGAAGATGCCAGAGAGCTTCAGCGCAAGAAGTCAGAGACCGCATTGGAGTGCTTGTCAGATGTGCTCTGTCGCGAGTCAAAGTTTGCCACACCTGAAAAGCTTGAAGTGTTCTTTCGCCGGAACTCAGAGAAGACAGTGCCCAAGCTTTTCGAGGAGTTCGAGGAAGTATTGGGAGAATTACTAGCTGAGCAAAGCTGGGAGGACGACAAAGACTTCTTCGATGCTGTGGACGACAAGGCTCTACAACAGATCCTGAAGCAGATCACTCGAGCTACTACACCAAAGAGGGGTTCACAACGAGAGCCGTCCTTGTGGCCTTTCATCACAAAAGTCAAGATCTGCCACAAGAGCGATATCTTGAAAGCCGGAGTTGTACTTGCCGATACGCCCGGCAGCGGTGACAAGAATCTACATGTCGTGGAGAACACCTACAGATCCCTCAAAGAAGCTGGCACCATCTTGGTCATTGCGGATCATCTTCGTCTTCAGCACGACAAGGCTCTCGATCAGCATCTTCGCAAGTGCGTGCAGCTTGGCAAAGCAGACAAAGTCGTCTTGGTCGTCACCAAGATTGATGACCTTCCTCTATACAGCGAGGGAGGCGATCGCGAAGAGCTGAGCGACGAAGAGCTCTCCTGCCTGGTCAAAGCAGAGGATGAGTGCATGATCCTTCGAGGACAGATTCAGAAGATCACAGAAGGAAAGGAAGCAGCCAAGGCACTTGGTGCCGGCGGTGCAACTCGATTCATGGAGCTTGACGATGACCTTCTCGCGCTGAATGCACAGCTACCTCTTGCTGAGGCCAACATCAAGAAGCAGCATATTCGCATCCGCTGCGAATACATCAAGAAGCAGGCCTCGGATCTTCTGCGCAAGGCCGACAAGTCCCAGCTGGCCCCCTCGCTGAAGGTGTTCCCAGTGTCCAGCCAACAATACCAGCTGAGTGCACTCGAGCCTCGAAATAAAGGCTTGTTCCTCGATGCTGACGACAGCGGCATTCCTGCTCTACAACTCCACCTCCTCCACATTGCTGCTAGCGGACAACTTGGTTCCTTGATGCACACTGCCACCAAGAGACTCCCGTGGACCTTCAATGGTATCGACGGCATTCTGACCAAGCCGCTGATGGAACGCAAGGCGGAGTTGCGGAAAGTCGTTGTCCAATGCATCTCACAGAGTCAGTCGCTCATGGACGATCTCATCAAGCCTGTGCTGAAGGCCTTCGACGAGACAGTCGCTGCACGTGTCCAGGAGAGAATTGGTCGCTGGAGTGCAGAAGCATCCTCTCAGTTGGTCGATAGCTGGAAGAAGATGAATGGCGGTACATTCAAAGCTCTATGCACGCGACGCGGCAAATGGCGACACAAGAAGAAGGGAAACTTCAATCTCAACAAGGAGATCCACGAGATCTTTTGCGATGATATGACGCTTGCCTTCAAGCGACTTCATTACGACGTCGGTATTGAGACAAGATCATTCGACATCTTGCTCCGTCAGCACCTCAGCACTCTCTGCGACAACGTCACGATTGGCCAACATAGCCAGGGCATACCCATGGAGGCTTTCAAGGCCTATATTCGCAGCACCCGCGGAGAGATCACGTTCAACCTAGGCAACAAGTTCGAGGCGCTCGAGAATATCGTCAATCAGCTGTGCCGAGCCTTCGCAGTAGAGCCAGAAGATGCTGGCTACACGGATCACATCGTCGGTGATGCAATGGAGAGTCTCTACGTCGAATGCGTCGGCGTCAACCCGGGCGACGCACCTGTAGCAGAGACCGTCAAGGTCAGGAAGGGCAAGGGGAAGAAAGCCAAATTCAGCCTACACCAAGCTCGCATCAGCATGATGCGTTCCAGGATCGGAGAGGAGACTGCCGAGGACAATATCTTCCGGGTCATCTGTCGCCTGGGCCGAGACATGCTCGAGGCGCACCTGGAGGAGTGGGCCAAGGAGTGTCGGGAGATCATCGAGAAGGGATTTGCGGCTATTCTTGCGGACTTCGATCGACGTTTCATCGACCGCGATGAGGTCAAGATCGAGCACGATCCAGAGGCGATCGAAGTTCTGCAGGAAGCAGTGAGCCAGGCGATGCGCATCATCGAAGGACCGCTCAAGGACTGTCTTGAACAGTGCAAGACCTACGAGGAGCATCAACAGCACTAACAGGCTTAAGAGATGCTATGCATCCGTTATGAGAACGAGGCGGAGGCTACGCAATCACCCATCGCGCTTGGACACGAGCAGATCGAGCGAGGTAGACTGCGAGGACGAAGTCTTAGGTACAGTTGGAATGTCTTCACTCGGTCTGCAGATAGTCAGCGATTGAATAGAACCGCTCCCTTCATAGTTTCCATATCGCTCATGTTGTCAAACTGGCGCGTAGTATCTGAAAGAGAATCCTGACTTTCGATGATGCAAAATTGACTTTAGGAGCCTCTGCAGACAAGAAACGACAAAACCAACAGCAAACTACTAGAATGCTGCCGTACTCTCGGCCTCGCCATTGAGCTGCTTCAGTGCCTGTTCCGCCAACTCGCTCCTCAGCGCAGCTGCTTCGGTGTCTCTCGCCAAGCGATCCCATTCTCGCAAAGTCTTTCGCTTCCGACTTTCCTTTTCCTCGATCTGCTTCCTCAACTTCTCGGCCTCGTCCTCCAGCTTGTTGAGCTTGGAACGATCGATCAAGGGTTCTGCCTTCTGTCCGCCATCAATGATCTTGGGAAGGTCGACAAGAGCAGGGTGAACTCGCGGGGCGCTTGGAGCAATGACAGGTTCCGTGGGTCGACGAGCGGCCTTAGGCCCTGTTGGAATGGCGGCGATAGCGTCACCATTCTCGAATCGTTGAGGACGCTGTTGGAACGCAGTGGCGCTGCTACTGCTGCTACTTGAACGGAATGCGGGCGGTGGTGCTTGAGAGAAGGAGCTGCGTGGACCAGATGGAGGAGCTCGAGCGCCAAAGTTGGACTCTTGATGAAAGGAGTCATTACGTGGGACGATCGTCTCGCCACGACCAAAGCCAGGACCGGAAGCGCTCCCTCTGCCACCGCGGAATGATCCTCCGAATGTACCTCGTCCTCGTGGGGCGAAATCGGCGCCATAACTACCTCGACCTCGACCGGAAAAGTCCCCTCTCGCAGTAGGCGGCGCGCCACGAGGACCGGACGGAGGTGCTCCAACAGCTCGAGGCCCTGAAGGTGTGACTGTGGCAGGTCCTGTTGGGGGAGCCATGGCAGACGGAGCTCGCTGAGCACTTGGGCCAGTGGGCGGAGCTCGCTGGACGGGTGCATCGTCCTCACGGCGTGGCTCTCGAGGCAGTGGCGCCTGTTGGGCGCTGGTATAGGTGCGATCATCGTCATACCCACGATCTCTGGGCGCAGGTGTAGGGATCAGTCTTGGCTCGGGTTCCGGCGCTCTATAGGGCTCCCGAGTGTCGTACAGATTACGCGGCGAAGCCCTGCTGCTTCGGATCCCATCGTCCTGGGTAGGCTGCTGGAGAGCCGCACGGCTCGGATGTATGGGGGGCGAAGAACGACGAGAAGTGGCAGCCGAATCGGCACCCGACTCTTCTCTCAGGTAGTCATGCCTGGGAGCTGGTGAGCGTGGTCGCCGCCAGTCTTCAACGGCTCTCGGGTCAATCCTGTCGGTCCTAGCATATGGCGATCGTGAAAGTGGACGATAGTCTCTGGTCTGAGGACCACGTGGTGGTGACGGACGACGATCACGCGGCTCTGGGGTATAGCGACGTCTCGGAGGACTGACAGCTCTTGAGAGAGGAAAGTCATCATATCGGCCAGCGCGCGGCGGACTAGCAATTCTCTCGCGCTTTGCTGGAGGCGGAGTCCTCCTACCTCTGCTTGAGACAGGCGATGGCTCTCTCACTCTCTTCAGTGGAACCGCACTACGGTCTCTATACTGTGGAAGCGGAGAACGTGCGAGCGGCCGGGGATGGGCAGCATATCCTCGATCTCTGTCGTCTCTATAGTCTCGTGTATCGCGGTAGTCCCTCTCATCCCTCACGACATCTCGCCTGAAGAGATCGTCGCGCGGCAAGTCTTCTCTTCTCGCCGGCGGCGGACTCCTGGGCCGACCTCTGTAGCTGTCGCCGCCTCTTAGCTCTCGTTCGCGGTATCTTGGAGGGGAAGGCGAGCGCCGACGGAAATCGTCACGGCGAGGAGGAGATCGGGTTCGTGGTCGAGGAGCGCGATACGTGTCGGCCTTGTACGAGTCCATGTATTCGGCACGTCGTGGCGGCGATCTCGCGCGATAGCTATCTAGGCGTGGAGGAGGCGTGCGTTCTCGAACGTTACCAGGACGGTAAGACTGGCCACGTCCGGTGCCATATTGGTCTTCTGGCGGGATGTCGCGCCTGCCATCTTGTGTCAGCTTCTCTATCGACCTCAGCATAACCCCTACTGCCACTCAAGGGCTCGTTGTTCTCGCATGCATCTATCTGTCTACACGCGTGACCCGCACTGTGAGACCATCTTCACTACCCAGTCCAATTGTGCAGTGCTGCTAAATTTGCTGGCAGGCGCCATGCTCTTGCGGCTTGGCCACTTTCGATGGGTATGAAAATGTATGTCAAGTACTCACCGTCTACTACGGTCTCGGTCCATCGCGTTGATGGTAGGTAGCCGTGGCGGAGGATGATCACGGTGGTGTGGTGTTGATGAGGCTGCAAATCCAGGCAGGATCGGAGGTATCGCGCGCGGCCGAGATCACGTGCAAGGGGTAATTATCGATGTAAAGGTCAGTTCTCCAAGACTCCGCAGGTTGAATTCGGCTCCCGGGTCGTGCGGAGGCTGCAGAGTATGAAGAGGCAGCAGTGGTTTCATTTCGTGACGGTCTCGTTCGTGGCAAGCTCTCGGTGTCTCCCCATCGGCAAGCTACACTCTGCTTTGACTCCCTCAACGAGACGCCAATCTATTCATCCGATCCTGATATTTTGACAGCCCAATGGTGTATTACACACATATTTCACCAGGTCCATCCACAATCATCGAGTCTTCACTATCTCCGTCCTCCTCTGCCTGCCGCCCTCTCACGATCCCGCTTTTGCCTCTTCGCACTCTCTTCTGCCACAAGACCAGACAAGTCTTCAGCGTCCACACTGCCTTGCCACCCACCCCGATTTTGCTGAGCGCTCTGTGCCTCGTACTGTCTCTTCACCTCTTCTTTCGACATACGATCTTCTCTTGCTAGCGCGTCCGGATCCACAGATACGTCCAAGTCCCCAGCCTTCCTCTTCCTACCTCGATCATCTCGCTCCTGCCCGAGGACAGGCATATTCGGACTGCCGGAAAGATCGTACGCTCGCTCGCCACCAAAGAACCCTTCTGCGCGGATCGAGCGCTCGTTCAAAACCTGGCCTGCTGATCGCGGATGCGTGCTGGTCTCGGTCTCGGTACCCATTCGCTGTTTCCGTAGGTTCATCTCGTCCGGCATGCCACGCGATCCTATGAAATCGGTCGGAACGGTACTTGTGATTCCGCTGGGCGTCTCGGTGCCACCATACGGAGTCTCCAGACCCGTCCGCCTGCCACTGTCGTCCTCGTCCTCGTCCTCGTCTTCTTCCTCTTCCTCTTCCTCTTCCTCCTCTTCCTCCTCGTCGTCTTGCGGCGGCTGCAGCTCACCCCAAAGGGACTTGTCCACCACTTCTGCTTTTTTCTCGTCCTTCTCCTTCTCATCGTCCTTTAGGTCAGACAAACCGAAAACATCACCACCAAACAATGGCCGGTTTTGATCATCAACAGGTGGCTTGCCGTATCCGCCAGGATGGAACCCCCAAGACGCTCCTGGTGGTGGAGGTGCGTTAAGTCCAGGAATCTTCATTGCAGGATACGACGGAGGAGGACCAATCTTCTGCTGGTTGATCAACCAAGGTGGTGGCGCTCCTGGAGGCATGTTCAATGCTTCACGCAACTCGTCGCCCAGCTCACCTGGGCGCAGATGCTGCAGATTCGTCTCGAACTCTTTGCCTTCGTAGTATACCTCGCCGTATCGAGTCAAGCTGGGTTTGGTCTGTCTCCTGAAGAAGGCCTCGTAGAGTTTCTGGTAATCAATGTCGAGCTTGCCTGTTTTTCCCATCACCCGCTCCCGCTGTCTTTGCTTCAAAGACGCCTCTGCCTGCTTCTCTAGAACTGCGTCACGCATGTCGGAAATACCAGTCTCAGCAATAAACTTAGGAAGTGCAAACCCCGGTTTCTCTATACCCCGCTTGCTGCTCAGATACTCTCGTTTCAAGCTCCAGTGTGTAGGCACGGGGACGACGTTTCGAGTGCTTTTGATATTGACCAGTAGCCTGGGATCCTGCGCTGATGTGTCTGTCCATTCCACGATTTCCGGCTTGCTTACGATGGCCTTCAGCTCTGCAATGCTGAGTTTGTTGGCTGCTTTTCTCGCTTTCTTTGATAGTCGCTTTTGGGTCTCTTCCTCTTCATCTTCTCCCTGAATGTTGTCGTCATCGTCGTAGAAGACTTCGGGTTTCTCAAGCTCCTTCAGCACAGAGTCATCTTGCTCTGCCTCCTTGAACTTTGAGAAGATCTCGGCGAATTGCGAGAAAAGAGGGTCATCTGTCGACACAGTGTCGTCCTCGAAGTCAACTGCGGGAACATTCTGAGTCGGATCGTCGGCTGGCGGGGCGATTGGTTGTGGAGAGGTGAGCTCATTCGTAGTATCTGCTTCTGATGCTGATGGCGCAGCTGTGACCTGCGTCGCCTGTGTTAGGACATGACGATCGTGAGTGTAGCATGTCTCTTACCTCGCGCTTCTGCTGCTTCTTCTTGGCTCGACGCTGCGCGTTCTTCGTTGGCTTGGGAGCCTTTGCTGCAGGTTGGCTCTCGGCCAGAACGCCGGGCATATTGGCGGAGATGTCACCTACTAAGACGCATGTACTGCAGCTGCAATCCTCCCAAATATTCTCTCCTCTTTCCGTGACGTGCGTGAAACGCCGTAAGTTCGTGTGATGTATTCTCGTGCGGAGGACAAGGCAGTTCACGTTCTATCGGACAAGTGCAGAAGTGGAAGGCGCGCCAGTCTCGTGCGGCAGGACCCGACAGTCACGTGCTGCGCGATCTGAACGACAGGGCAGCTCAAAAACCACATGGTGACTATTGGGGGCACATGACTTTACCCTAGCTAGATACATGTACACTATGCGGCCAACGACTCCTCACCCATGGCTCAAATACCCGCCCGCTATGCCCTTCACGCTATGCCGGTTCAAAACACGAAAACAAGCCCATAAAACTCAAGTCTCTCTGGGAAACTCATCTGCCAGCTGCAGGCTAGCCTTGACGTTCATGCTCATCAGCTCCTGGATAAGCAGCTTGGCTGCATATGGCATCGTCATACGAACGACGCTGCGACTGCTTGAGCAGCTCTGACACCAGTTGTTATAGCCCATCATGCCACAGTTCTGACACACATCCACTTCGTGTGCATCGGAACTCAGCATGAGACGCTCCAACAGAAGTTGGCTTGCTCCGTAGGCTATCAGACAGTCTCGCTCCATCTCGCCTAGTCTGAGACCACCTTGTCGTGATCGACCTTCCGTGGGTTGTCGAGTGAGGATGGCGCGTGGTCCTGTGGATCGCGAGTGCATCTTATCTTGCACCATGTGTTTGAGCTTTTGGTAGTAGATGGGCCCGAAGAAGACATACATCGGCAAGCTCTCACCAGTGATGCCGGACGTCAGGCAGTCCTTGCCCGAATAGCTGAATCCGTGCTTCACGAGTGTGGCTCCCATGTCCTCAACTTTGCTCCCACCGAAGGCTGTTCCATATTCTTGCTTTCCTGCTAGAACACCGGCTTTTCCAGATACAAGCTCGAGCATTTTGCCGACCGTCATACGAGACGGGAAACCATGAGGATTCATGATGATATCAGGTACAACGCCTGAGTCAGAGAACGGCATGTCTGCCTGTTCCGCGAGCAGGCCGACCACACCTTTTTGTCCGTGGCGAGAAGAAAATTTGTCGCCGATCTCCGGTCGTCTCGTCTGACGTGTCTGAATCTTGATGATCGTGCTGTTCGACTCGTTGGTGGTGATCATGACTTTATCGGCATAGCACGGATCCGGCAGCTTGTATGACATATGCATGGGCGACCATCTCTGTTCCCTCGCATTTATTGCTGTCGCCTGGTTGATTGGCTGCTCTTTGAGCATGTACATGTCTTGATTTGCCAATTCTGTGCCGACTTCGACGAGACCGTCCTTGCCAATCTTTCGATGTCGTGAGTTGTTGGCATCCCGATCTGCTAGCCTGTCTTGGTAGCCATTACCGTATGCTTTAAGCGGCATGCTCATCTTTTTGAAGACTTGGCAGCGCCCAAACCCTCGGTCGCAAGAAGCCTTGTTGAGCACCAAAGCATCTTCAATATCGTATCCAGAATAAGACATTACTGCAACCACAGCGTTCTGGCCGGCAGGAAGCTTATCGTATTTGACAAGCTCGATCGTCCGCGTCGTAACCATTGGCTTTTGTGGATATACCATTAGATACAGCAGAGTATCTATTCGAGTAAATTGATTGTAGGCAATCGCACCAATGGCTTGTTTACCCATAGCACATTGATAGGTGTTACGGGGCGATTGATTGTGGTGGGGGTATGGGATCAGACCAGCGACGGCGCCGAGGATTGTGAACGGTTCGATCTCCAGGTGCGTTGTGTGCTCATCGATATCCTTCTCATAGACGGCAATGTTTGAGTCGTTCTCCTCGTTGACGTCGAGGTACTCCACATAGCCCCTTGAAAGAGCATCATCGAAATTCATGGTGCCTTTCCGTAGGGACTCCAGGAAACGGACGTTGACCCTCGACTTGCTCTTCTCAACCACGATCAGAGGCCGGCAGACTCGGCCTTCGTCTGTCGCAATGTGGACTCCATTATGATGGTGATTGATGAAGATGCTTACAAATTCCGATACTCTGCCCGTTCGCCTGAACTTGCGGAAGCCGTTGAGGAATTGCTTGGGCTGCCGAGTGAGTGCAGCCGGCGTACCGTTGATGAAAATGATGTAGGCTCCACTGCCATAGATCTCGGTACCGGAGGCGGAAGTCACATCTTCTGCACCCAATGCATACATGATCTTCCGGACTGGGCCTTCATCGTCGACAGTGGTGATATGAGTCATTAGAGCCAGATTCTTGACAAGACCACATGCCTCTCCCTCGGGGGTATCAGACGTGCACAGCATGCCGAATTGAGATGGCTGTAGCGCACGAGGACCAGATACTTTGCGAGTTTTCTCGAACTGACTGGTAATTCGTGTCATCATCCCGAGCGCACTGATATAACTCAATCTGCTCAGCACATGTGTTACCCCAGCTCGATCCATGCGAAATCGCTTCAGAGTCCAATTGCCTGTGGAGATTGCACGTTCCATGCCGCTGGTTATGCGCGATTCGCAAGACTCGACGATCCTAATGGGGTCAAACTCTTGTGTGGGATTTGGTTTCTTGAGGATTTTGTCCATGCTTGCCTTGATCTGTCGTGTGCAGTCCTTGAACAGGTCTTCGAAAAGCAGGGCGAGCATTTGTCCAGCAAGTTCGAGACGTTTGTTGCCAACGTAGTCGCGGTCGTCTACAAGCTTGGGGTCGTTGAGCGCCATGAGGACTCGGCGGGTCATAAAAGCAATGTAGAGTGCCTTCGGGCGAAAGTTCATGTCTTCCACCTCCACGTGCGGGATAATTGTCGCTGCCAGTTTCTCGAGAGCTTGTTGTTTCGGTGTCTTCGGTTCACGATTCTTCCCAGCGTAGCGATCTGGCTTCAGTCGTGCAGCGATGAAGTCTAATGCTTGCTCTTGCGTGAAGACGCCCTCCAGCGCAGGAACCTCTAAATTTGGAGCAAATTCGTCTTGATATTGAGCATCATTGCCTGCAGCGAGCATCAGAATCTCGTGGTCTGACTGCACACCCATGGCTCTCAAGACAATGGCGACTGGTATGTCTTCGCCAAGCGAGTTGTGCTTGAGATATAGAAGTCCCTTCTTCACAAGGACATATGTTTTGGTCTTGACATTGGCGGTGTGGCTGGTGACAGAGGCTTGAATGACTCCCTTGAACGATTCGACGATCACACGATTCTTACTGAGCTGTTCCTGGACCAGTATGACCTTTTCTTGTCCGCGAACAATGAAATAGCCACCAGGGTCGACGGCACATTCGTTAAGCCACGCCATCTCAGCCTCTGAGCGTCCGTTGAGCACACACTTTGAGCTGCGAAGCATCATAGGCATTCGTCCGATCATGACATTGTTCTTTCTGACATTTCCAGATTGCCTCGGAAAGACGTAGTCGACGTAGATAGGCGCGGCATATGTCATGTCTCGTAGCCTGCATTCGTTTGGCGTAACCTCAGTCTCGACCCAGCCTTTCCCAGCGTCCTCGATACGACTTGGCTTGCCAACACGGATGTCTGTGAAGCGAATCCATTTCCTGCTGTCGCTTTCTGACTGAATGAAGTTGTTCGCGCTGACGATCTTCCTCAGTTCAGTGTCAACGAAGTAGTCGAATGAATCGGTATGCTGCTTGATTAAGCCTTTAACTCGCAGAAATGCAGGCAGCAAGTTCCATTTGTCGCGAGCAGTGTCGATGGGGTCAGTCAGGCTTTTATTATAGTAGAATGGTCTAAGCAAAGCATCGATATCATCTCCCGCCACTGCAGGCGTTGGCTTTGGCAACGACTTCGTATCAGTACTGGCTTGTGTAGGTGCATCCTTTGACGAGTCTGCAGCGCTCGCTTGCGCGCTCTCTTGCGCTTTCTCCTGAGCCTTGGGTGCAGTGGTCGTAGAAGCAGCGGAAGCGCGTTTCTTGGGAACAGCTTTTGACGCAGACGCCTGTATGTAAATTTAGCTTGGTTCTGCGCTCGATTCATTCAAATCACAGGACAAACGTACTTTGGCAGCGCTGCCACTCACTTCGACAGGGCCGACCTTCTTCGCGCGCGGTGGCATATCTGCAGAAGAGCCTCGAGTGCGCGACAGTGTTGATGCGGGCACATGTGGATGTGCTGCTTTTGAAGAAGAGCTTTGTGAGTCGTTCCGAAGTCTCACAAGAGTAAGAAGCCCGCAATCAGCCCGCCAAGCTCGAATAGGCCAAGCTCGTGAGAGGCGAACAGGCGAGGTCTGAATTTGTCGTGAGACTCTCCTACATCTTTGCATTTGTTGCGGTTGGACTTTCGTCCCAATATATTTGTCAACTCGCTGCGTGTCAACGCTCGATTGTATTGGCAATGTGAAGAAAGCAGCATCGTCTCGACGCTGCATACAGCTACTGCGATAAGAGAACAACCAGCCAAGTGTTTGGACGTGCGTGCATATTCCGCTGTCGAGTTGCAAAGCCGCGAAGGCCACGATATATTCGATGGCCAACACGCAAATTCCATCGACCACGATATATATATACTATAATCAGCAGCCGATGTCTTTCATCAACTCCTTTCTCGTTCAAGACGCCTTGTTGATATCAGATCTGTTCTCTTGGAGCACTCGGTCCTCAAGTCCCAGCCCCTTACATTAGCTTGCTGCAGGGTAACGTAGCATGGCTTTTCCAGGATTTCCCCCGGGCGGGCGATGTCGACAATGTCTGCTTCCGTGGCTTCATATTGTGCCGCTTTGCTTTCCCAACCTGAAAGGATGAGTTTCTTTCTGCCGATCATCTTGCGCCACTCGGCAGGTTAGCAGACACCGCTTACACGCATCGCCAATCGCAAGAAAGCTAAGAATCCGCGGCGGCAGCACTTTCCCGAGGAGCTGCCACCTGGTCAAGCTACTAGAGAGCTTCCTAGAGGCTCTGTCATTCGTGGTTACCTCGAAGCACCATGTGGACCGCACAGGAGATCGAGAAGCGTTTGAGCATCACTGCAAGGTGACATTCGGGCAGCATTGGCTGTTGCTGTTACGACACGACACATCCGCAGCAATTGTCTCGCCACTAAGTCCCGCTTCTGTGAACCGAGAACGTGTGCGTCGGCCCACCAGCAAGGCTTATAATACAGTGTTATGGTTGAAAGTCGACCGATATGCGCTGAGCACGCCGCATTTTAGCAGCGGCCCTATTGCAGGATCGTCGGACGCCTCTTGCGAGGGGTGCATGGGAGTAGGGTTCTGGAGAGCAGTAGACTGCCAGTAGTAGGAGGTAATTGATTATGTTGCCCTGCTACCACACGCTTCGCCGGGTTGATTCCTGCACGAAAAGCGCCTGTTGTTGCGCCTCTTTCGACGCTGTCGTTTCGGCAGCCCAACATCCCCGCGCTCTACATACACCTCCGATTCCCACTTCGCCTTGCTGCCTTTGCTCTTGTGTCTGCCAATTCTTTTTGTTGACAGTCCTTTCTGGCACATCGTTGCACTTTCTGTATTTGTACGTTTCCTCACGCTCGGCTTACCTCCCCACCTTCCCACGGCCTGCCATCGGAGCGTCAGGACGCACAGCTCCCGATTCGTCACGAAGGGGGTCCTCTACCACGCCCAGCCTCTTTCAAGGTATGATCTCGTCCACAGGTTGCGTGCGGGAGGGTGTTCTTGCGACGAGACATGGAGGCTGACGTTGCAGAATCAC
This sequence comes from Microcyclosporella mali, assembly GCA_002785985.1. NCBI lineage: Eukaryota > Fungi > Ascomycota > Dothideomycetes > Mycosphaerellales > Mycosphaerellaceae > Microcyclosporella > Microcyclosporella mali. Next base: position 365,712 of record NHNU01000002.1, on the reverse strand, counting down.
AGATGGCCTTCTTCCGCCCACCGCAGTCGCCTCGAGACGATCAGTACGTTGCAAGTCCTCTCTCGCCGCCCCAGAGGAACCCGAATCGCTGGAGTGCGAGCATGGCTGGGACGAACGATGTGAGAGGAGCACTGCATAGGCGTTTCACGACCAACACCGTTCCAACGCTCTCGCCCATTGGGCAACAGCGAAGACAAGCAGCTGGAGACATGCAACAGACGGTGAGTGCGCTCTTGTTTTCAGAGACTCCCGGGGAATTGGAGGGGCAGGCAGACAACATCTGAACACGCACATCCAAGGAGGCAGTCCTTGGATTTTGTGCGTTCGTCCACAAGTGGAGGCATTTTTGCGTGCATTGTGGTCTCGCGCACCGAGCATCGTTGTATAGCTCGCTTTGGGCTCAGAGCTCAAACTTGTGGCGTGCAAATCACACGACGACCCTTTATGTTGTTTGTCATGGCGAAATATAACGAACGCTGACTGACAACCGTGGCCAGCAGAATTCGACCAGGCTTACTCCAGTAAGTGGATGTTCCCACAGCCCAAGCGTGAACATGCGTTTTCCCTTCGTGGGAGTAGCCGATCACCCAACATCCTTTGGCCTAGGTCGTGAGTAGGGTTAGATATCGGTGCTCTCAAGCCACGATCCCATTCCCGAAAACGCTGCTGGCACCGATCTTGCAGGTCTTGCTACATTTCAAGTGACTGTAGCTGATGTTAGTCGCAGTCTGAGCGGGCTGCTTTGCATTACGAAAGTCTGCTTCAAGCACAACGCCACATTCAAGCAGAACTCGAAAAGGTCGACGCCGAGACCCGTCGTGAGGTCGAGGAGAATCGCCGGCACGAGCAATCTGTCACGCAGCTCTTTGCCCAGTCCGAGCCCACCACACCGCCTGAATACCACAATACCTTCACCAGCAACTTTTCCCGGCCAAATCGCTATTCGACCACGAGCTTGACGTCACCTCCAGGCATCGTCACACGCTCAAACCGCACGAGTATGCATCTGACATCTCCATCTGCTGGTTTTGCACGTGCCTACAATGGGAACAGCTCCAACTTGCCGTCTCAGTCCGTTCCAGGCTCACGGCGGCAGTCTGACGGCGAAGACGACGACGACGACTTTATTTACGGCTATGACGACGGCCTACGACGTTCCGCAGCAAAGTGAGTTGTCCATTTCTTTTCCCGCAGATCGTGGTCTCCATGTCTTCACATGGCAGCCACGATATGTCTTGGCACGTGCGAAGTGGGTCGAGCATGGAGGCACGTGCGCTCAATACAGGCCACTCTGATTGTTGGATCATCCACAATAGCACACGCGTCGCGACAACGAGTGGCGCCACTGCCTGCCACAATAGTAAAGACTTCTTCATCTACGAAGACTGCTGCCAACAATGCAACAATAGCAGCTGCATCTTCGTTATCAACCACGGCGTTCTCCGCTGAAGTACTAATCTGATCTTCTGTTCTATCCAGTCCGAACCGCAACTCTATGCCAATTACTTCATACGACCGTAAACGGAACACTACCGAACTCGTGCTTGGCCCAGTCAACACCACCGGCTTTCTTTTCGACGACGAAGACAAGCATACCGCTCTAGCAGCTACTACAAACAAAACCTCTCCGCCAGACACGAAGACCTACTTGCAGGTGCAGCACACCGCCGACGGCTTTCCAAAGCTCATTCGCCGCGAAGAAAACGGCGAACTGTCGATATCCGCTGCCTCTGCAGCTCTCGACCTTGCCTCCCCGTCTTCAGACGAGCCGCAGCAGCCTTCCGACCGACAGACGGCTACCCGTCACCGGATCTCGCTGCCGCCAACGGCCCTCAGCAGCAACATGAACATCGCTCCACTCAACAGCATCCTCGCAAGTGCAAACGACATCCGCTCTGCTGCCAACAACCGCCGCTCGATGGAGGTCCATTTCTCTGCCGAAACGAAGCGGCCCACCCTGCTCGCTTCACCGCCTCGTGGCATGCCAAACGGTGCTCCGATGCCTCAGTCTTCCTACTCCACCAATGACATTCCCACTCTGAAGAGCATCAACGGTGACAACAACCAGGACGGTGGTGTCTCCCTCACTTCTCAGCCGTCTCAGCCGTCTCTTCTGTCCAACACCACATCTCCTGAGCAGCACGCCATCAACCTGTCTCGCCTTCAACCAACCTCGAGCCGTCAGAGCCACGACTTCTCTGCTTCGAACAACCAAGACGAGCTTCAGGAAGCGTTCAACCAGACTCACTCTGCTCTGCAGGCCAACGCTCCACCTTTCGGCCCATCTGCTCAGGACGCCAACCAGGCTCAAAACTTCGGCAGCCCAACAATGACTCCGTTCAATCAACCGGCTGCTTACTATGGTGGCTACAGCATGCCCATGATTACCAATGGCTTCAACCACATGAACCTTGGTTCTACGAATGGTTACGCTCCCCAAGGTCAGTGGCCAGGCCAAGTCACAGCTCAATATCCTCCACAGTCTGCATACGGTGGTTACCAGCAGCCGTTCTCTCCAGCCACCCAAGCTGGACCTGGTGCCGCTCGGTTTGACAATGCACGTTCGAACCCAAACCAGCGCCGCCAGCAGACAGAAGACGCTCAGGCTAGATTCAACTCCATCAAGGTCGAACAGCTTGTCGGCGAGATCTACCCTCTATGCAAGGATCAGCATGGCTGCCGCTTCTTGCAGAGAAAGCTTGAGGAGCGTAACGAGAAGACTGTCCAGCTCATCTTCGACGAGGTCAAGAATCACATGGTTGACTTGATGGTTGATCCCTTCGGCAACTATCTCTGCCAGAAGCTGCTCGAGAGCACCAACGATGAGCAGCGCACTGTCCTCATCCAGAACGCCATGCCCGCCATGACTAAGATCGCTCTCAACCAGCACGGCACTCGCGCTCTGCAGAAGATGATTGAGTACATCACCACGCCTGAGCAGACTCTCCTGATCATCGAGGCTCTTGGCAATGATGTCGTCCTTCTCATCCAGGACCTCAACGGCAATCACGTCATCCAGAAGTGTCTCAACCATCTGTCCTCCAACGACGCCACCTTCATATTCGATGCTGTTGGAGCTCACTGCGTCACTGTTGGCACCCATCGCCACGGCTGCTGCGTGCTTCAGCGCTGCATCGACCACGCAGATGGATTGCAGAAGGGCAAGATGGTTGACCATGTCGTTCGCCACGCTTTCGCGCTCGTCCAAGATCCTTTTGGCAACTACGTCGTTCAGTACATTCTCGACTTGTCCGAACCCTGCTTCACCGAGCCCCTCTGCCAGGCGTTTTTTGGAGAGATCCCAGCGCTCTCGCGTCAGAAGTTCAGCTCCAATGTGATCGAGAAGTGCATCCGCTGCTCGTCCAATGAGACCAAGCGTCAAATCATCAGTGAGATCATGGCACCCCAGGCTCTCGAGAAATTGCTGCGCGATGGCTTCGCCAACTACGTTGTTCAGACTGCGATGGACTTTGCCGACGAAGACATGAAGCCTATCATCATGGAGAACGTGCGCATGATCCTTCCCGGCATTCGCAACACTCCTCACGGTCGTCGCATCCAGAGCAAGCTCACCGACTACGACAACCGCAGCAGCAGTGTTGCTCCACAGACGTCTATGATGTCCCCCCTCGAGCCTATCACTTCTCCCATGGGTCCCTCCTATGGTGCACCTCAACAGACACCCGCCCCTCCACGTGCCAACCGCCACGGCATCATCGGGGCTCCACCTCAGTGGGGAGCCAACGGCACCGGCTTTGGTCCCAGCGGCTTCGACTCTGGCTCTGGTGGCTTCGACTCTGGCAACTACGCTCCTGGATTCGGCGGTGATCACATCACTTCTCCGACACCACAGCGCGGTGGTCAGAACCTAGGCATGCTCACAGGTGGTCAGACCCTCCAGAATGGTTATGGAGGCTTCTCTGGTCAGCCATACGGCCACTTTTGAGTCCGGAGTGTCGAACTTGCCCATTTGTAACAGTATCGCTGACTTACGACATTAACGGGATTTCAGCTCTTCGAGCACGAGCTATGACTGCATTCGACAGCCAAAATCGACACGACAGAGGCCTGACTCTTGATTCGACGCCAGGCTTACCGACCACGATCCGGCAGAACCAGCATTTCAGCACAGCACAGCACAGCACAGCACAGCACAGCACAGCACAGCACCTTGCATGCAGACGGCGTGTCGCGGACATCTCGACCTCGACGATCCTGTAAAACCACATCTCGCACTTGCATACTCGACGGCGCATCATTGGATACTGCTGGCTACGACATTTCCTTTCTACCGCGATTTTCCCTCTGCGATTTGACTTTCGGCACTTCACGACAACAGACGCGACATCATACGACTACCTACACTGGCACGATCATACGACACGAGACCCTGGAGCTTGTACCAAAAAAAGAAAGAAAGATATTGAAAGTTTGCTTGCATAGTCGGATGGAATTTGGAGTATTCACGGGATTTTTGGATACGCATTGAGTGCGAAGCTTTTGGTTTTCACACTAATCAGGGCATGGCCACGAGTCTATGGTGTGACAAGGCTTGTATGATAGTGCCACTTCGAATCAAAGCTGCCGTGATCTACCCTCTTGCCCTTTCCTGTCGCTCCTTCTTGTTTGTTCCAGGGCATCCCTGCCTCTTTGAACCCGTACGCGCGCCGCAGAGGGGAGCTACGACCGCGGGAGCAACAATGCCAACGGGAGTGGTGAGCTCCTTGCTTGATGATACGCCATGTTGCATGCTCTTGCTAACACAGTCCAGTCTACAGCCACGTGGAGCATGAGGCTTGCACCTTCCTTCAGCACGGCTGGAGATCACTGCCGTGAGGGCATCCGGCTGTCCGCAGCGATACATTTCGGACTCAGCACGAACAACAGCACGAGCATCTGTGGTACATAGCTTGTCCGCATTTCGCAGCGAAACAGCAAACTACAAGAACAGTGCCAATCGATCCATCCATCATCAATCTTATGTCGACCATCTCCAGCAGCAAGACGTCCTCCTGCAACGAACCTGTCCGACGTCGAATCACCGCACAATCCGAGCATCAGATCAACAGCACAACGCCACAAGCAGAAGCCCTGCACATGATCAGCAAGCACCACCAGCACTCGACCATACCACTGCCAGAGAAAGCGACTCCAGCCTCCGCCATGTGTTCCAGACGAACGCTGCAGTACGAGGGCTGCGGCTGCCTCCGCCGCGACAGAGAGATCATGACATGTACAGGAGCATACAAGAATCGCGTACGCTGCATGACTCCGAGAGTACTCGACGACGTCGTCAGCACGAGACTCTGCGACTACCACCTTTGCGAATTGAAGAGGAGCTGCGATGCGCTGGCGAGAGGGACGGGACAGATCCAGTGGTACCGAAGAGCGAATCGCGAGAGAAGTGGATTCGGGTGGGATTCGTGACACTTTGAGGCGGAGATGGATTTGAACGGAGGATATCAAGTGAGCAGTATGGTCGGAACAAGAGTGGAGGGAATTGAAGAGATGTGTCTGCTCAGAGGTACCGAGCAGATGCAAACTCTCGGTCAAAATACTTGACAAGTGGTGGAGGAGCCATCGAACTACAGGTCGAGTGCGAGAACATCACGTGAAGAATAGTGGCATCTTTTGACTAGAGGCGGGAAGACGGGGAACATGCTTCCACTAAGTGATCGTCAAATGTGTTGACTCGAGGTTTTCAAGAGTCTGGGCACAGCGGAGTACTAGTAGAAGACGAGATCATTACTGCTAGTAACCTTCGATTGGCCCCGCCCATGGCTCCTCGGCCAAGTTTTGCTCCTCACCAAGCTCTTCCTCTCGCAAATACTCCATCTTCTCCAGCTCGCGAGTGAAGTAGTCCATCTCCTCATCAAGCATTCCCCTATCGACGCCCATCACCTCAGGAAAGTTCCTAACATTCCACCAGTGAGTTAAAGCTCGCAAGCTCTGCTCCAGAGGGAGAGCATCCTCCACCGTGCCATCAACGTCTCCCACGCAAGCACCACCCATGCCGCCACCACCACCTGAAAGCCAGTCGTCTCGCAATTCGGCAGGCACAGAGAGCCAGACGGCTGTGATGATCTTCATATTGCCTTGCCTCCATTTCCGCCCACAGAATGGGACCTGTGATTTGAACAACTTCAGCGTGTAGTATCGTAGGGCGTGGACAGGGATTTTGAGTGTCTTCTTAAGATGGTTAGAGCTTTTGTAGCTGACCAGTAGCAGCGCACGATGCGTCTTCCGATGAGTGACCTTTTGAAGCACTCGCAAGTAGTTTATGGCACTGAAGATATTGCGATAAGAGTAGGTCTTCAATGGTGAGGGAGGCAGAGGGGTCAAAGGATAACCTAGCTCGTCTACTTCGGGCGGATGAGTGAACTCGGCACTTTCAGCTGTTGGCGAAGATTGGTTCTCGGACGGCTCGTCGCGTTTCGTTTTGATGGGTGGCGGTGCAGCCTCGTCCTCTGACTCTTCGGCAGCATCGCCTTGTTGCACATTGACAATCCCGTGACGCGACGTAGACTGACAGAAGTGGAAGAAGTTCCGGTCGTCTCGATCCAGCTTGTAGTGGCAGGCTCTGCCGATGTCCTGAGTTTGCCACAGTTTGAGGATGAGTGGCACGTAGTTGGAGTCGAGTAAGAGCTGGGTCATGTACTCATATTGCAGTATATGCGAGACCTTGAACCATTTCAACAATAGAAGCAGGATGGCGCTCAGTGCCTTTGCTGCGATCTCTTGTGATCGCAACTTGTCCAGTTCTTCTGAGGTACTCTCGGAGCCGTCTCCGTGATGGTCGAATCCGTTTTCTTTGATGCCATTGATGCCATTGATGCCGTTGGTGTCATTGAATTGAATACCCGCCTGCAGACCGTTCTGACCATTGTTCTTCGTGACGAGATCGGTCACATTCTGGAGCACTGCTTTGAGTAGAACGATCACCACACTTTGCAAATGAGGTAGCGAGTCTTGATAATATCGATTGACCTTGCTCAAGCGGCGTTGTTCGTCAGACTGAGGCTCATGGCGGCCTTGCTCGACCGACTGCTCTGGCGCGGGCTTCGGTAGAAGCTCGAAGTCGTCGACATCTGCATTTGCCTCCCCCTCATCGTCGGATTTCTTCCATCCCCGCTCTTGCTTCATGAAGTCAACACGAGCTTCCCATAGTTGCTGCATTGCTTTAGTCGCTCGCATGCGCTTCGCAAACAGTTCGGCTGCTTCGAGAATGCTCGTGGGTATGTCAGAGCCTTCCCACTTCCGCCCAACAAGGATATCTTGCAGCTCGGTGCTTCCCTTACCACCTAAATCGTTGCTACTCTGGTCGAGAGGAGGGTAGAGAAAAGGGAACATCTGATTTGTCTGGTAGTTCTGCTTCTTCGCGGCCTTACCAGGACCAGCAGGCGAAGGCGGGGGAGATGGCGCAGGCGTAGCAATGTGAATAGGCTGGTGCATGACGGAACCAGTCACGACCGTCGGCGCACCAGTGAAAGCAGAGTCAGGCACAGCATAGCTTGGTCGTCGATGTTTGAGCGGAGGCAGGATGCTGTTGTTCTCGGGCTCCAGGGGAAATATCGGCTGCGGAGGTTGATAGGCAGGATACTTGGAGCTGATCTCTTGTCGGAACAGGTGATAGTCTAGTGGAGATGCTGTTATGATTGGCTGGCCGCGAGCGTCCTTCTCATCTTCCTTTCCGTGCAGCGACTCCTTGACTTCCTCCACGTCTCTGATGCCACCAAGCGAGACCAAGATAGTCTTCCAAGAGAGTAGCAACATCTTGGTGAGCGGAATAGGTGCGGTCTCGTCCCATCGTAGCCTGGCTACGATCTGAGTCAAGTAGTTGAGGAAATTTGGCTCCAATGCTAGCACTTTCTCCTTGAGGATCTGGCCACTTCCCAAAGTCCTCGCAACTTCGACGAAAAGATACATCAGAGTCAGGCAGCACCACAGCTCCATGCTTTCATCGCCCCGCCTTGGCTGTGCCTCGTTCCTAGACGGAGTATCCCCAGATGAGTTCTCAAAGTCCTTATCGCATATACGCCGCAGAATATCGTATACTGCGATAATCCCGTCACATGAGTGTAGTGTATCGACCGCAGCGACAATCCATTGCAACTGCAGGCTAGAAGAGCCATAGTCTGCCAGTCTTGAACCACCAAGATTGCTGTTGGGAAATAGATCATCGAGCGCACAGCCTCCACGACGGCCAGCAGTCTCGTCCCACACGCCTAGTCCGATATACGTCAGAATCATGAGGGCCTTGGTAAGCTCCTGTTCCCTCGAAGTATCCCGGAGTATCTCGATCCATTTTCTGACAAAGGCTATGCGTGAGTCCTCGGTCACCTCCAACCAGTCGGTCTTCCCTTCATCCGTGGATCTCCACTCATCGATGAACATTGTCTTGCATCGTCGCAACTTGAATTCCTCCTCTTCGCTGTAAGTGAACCACTCCTCCAGCTCGACTGGGAACGACTGGGCATCCTGATAATCAAAGTCGTAGACCTTCTCATCATCTAGCAATTGCTGTTTCTGGGGATTTTGAGCATTTGGAAAAGAGCTTCGGATACGCTTCAGATCGGCGAGAGTCAGGCTGTCTGGAGGGTCTTGTGGGAAATCGCCAGTCTCGGCAGGTTGCGCGGGTGGTGCTGGAGGAGGCTGCGAGGGCGGCGGTGCAGAACCATCTCGTCTCAATGGCGGTCGTGTCGGGAGGGCTGTGCCACCACCAGATGGTGTGGCTGCAACAACACCGTCTCCATCATCAACCAGGGCTATGCCAAGCGCAGGATCGTGGGCGACTACTTGCGCATCGGGCGCCGCGCTGTCTTCATCGGCAGTCGGTCGAAGGTTGGGACTGCCTGCAGCGGGCAATTGAGGATTTTCTACCTCATCCATAGCATTGTTGCACTGGCAGTAGCGCTATCGTGCTCTCCAGTGTCAAAGTTGATCAATACGTCGCCGAGTAGAGTTGCATGAGAACAAGGTTGCGTGGCACGGGCTGTGAGGTCAAGCAACTCGAAGGTGAAGGGTGGAGTGAGGTTGGCAGCTGGAGCTAGGGCCAGGCAGATCGGCTATGGGGTCCAGCCCAGACAACCCGAACATTCACTCCAACCTTATGTCGGATCATACAGCACATTACGCAGGTCATCGGAAAGACGGGTTTGTGGCAGCACTACTGGGCTCGCGCAAGGGCAGAAACCCATTCAAAAACCAAATGCTCACCATACCGATGTTATCGCGCATGATTCTACTTCTTGGCAAGATCTGAATATGCAGTACACCCCATGCTGTGCCTCAACAGTGCCGTACAACTGCTTGAGGCTTGTCGATAGATTATAAATGAATCCTACAAGCGCCGCTCGAAGTCGTGTCCCGAATTGCTGCTCTCGAAGGATAATTGCATATAGCAGCGGAACCTTCTACCGTGGTCCCCCAATGAATTCAGGTCAATAGGCTTCAGCGTCTTTGAGCAGCGGAGTGCAACAATTATAGCATACCAAAAGCCGTCTGAACGAGTTCGCACACAAAATTCGTCTACACAGTGCTTAGCAGCCATTTGCTTTCACATTCCGCTGCCCAGAAGCTGCACTGCTAGCATCTTCGTGCAGCGGATCGCAAAGACTTTAGCGTCCCAGTGCGAGGCCTGCAAATGTTCGCTCCACCGGCGTCACCGAAAAGCAGTGACGCTAGACTAGCGACTTCCAGCGGAGGCGACTTGCTCCCTGCACACGTTAGCGAAGCCCACACATATAAGCTTATAAAGACGTCTAACGAGCAGATGAAGTCCAATGTAATGACGAGTCTGCCCTAGGACCCTACGTGGGCCCAATCTGCCATTCAATTCTTCCTCCACTCAGCCCAGCTCCATGAAATGCCAGGGATGCCGAGCAGAGACGCATAGAGTGTATTAGCTGCGCATGCACGGCTCATACTAAACCTGAGGCTCATGCAAAGCGAAGGATGAGCCCTGACCTATAGCTGTCCAGCTACTGCCCGATGAATACTCATTCCGAAGCTCATGCCACGCGAAGGATAGATAGGTATTAAGTATTGCCCAAGCCATGCTGGGACACTCTAATCGTGAATGTGAGGCCGAAGTCTGCAGATCTTATTAGTTAGTAAATACTTTCGCAGAATGGAGAACACTGAATGCTAGGCTACCAGGTTCCAGAGTTCCAAGATTCCACGGCGGAACGGAACGTTCCAGGTTCTTTGGAACTGCGGATCCGCCTACTGTAGGAGGCACAGCCCTTGTTGGTAGCACATCAAGCAGCAAGCTGCGCCTCACCACTGCACAAATCGCCATGTTCGCCTTGCCGCTGCGCGCGCTCTCAACTCTACCATGCCTCCGATAAGATCAACGCTCTCTGGTCATTCCTCTTTGCAATGTTGCGCATCCGAGCTGTACGCACTTTCGTGGCCACTGGCTTCTCCTGGCTGTTTCTGTTCATCGTTCTGAAGCACTTCCTCTGGCGAGATCCTCAGTCCGGTTTCTTCGAGGATGCTACAGTGTATGATCTTGGGTACAGTGATATTCGGCGCGACGAAGCTCGCACATATATTGCTATGCACGATCAGGAAGACAAGGATCCTGCATTATTATACGGCCGCAACCCCTCTATTTGCGCCGCAATGGTGACTTACAAACGGTCTCAGAGACAGTACTTGAACGAGTCCCTTGGGGCGCTCCTCGTTGGCCTGACTACAGAAGAGAGACAAGCTCTCGACGTCAGGCTTTTGTTTTCGCATTCTGATCCTTGGACGCACCCTGACTGGAATCGAACCTGGCTTCGGGTGGTAGATAGCTGGTCGGGCTACGAACTCTCGGATTCTGAGCTGAGTGAAGTTCGAGCCGTCGAAGCTGAGCAGAACTTCTATGCAACAGGAATTATGTCAGTGCTCTGGACCACTCCGTATAGATATCAAATGCACTCGAAAGCCTGACTTTGGTTCAGGGACTACACGTATGTTCTTGAGCAGTGTATCAGTCGAACCAAAGCACCTTACATTGCAGTCATTGAGGATGATGTTGTCTTCGCAGAGGGTTGGCTATCGAAGACCATGGCTGCTCTGGAAGAACTCAAAGGTCGCTCGAGCCACTGGCTGTACTTGCGCTTATTCTACACGGAGACTTCGCTTGGCTGGGAAGCAGACAGCGATTTCTGGTATCGTAACAAGCTCCTGTTCTATGTTGTGGCTATCACGTTCTCAGCTGTGATCTTGTTCTGTACACGATCGTTCAACCCGGCAGCGCGGACACGACTTGACCTGGCGACTATAACTGTGCTCGTGCTGATTACAACTCCAGCTTTCGCAACTTTCTTCTTCATGGTCGGAAAGTACAACCTATTTCCACTGAATGGTGTTGAGCGCATGGACAGATACGGCTGTTGTACCCAGGCGCTGGTCTTTCCTCGATCTGGAGCGATCGATCTTCTACGAGAACTGCGAGGGCATCAAAGGGGAGGTCAGACCGATGCCCTTATAGAAGAGTGTGCCGACCGGACTGGCTATGAGAGATTTGCATTGGCGCCCCAGGTCGTTCAGCACGTTGGACTTATCTCGAGTAGGAACAATCTTGAAATCAATACCAAGAGCACGTGGGCATTCTGGTTCGAAGCCCAAGACGGACATAAGCTCCGCGATGAGCACATGAGGCTTGCGGCAGAGGTAGATTGGCAGCAGCCACCCTGAGCAGGAGACTTCTATGTAGAGCCCTGGAAACAGGCACATACATGCAGGATCTCGATTTGTGTCCACCAATGCTGTAATGGCTCACTTGCAATGTCTGATTACCAGTTTCTAGCATAAGCTACCTGGTTATCGCCATAATCACTCGAATCAATTGTCCAATACCGATCAATCGCTAAGCATAGGACCAACACTGGCCGCAGGTTGCCTATCGGCACGCTGCTTTGCTCCAAGAAAGACTCCAGTGCCACCGATATGCGACCGTGCAGAGTAGCAATTCATTTCAAGGTTGACCACAATGTACATAAGTACGCCACGCAGGATCTGCCCGTGATCACCCACGGGAATGGTCTTTGTACGAGATCACGATGATCCAGGCCCACAGACGAGTTTGACTTTACGTATGTTCGGAACGATGTCCTTCCGATTGGGCCATTTTCAGGCTTCAGCTCTGTCGTTATCTGCTTCCGGTTGCGTCAGCGTGGGATACATGCAAGTGTATCACCTGGCAGGAGTACAGGTTTTGCATCTTCAGAGGGGCTGTCAGTCTCCCTCTTGTCTGTACAGCTTCTCCGAACCTCCACTGTCGACGAAACGCCTGGCAGCACGATGCCTCGCTCTACAGAAGACAGCACCAAGGCGCAAGAGAAAGCCCTGCCCGCAACCGAAGCAAAATCTTCACAACTTGGTGAGCTTGAATGTCAAGTAGAGAAGGAGTACATTTACTGATCAGTAGTACAGCAAGCCTCCCTACCAAGACTACCAACAATGATGAGAAAGGCTGGGAACTTGTAGACCGCGAAGAGGCGTCTGGTCGAGCACGACGAGACCAGTCTACCTCGTCTTCGACGACTCATTTCGACATTACAATAGGTAACAGGTGGTTGGGAAAACACACCCTGTTCAAGTATGATACAAAGCAGACAACTTACATTCAGGAGTCCGAGGGGTGAGAGGATGTGATACAATTGGGATTATCTTTCTCGACCAGTCTCAACTTGGACCAGGTGCAACCGTGTCTGCCATAGGCTGGCTTAAATTGCTTACTTTCCTGTGTAGATCCTACTATGAACAGACACATGTCACACGCGTCAAGTTGTTCAAACTTTGAGAAGCAAACCCAGCATTCAGGCGAAGTACAACATCATCACGGGATCTTGTATCGAGTCTGTACATGCCTCGTTCCCTAGCCAAGACAGTACGCGGGGCCGAAAACTCATGGCAAGAACAATGACGAGATTAGGGTCATTTTTCTGACCTGGTGCACAGGAAGAGGGTCTTTAGCACGCCTAGTGATTGGAAGAAGCGTGTATTGTTCTATGAACTTCTCGACATCTACCTCGCAGTATAGCATGTCTGGGCCAACCTCCCACATCAACTCCGTCCTCCTCTAGTCACGGCAGATGGCAGACGCAGGATTGAATGGAGAGTACATACACGTTTCCTCAACTCTGGTGGTAAAATTCGTTCAGTCTCAATTTCCAGCCGAGTAAATCAACAGGGTGCAACCGGTATCGCTCTGGTAGGAGAAGTGTTCAGCTATCCAGATCTGACACTTGTCGTCGCCAAAGTCGGTGAGGTTTGCAGAGTCGCAGTCCGTGAAGAGGAAGGCATTAGTGAGTCCACCCATAGTTGCGAGGGCAGTGAATGCATTGCTTATCTTCGTCTTATAGCTTCGTGAGGGTATCTGCGTTCATCTAAGGTCTGGTGGTCAACAATGCATCTTGAAAAGCCCCCAGGGCTGAAGACGTACCAAAGTTGAGTACATCGCTCTTTGCTCTCGAGTTCAGGTTGCCTACATGGTATGTCTAGGCATAGGTGCAATTCTAAACTACGCCTATAGGCTATCTCAGTGGCAAATCACACGCGCTAGCTACCTACGAGCAATCCCTGAGCTCCTTAGGAAGACGCTTCCTCCACGGCTCCAAGTCCTTCCTGTCCTGTGCTGCCATACTATCGTTCTTGCCAATATAAAGGCCTCGACAGTCGAGCTTCGAAGTTCCTGTCTCCATCTCCATCATGACACCAGCAACGCAGACGTCATGTAGCAAAACCCAGGTACGGCGTCGTCAATTCGCGGTGCGTGCGACCCACAGCCATCTACATGAAACTGCAGCCTTTACCTTAGCAGGTTGCCATTATATTGATTCGACCGACTTTTCCTAGCAATCCCACCTTCAAGCGAATCGGCCATCTAAAATGCTTGGTGGCTATCGTCGCCACGTCCTTACATTCAACGCACTGTATGTCCACTGTGCGTCAGCAATAGATGCAGTCCCGTTCAACGCTCTTCTGGTTTACCTAGCACTCTACCATTGGCCAAAAGTGGGTATAAGAAATGCTTCCCTTCATTTTGAAAGACAATCTCTCTGCGTACTAGTGAAAACTCGCATTCTCTCTTCCCATCAGTCATTCCTTCCACCTTTTCAACGGTGATGCACTCCTTTTCTGTTCTCCCGGCTCTGGCAGCCTTCATCTCCGCCACTACCGCCCTCTCCGGTGAAGCAACCTTCTACGGCGGTAATACCCAGGGCGGTATGTGCAGTTTCTCCACCTACACTCTTCCATCGGGCCTCTACGGCACCGCCCTATCGGACAGCAACTGGGACAGCAGTGAAGCCTGCGGAGGCTGCGTCAAAGTCACAGGCCCGAACGGCAACAGCATAACAGCCATGGTGACGGACCAATGCCCCGGCTGCGGAGAGAATCACCTGGACCTCTACGAGGACGCTTTCACCGAGCTCGCCGATGCTTCCAAAGGCATCATCGATGTGACGTGGGAGTGGACGGAATGCCCCATCAGTTCAAACCTGCAGATTCACATGAAGTCCGGCGTTTCCGCGAACTGGTTCTCGGCGCAAGCCGTCAATGCCAATAAGGTATGAGGGAGCATGCCATTGTCTTGGTCAAAAGGGAAGCTGACAATGTTCACAGCGCGTGGCGGACATGCAGGTCAGCACCGATGGCGGAAGCACTTGGCAGAGCGGCCTGACTCGGCAGGACTACAATTTCTTTCAGCAGTCGAGCGGCTTCGGCACCACTACTGTGGCCGTCAAGGTCGAGAGTGTTGATGGCGATCAGGTCATCGTCAAGGGTTGCGAAGTGACAAGCGACGGGGCCACGACCGGGACAAGCAATTTCTGAGTACTGCAGGACACAGATAGCCAATGTAAATGATTGTGGAGGATCGATGCCTAATCATTCAGTCCGATGACCCGTTGGCCAATCGTTCGTACTTTCGTTGCGCTGCCCTTGAACAAGTTACTCCTAGGCTGGTCCATTGTTCTCTCTCTCGGTCGTTAAATTGGGATCCTTCGTTGAATACGATCTCGTTCTATATTCATTCATACTCTAAAGCTATAGGTACACAGGAGCGAGGAGCTGTGAGCCCCAATACCTCGATTACCCAAGGTGCCGTGGCCATGTATGCATATACACAATCGTCTCATCCATCCATTGATGTGCGGTAGTGATCGATCATCCAGAGACCTTTGATGCTAACCAGACCATACGCCGAAAGTAGTGAGCGGCGAAGCTCTCGGTGTAGTAAGAATGCTGCGAATCGTGCTGTTGCACCAGATTGTGAGCCAACTCATGGCAAAGCGTGATCCACCAGTACGACATTGCGTCCACCTTGCCTTGCGGATTGTCCATCTCGGCAAGATGTAGCTGCATGAAGTATCGAAGATTGCAGAATATACTGCCGTTACTGTTGAAAGCGATCGAGGAACCATGCTCGTCGTGGAAGATATTGATAGTCTGTGGTGAGAGCTCGAAGACATTGGCTACTTCGGTGAGGACGACGACGAAAGAGGCCAGTGCATCTCTGTAGGACTGGAGGAACTCGTTGGGGTCGATGGGGCTGCGAGATAGATAGAGCTTAATGCCGCTGAGCTCAGCGACATATTTGAGGTCATGACCTGGTTTGCTGTCGCAGTATGACGGAGACTCCTTGATCTGCTTAGTGTCCGGAGCCGAAAACAGGGACGATGCGTTGAACTCTCTCGTCGCCTTGATTGCCGACTGCAAATTCGATTGGAGATCTCGAGGCGAGGTAACCTTCTCTGTGCCGGGGGCGGCGCTTCGAACGTTGGGATCTTGGGCTGCGTAAGGAGGTGGCGCGTCTTGGCCGTTGGTAAGGAGATTCTGCATTTGCTGCGAGGCCTGTCCAGCTTGACCAAGGCCGAGGTGCTTGCTGATGCTGTTGAAAATGCTAGACGGCTTCTTGCTGCCTCGAGAGTCTGGTCTTGGTGTTTCGAAAGACCCTGGAATTGCCAATGCGCGTTCAGGAGATTCGGGGGCATTCTCCTGCATTTGAGATGTGTTGCTGACGGACTGCGCAGGTCTCGTGGCCGCCTCTGCCTCCCTCAGCTTCTGTTGTTCCTCAGCACGTTTCTGTCGCTCAGATTCGGCTATACGTGATTCTGCAGCCTTCTGTCGCAGGATTCGGTCGACGTTGTAGCCCTTGGTCTTGAGTCGGCGGAGGTCACTTTCAAGAATGGTCTCGAGCGCTAGAAAGTCCTGCTGCCTCGGACGCTTCAAAAGAACGCTCATGATGGCACGGCTGACCTCGTAAAGGTCGTAGCGTGCTGTCACGTATAGAGTGGCATCTCTCTTAGTCTCGCGATGTAGAGCAGCTGTTCGCTTCTCGATGAACTGCACTCTGTATCCTTTCAACTTCCGGGTGATCTGGAGATATTCGGTCACCTTCACAGTCATATTCTGCTCCAGCCACTTGGCGTCATGTCTAATAGCGTCCGGGGAGTGGTCGTGTAGAAAGAGCCTACATCGTTCCACGAGGAGCGCTTGCAGCTTGGCTCCAGCAGACTGATCTCTCAATAGCACGCCCATGCGTTGGTCGTCTTCGACCAGTCTGCTGAGCCATGGAGTATCCAGCGAGGAATAGAAATCTTCTAGCACTTCTTCTTGAGGTGCAGCAAGAAGGTGCGATTGGAATAGTCTGTACGTCACGAAATCATCAACCAATACCAGCTCCTGTGCTCGGGCGAGTGAATACTCCTTGATAATCGCCTCTTCATCTTCTTCATGATCTGCTTTCTCGTTCGCAACATTCGTCCGGATGAGTTTCTCGGCGATAAGACAAGGAGCTGCTTTGAGCGACTGCCACAAGGCCTTATCCTTCTTGAGCAGGGCGACATTTTCAGCCATCTTGCGAAGTAGCGTAAGATATTTCTCCGAGCCCAATGTTTCTAGCAGGCGGGTCGGCTGTCGAACGAGCATTCCCGCAATTTCCGCCGCGCTCGGCTCGTGTTTAGAGCCAACTCGCAACAAAAATGTGTTGGCTTCGTGGCCAAAATCGACGAAGTCGAAAATGTCCCCATATACTTGAGAATCTCCCAGGAAGCAGGCTCGCGGTGTGACACGCGCCTTGGTGCTCTTCTCAGACGCTATCGGTACGATTGGCGCATTGCCTAGACGCTCAGCAAGATTGCCATTGGGACCAATTTCACCCAGTCTACCAGCAAAGTAGCCGAAGAGTACTTGGGCAGACTTGTGGCTTGTAGGCGGACCTTTGATGAGGCGCTCCGCACATACCTCAATGGCCGGATCCATGGCGACACCGAAGATGGCGTGATGTGGGAGGATGTCTTCTCTCAACGTCCTGAAGCGCAGAGTCGCGGCTTTGGGGTTTGCAAAACACTGGTTGGGCTTTGCAACCATATTATTGCTCTCGCCCGAGAACGGTTGCACAGGCAAAAAAGCCTTCTCGACCTCATTCATGGGGAATTTGTTATATCCATTGGAGAACGCATTGACAATCCAGTATGTCAGAGTGCTCTTCTGAAGCTCACTGCTTGCTGGTGCCGTGGCAAGAATGTCAACGAGAACGGGCACAGATGGAAATGGTTGAAGACCGAGCATCCGTAAGAATCTGCCTTCTGGGGTGGCAGCGCGATATTGACCTGGCCACTGCAGAACGGGCAGGCCTAGGCGTCTTATAGCATCATCTGGTTCATACAAATCGCAGACTCTGTATAACCTGCCTTTGTCCACTTGGTCGGCAGCCTTGATCTCTGCGGAACAGATTGGTGTTTGACGGAGGCGCTTAACATCTTCAGGCGGGATATCGTCCTTGACACTGACTAGATATCTGATCAAGTCAACGTGACTCCACTTTCCGTCCTCAGTAGTCGTAGACGTCGATTTGGCCATCAGCCTATCGAAAACGACGTTCAGCTCGACTGTTTTCCTGACTCCGAGAGCTGAGAGGAACTTCTCTTTGACGCCCTGTAAGCCGGTGATGGTCGGGAGATCATCGAAAAGCTTTACGCTGCCAAAATACGAGGCTGGAGGTACTCTCATGCCTAGCTTCGTGGGAATGACTGTTCGTGGCGTCAGCAGCCCCTGTACAGTCTCCTTGGAAGACTGTGATAGACCATCCCATGCCTTCGAAACAACGGGAAGAACCTGAGACGCAACACTCTGAGTACCACTGAAGGTTTGCCCCGACCCGAAGCCACGCCCATCCGTCTCAACGATATAGCGGAGCCAAGGTACAATCTGAAGCTCGTCCCATCCGATAGAAGACAATTGACTCGGTGAGAGACCCTTCGTTAAACGGAAGGGGATCGTTTGGGCAGGAGTCGGCATGTCTACCGGGATCTTTGCGCTGTTGACAAAGGTTTGGATCTGTCCAAGCTGCAGAACCGGGCTCGGTGATGTCTGAACATACTTCTCACTGATGCTTGCCACGGTCCCATCGAATAGTGTCTGAACAACGCTCGCGTCCATTTCCTGACGAGATACCTTCGTACAAGCCCACTTGACGAGCTCTGTGACCTGAGCTTCCGAGAGCGCTTGTGCTTCGAGCTCCCGCTTGATGTCAGTGGTTGTGATGTCCGACAAGAGACCATAATCGCGCAGCTTCGTCAGGAAGTCCGTAGCCTTCTCCATCAGTTCATCTGGAACGACGGGAATTCCTTCGACAAAGCTAAGTTCTTCAGTAGCCACACGCACTTGTTGGCTCGGCAGAACGCCCCTTGTAGAGAGTACATCGATGCTGGCCTTCTGATTGCACATCCAGAAAGCCTCTTCGATGTATTGACCGACCTTCGAGGACGGTGTGCTCTCAGAATAGTTGTACTGCCTGTAGGTGTGGACAGCCGCTGGCATGATCTCTGAGATATCCTCCTTTGCAACTTTGTTGCGCCCGTTTCCGGCTACCGCCCGGTCAAGCTTTGCCTTGAGCTCTGCCATATCGCCTGTGTACGCTATGCGACAAGCAATTCCTGCAACCCGTAACATCTCAATGTTCCAGTCCCGCACATATCGTGCATTTAGATCAATGCTCTCGCGCTCTACTGTAGGAATGACGGAAGGCGCAGATATATGAGCCAGGTTACCGGTCGTCTGTGCTGTCGGGAAGCCGATGAATATTTTCCCGTTCTTCGTCGGCAATACCGACGCAAAGATCTCGGCCGCTTTCTTCGAAGAACTGCCAAAAGAGGTGCTGGATGAAGCCGTTGTTTCGTCGAATGAAGAAGTCAATATCGATATGCGAGTATACTTTGGTGGAGGTTTCTTGGTGGCACGCTCTAATTCGGCTGAAAGAGATTTGCTCACGTATGTTTGCACATTGACAGTGCTAATACGAATGAAAACAGTCGACTGACTGAAGCCAGCCAGGTCCTCCACAATCGCTTGCTGAAGCGCATCTTCTTCTCGCTGCGCCTTTCGAACATTGGTGTTGTTCGTTCCGCTGGTGAACTTTCCGAACCAGTTTCGCAGACTTATCCCACCAGTATCAGTCTGCTGAGCCGTGGCTAGCGGCTGGTTGGAGATTGACTGGCGATTCCAACCAACGACATTCATCCACCGGGCGTCGATTTGGGCGTTCTGATACTCCACACCAGTGATCTTCATGAGACCGTCCCTCGTCTTAGGATTGACGTCTCCTGGTATCTTTACAGTCGCGGACGGAGCCATCTTCTTGCTAAGAGTCAGAACGTTCCAATCGTCCAGCCAGAGGTTTATCTTCTCCAGACCAACGAAAGTCAAGCTTGTGGCTAAAAATTGGCATAACCCAAGCAGCGAAGGGACTGGAGTTGTCGTATTTCGGTAGTCAAGCAGAAAGGTAGTACCCTTGATCGCCTCACTATCTGCCAGCTTCCCCCGCCTCGTGAAGAGTGAGTCCTTCTTCCAGTAGAAGGCCATCGTCTGGTTTCCTGAACTCACGAATGGTGATTCGCAGTCTGCAAACACGGAGTAGAAGCCCACGCCGAATGCGCCTATTTTCGTCTCATCGGGATTCCCTTCTGCTATGCGCTTCAGCCGTTGCCAGTCCGTCTCTTTGAAAAGGTCGCCATCGTTCGACACAACCAGGGTCTTTAGGGTATGATGTAGTAGGGTATGTTTGAGGTGCTCGGAGGGGTCTCGAGTCTGAGGAAGAGGTACTGTTGCCGAAGGTATCGTTTCGAAGCGGATATCGACCGAGCTGGCACGCGCATCGGCAGCGTTTTGGATCAATTCGCGAAGAGTCGTCCATTCTGATTGGAAGTCAGCATCGTTCGGTCAAAACGACAAGCTCCATGTGGTTTGAGGTAGAGGACGTAGAGAGGCGGCACAAGAGGAAGTGTACGTACCGCCAGAGTATCGCGCAAGTACTTTGTCAATCAGCGCGCGAGTGTTGACAGTTACCGCCTCTTCATCCTCGAGGCTGCCTAGGGTCTGCTCCCTTAGGCGAGCGAAGTTCTGCGAGGCCATATTGCTGCTGCTGTCGCACTAGAGCTTCTGTGAGGGTATCATGACATGAGTAACGCAGGGGCACACTGAGGATATATGCGTGGAATCTGGAGGCCAGATCGCAGGTGTGGGAGGCGAAGATGATGTGAGCCAGTGAAGGCAGCCCTGGTGCACACGGCAAGCCAGTGGCAATCGCGTGGCACGGCTGAGTACACAAGCCGCACGGCAGGAAGACTCTGCTGTAGCCTTGGAACTATCTCCAGCAGTATGTCGAAATGGTGGAGAGGGTGTGGCAGGTGTCGATGTATTCGAAGCCTGAGTGCACTCCAGAAACAGCATCTGGTACAAGGTATGGAAGCCGCCCTATGCCACGAGGACTGGGGGACGCGTGAGGGGCGTCATCACATCCAGGGCACAGCACAGACCCGCTCCCGTCTCTCACAGATCTCGGCTGCACGAACCTTAAGCTCTTAGTGCTCTCCACGAGTGGGGCCCCTGGGCCAAAGGTGTGAGGCTCTGCACTAAACTGCCGTATTCAGCGTGGGTGTTTGTTTGGAGCTGTACCAGAAACCACTCCTCCCAAACTTCCACACTCCTTCACTCCCCCCATCTACGTCGCACGAAGCATGGCTGTGTCCCTTCAGTCGGTCGCGGATCTGCTCTCGGCTAGTCTTGACCCGCGACAGAACAGACAAGGCAAGCTTCCATCTGCAACAGCACAGAGCTGCGCGCATGCTAACACTCGTCCAGCCGAGCAGTCCCTCAAGGCAGAAGAGACCAAGCCCGCCTTCTCGCTCGCCCTCTTACAGATCGTCGCCGCCGAGACCTTCCCTTTGCAGACACGACTCGCCAGCGCCCTCTTCTTCAAAAACTTCGTGCGGCGTAATTGGACCAACGAGGATGGCGAACACAAACTGCCCGCCAACGAGGTCTCCACCATCAAGAGCGAGCTCATAGGCCTGATGGTCAAGGTGCCGCCCGCTCTTCAGGTGCAGCTCGGTGATGCTATCAGCGTCATCGCGGACAGTGACTTTTGGGTCCGGTGGGACACTCTGGTGGACGATCTGGTCTCGAGACTCACCCCGGACAATGCTACTGTCAACAACGGCGTGCTACAGGTTGCACACTCGATCTTCAAGAGATGGGAGCCGCTATATCGATCTGACGAGCTCTACACTGAGATCAATCATGTCCTGACAAAGTTCGCCGTGCCCTTCCTCCAACTGTGGGAAAATACAGACCGCATGATTACGCAAAGCCAAAGCGACCCAGAGGTGCTCAAGGCACACTACACAACGCTTGATCTCATCATTAAGCTCATGTACGATCTTTCTACGCATGACATGCCACCACAGTTCGAGGAGTCGCTAGGCGTCATCTCTGGCCTGCTACACAAGTACTTGACCTACCAGAATGTTGCACTGGACACCGATGACGAGTCAGAAGCTGGACCGCTGGAACACGTAAGAGCAGGAGTTTTCAGAGTGTTGGTTCTATACACGCGGAAGTATGATGAAGAATTCAAGCAACATCTTGTCCAGTTCATCAGCACTTCCTGGAATCTGCTCACCACGATTGGTCCGGAAGCCAAGTACGATCTCGTCGTGAGCAGAGCCCTGGAATTCTTGACTACAGTAACAAGCATCCGAGAGCATGCCGAGAGCTTCAACAATACCGACGTGCTTGGCCAAGTCACAGAAAAGGTAGTGATACCCAACCTATCGCTGCGCGAGTCGGATATTGAGACGTTCGAAGACGAGCCAATCGAGTTCATCCGTCGAGATCTTGAAGGCTCTGATGAGGACACAAGGCGACGCGCCGCTACGAACTTCCTCCGCAAGTTGATGGAGCAGTTCGAGAAGCCGGTTACGGAGGTCGTCATGCGCTACGTCAATCATTTCTTATCGGAGTACGCCAAAGATCGGAGTGGAAACTGGAAAGCAAAGGACACTGCTGTCCATCTGTTCTCCTCGATATCGGCGAAAGGGACGGCGACCGCTGCGAAGGGCGTCCTCACGGTAAACCCCAACGTCAATGTAATTGACTTCTTCCAAAGCCAAGTCGCGGAGGATCTCACAAATGCCGAAGCAGAGCCATTGCTGAAGGTTGATGCTATCAAGTATCTGTATATTTTCCGCAGCATACTCTCAGCGGAGCAATGGCAGGCAGCGTTTCCGTTGCTCGTTCAACATCTCAACTCATCCAATTACGTTGTCTACACATATGCAGCTGTTGCTGTTGACCGCGCACTTTACCTCACGAATGAGCAACGGCAGCCCATCATTCCCCGAGAGAGCATTGTGCCTCTGGCCAAGGACCTTCTACAGCACCTTTTCAAGCTCATCACCAAAGATGCAAAGCCAGAGAAAGTCCAGGAGAATGAATTCTTGATGAAGTGCGTGATGCGTGTGCTGATCGTCATTCGAGAGAACATTCTCCAGATCTTCGATTTGGTGCTCACGAATCTCGTAAACATCACCAAGGTCATTCGACACAACCCTTCCAACCCGGGCTTCTGCTACTACCACTTCGAATCAGTCGGAGCACTCATCCGCTTTGCTGGTCCTACGCATCCGGACAAGATCGAAGCAGGTCTGTTCCCGCCTTTCATGGAAGTCTTGCAGGGACAGGTCGATGAGTTCACACCTTATGTATTCCAGCTGTATGCCCTGATGATTGCCACCAACCCATCCGGCTCTCTTTCTTCAAATTTCCAGCAACTGGTAGCTCCCGTTCTGGTTCCCAGTATGTGGGAGAGCAAAGGCAATGTCCCTGCGCTTACAAGACTGCTCATCACAATGGTCCCCCGGGGTGCACAGCAGATAGCCGCCGCAAATCAAACCGAGGCTATACTGGTGATCTTTCAGAAACTCGTCAGTAGCAAGGCCTACGAGACGTACGCTATGGACTTGATCGAGACGGTGGTCACCAATCTTCCGGCAGCAGCGCTTGAGAACTTTTGGAGTTCCATCTTACAGCTCATGTTCACTCGTCTGTCAAACTCCAAGACAGAGACCTTCACACTGCGATTCGTTCGCTTCTACCACCTTGTTTCAGCACTCCAGGACGAAGGTCTTGGGGCAGACTTCTTCATCGCAACGGCCGATCGCGTGCAGGACAATGTCTTCACGCCCGTATACTTGCAAATCATCATTCCTGACACTCAGAAGCTCAGCAGGCCTGCTGATCGCAAAACGGCCTGCATATCCCTCACGCGGACATTGGCAGACAGCCAGGCGTTCGTGGAGCGATATGCCAAGCGCGGCTGGACCATCACCTGCGAAGCGCTCCTCAAGCTCCTCATCAACCCACCCCTGCCGCCGGCAGCGGACGACAACGTAATAGAAGATCGAGACGTGGACGAACTCGGGTTTGGCGCGGCGTTTACACAACTCAACACATGCAAGCGACCCACGACCGACCCTTTCCCGGACGTGCAGGACGTCAAGGCTTGGGTCGGTAGCACCCTGAAAGAAGCCGATCAGAGACACTCTGGGCGGATTGGACGGTTCGTAAGTGAGAAGTTAGATGATCAAGGCCGAGCGGCGCTGCAGAGCTTGCTGCAGGGTTGATGACGAAGGATCCGCTCCGGAACTGCTTTCTGAGACAACGAGGCTTGCATTTGCATGCAGCGGGCCACAAAGAGCGTTAGCTGTCGTTGGCAACGTGCAGGTACATCGTAACTCACTTCACGAAATTCGCGCCGCGCTCACGACAAAATTGTAGAGATGGCAGGAGGCCAAGAGGTCACAGGGTGCGTCGAAAAGGTCCTGACTGTAACATAGCCGCCAGGTAGATTGAAAAGTACACCAATGACGAGACACGCTTTCGTTTCGCGCCTTTTATTTCTGCTTGTCCAGCCACGGTCGGAGATGAGACAGGACTGAGTTGTTGTTGTTGTTGTGCGATACAAGGACAGCGCTTTGGCGGTAAGTAGTCGTGCGGCGTTTTTACAGTGACATGATTCTTATAAGCATATTGCAGGATGTACATGTGCCGTAATCTGCGAGGTTTTCCTTGGATGCAACATGGAACTTCCATACCTCGGCATCTGGCTGTTGACGACGACAGGACCTCCAGCGGCGTCGAATGCAATGTTCTCACAGACGCACACAGATATTTGGACAGGGTTGACACACGTGTGCCAGGTGTCTGTTTGTGCGCGAGTATGCATTTGCTGTAGGACTCTGACAAGCACAAACGAGACTCTGAACAGCGCATCAACGCAGGACTGCATTCAACGACCAGCAACGGGCGACGTACGTAGACATGTAATTGTTCAAAGGACAAAACCGCATTCTCCCAAGCTGTATGCACTCCACATTCCACCCAATCTATTTGGTTCGTAGGACGAAAAAATGCGATGCACATGTGCCCTGATCCCCGGATCTGCTTGCTTGCTTCATGACGAGGTTGCACAAGTCTCATGAAGAGTCCGGCGCGGAAGACGAGTGGCCTGTATTGTCTCGAAGAGTCACGTACGACTCCCGGTGTGTGTCGCCAGCCGCGTATGTCAACATATCACCTGTAACGCAGCAGCGCTTGCATACTGGATTTCTAGGGACACGACGCCCAATCTTCACCGCAAATACAGCCCGTCCACTACGTACGACCAGAAGATTGCGAACCCCGCATGAAGTTGAACTGACTTTTTCGGGATATGAAACGTGCTAGGTGAAAAGCATGCAGCCAAGGTGAGGTGAGTGGCTTGTCCCGGGGTTGCGCGAATGGATAATGTGTGGCGAATGAGAGTGCTGAGAAGCTGTTGAAACGATTTTCCTTGCCGCGCAGCGTCCACGATCGAATCTTCTTCTTGTCACATTGTGCTGTGGCGACATTTCACCACTTCCAGTCGTAGTGACCGACTCCGTGCAGGGCAGGGCGAGGAACATGCTGGTACACGTGATGATACCGTATGCTATCCATCGTCGAGCCGAACTCGCACCTCGCGGTTCATTGCTCAACTGGCGGTGCGGCGGTCCACTGGAAGGGGTTCAGCATCGGTTCGGGGCAACATGCCGTCGAGCGGGAAATGTCTGGTTGTTCCGCAGTCGAGTTCAAAGTACATGTACATCTGGTCCCACTACAGTGCTTGCTAGGAACTCGCACGCAGCGGGAAGTAGTGCATGCAGCGTTTCACGTCGCGGCAGAAACAACGGCGGTTCAGCGTAGAAGGCGACAACGGATCTAGATTTCTTGGTGGTTGCCACCGGTGTGTCGGCAAGTTCGATGTCTCATCACAGGGGGTGGGGGATCCATCAAAGTGCTAATCTGATCTGATCGCCTCTGGCCCATTTAATGAAGTGTCTGAGAGTCTGAGGTGCACGTTGTCTGTCTCAACCACGTGTAATTATTGTTCTCATTATTATTTTGATTGTTGTTGTGGGCATATTGTGGCATATCGGCAGGGCTGGCAGAGCGCAGGGGGTCAAGGCTGGGCGCGTCGTGGATCGGAGCCGGGTTTCCATGCGATGCTGCTGCTTCCAGCCGTGAGATCGTCATTTCTCATTTGCGCCTTTGCGGTCCAACGAAGCTGACGAGGCAACTGCTCCCCCGTGAGATGCTACGAGCCACGGGAATGATGGCCTGCTAGAGATTCTTGACCACGGCGCCGGCAACTTCGCCGTCTGGTGAGATATCATCCCAAGTGATAATTCTACCGTAATTCTTCGTGTGTCATCAAAACGACATGATGCCCGGCCCCGGTGCAGAGCAAGCAAGCATGGGGTCAAATCCGCGAACCGAAGCGTCGGCGGCAGCCCGGATTTGCCAGCGAACTTGGAGTTCTAGCTCGGCCGTGCCTGCATGCATGATGATCATAAGGTTTGTTTCACGTGTAGTAAGCGAGAGTAGACGCGCAGCTTTGCCGGTACGAGCTCGAGGTCTTGGAAGTCTGTGGCCAAGACGCCGTGACTAACGTTAGTATTACTGTAGACAGCCACGCGCAAGACTGGCACCATTGGCGCTGCAACGGTTTTTTGGTCAGTCATGGAACGGGTGAACGTCAAGAGAAACAATCGAAGGCACAAACGTCCATTCCGGCGTGATGTCGCTGGGTCAAAAGGCCGGGCGAGGAACGCTGTAATGACGAGCGGGAGAGATCGATTCAGTTGTCTTCATCTTCCTCACATCACAAACACCAACACTGCAGCTGAATACGTCCCTGATCGTGGTACTGCACTGCCCATCGCATACAACATCACTATTGGAGTTGGTGAGGCACAGCGACACGGAACCAATTGTTGACCCGCCGTCGCACCTGCCTTCCGCATCGCGCATCGGATCACATCCTGGCCACCGAGCAAGCTTGCGGCAGGAGCCAATTTGAAACGACCGATCAAGCAGACTTTCGCTCTAGTCCGCTTCGAGACTCCCCTAAACGCAGGAACCTCCTCCAACGTCCGACTTCTTCAACCTCCTTCATCGCCGTCTCCTCCACCACCTACACGAACGACAGACATCTCTCGCCTGTCCCGTCACTCATTCTCGCAGCCAGTCCTGCATCACACTCTTTCCTAACATCCACCACACGCGCCCTCAGTCGCACATCACTGAACGCCCACCCTCTGCGAGGCCCGTTTCCGAGTAAGCATTTCCCCCATTGACCTGCAGGTGAGCCTCGGACTTCGCGCGCATCGTTCACTGCAACTTTCGCCTCTGCAGCATGCTTCCTCAGAGCTGCTGCAAGAGCTAGACGATCCAGTTCCTACTGCGCGCCGCCCACCGAGCTCATCCTTCACGGGTATGTGCTAATATATCATGGTTGCGCGCAGTCAAATCAAGCCCTAAGCAAACGGATCCGTGATCCTCATACTCAAGCTATCTATCAAATCACGACCTGTACAGACCTCTCGAACGAGATCATGCGCACCGCCATTTCAGTTGCCGCGCTGGCCGCCGGTGCTCTTGCTGTTCCTTACAAGCGCGATGTCGTTACCGATTGGGACCTCGTCTATGTGACCGACGTGGTCACCGTTACTGCTGGTCAGGCTCCTGCTGCGTACACCTCAGCCACCCCCTCCGCTGAAGCGCCAGCCATGCACTACGGTCACCACAACGGCTGGCATCAACAGGCATCGGCTTGGACTTCCACCTGGGCGACCACCTGGACTGAAGCCGCCACCGAGCCAACAAGCACCAGCACCTCTTCAACGCCTGTCTACACGCCTCCCCCAAGCTCGACACCAGAGCCAGAGACCAGCACCTCGAGCATCTGGGTTGCCCCCACCACATCGACCACTTCAGTATACCAGGCCCCACCGACCACGTACGCGCCATCGCCTACGTCGACCTACGTCGCGCCGACGTCCTCGGCTGCCGCAACTACCAGTGCCGCCGCTGGTGGATACGGATCTGCTGATGCAACATATGCCAAGTCTGTGATCGACTCGCACAACCTTCACAGAGCCAACCATTCCGCTCCAGACATCGAGTGGGATGATGAGCTCTACACCATCGCCATGGACATTGGCAAGTCATGCATCTACGCTCACGACACGTATGTATTCCCGCATGACTTCACTAATGCTAAGCTAATGATCATATGCAGCGAGACCGGTGGTGGCGGTTACGGCCAGAACATTGCCGCAGGTTCCGATTCCGATCACATCGTCAACGTTATCACCGACATGTTCTACAATGGCGAGGAGTGGCAATTCGCTGACGCTGGACTTTATGGCCAGGCAAATCCTGACATGGCCAATTTCGAAGCTTGGGGCCACTTCACCCAGGTGGTGTGGAAGGATACCACTCACGTTGCATGCTACACCACGACTACAGACGTCTGTCCGGAAATCTACTCGCCAGATCCAAATGACTCCACGAAAAGGGGAGACCCCTTGGGCGGAGACATCCCACCTTACTTTACCGTTTGCAACTACAAGGGCCCAGGTACGTTTCATCGATATAATTGCTCGCGGATTGTACTAATTCTTCTGCGACAGGCAACTTCGCCGGCGAATACGCCAACAATGTCGGCGAGCCTCTTGGCCATGCGGTCGTGTGGGCGGCTTCTGAGTCGTCCTAGGCGCTTGTTTATGGACATCGCACTTTCCGTCGCATTCAGCCTGAACCGCTGCTTACCGACGATGCTGTGTACAATTCCGAGATACCTATGTTGGGAAATGCAATTGACGGCGCTCTCTGTACCTGAGAAACTGGGGTTCTCACTCGTGCATCAACCCAGCTTTGGATAAGCACAATCCTCGTGCGTCCCCGGAAAATTCTGCTGGACAGCACGCAGCAACAGGTGGTCATGGCTTAGCATGGTTTTTAACATTTACTTCTTTGTCCATAGCTGTCTTCTAGAAGAGGTGGTGGTTTGGTGAGATACACAATTTGCTTCTGCATGAATGTCACGCGTCAACGGCCCTCGCAATAATCGCCGCGTCATCACCTCATTTCATTTTGATCATAAGGCTGACGGGGCTGTGAAATGAGAATTACAATCTGACAGGGATGAACTTAAATCTCGACCACGACATGGTGACCCAGGCGTCAACGGCGCATGCACATCTCTATTCCGATCATTCATCATTAACAATGACGTGGGTGTGCCGTGGCATGAATCACATATAGCACGTGGAAAGCACAGGTGATTAATCGTTCGCTGATTGCATAAGAACAGATTGTGCCGAATCTTAATAAGGGCAGTCCGGGCTATGTATCGAATGAGCAAGGTACAAGTCGTCATTATCTTATCGCAGCCACAGCCGCAAGGGTCCAGGTCCTCCAGCAGGCATACAGAAAGCTTTTTCCCCTCATCGCACGAGGTGCCGCGCAGGTGATGTTATCGGCGGCAGCCACGAGCAGCGAAAACTCTTCGCTTCAAAGACTGCAGCACGAATGCAGCCTCTCTCCCTGATGTACATGTAAGCCTCTTGATGCTTGGTACGTCTCGTTTGCTACTGTCTCGACGGCTGCAGTCGGCACAACCACTACCATCTGCCATCCTCAGGTCTCGCACATCGTTTCCTTCAACGCTTTCATTCCCCTCCACTTCCTTCTCTGTCAGATTCGGACCACCCGCAGCCAGCCATATCGATGGACATACAGCTTTGAGTCATTCGCGCGCAGGCTTTGCAACAATGGAGACACCTCGGGCCCAAGACAGGGCGCTTTCGCTCTCCAATCGCTGTGGGGAGAGCAAGAGTCCTTACGTTCGATCGCATATCGATAATCCGACTGCGTGGCAGCTATGGAATCCAGCGACATTACAGCTGGCAAAGGAGACGAACCGTCTGCTCTTCGTAAGCATCGGATACTCTGCGTGTCATTGGTAGGTGCTCAGTGCATGGCAAAGACTCGTCAACGACAGCTGATCCGGAGGCCTTGTCTGCGTGCAGGTGTCATGTCATGGCTCACGAGTCCTTCGACGATTCACGCATCGCTCAGCTACTCAACGAGCACTTCATTCCAATCAAGATTGACCGCGAGGAGAGGCCGGACATCGATAGGCAATACATGGACTTTGTACAAGCCACCAATGGAGGTGGTGGCTGGCCGTTGAACGTCTTCGTCACACCCGAATTGGAACCTATCTTCGGTAAGTCGTCTGCGGCCATGGCCAGTACTGTGTCCTAGAAGGCCGGGTACTGATCCCAGTCACGTACGAACAGGTGGCACCTACTGGCCTGGTCCAAAGAGTGAGAGAGCACAGCCTGGGGCGAACTTCGAACAAATCCTGCTGAAGGTGGCTACTGCGTGGAAAGAGCAGGAACAGAGATGTCGACAAAGCGCAAAAGACATCCTGAGGCAGATGCGCGACTTCGCCCAGGAAGGAAGTCTTGGTGGCCGCGATGGCAAAGGCGACGAGAACGACAGTCTGGAGCTGGACCTGCTCGATGATGCGTTCCGACACTATTCCCAACGATACGATCCTAAATTTGGCGGTTTTGGCGGTGCTCCCAAATTTCCCACGCCGGTCCACATAAAACCACTTCTGCGTGTTGCTTCGTACGCGAGAGACGTAAGAGAGATAGTTGGCGAGGACGAATGTATAGCAGCGAGAGCCATGGCTGTCAAGACGCTAGAAGCCATGGCCAAGGGAGGTATTAAAGATCAGATTGGTCATGGGTTCGCGCGTTACTCCGTCACTCGCGATTGGAGCCTTCCTCATTTTGAAAAGATGCTGTACGACAATGCGCAATTACTGCCTGTGTACTTGGACGCGTATTTGCTCACGAAAGCACCAATCTTTCTGGAAACAGTCCAAGACATCGCGCAGTATCTCAACAGCACTCCCATGGCCTCACCAATTGGTGGAATCTGCTCGGCCGAGGATGCGGACTCATTACCAACAGCGAGTGACAGTCACAAACGAGAAGGTGCTTACTATGTCTGGACCATGGACGAATTCAAGACCATCCTGAGTGAAGAAGAGGTAAAAGTTTGTGCTCGATACTGGGGAGTCAAGTCCGAGGGGAACATCGACCAGCGTTTCGACGCCCAAGGAGAGCTAGTCGGACAGAATACGCTCTGCGTGCAATACGACATATCGGAGCTTGCAAAAGAGCTTGATGCGAGCGAAGCTGAAATTACACGACTACTCCAAGATGGCAGAAAGAAGCTGCTTCTTTACAGGGAGCAACAGCGACCGAGGCCATCCCTTGACGACAAGATCGTGACCTCCTGGAACGGAATGTCTATCGGCGGTCTTGCACGTGCCAGTGCAGCGTTGCGTTTGGCTCTGCCCGACAGAGCCTCTGAGTATTTGTGTGCAGCAGAAAAGGCAGCAAATTGCATCCAGCAGCACTTGTTTGACAGCAACAGCGGCACCCTCAAGCGTGTATACCGCGAAGGGCCAGGTGAAACGCAGGGCTTTGCAGACGACTACGCATTCTTCATTGCCGGACTTCTGGATTTGTACGAGGCAACCTTTGACAGCAAATGGTTAGAATTGGCCGAACAACTTCAGCAGACTCAAAATAAACTATTTTGGGACGAGGAGAAATTTGGCTTCTTCTCAACTCCGGCCAATCAGGCGGACATTCTGATTCGCACCAAAGATGCCATGGACAATGCAGAACCTAGCGTCAATGGTGTGAGCGCATCTAATCTTTTCCGTCTTGGATCCCTGTTCAATGACAAGAAGTACGAGAAGATGGCCAAGAGAACAGTGGCTTGCTTCGATGTAGAGATCCAGCAACATCCGGGATTGTTCAGCGGTATGTTGTCTAGTGTTGTCGCCTCGAAGATGGGCATGAGGACGATCATGGTCATCGGCGAGAGCGATGCGGCAGATCGAGTCTTGCAAAAGTGCAGAGAGACTGTTCGCCCCAACACAACAGTCCTGCGTATTGGTGGTGGAATTAACAGCTCCTGGCTACAATCACGAAACGACCTGCTGAAAGATCTCGACCCTTCGAAGAGCATGGTCCAGCTCTGCGAGCGCGGCGCATGTAGGTTATTAGAGGCGAAGGATGTGGACGCGATATTTGAGGTGTGACGTTGCGTTTATGGGGATAGGGGGCCAGAGGACAGAGGACAGATACCATAGAGAACTATGTAGCACCACACAATGTGGGAAAGATACAGAAGGTCAGCCCATGCAGTCTAGCAGGAAATGCATATAGGAAAATGTAATTTCTTGCGCCGACTCTGCAGCGTAGCTCGTACAGTTTGCTGCATGATGCAAAGGTTTCGAGTATTGATAGAGGGCGAGCAAAAGGCGAGCATAAAAAGAACAGGTCGCACAGAGAACCATTTCATAAGTTTGAGGGCTCCATGAAGTCGCTACTTGCGGTCTCGGCCTGATTCTAGCGCGTGCTCGTCACTTTGTATCTTCGCGCTTAAGGCACTTTCATTGCGCTCTCTCAATTTCGCCACTCTGCGCCTCACTCCCTATTGTACGGTGCTGGCCGCCGGCACATAACGGAATGGCTGGCTGCATATGTATGAGCTGACATCACGTTGCCCGGATAAAATCTCCAGATACTGTGTCACTTGACCGAGCACATCCGTCTCCATCTGCTCCGGTGTGCCCTCGAACTCGTCGATCCTGACCAGATTGAACGGCTCGCTCGCAGCTTTGTCCGCGCTGTCGTCAACAAGCACAGTATTGGTCTGATCCCACGCCTTCTTGCCCTGGACGCTGGGGTCGGCCCAGACCCAGGACAGTTGCTTGTAGACCTGTACTCTTTCGTTGTAGGCGGTGAGACTCAAGTTGAGCTTGTCACGAGCCCAGAGAGCGACAAGTTGGGCTTTTCGCTCTGGAGTAAACAAGTCAGAGCACATCTTGTGGACGTTATCTGGCCGTGCAGACGACCACACCATTACGATGTGGTTATTAAAGAGATAATCGAGGAAAGTATAAACTTTCGGTCTGGAAACAAAAGTGGTACCGCCTGCTCTCCGTCGATGAAGAAGCGTGCCGTTGAGGTCAAGGATAACCAGTAATGGACGTGGCGCATCAAGTGACTGCGGGTCTTGGTATGCGGACTGAAGGTATGCTTGAGTGGGCGTGGGACGTTCCATCATGTGCAGACGCGGATTGGAACGTGCTTTACTAGAGCGAGTGGTAGCGACCTCCTGCTGAGGGCGCAAGGTAGGGTTTTCATCTGCGACATTGTTTGCCAGCTGCTTCTGACGCCTGGACTTCCTGTTTCTGGAAGCAGCTTTGGGCGCGGAATATCTGGTGTTTTTGTCAATTCCCGCATGCTTTGGAAACGGATAGGCAGTGACAAACTCTTGAGTGATTGGTTCGGGAGCGACGCTCAACTCGAAATCTTGCTCATCTTGACTTGGTGTCAGCAGTTGCTGTTGTGCAGCATAACCAGGCACGCCTTGCAGGGCGCCCCAAGAGGCATACGTCGCTGGAGGAGGTTGAGCTGGTGCGTACCATTGAAGTGGATATGGGTAGCCTTCTTGTTGCGTTTGTGGAGCGGGACATATGTACTGCCAGTTGGCGTTGATAGGCTGCCAGCTGTTCCAGGGGGCTTCTTGCTGCGGCTGCGAGTATTGTAGCGGTGTATAGGCTGGATATCCGTACTGTTGACCGTATCCATAGTAGGCGCCGTGGTATTCTGTTTCAGTGTAGGCACCTCCAGCGCAAGCTTCTTGACTTGTTCGCTCAGCAAATCGGCGCTGCTGGAACTGTCCATACTGCGGCGGTGCGCTGCCTGTGGCATGCAGTGTCGAAGGGTGTGCGATGGTGTTCGCGGCAGGACAGGAAGATTGCATGTGGTCAGTCACGTCGTTGCGACGGCCGTGGCCATATGACGCGTGATGGCGGCGCATCTTGGAGGGGTCGTCAGTACCTTGTGGCTCATTCATTTGTGGCGAGTTGGAGTTGAGTGGGGTGGGATACCTGAGCGCGGCCATCGGAGCAGCGGTGGATTGCATTGTGCAAATCGGGACTCGGAGTTGAGGACAGGAAAGGCAAGAGCGAACGCGGGGTGTGATGGAACGAGGGAAGACAGTGTTGGAGGAAGGTGCGGCAGAGTGAATGACAGGACCTTGGTAGCTCAGGCAGGACCAGAATCTGAGTCACCCAAGCGCACTTCACCACTTCAAGCCAACCTGTGCACACGACATGGCTTGAAGGTTTACTTGTCACAAGATCGTGTCATTGAATTACAAATCATTCTATAGCCTGTTGCGCTGGAGTAGAGAGGCTTCTGGAGATACTGATCGGCTCCTGTCTTCCATTGTGCCATTCCCGAGATGCACGATTCTCAGACCCGGTTTGGCTGTCTCTCGTCCTTGGACGAGTCCAGTATACCTTGTTGGCCACGTGGTCACCTTCTCCCGGCCCTTATCACAACCTCGTATATGTAGCTCGGCATCCTTGAGCTGCTTCGCTAGTGGGTCTTTACCAGGAAGATCTGGCTCATCGACGGCGATATCAATCCCCGCATTCCTTCCAATCCGCACGATCGTCGAGAAATTGTCCGTGTAGCTCGCTCCTGTCCTTATCATAGCCCACACCCCAGCGATCATGTTCAACAACGTTGCGCCTGCAGCCAGTCCGTATGCTAACCATAGTTTATTCGCAGCATAAAGGTAAACATTGTCGTAGGTGTTGAGTGTCACATTGACAGATGCTGGAGCCAGTGGACTGCTGGAATTGTATGTCAGCAGAGGCGAAGAAGCCATAGACAGCGTAACGTTGAAGTACAGTTCCTCGAGGGTGTCTTTCAACGAGCCCACGATGGTCTGATCTTCGCGGTCCGGGAGCAGGCTGTAGGCTTGGTCATATGAGGGCCCTGATGTTGAATTGCTGATCACGTCGGCCGTGGGTTGATCGGCATCTAGAGCCAGGAGTTCTTTCGTCCTCCCGAGAACCTACAAGCAGTAAGCTACCAAATTGGACCGCGGTGCCTTGGTGTTTGCCAGGACTTTGAAGACAGGGTGAATTGACCTATTCATCTCAGGGACACATACCGTGGCAAAGACCTGGGTACTATATGCTAGTGGGCCATGTGTAGGCACAACGTTCTGACCACGCCTTATATCCCTGTCATTTGTAGCTCCCAGTAGGAAAGCCATGACACCCTCCTGTATTGCCGCATAAGAGATGGTCCGCATAGTGTCCCTCGCAAGGCTCGTGATATTCTGCACGTTGCCATTTGGGCGTCCGCCTGGAATAGCGTCTGTATACCTCGGGAACTGAGAGGAACTACTGGTGGCAGTCGTGCGCACAGCCTGGACTGGTCCCGTCCCTGTCGCTGGTCCACCCGTATCCTCACCCACAGCTGTAAGGTTGCGTGAGTCTGAGCCCTCAAATGCTATGATGAGCTCAGCGTGTCGTGGCTGTGGCACATCTTCTGCGTCGAGGACTTCTATATGCTGATGCTGATCGACCCCACTGTACGTAAAGCGTAGGGCATATCTTGTATTCTGGAGTTCGCAGCGCAGCGCGGTGGCAGTTTCAAACCACTCATCAACCGCAGGCGGACAAGCTCCTCCACACTCGACGGTACTGCGATGGGCGGTGGGAAATACGAGGACGAACATGTCGACAAGATCCGCGACGTACGGGGCGTCGATGGTACTCATAGTGCGCAGGCTCCATGCCCCGTCAACATCACCTGTGTCAACGAAGGGCACAGGTGATGTCTCATTTCTCGACGCCGCCCAAGCTATGTACGAATACATGGAGCCAACGGCATTGCTGGGCAGTACACCGAAGTTGCTGCCGTTGAAGGCCTTTCCGATGTTGATCTTGATTGCTTGCTGTAAGTCGCTGTCCATGTCGGCACAGGCCAGTCGGGGAGCATCAAAAGATATATCCCAAGAAGAGTTCAGGCCTGGTGGTTCGATAGGCAAGATGGAGCCCGAAGCAGCAGCGGCGTACGCTACTCGGAGAACTTCTGTGCTCGCGCCGTTGTAGTCGACGTGTGATTGATTAGCGAAAGTGGAGCCCTGGGGGCCTGGTAGTACGGTACGGTAGACTCCGAACTCAAGACTATCAAAGGCAGGCTGTGGCACATCGGCCAGAAAGACTGGAGCAGGCTGTACTGCATCATATGTAACAGTTAAAGTGGCCGGAGATATGACAGCCGCTATTGGGATGAGCCAGGCGGACAGTGCCACCAGAGTCATGATCGGTGTCCTCCAGTACGTGGCAATGCTGACGAAAGCCACAATATCATCCAGACTCCCATAAAGATTGTCAGTCTTCCGAAGCTGCAGATCTCTGGTGTTGATGGCGCGGAAGAACAGCTGCATATACGCAATGGAAGTTGCCAAGATGAAGCCAGCTTTGATCACGAAGGCCAATGCTGTACCTATGGCTGTATTCAACTCCTGCTCTGATACCGACCATCCAGCTAGCAGCCAACTTCGGGACGATACTGGTGTCGACTCGAGCGATTGGTAGAATGCGTGGTGACCAGCAGCAAGAGCTATACCGACAGCAAAAGCTGCCACCATCAGGGCTGGAGCGCGCCAATGCAGAATCTTCGTGTTTGCCATGGTCGGAGTACGGAAAGCAAATCCAGAATAAAGTGAGTCCAAGGAAAAGTACAGCACCCAAGAGATGGCGTTTTACATGATGGCGATACCATATACATACCTAGATGCTGGCGGGCGCCTAAATCTGCCCAGCCGCCGGGATGGCCATGCTGTGCCTCTCGCATGCCGCTCTGAGTCGGCACATGATATTTATACGTCTCCAGCCAGCAAGCAGTGGGGACCCTGCTGCAGATAGCCGCTTTCGAGAATTGATCGGCTTCAAGACAGTGAGGCAGAGCAAGGGCGTGAGGATGTATCGCACGGGACACAAGTTGGGCATACTTCGTGCTCGAAGCCGAGGCTTGTTTGACTCGATTGAGGTTGTTCAGAAAATGACTTACTGGTATTTTGAACGATGAGCACCAGCACAGATATGCTGGTAACTCACTCATGAGTAAGGTGAGATGTCGAGGGTGTAACAACAACAGTGCGCGAGGAAAGTGGAGCTCTTTGCCTGAGGCCTCACTCTATTACCTCCCAGATTTATCTGGCAACCACTTATCGTGAATCTTTCGTCTGGATCTCGTACGGTCATACAACGTTTCAGCGACTGGGTTAGTGGCCGACATGCTCAAACAAAAGCTGAGCTGTTTTCAAACTATTCCTCACCCCACTTCAATTTGAATCTGCCTTCGGCATTCTCATAGCACCTCAAGCGCTCAACCACTTCCTCGCCGGACTTGGCCTCAACCATGATGCCAGAATTAGCATTTGAGACGAAACCGCTGCCCACCGCCGTCTTGACCCAGTCTAGCAGACCGTCATAGTACCCCTCCACATTATACACGATTACGCCTCTCGCATGAATTCCCAGCTGATTCCACGTCACAACCTCCATCAACTCCTCCAACGTCCCATAGCCTCCACTTAACGCAACGAAGCCTCCACCAGCTCCAGACTCAATGACTTGCTTCGCCATCAACTGTTTTCTTGTGTGCATGTCTTTGACTACCGTCGTCCGGCCGTACACATTCTCGTCTATTGTCACTTTTGGTCCTTCTGAGCCGTTCTGGCGACCATTGCGCTCGAAGACGAGAAGGGCTTCGGGGATGATGCCGTGGACGGCGTCGGGGCCGGAGAGGGAGACGAGTTCTTTAGCGATTTCGCCCATGACGCCTACAGTGCCACCGCCGTAGACGAGGTTGATGTTGTGCTTGTGGAAGGCGCGGGCGAGGTCGCGAGCGGCGGCAAGATGGGCGGGAGAAGTGCCAGGCGAGGCACCGCAGCTGGGAAACGTGTGAGGTGTCGACTCGCGGTTTAGACTTGGGAGGGTACTTACAATACGCAGACAACGGGTGGTTTGTTCGATGAGCCAAGTGTTGAGGCAGCGTTCTCGTTGGACGTCATAGTGGTGAAGTGAGACAGAAAAACGGCGGACAGAGGGTATGTGGTTCTACGAGAGAAGATATTGAGGGAGATTCGGGAGCGGTAGAGAAGTGCTTGGGACGTGAGAATGGTGAAAGTCATGAATCACATGTGAAAGGTGATTCATGCTATTGGTGTCTTGGTCGAACCCACCTTTGGCCCGCAGCCAGCTTGCTGGGCACGACATCAGATGACGGGTGAATGTTTCGTCGGCGGGAG
The DNA here is from genome assembly GCA_002785985.1 of Microcyclosporella mali. NCBI lineage: Eukaryota > Fungi > Ascomycota > Dothideomycetes > Mycosphaerellales > Mycosphaerellaceae > Microcyclosporella > Microcyclosporella mali. The sequence goes on along the minus strand of NHNU01000002.1, from coordinate 327,786 downwards.
ACGCGGAAGCTATCATCGTCATTGTGATTGTGTGTAGATGCGTGTGCTTGTTGTCAATTGGGAGAGCGGGCAGCGCGTGCGTTGTTTCAATGATGCCGTGTCATGTGTTGGCTGCGGACTTTAACAAGAGAAAGAGAGAGCGCGAGATGGCGGCGACGGGGATCGACTGGCCCACGGCATGACGCTCGGCCACGCGAGAGCTTCACCTCAACACCTGCATCACGACCTTGAGTCGTTATCAGAATATCAATCAGATTCTCATCAAATCGTCCATCAAACACCAGAAACAATATCAATTAAGATCATCTATCGGAGCGGTCAACCTCCAGACCCTAACTCCGCGGACCACATCCATACTCCGCCGTCTTCATGGCGCAACCTTACGACTACATCTCCAAGATTGTATCTCTGGGCGATAGCGGCAGCGGCAAATCCAGTGTACGCATACATCTTCCACTCTCCCAATAGCAACGACTAGGTCTCGGCACCGCGCTGATACCTGTTAGCTGACAATCCGCCTCTGCGAAGGTCGCTTTGTCTCCCACCACGATGTCACCATCGGCGTCGAGTTCGGCTCGCGAATCGTCCCCGTAGGCCCACCCGCCAGTCTCGAGTACAACATCAACAATCCCGCTGCCAAATCAGCCACTTCACACCCCACCAAAGATGCAAAATCCTCAAAAGCTGTACCGAAAGACCCCGTGCAGAAGCACATGAAGCTCTCGTTATGGGACACGGCTGGGCAGGAGACATACAAGTCAATAACCAGATCATACTTCAGAGGCGCTTCAGGAGCACTGCTCGTGTTTGACATCACACGGCGAAATACTTTCGCGTCCGTCACATCCTGGCTCAACGATCTACGGCAAATAGCGGAAGACGATATCATTGTTGTTCTAGTGGGGAATAAATGCGATCTCGCGCCTGCGTCAGCAGTCTCGGGCGATAGCACAGCACCGAACAAGCGACAAGTCACGAGAGAGGAGGCGGAGGAGTGGTGTAAGGAGAACAGAGTCATGCAGTACGTGGAGACGTCTGCGAAGAGCGGTGAGAATGTCGAGAGGGCTTTCTTAGAGGTCGCGGAGAGGATATATCAGAATATTGAGGCTGGAAAGTACGATCTAAATGATCGGAGAAGTGGAGTGAAGGGACCTGGAGGAGGAGGAAATGCTGGGAGAGCGGTGACATTGGGCAGGACGGACAAGAATGCTGCGAAGAAGGTTGGGTTGGCGGGAGGATGCTGCTGAAATTGCGTTTTCATACTCAGGAACTAGACCCAGTATCCGATATCACGGAACCAGAATCCAGGATCTAGAATCCAGGATCCAGTCCGATGACAACAAGAAGCGCGTCTCATATCACATGAGATCGAAGTATGGTACGCGAATCCTGCATTACTCCTTCCATTTCGATGCGTCTTCACATGCGGGTCATTCATCTTCACTTTGCATGTGAGATGGAAAAGCTATGACATGCAGACGCAATCACTTCTCCAACAGATCATGCATAAAAGGATGATTTTCTGTCCTCGAAACTTCAACCAGACATCGTCCACTCATCACCTACCTTCGTATCGACATATTCCTCGGCCATCGCCCAATTGACCATCCAGCTTCACACTGCTAGCAGCACATCAGCGCCATGGAAGCTGATTCTGAACTCGACTGGATTGAGCCCTACGATGCAAATACCGAACCAAAGCCTGACAGTGTCGTCTTCCAACCTATCTTTGAGCGCCTTCGTACCGAGAGCCGTCGAGCGATCTATCTGCTCCGCGACGTGTTGGCATCTTCCAAGTACCAGAACGCGATGACCAACAGCCTGCTTGACGAGGTCAAGAGACGCGTCAAAGATGACACGTCGGAACCGACCATGTTTGCTTTCTCCGGCGATATGGCTGCTGGTGGGTCCAGACTCCAGGAATTCTGGCGTTACACTAATGAGAACAGGCAAAAGCTCTGTGATCAACTCACTCCTCAACACCGGCACCATTGCCAGAAAGGTAATCCTTGACGTCCTCAATGCTTTGTCATCGACTGACACTCTACAGGGTGCGAGTGGTCAGAGCTGTACTTGGGTCGTTCAGCGATTCGGGAAAAAGTTCCCTGACCAAGAAAAGGCCTATGCAGCCAAGGTCACATTCTTCGATGAGGTCCAGATCCAGAAGCTCCTCGATTCTATGCTTGAGAAGTACCTCCAAGCTTCGGCCAAGGATGATCATGACGAGGAACCCGACTCGGAGGAAATGAAGTCGGACAATTACAACGACATCAGAACCGTCTTGGATGGATTCGCTGCCCTATTTTGCGATCGAGAGGAATTTCAAGATGACGAAGCGGCCAAGGCGTTTCTCTCCAAGGGAGGCACAGATGAAGATGACGGCATCCTCGGACTCCTGGTATCATGGGCTTGTGAAGTGGTCGCAAACTTCTTGGACGGCGAGCAGACGATATCGCTTGATGCTTCCTCGGCTGACGAGTTGCTGTTCAAGTTGCAGCCATACACTTATCAACTTGGAGGAGACGAAGGCAGCCAGATCTCCCCCTGGCCACTCGTCAGTGTCGTCGACTTTGGTCTTGACGTTCCCCTCCTCAATCAAGGCATCATGCTGGTCGACGCTCCCGGACTATCGGACTCGAATAGTACCCGCGCTGGCAACTCGTTGGCGTACCATCGGCAATGCACGCACAAGATCACAGTTGCGGACATCAGCCGAGCCATGAACGACAAGTCGCTACGTGAGAGCCTCGCACAGAGCTACCACCATCGGGGCTCTAGAGGAACACTACTTGTACTGACCCGCGGAGACAGCATTGATACCGAGACCGAGGTCACTGGTACTGCTGCTGAGAGAAAGAGAGAACAATGCCTCAAGAACGAGATCAAAGCTCTCCGCGATGAGAGGAACAAGCTCAACCAAAAGAAGAGAAAATTGAGCCGGGAAGACCAACTCGACGTCGATGACGACATACGAGAGATGACTGCGACGATCCGAGCGAAGATGCGAGAGTATGATGCATGCCGGACATTGATGCGCAATCGCAATGTCATCCAAGCAGTGCAGCAACAATATCGCGAAATGACCCGCGATGCACACCCTCTCTCCGCGTTTGTGATCGGCAATGAAGATTACAAAAGACATCAGGCTGGTTACTCTTGTGATGAGAAGCCGACACTGCCCATCGAAGCAACAGGCGTTCCAGCACTTCGCCAGCGAATCTTTGAGCTTCCAGCCGAAGGCAAGCTCAACGATGAGCTGCATTTCGTTGAAGCTCAACTCCCGAACATGATCAGTTTCTTCAATCTGTACTGTTCCAAGACTCATCTCGTTCGCAAGAAAGAGATTGAGGCTATCATTCTTCAGCCTATAGATATGATAGGACCAGCTTTGCTAGAAATGCAGATGGAGTTCGAGAAGATGATCAATGAGTGTCTGCTCGGACCGATGGAGGAAGACGAGCTGACATGGGTAAGTCTATGCGAAGACCGTAAGGCATCACTGTGTCCGAGACAATTGTTAACCTTCTCTCCTTCTGCTTCTAGGTCGATGGTGCCAAAAAGCTTTGCCAAAAGTGGTCGCTGCAGCAGTTATCGGGTGGACTTCCTATACTAAAGAACAATGGTTTCAAGAAGGGCACGAAAGGTGCTCAGGATATCTGCTTCAACAAAGCGCTGGCCAATATCATGCCCTGCAAGGACGATCTTGACAACTACTTCAAGGCCGTACAGGACCAAATGGCGGGCGTCTATGGCCAGCTAGTGAACGCTTCCACGTGTATGCTGGTTTCTGTCAAGAAGGCACTGGAAGGTAAGGTACTGTAGCAGTCTGACGAGTCACACGCTAACCATGCCGCAGCGAATCCCGAATCTAGATTTCTCGCGAACCATGAATTCCTGAAGTCGTTCTCACACGAAGCAAAGGAGATAAAGAAATTGGCATCGATTCTACATCGAGAAGCGAAACGTCGGGCAGGGTAAGTCTCTCCACTCATGTCTCCGAGGCATTGAAACTGACAGACAACAAGCGGCATATCGCAGGCAGTCGACGGCCCAGGTACTTCGTACTTCGACGAGGCCCTCGCTCCAATCTACGATGAAGTGAAACTGATCAAGGGTGGCCGTGGGGCGCCCAAGAGACGCACAGAGAAGTTCTCGGAGAAGGTGACATCCGCCAGTGGGGTGTGGATCAAAGTCCGTGACAAGATCGAGCTTGAATTGCAAGCACTCTTCCAGGATCACATGTGGCAGGCTGAGAAAGGGATGAAAGAAGTCATCGCTAGCATCCATCGGAAGTTTAACATGATGTGCGACGACACCATCACCACAGACGAAGCGGAGAAGAAATTGGAGGAAGAGCTTCGGACGAAGCTCAAGGGTCAACTCATCAAGGCGAAGGAACTCTTGCATGGTCCGATCAAGGATTATGCGGAGCAGTGCAGACACTATGGCAGTCGCAAGGACGAGCAAGTGGTCAAGACTGAATGAGCAGCCTCTTCAATCGGCGAGAGGGGTCCAAGAAGGCGAGGGCCAGCAAACTCAACAGAGCTTGTAGTATAAATGTAGTATGAGTCGATCGAGAGCAGCCAGAACAAGCCGAGAATTTCCTCCATTGAGAAGACATCTTGCAGCGCGCTATATAGCTTTCATAGGCTTGAGTCGTGAGAGTTCCCTCGAAGGCAATGTGGTATGTCAGGAGTGTCCATGCCGTGATATATCCTGAGTTCTAGTACATCCGCTGCCTCGTTACGGCCGATGGTGAGGGTACAGTCTCGAACAGCATCTTCAGCACTTGCAATGTGATATGATAGTAGAGTCGTGAAGGCTATTGGAATGCCTCTGCGGTCATAGTATAGTGACAGTATGGCAACACTGGAGAAGCGGGGAATGTGAGTGTACTACCTAGCGATGCGATCGATAGACAACGTGAGGTTGACACTTCGCGACCGTGCAGGATTGGCAGAGACGCTAGCGGTAAGGCTCGCTGTCATTGGCGGAGCTATAATTATGACTACGGCAGGAGCATTTCGATTCCTTGATCTGAGCTGCACGTTTTCCTTGCTGCAACATCCTGGGCGCGTCGCATGCGGTGCTCGTCCGCCAGTCCGCCTTCCTCTTCCATTCTGTCTTCCTTTTGCTTGTGCGTATACAACGGCGATGATATCCTTCTCTACTTCGCAATTCTCACCATCACCACATACAGCCTTGACCCTTCTAGCGGCGCAACTCTGGCAACCCGCTGGTTGTTGATTGGCTTCATCAAACACCCGTTTTGATACAGTAATTTCCTAGTCCTTAGCCCGCGCCACAACCAATCGTGCACGGCTGCCCTTCGCGTTTCACCCCAGCCGCCCAACCTTCTTGTCGCTCGCTGTTGCTGCTGCTGCATCCTGCGCAAGACATCACTGCATCGTCCCCAGTCGCCGGATCGTATCAGGTCGAGGGGCTCTGCGAGCGCCACAATTGTCACCTCAACTATCCCACACGGTAACGACGACCTCGATTTGATCCTTCCTGCGAACGTCCCGACCTACCAACTCGGCGCAGCCTGACGCCCGGCGACCATAACGGCAATCATCCGCACACTTGCCATTGAAGAGCATACGTGGACGAGATGACACAGTACGGCAAATGGCACGACTTTTGTCGAGATAGCGGCAGTGGGTTCGCGACAATTCCAGTCTGCAACCTGTTCGCAGAGTCGCGAGCCAGATGGAACCAGCAGCTCTACCCCGACAATTATGGAGGCTGCCAATTACGTGGTATCTCCTTGGGCGGAGACAGATATCTTGCGAATTTGGGTAGGCTGCTCCTCCCTGACAGCGTCAAGAGGAAGGCGATACTGACTCCGCGGCAGGCTCGATCTTGATAGCGTTCTTTGCGATTCTGATCTCGGCGTATCTGCTCTGGAGATCAGATAGGAAGAAAGCAGCTGTTGGCAGAAGGTACGATTGATCCCGTCCTGCTGAGCACAATTGTTGCGCTCAACTAACATACTGCAGAGAGATGCAGATTTTCCTCATCGGCTACATTGTCATCCAGATCTGTGAAATATTCACCGTAGGCGGTTTCCCGTTGGACGGTGCGGTACGAAGGGCATTCTCGGCGGTACACATAGCTGCGGTTGTCGCGACACTCTGGATCTTGATGATGAATGGTGCGGTCGGATATCAGCTCATTGATGACGGTACGCCTCTATCAATGGCTCTGGTTTTTGGGTCTGGAGTGATCCTGTTCATTGGCACCGGCTATATCGCTCTTGACACTGGGTTCAGCTGGACTAACTACTGGGTCGATTCGCTCGATACTCCGAACCAAGCGTACGCCCTCTATACACTATATCTGCTGGTGCCGCTGGTATTCCTCGTGGTGTTCTTCATCCTCGAGACAGTCCTTGTGCTGAAGGTGCTCGGCGAAGTGCGGCCGATGTGTAAGTTCTGCCAGCTTTCATGTCTAAGCCAAACCCTAACATATATCCCAGATTTCCTCCTAGGCGCCGGTCTCACATTTGCGATTGGCCAGATCTTCCAATTCGTGATTAGTGTTCACATTTGCAACGGCACAAATGGCAAGATCAATGGCGGCCTCTTCGAAACCTTGTTCACCCTGATATCAGTCGTTCTAATCTGGGTTTTCTGGTCTAGCATTACTGAGGACGACTGGCCGATGCCTGCGGCAACTGGAAGCACGTACACTTAGTGTGAATGTCTTTATTACTGTTTTGGCGTGGCGTTTGAGTGCTGCGTGGATGAGGTCTGCTACCTCAGCATTTCTAACAGGACTGTGAAATGTCTTGCTCGCTGTGCCAAGCGCTTTTTGCGTGTACGAAATGGCAGGATAGCAGGAGCCAGCGGACGGCCACGGGACTTCTACGATTTACGTGTGCATAGCGAATACGAGATACCACCTTTAGTTAATATTGAAATTTGGACCGCGTGCATATCCAATTTCTTCTCGAGCTCCTCCTGACACCTGCTCAGAGGCCTTCAAGAGCAAGTCCCGCGCTACCAGCGGCAGTCTTGCTTGGCAGCCGTGATGATAGCGAAAAGGCATAGATGAAGTGATGTTGCTGTCTGTTCCTTCTCAGGAAGCGCTCGCGACGTCTCTCACCGGTCAGAGAGTGGTCGCCAAAGTCGTCGCCAGAATGAAAGCCTCCCAGCGAGGTATAGAAGCCCGTGCGCGCACACTACACGCTAATGATGCGCTAGTGTTCAGCAATCACTTCGACTTGCTCGCAACTTCCCTCCCAGACCAACACACATACAGCATTCGATTCTTGCTAAGCCCAAGAACAGATTTTGCCAGTATCTGGTCATGCTTCTTCTCCGCGATCACTCTGCTCTCATCATGCACTAATTGTTGAACAACCCACTAGCTCACCGATGGCACAGCAAGTGCCACTGTCCTTATGGCGAAGAACCTGCGCAGACCTTTCCAGTCCGACTCTGAGTCTGACTCGATCAAGACAGATACGACTTCCGAGAGTGAGCCGCAAGAAGACTACCAGGTCGAAAAGATCTTAGCGGAAACAAAAGACCAAAATGGCGGCAATTCATACTTAATCAAGTGGGAGACATATCCACTACATCGCGCGACCTGGGAGTCTGAAGCCAGCATCAACAGTGATGTACGCCCACTGTATCGACCCATCCATATTGCATAGACACGTGCTAAGCATGCTCGGTATAGGTTTGCATCCGGGACTGGGAACGGCAGAAACTCCGCATCAAAAGGGGCGAGGCCGAGGCATTCGATGAAAATTTGTTCAAGCAAGCATTTGAAGACAGCGACACCGCTCGCGACCTTAGAAGAGCTCGGCGGAAGAAAAAGCGTCGGCGACGCGGGCTCCCTGTGTCATCCGATCACACCGATGAAGACGCCGAGCCCGTTCCATCGCCTTCGCGAAAGAAAAAAGTTACAACCTTGTTACCCCCACGCAGACGAAGAGGAATCGCGCAGAAGCTCGATCGGCGCCACCATGATCCCGAGGCGTCATCATCAGATACGGACGCAAGGAGTGCTGGCGACAGCGACGGTTCTGTAGACTCCTTATTCGAGACATTAAAGGACAACGCCGAGAAGGAAAATAGGTTGTCGCCAAATAAGGTCCGCAAGAGCTCCTGCAGTACTGCCGTCGAATCACCAAACCTAAAATCGATGCCACAGGAGAACAGACAGCCGGTGGGATCTGTCGTCTCCGAACATCCACCACCGAGAACTACTGCGGCACGAAAGACCGCGCTTAGTAGCGGAGCGATCGACAAGTCAATTCCTGCGAAGAACATATTTGCGAACTGGGCAGATGACAACGTGAAGAGAAGGCAAAGAGCTCGGGTTTCCGGTGAAACACTCAAAGACTCTGCTGAGCCTAAGTTCACCCATTTGTCGCAACAGTCTAAACTTCAGAGCTACTCTCGAAATGAGAAAGCTCCGGATCCACGATTCTTAAATTTCCTAGATCCGAAGACTGGTACATCAATTCATCGGACTTCTGGGCCTCACGAGGACACGTCGCAAGCGAAACAGCGCGCGCAGGTCAGCACTACGGCTCCAACCGCTTTTCACCGAAGGACACCGCCTCCAAGAAGACCTACAAGATCGCCTACGCCCCCGTCTCCTCCTCCGGCAGAGATGCAAGCGGGCGGTGTACTTATTCCTCAGGTTCCCCCGATGGCACATAGAGGAAGTGTTCCCTGGAATATCGACAAGAAGAAACTTACCTGCTTTTTCTATCATGTACGAGGCAAGTGCAGGCGGTCAGAGGCAGAATGCGATTTTGCTCACCACTTCACGGGTCTTGTTGCCTCTCCACCCGCTGGCTACGTCTTTCGCGAAGGAGAAACGTCACGTTTTGTTCAAGCGAATTCAACGTCCCCAATGCTCCCAGCCGCTGAAACGAATACAATACAGCCCGCTCCTTCTAGACCTATTCTGCTTACAACGCTCGAAGAGGCAACCCGCTACCCGAGAAGCGCCGTAACGTGCCATTTCTGGCGGACAAGGCCCGGAGGATGTACCAACCCAGGCTGTGAGTATGCCCACCGGGATACTGGCGTACATGCATCTGCGCCTGGAGCTCTTAGGAAGGGTTCCAAGGCACTGACGCCCATGAGCCCTCCGCAAGCCACAGTATCCCATGCCCCAGCCGCGCATGTACCGGGTCTCTCACACGCCGTGGAAGCCATTTGCGATGACGGACACGTGCAAAAGCTTCGAGCCAATATGTCATCTCCAATTGACACCGTACACTCACCAATCAACACTACTCAACGAACTTCAAACTCAGATTTCCATATCCGCGGCTCAGCTTTACAGCGTGGAGGAAGTATGATGGGCGGCACTTCGATCTCGGAAGCAGGCGATGACAAAGCCACAAACAGACACGTGCAAAAGCTGCAAACCATTACGGCATCCCCAGTCGATACCGTCCATTCACCAGTTGATACCACTCAAAGAACTACGGACTCGGAGTTCCATATCCGCGGCTTAGCTTCAAAGCATCGAGGAATCACCATGAGCGGCACTTTAATTTTGGAAGCAAGCGACGGCCAAGCCACAACTTTGCGTGTGAATCTTGAGATGAACGAAACGGCACAACTTCAACAACTTTGCGGACTAGACCCAGTGCTTGAAGTGAAGCATCTCGTGATGGCGGCAGACTTCGAGCACTTGATATGGGCCGGAAGCGAGATATCGCAAGACTCTGTTTTCGGGGGGATCTCCGTCGACCGATCACAAGCCGATTTGTTGAGCCATGTCACGAGCTTGTGCAAAGGCCGCAGTGCTGCTTTAGTAGCTGTGCCGAAAGGCTACAGCTCACAGATGCTCATCTATCCTGGAGCCGCTGACGAATTCAAGTTCCTTGAGGCTGCTGCCGCAAGTGTCTCGTCATCTTCGACGCTGCACTTTCAACTCTTCAGGAGCAAAGAGCTCACTACACATAGCGATTCGCTGCCAGTTGCGAATGGCCACTCCGCTCGCCAGCCGCCAGAAGTTTCGATTGGGGAGCACCTGGCCGGACTTGACCACGATAGGCTGTTCGCTACGACGAAAGACCCTCAGAAGTCTGAGAAGGATTACAAAGACCCAACAAAAGCAGTTTTTCTGATCTTTCCTCAGGATCATGGCACAGAGCTCGCAGTATACATCAGATACTTCGAGGCCCTCCAAAGCAAAGTCTACCATTCTGGAGTTCTAGGCGCCTGGTCGTACTTCAGGCGCAGATATGGTGACATGGCTACGTGCCCTGTCATCGTGCATCCAGATGTTCACCTCTGGCAGATCCCGGGCTTGCACGATCTGGTGTCCGGAAGTGGGGCCATCTTCTCCATTGGCATCAATCGAACCATCGCATTATTGAACGATCGCGAGCCAAGCTTTAGCTGCGAGCGACTGTTCCCTCGCGGCATCGTCATATACATCACGGATGATGTGTTCGTCTATCATCCTGAGAAAGCAATCGAAGTCCTGAACTATTTCCTGGACATTAACAAACACAAGGTAGAAGGCACAAACCGAAATCGAATCGTGACCAGGCCAGATGTGAAGGAGTGGTTGTTCCAGATCGCAAATGACCACAACGAACGTGGCAGTCGCGGCGACCAGTGGATGCAACTGTACGACGCAATCTGCAGGCTCTGCCATGGACAATTCGAGGGCGCAGTATACGACACGGAGATCTCGAAGACGCATCTTCTGATATCTCCAACAGTTCAGTCCATGCTGAACTTCAATGACAAGTGGCAGCAGAATGAAGTCGAGGCTACAGATTACATGGTCGAATGGTATGCTGGCTGGGCCATCTGCAACGCTAGTATATATCGCAACTTCCTGGTGTGCTATGAGGCGAAGCCTGGTAGCGCAGTCCTGGACAAAAATTGGAAGACGGACTCAGACCCACGAGGATGGGCCAAAAAGTATCAGCATATCGATGTTGGTCCTTCTAGTAAGATGTTATCTCACCTAGGATCAACTGTGCGCGTGGCCAACACGAGACGCAAGTAATCGGCGTGCGGGTGTTCCCTCATGCCGAAGACGTCTGTTACATCATGTTTTGCAGCGTTCAGGCGTGCAGCGAGAGGCGCTTGGGATTAGGACTGGGATTTTGAGAGATTCCTCGTTTACGAGGTACGAATGAATGCGAGATGGATCATGATAGTGATGACTCAATTAGATACGTAGAAACTTTCGGAATAGCCTTGAAAACAAGGCTTCTAATATTTTACAAACCCTCCACCTGCTATGCCAAGTAACGCTCACATGATCCCCCTTTTTTTATACGAAACACAAAGGACTAAATTTATACATTCTCTGCATCCAGGGCATGTCCTGTAGGCCCACTGGAGCTATAATCTGTAGTGACGAACGCGCGATCCACAGAAGGCAGACCTTCTGCACAATACTGCAGCGTCTCGGCGATGTCGTGCGAACGGCCAAGCTTGGTGTCTGCAGGCAGCAGAATGTCGTATTCCACCCAGACACCGTCTCCGGCGTGGTAGGCGACCACGCTCTTGAAACCCTGGACCACTGGGCTGAAGCGGTAGGCGAGATACATCAGCTTCTTGACCAGATCTGGTTGTGCGGCTTCACCCGAGAGGCGAGTGACGTTCTCAAAGGACGTTGAGCCCCAGTCGTAGATGATGAACAGAGAGAGGACCCCTGCTCCCGCGGGATCGAGCCACCAGGCGTCGGCATAGTAGCCTATGACGGGGAAGAGGAGGGAGAGCGTGTTGAAGATGACGTCTGTTTTGCAGTCCTGTGCGAGAGCCTGCACCTGCGTGGTCTTGATGGGTATGCAGCCGAACCAGATGATCCCTTTGATGCCGATGGTCGCGGCCAGGGCACCGATGGCGGTGGGTGGGAGCTTCTCCGCTTCACCCTCGAGTGGCATGAGTTTCTGGACGGATTCCTGTAAGATCTGCACAAAGGATATGACCATGATGATGCTGAAGACCAGGATGCCGAGAGGTTCGAGACGTTTGCGACCAACGGGGAACTTTCTCTGAAGAGCATTCAAGCGCCAAGATACCATCTTGTTCGTTGACCAGACGATGATAGTGCAAAGCAGATCGAGGGCAGAGTCGACGAGGGAAGCTATCAGGGACAGCGAACCTGATTGGGTTGCTGCGATGAGCTTTCCAACAAGCAGAATGACTAGAAGTGAAGGACGTCCGGGTCAGTAGTGTCTACAACATGCGGATGGCTCATCGCCTTCAACTATGCTTACCATTGGCGATCACATTGACATTGATGGCTAACTTGGCCCTCTTCTCCGCCTTCGCCCTCCTCTTCTTCTCATCCTCCGGCAAAAGCTCACGAATGTTGCCCGCCATATCCTGAAGGCCTCCTGACCGCTCCGCGATACCATCCCGATCCGGATCTGGATCCATGGACTCCAACGCGTCGTCTGCGATAGCCATGACAACCGCATCCACTTCCAACCAGTCATTGAGCCGTTCATTCTGCTCCTTGTAAAACTTGCGCACTTTCTTGTTCTTGATCGCCTTCAGCTCCTCGTCCGACTTGCGGAACTTTTCCAGCTCATCTCTTTCCACGCCCTGCAGCAGCGCCTTCTTGAGCTCGTCCCTCCTCTTGTCTTCAAGAGCAGTCTTGGCGGCATCCTTGAAGCGCCAGAGGTCAGGTCTTTGTCGCGCATCGCCGTTGGTGCCATTAGCGCCAGTGGTATGCCCGTTGGAACTCTGGTAGTTATTTCCGCTTTCTATGTCGTCTTCTCTGCTGCTCCAGGGCCGTTCGCCGGCTTGGCCAGGTCGGTTTCGCTCGCCGGTGAAGGCGAGAGCTCTCTTGCCGACCATCTTGGCAGGGAAGAGCTGGATAGAGTGCAAAGCTATAGGGCAAGGAAGCTGGGGTGAAGGGAAACAAGAAGGTCTAATTCACGCGGCCTGGGCACGCGCCTCTACCTATGTCAAAGTCGTCGTCACACAAAACAGGGAACAGAGCCTCTTCCGATGGCTCCTTCTGTGCGTTGATGATCTAATAAGGTTAGAAAGTCATCAGCGATGACGTCTCTTGCTCACGCATTAAGCATTCACTCCCACGTGGCTTTTTCGTACTTCGTCTGCCCCGCAATCAGACCAGAAGATTTCGCAAGAAGCTGGAGGACAACGACGGGCACTGATCGAGAACGCTAGGCTTCGATGATTAGTCGTTTCTTCACCACAATAAGCATTAGGCGTGGGGTAGCAATACCTATTCTAGCGCAATGCTTGGTTCACTTAGCTACCTCATGCTCATGCAGCTAAGCTTGGCTGTAAGTCAATTTGAAAGGTTGAACTTGATCTCGACCTAAATAACAGTAAGAGACCATGTTCTGATTCGTATGTAAACACTTCCATTGCCAGTTCTACCATAACTCCATGCAATTGAGGGCGCTATGCCTCGTCGAACGCTCCATAGACAAGTCGTGACATCATTACAAATATTTTTGGTAAATGCTCCGTCGTCTCCCTTATGAGCTGAGGACCTTCTCAACAGCATCGAGGAAGATGTCGGCATGCTTCTTTTGGAAGATCAGCATAGGTCTAAGCCGGACTGCACGCTCACCAGAGCCACCAATGTTGATGCCGACGCCCTTGGCCTTCTTGAGAACTTCGTCTCGGCGTGGTGAGTCCCAGGCGATGAATGTGCCCTGGCCCTTGCCACGCAGGTTCTCAATCTCGCCAGGAAATTTCTTAGCAAGGTTTTCCAGGCCAGCGTAGAGGTAGTCTCCAGTCTCTGCAGTGTTTTGAACAAGGTTGAGGCGCTCGATCTCGTTGATGATGGCGCGGAAAAGGAGGGCACGAGCTGGATCGCCCATCCAGGTCTGTGGCAATAGTTAGCAGGAACTCGAATACTAAGCCAAGGTGAGACTTACGTTGAATTGACGGTAGGGCTTGTTTGGCCTGAGAGCTGGGTTACCAAAGTAGTAACCAGCTGTCTGTGCCTTCTTGGAGAAGGTGACCATGTCCGGTGGGTCCTCAAGATTCCAGTGCTCGTGTGCCCAGAACTTGCCAGTCGCGCCAACACCAGTCTGTACCTCATCCACAATCATGAGAACATCATGCTTGCGGGTGATCTCTCGCAGACCCTTGAAGAAGGCCGGGCTGGCGTGGTTGTCACCACCTTCGGACTGGATTGGTTCGACAATGATAGCTGCTGGTGGCGAGTGGAAGGAAGTGATGATTTGCTCGACCTCAGCGAGGCATCGAGCCTCCTCACGAGCGTTTTCCTCGACATGCTGCTCAAGCGGATACTTGAGAGCTGGGAAGGAGGCCTGTGGCCAATCAAAAGCTGGGATATCGAGCTTGTGAATTGGCTTGGAGCGGGTAGTCGAAAGAGATCCGAACAGACGGCCGTGGAAGGCGGTCTTGAAAGACATGATAGACATATTTGGGGCACCGGGCGATTGGTTGTTCATGGACGAGGAGATCTCCTCGGGAGTGAAGTCGGCATCAGCGCCACGCTGTTGCTGTCTCTTCCACATGAAAGCAGCCTTGTATGCAAGCTCGTTTGCGTCAGAGCCAGCTTGTGCAGTGAAGACTTGGTTCAAGCCCTTGGGCGCGACCTTCAGGATACCGGTCTCGAGGATCTGAGCCCAGTCGTGCTGAGGGAAGTTTCCCAATGCAGGCCTGTTGATGAGAGCGGAAGCCATGTCTGGACTGGTCGCAGCCAGCAGCAGGCTTGGGTTGCTGTAGCCAACGGGAATGGATGCAATCTGTGCGTAGACGTCGAGCAGAACGTTGCCGTCGAGGTCGGCGATGTAGTTACCGAAGCTGTTCTGGTAGTTTGCCATCATGTTCAGTGACCGCGTATCAAAGACTCTGTCGAGCTCTACAATCGCCTCTTTCGACTTGGGACCAGGGATCTGGGTGCGGACGACAGGGCCGGTGGGCTCGTCCGGGAAGTATGCTTGCTCAACAGCATCGGCCATGCTGGGCTTCGTAGCAGTGGCGGCGCTGGCCTGTCGAGTGGTAGTCTGGGTTGCCATTGTACGTCGGTGTGCAGCAAGAGTTGATTGACGAAAGGATGTTCGGAGGACGGCGGGTTGCAGACGAGCTGCAGTCTTTAAGAAGGACGCCATGTCTATTGTGGGAGAATTATGGGTGAGTGTGAGAGGAGGCGGTAGAGGGACAACAGTCGGTCGTTCCACGGAGCTGCAGCAGGTTTTGTTCGTGGCAGGCGGCGTGGAAGGTAGTGGGCAGGAAGAGTCGGAGGGCGTGCGTCGTGTTTGTAGCTCCCCCGTCCGTCATGGTGGGGAAGGCCGCCTCGAAGCAACCAGGGTTCAGCCAATGCTCACGTCTAGCCGCCCGCCGCCTTGCCTATCTTGGAAAGTACAAGCGCGCAAGACCCAAAGGTCGCTCTTCTTCTCTGCTTACACTTTCTGCATCGAGATTCAAGCTTTCCAGTCGCAACAATGCAGTCTTTTCATCTCGTTTTATTACGCCTGTCTGCTGTTGCGGAAGATGCGGAAGTCATGGCGCCCTTCTGACACTGCCCACGAGCTTGCACTCTCTTCAGCCAATCGTTCCGAGCAAGATCGCCTCCGTGATCGGCGCAGTCATATGCATTGAGATTATGAGCTACTGACCTTGGCTGTAATGCGATAGACTGCCCGGCCCGGCGGTCTGCTGGGGAAAACGTCGAGACTGTTCGGGCCGGCGGCCTGCTGGGGGAAACATCGGACCATCTCGGCCGTCACAGGACGAACGCATATCCATCAGCAACCACTTTCTCCACTGCGAAGCTATTGCCGGCAGTATCAGGATGGATGCGCCTCGTGAGCAAGTCGACATAGTTCCAACCTGCTGTTCAAGAAAATGCGATAGCAACGAGGTCGAGAAAGCTTTGGGCTGGAACCTCACGAATCATGGCCAAAGCCCGGTTTGATTGGCGTCAGATTATATATTCGCATCCTCCCTTCAAGCCTTACAATTGGTCCTGAGTGTCCACTTCCATCTTTGCAACGACTTGATTAGATACATGATGATAAGGCCAGGTGTCGTCGAGAAGCTCTTGATATACTTCTGTGTCTCCTGGAATACTCAAAATCCCAACGATGAGCGAAGCCCACAAACGAGCCATTCCATGTGCAATGCGGGATAGGACTGCACGCTGCACCGTGATGTTATGGTCTGTATCTGATGGCTGAAGCTTCCTCGCCAATGAACAATACAATCCCATTTCCCAACGCGAATGAGGATTGGAGTCATATGTATGTCGAGATTCTCGGTCGTCATCCCACGAACACAAAGGTAAGAATGCGAGTGCCTGAGAGCTCGTATATTCGCTCCGCAAGGCCAATTCAGAGTGGTAGCATTTCGCATAGTGACCTTGAGTAGGCATCGACGCGCTGGAATGTATGTGTACCACCAATGTCCAGGCAGACAGTGGATCTTTCCAGGCGGCGACAAGGTCTTTAACCTTGCAACCAATATCCCTTGGCAGATGTTCAGCACAGCAGTAGATACAAATAAAGAGAAGGACTTCCAGAACAAGAACAGACATCGCTTAGCCAAACACTCGACTTCCTGCCCTGGCAGAAATTTACCACCTCTTTGATCAAGCATCATGGGGTAGGCATCGCGATTTCCTCGACCTTCATGAATAATTTCGCTCACAGGAAATTGTAGATACACTCACTACTGGCAGGTCGTCGACTTCGTCGCGTTCGAAAAAGTCTGGCCACAGATCGTGTCAGATGCTCGGCGCATCGTCGCAGAAGCCGGCGTGGCACTCAGTCACACAGGGGACGACGGTACGCCACCTGTACTCGGAACCAAGGGCATCGAACTCAACGGAGATCCAGACAGCGCCCACGAATCGTTCAATCTGGACTGCAGATATCATAGCTTTCCCTTTTGCAAGACAGCCAGGAGAGAGTACGACATTGTGGTCACGGCCATCCCCCTGAGGACTTATCAACTAGCAGGGGGAGCCTTCAGTGTCAGGTAAGTCCACGCTGTATTTGACAAGGCTTGCGGGTTTTTTTGGGCTAATACGATGCCGACAGGTCGGACGGACTTTGGGAGGAGTGGACCCCAGCTCGAGATCTTCTTGAAAAGCTTTGGCCAGGCGATGAGATTGTGTCACACCATTTCGCGAAGAAACGGAAGAGGAGGATGAGCAGGAGGAAGAGGGAAAATTCCAGGAGGTCAACGGAAGGATCTATGAGACGCCTAAAAAGATGGAATGGATCTAAAGCAAGGCGCCACCGCAGAGGTCGAGTGAGGGAGACTGCGATAGTAGCCTGCTACCGATGCGCAGTAAAGATTCCTGGCCGGAAGTGTGTCCATGGCTAGCGTGCTGACAGCAAATGCTGTAGCCATAGATTCGCATCGATGCTTCATTGGCCAACGTCGATTGCAATTGTCTCTGCCAGCCATACAAAGGTCATAAGCTCTTGTCTAAGTGATATCACAATCAGTTCAAACACAGCCTGACAATAAGCGCGCTCAAGGGAATCAATGGAGGCATGATCTCCCGATCCGCATGGGTGAGTCCGTACGATGAGAGCCAGATCACAGGGTAAGTCTAATCTTAAGTACTCATTGCTGGCATTTCTTCGTCTTGGGTTCCTGATCAAGGTGCTAGGTAGTTCGTATCTACGCAGCCGTGGTAGCAACATGCTCTTCCATCTCATCGTTCGATTGGTCTCCAGCAGTCGCGCTGGTCTCTTCGTCTCTCGACCCCGGGTCCACCTTGTCTCCAGAGCTTTCGTACCAAGGACCTAGGACCCATTCCTCAATCTGATCCCGAGCTCGTTCAAGCATAGCATGGAAATCAGGATTCTTATCTGGCGAGAACATTGCGGTGTGCGACACCACTTCGTCGCTGGCAGATGGGTTTATGCATTTGACCCAACGTCCTTTACTCTTAGTCGTGTCCTCCACAAATTGATGAACTTGCTCGCCCTGGTCCATCTCGGCCTGCATATCTGCCTCGCCTTTGCTAGTACGTTTCCTTGGCCGTGACGCACCTGCTTCGGCTGACGGTGGTCCTCGCTTGGTTCCAGTCGGCGAACCTCCTATGCGGGAGGATTGCTTTGGGATAACGCAGAACGTCCGGTCCTGGCCCAGAATAGCTCCGGCATATTTTCCTTTGCTTTTACTGGTGATCTTCTCGTCGAGAGCACCATAGAAATTCGCGAAGCCAACGTCGTGTGTCCGCGTCAGTTCAACCACCTTTTCAACTCGTTTCTGCAGCTCTGCGCCTCGTGCGAGGCAACCCACGAATTCAAGATGACTACCAGCCCATGCAACTCCTTGGTTGATCTCATTCCAGTTCATATATGCAGCACCGGCGACACCGGCAATGGCTGCTGCTGCCCCACCCATCATGGCGTATCTCCCCCAGTTACTTCCGCTTGCATTTGCGGCAGGCAACCCTCTACCTGCAGCTTCAGCGACAGGTGGTGGCGGTGCGGATTTCGGAGGACCCCAGCCGAATGTCCCAAAAATCTTGCTGGCGGTGTTGTAAGTCTGATATACAGTCGTGGCCTGCTCTTCAGCGCCATGCGCAAGGACACCCGGGCTTATCCCGAGGTATGGCGTGTCAAAAGCGAGGACCGCTTGTATATATGGGAAGAATAGCGTTGTTTTCTCTTGAGGCGAGTCTGCATCTTTCGATTTGAGATTCGTAGGGCGGCTGGAGGGGTCGTACTCGGTGGTCGTGTTCGTGGTGTTGTTGCCGTAGGACGAAGGTACGGGCTCATCTCGGGCAATGCTGAGGAGCGCCTCTGCAGCTACAATGCCGCCCATCGAGTGACCACATAGCACGACGCGAACCGAAGGATCAACGGTAGGTGAGGGTGTTTTCGCGGCCACCTCGAGATCAATGACTTTGTTCTGGAGCCTGAGGACTTATGTTATCTCGAGTCGTAAGCCACGTCTCTGCTACCAGGAGTGTCTCACCATTCTTTGAAGTTGGCTACGCATTCTTTTAGATTCCCTCTTGTATCGTATTGCGGGTATGTGATAGCCAGCACGTTGATCTTTGGTAGGATCGCGGAGAGCGCCGTGCGGAGGTCCTGAGGAAACTTGTTGAAAGTATGGTCCGTCCCTTTGAAACCGTGAATGAAGACCAGCAAGAGCGTTTTCTTCATCTTCAAGCTAGGTCGTAGGTGGAGTGAATGTCAAAGCGCACGGCGGCGCGGTTCGTGTGAATGTTACATCGTGGTAGGGAAGGATGTGCGCAGCTCGCTCAACGTGACAGTCGATGTTCTCACTTCGTGCTTGTGAGCTTCGAGCGGATTATCACGTGGCCATTCACTTGCAACACTCCAGACGGCTCTCGAGTACGAATACGAAGACATCTCACTACGCAGAATAAGTGAATCAAGAAGTCAATCCAAATTTCAGATGATGAATGTCATTCTGCACAGGTGAGAGGGGTATGTCTACACCAAAGTCGCCCCAGGATATCATGATAATGCATTTCCCATGCCCAAGTACCCACTCAGCCGTGAACGCCCACTGATGATTTCTCCGAGCTCACTCTCTCCCCCCTTACATATCGTAGCTCGCTGCAATACCGGGCGCCGGGCCTTCGAGGTCCACGCCTGATACTCTGTTGCGGATGTCGCTGCTTTCGCGGACCAAGTTGCCGAAATACTTGCGCGCGACCTCGCTCTCGGTCTGCACCTTGACAGTCTCCTTCTTTTGTTCTTGAAGGTGCTCAACGCTGCGTTGTAGGCCTTCGCGCAATTTGTCGGCAGGGTACTTGAGCGCTCTCCGGACCTCCGAGCTGATGCGATGGGAGTTGGAGTGGGTGTAATCAAGAGCTGCAAGCTGTGCTGCGAGCTTTGTGCTCAGCCGCCGTGGCAGCGACTGAGGGATCTGCGAGACTGCGTACGAGATGCCGAGTGTGACTGTAGGGAGGGTCAGCATGACATCTTTACCTGCGAGGACGCGCTCAACTTACCAGCCAGTATCAGTCCAGGAAGGAAAACTCTCCTGAGATTGTCGGTGCCCACGACCTTCGTGGCTGTCAAAGCACCGTCCAGCCAGCTCACGCCACCGATCATTCTGGTACCCACTACGCCTGCAAGCGTGACTGCCATGCTTGTTCCAGCAACCTTCTCCTGGCGCTCCCAGATGTTGGCGAGGTCAAAGAAGTCCCATACCTCGGTATCAAAGTCGACTTGTCGGGCCAAAGCATCGCGCCTGCTCTTGAACATTTTCTCCGATCGGAATGTAAGGTCGACATACTGATCACCCAGATGCAGAAGGCCTAACGATTTGATGCTGCTGACACCCTGAACAGTCTTTTCTCGCGCTCGCTCCTCGCACCACCTTACGGTCTCGGTGATCTGATTCAACATTGCCACCTTCAGGTCGTCGGCGTACCCATATGCGCCAAAGATACCAGGGTATTGCACACCCAGATCACTTTCAGCAACACGAGCAATAGAGTCGTCAATGGTGTTGCGAGCCAAGGCATATACGTCGTTGGAAGCTGCCTCGATGTTGTTCGCGACATCATCGTCAGCTTCTGTGCGTGCCTTCTTTGACTTCTCAAATTCGGGTTCGAGCTTGCGAAGTTCCTCCGTAACTCGATCAAATTCGTTTTGCGCCACATCCTTGTTGACACTTGCGAGTGTACCAAGATCACCGAGGACGTTCATGAGGTATGTCTTTGCAGGCGCAAGCTTGGAACGTGATCGCTTCTCTAAGACGAATCGTCTCAAAGAAGCCTCCAACTCGTTAAAATCAGCCATGGCCTCCTTCTGTTTACCTTTACCCTTCTTCTTGGGCGGTGACCCTGGCTCGCCATGTTTGCCTTGCGGCTCGTCATCCTCGTCGTCCTTCTTGGGGTCGTCGTCGCCTCCACCAAAAGACGACGCTCCTGAGGCGCCTCCGCTGACAAAATCACCGCCTGATCCATCTGGCCCTGGAGCTACTGGGATGGCATTGCTGGAGACGAAATGGACTAGCTCTGAAGACTCCTTGAAAGTTGCTGGACTTAGATGGGCAATTTGCTTGAGAATCATCTGTTCGCATCGCTCCTTGTCCCTAATATTGTCGAAGCCATTGACGACCATAAACATGTACGCCTTTTCTCTGGCAGCATTGAATATGAACTCCTTTGCTGACAAGGTGAAGTGGTTTGCAGCAGAGACGACGAAGACAACAACATCAATCTCCTCCTGTCGTGCGAAGACTGCCGTGGTCTTGAGAGAGTCATTGTTGAGCCCGGGTGCATCGATCAGTGCGATGTCGACCACACCGTTGTTGAGTAAGGATTGATCGACTCCGCGGATGTCTTTGATGTAGATCTTGCACATTGAATAACGGTCACTGTCAACGACGATGTCCTCCAACTGCTTCAGTGCGTAGACGTCGTACGTGCTCTCGTCATTTCGGCTGTACACCATGCCATGTGGGATTGCATGTACTTCTTCAACGCCGCCATTCTCTCTCTGGTCGAGAACTTCACAGAAGATGCTGGTGCATGGTTGTTGGTCCTCGGGAAGAATTTTTCGCCGCAGCAGGGCATTGCAGAATGTTGACTTCCCTGCATTGAGATCGCCGGTGACCAGCACTTTGCTCGACGTATCTTCGATGCGCTCACGAAGCGAGAACAGGTGTCGAATGCTGTTGTTGATTTGGTTGTCCAATAGCGACGCGACGGAGTGCTTCTCGAGAGAGTGGACGATTTCCGATTGTGGTAGTCCGTCCATTTTCAGCTCGATCTTGAGCACAGAGAAGTCTTGCGCCAGTTGCGGCGTCACGAGTCTTGGCTCTTCAGCTGCTTTGATCTCTTCATCCACACTCGATTCTGCTTGTTCTCCCATTTCTCCTATCGACGTGCCGGCGCGACGCAGTGCTCGTGGTCTGCTGGAGATTGCGTCTTGATTGTCGTGTCGCATGGTTGACTGAGTATGCACAAGGCCTGGTCGAGAGTCCAGTCTAGCATTGGGGACCTGTGCAGCCCGCTTCACAGTAGGGTAATGTGCTGGCCATTTGGAGTTCATCTCTTGCAGCCTTTTCAGAGTCTCCACTGTCTGATTGATGGCTCTACCCAGCGCGGTCCTGTTCTGGTTGTAGTATAATTGGTGTATATGGCCCGCAAGAGCCCGTCTCTCGTTCTCCGAACTCTCATTGCTCTCTCCTGGCAATACTGGAGTGTGTGCTGGCGTGTAGCGGTCTGCGCCAGGGCCTGGATGCCATGCATTGCCCATCGCCTCCTCCCCAGTACTGCTTCCTCCGTAGCCCGAGTCATCGTCAAGTAGTGCCTGCAGTCTGGCAGCGCTCTGCGATATCGACCCCGATCCGTAGGTCATGTATTGCGGTCTGCCGGAACCCTGTCCTGTGGCGAACGAGCTGCCGCTTGAGCTGGGCCCCGCGGCGCCTTCGCCGAATGGATTACTGGAACTCATAGTCGAGTCGCTGCGTGGATCAGATCATGTTGATCAGGTAGTCGAATGCGCGAGGTTGCCGCGTTGTGGAGGTAGACAAGAATGTACACGATCCGCGATGATGCAGTGAAAGTTGCATGGACTCTTTGGCAGCAATTCGGCACCCGGCTGCACTAGCTTAGTCCTGTGTCATCCCACGTGCACGTGCGATCAGCACGGACTTTGATCAACAAGGACAGCTCGACCAGGCTTCTCTTTGATGCGGCAGGCGGCAACAGTGCCTGCCATCTTCAAGCCATCTTGAAGCTTGCAACACGCGCAATTCCCTATCTGAAACCTTCCCAATTCGCAAGGGCAGCTTGATATCGGGCACGAGACTCCGCAGTCATGAATGTATGCGACCCAGATTGGTATGCATGTGAACAACATCTCTGATAAGCAATTGCAGATCATTGAGTGGGCGTTTGGCAAGCGCATGACGCCGGCAGAGCGATTACGAAAACATCAACGAGCTCTCGAAAAGACGCAACGTGAGCTGGATCGCGAGAGGACCAAGCTCGAGCAACAAGAGAAGAAGCTGGTGCAGGACATCAAGAAGAATGCAAAGAACGGACAGATGGGCGCGGTCAAGGTCCAGGCAAAGGATCTTGTCAGGACTAGAAGGTATGGAATGAAGGACATAGAAGTCGTACTCGTGCTGACAACAAGTAAAGATATATCCAAAAGTTCTATCAGATGCGGACGCAATTGCAAGCCATATCGCTGCGGATACAGGTATATCGCACAGTCTGTCCGTTTGATGAATTCAACTGACAGCACCAGACCGTGCGAAGCAACGAGCAAATGATGCAGAGCATGAAAGGCGCAACACAGCTCCTGGGCAGCATGAACCGACAAATGAATTTGCCGGCGCTGCAACGAATAGCAATGGAATTCGAAAAGGAGAACGACATCATGGATCAGCGGCAGGAAATGATGGACGATGCCATTGATGACGTTACTGGTTTGGAGGACGAAGAAGAAGGCGAAGAAGTCGTCAATCAGGTCCTGGATGAGATCGGAGTGGACATGTCGCAGGCTGTGAGTCCATGTTGTTGTTGGGACCAGCGCTATATCATGCTGACCAGACACAGCTCGGAGAGACCCCCTCAGGCCTGCAAAAGAGTGCCGTGGCAGATGGAAAGGTGGCACAGGCGATTGGTGGCGGAGATCCTGGTGACGATGACCTCCAGGCAAGGCTTGACGGTTTACGGAAATGACGAAATTACGACTTCATATATGTACCATGTCTGTACTTGTACAGTTCAGAGTGCCTGCCTTCTCTCCTCTTCAGTCTGGTGCCTGACCTTCTGTCAGTCCCGTGCTTCGAGGCAGACCAACTACAGTATCCACAAGATTGCCCGAGCGACGATCGATGCCGCCGAATGAAAACGACCACAGTGTCTCATGGCTGCCAAGATCAGTAGACCTGGTAAAGTGCCGCTTGGCGCTTGCGTAGGAAGTCGAGATTATTAGAGTTGGCGCCTTCCAGCAGGCGAGGTCAGCCTCTTGTTGTAATGGCGCCACCCGTAGTATTGAGAAGAGGCAGAAGATGTTTCTGTTGCGCTGCGATAGACTGTTATATTCATCCCATAATCACCGCGAGAGCTGTTATAGTGTGCATTCATGTTGCTGACCAGATTGCGGGGCAACGCTTCCCCTCGCTGAATGGAGATCTACATGTACTGCCGCATATCACAAGAGACTCAGAATCTAGACGGAGTGCAGAAGAATCTTCTCCAGTGGCCTCAAGACTCTCCAGTTGCCTCATGATGGTCCTTCAAGCGCATCTTTGACGTTTGCGTGGATCCGCAACACCGAGCACTCCGTGGACCGAATTGGCGTCATTTCTGCTAGTAGCTCCAAGCGTTTCCCCCAGTCTCCAGTGCTTGCAAATCGATCATCCCGCCCCGCCACTCCGAGTCCACTCACCTCACATCAACTGCAACCTCCCACTCTGCTGCTACTGACTGGCCAGGACAACGTCGCCGCACCGCCGCACCCTCTGCGCACCCTACAAACAAAGGCGCTGACGACGTGTGGTACCTAGACACCTGCTCGACTACGTGCTTGCGGCGTCTCGCTTTCATCCGCCCTCCATTGTCCGCACGCATCACATCCACAGCCGACACAATCCGGTAGTCCACCCTGCTTACTGCTGCTGATTGCCTGCATGCCTGTGTACTGAAACCTGCCAAACGACTGACGAACTCAGCAACTGCAAGGCACGGTCAACTGTAGACAGCAACAACCACTGCGCTCGTTGTCGCACGTTTCAGCTTCACGTCAACTTCCGCCGCCCTCGTCGAGCTTCTCTCGAAACATCACTTAATCCGCCTCGCGGCTCAACATCGCCTACGAGATTCGCACCATCTTTCAAACACCCAACGACTGCATCGCACACTAGAAATCAAAACGTCTTCATACATGAGCGGCGCTGCTACCAAGCAAAGCACCAATCTGGCCGGAAGCAAGAGGCGCAGTCTCTCCGGTCAGGGAGGACTGCTCAACAGAATGTTCGGCAGCTCAGGCAATGGCAGCAAAGAAGCGCTTGACACCTCAGCCGCTGGAGATGGTAGCTCCGCCGACTCACCGCACAGTCCCAGCTTTTCGAACAATATGGGCGAGATTCCAGAAAACAAGGACGAGAGCAAAGACGAGGTTGGCGGCGATATGAAAAGTCCTACCCGAAAACCTACTGAGGATGGCAACGGCGCTGAGAAGAAGCGACGGAGTAGCGGCGTGGGGCGTGCCCGGGACTTTCTCAGCAAGACTAAGGAATCATTGTCATCGAATTTCTCTAGCTCACCGAACGAAGCAAAACCAGCCAGCACCAACCAAACTCCAATGCAGAAGCTTGGTCGTGCAGATCCAGCATTGAGTGTGCCGCAGGGCTCTCGCAACAACTCAGCTGGCGAGTCGGCGCCCGGCCCACGCTCAACATTCCGGGTGGGTGTGACCGAGGATAAGAACAAGAAGTGCAGACGCACTATGGAGGATACGCACGCCTATCTATATAACTTCCTCAGCACTCCGGCGCCTGCCCTTGGTTCTGACACCTCTCTGAAGAAGCAAAACTCTCTCACACTCACCGAGGCTCCTTCTCGGGACTCGGCCATTTCAGAGAGCAGTTTGAGCATGAAAACCAGCAAGGACGTAGTCGAGACCGATAATGGTTACTTTGCCATTTTTGACGGTCATGCAGGCACATTTGCCGCAGAATGGTGTGGTAAGAAGGTCCATCTCCTGCTGGAAGAGGTCATTCGTAACCATCCAAACACACCGATACCAGAGTTGTTGGACATGACCTTCACCTCTGTAGACCAGCAGCTGGAGAAGCTTCCACTGAAGAATAGTGGCTGCACTGCTGTTACTGCAGTGCTTCGCTGGGAAGATCGGATACCCAACTCACAATCCGCTACTGGCTCGACTGCAATTGCACCAGCTGCTGCTCAAGCACAGAACGATACGCCCAGCAACGCTGAAGTGCCGGCGGCGCATACTGTTGAGAGCAGATTGCGAGAAACAGCATCGCGACAGCGCGTGCTTTACACCGCCAATGTTGGTGATGCTCGTATTGTCCTGTGCCGAAATGGCAAAGCTCTTCGTCTGTCGTACGATCACAAGGGCAGCGACGAGAACGAAGGCAAACGCATCGCGGGTGCCGGCGGTTTGATCCTAAATAATCGCGTCAACGGCGTGCTTGCTGTAACCAGAGCTCTCGGAGATGCGTACATGAAAGACCTGGTGACTGGTCACCCGTACACGACAGAGACAGTAATCCAGCCAGATATTGATGAGTTCCTCATTCTGGCCTGCGACGGCGTAAGTGGGCATACAAGCAGTCATTCAGGATGATACGCTAACTCTGTTTGCAGCTTTGGGATGTCTGCTCGGATCAAGAAGCAGTCGATCTGGTCCGCAACATTCAAGACCCACAAACCGCGTCGAAAGCACTTGTAGACCACGCTCTGGCCCGCTTCTCCACTGATAATCTGTCGTGCATGATCGTGCGCTTCGACAACAAGGCACTGCAACACACGCAAGATGTGAAGGATATTGGTGTTGATGGTGATCCATCTTCAAAAACAGGCGGAATCAGCGAGGCGCAAGCCATTGTGAGCGAGACTAAGAAACAACTCGATGGGGGCGCCGACCCTCTGCCATTGCCCCTCTCCAGACCTTCGACAGGCGAGGTCATGGACGAGATGCGGAAGCAGGAGACGGGCCCCGAACTGAACCCAGCAGCACTGGAAGCAGCCAAGAAAAAAGCGGACGCGGCGACATCGGCAGGTGGTAGCAGCGGCGGATCATGAATTGGCATTGGCAACCTCAAGCGTAAGCATGTTGGGACGACATCAGACGAGGGGCATGAGGTGTATGAAAGCACGTACTGGAGAAATATGAGGCATGTGGGTGTCCTGGCGCAGAATGTAAGGGTTTCCTGAACGTTGGGGCAGCGCACGAACAAGATGCTGGTGACCCACGGTGTAGATGTGCAGTGTACACGCGCTATTGGAGTGTGTTTGAACGTCAGCTACCAGGCCCAAACTCACGTGTCATTCTTGCTGTTATGTATCATTGGCACTTGTCCAACGGCCATTGCGCCAGATCTTGGGGCTGTTGGGACACGTGCCTCCCCACGATTTGAGCCTTTAGCCGGAGTTCTAGCGCTCCACAAAGGCGGGTCTGGCGTCACGGTTTGCGAGTGTAGCGAAACAGGTGTGCTGCTGCGGCACGTCAAACCACCGAAACCACTTGCTGCGCGGCACACACTCCGAAGGGCACACACGGCCGGCACGTTGACTCGTACTCGCGATACGTACATACCTAAGCAGCGCCTTTCCTGTGGGCTCCAATGCACAAGCGCCATGGCGCCAGCGGAGAGGGAGCAGCAGTGGCAGGATGAGCCGTGTGCTCCGGTGCGGGACGGGCACGCAGCAACCAGATCCAAATCCAGATCCCCCGCCGAGGCCAAGGGCACTGACAGTCACGGACCTGGTGCTGGTGCTGATGCTGGTGCTGATGCTGGTGCTGGACCAGATGGTCATGATCAGGAGACCTCAGGCGTCGACGACAATTCTGCCTACATTCCCCCGCCAGACCCTACTGGACGTCCCACGAGCACAAGCACAGACGACAGCACCACTACTGCTGCCACCGCCACTCCTGTCACTGCTCCGCCAGGCCTGCCTTTCGTAGCTCCAAGCGACCTGCTGCGCCTACACCCAGCCCGCAGTCCATCCGTCGCTCCACCTCCTCCTGCGGCTGCTGCTGCTCTCAGCAGCTGGCCTGCAACGCGCGACAGGCCGATGACACCGCTGGACAAGGAGCAGATCGAAGGCTTGGTGAGTGCTCCCTCCTCTTGGTCGCGTGCTTCATGCGAAATCGACCTCGCGTTGTGCAGGAGCACACTTTTCTTACAATGACCATTGAGAAATGTGTGGCTGACTGCGTCTTCGTTGTGTAGCGCGCAATACGAGCCTTCTTGAAAGTCCGCACCAGCTACGATGTCCTCCCCCTCAGCTACAGACTCATCGTCTTTGACACATCGCTGCTTGTCAAAAAGAGCTTGAATATTCTCACACAGTGCGGTGCGTACAGCAGGAGAGTAGTCAGTGGCTTGCATACTGATAGAGAGTGTAGCGATTGTCTCTGCGCCGCTGTGGGATTCCAAGACATCTACATTCGCGGGGCTCCTTACAACCTCGGATTACCTCAATGTTGTCCAGTACTACTGGCAAAATCCAGACGCCTTACAACAAGTGGATCAATTCCGTCTGAACAGCCTACGAGACATTGAGCGAGCCATAGGAGTCACGCCAATTGAGACCGTCTCGATACATCCACTGCAGCCACTTTACGATGCATGCCGCCGAATGCTCGCCTCACGTGCTCGCCGCATTCCCTTGATTGATACTGACGATGAGACTCAGAGGGAAATGGTCGTGAGTGTCATCACACAGTACCGCATTCTGAAGTTCATCTCGGTCAATGTAAAAGAGACCCAGAACTTGCGCAAGCCGCTGCGAGAGCTCAACGTCGGCACGTATACCGACTTGGCCACGGCGACAATGGAGACACCAGTGATGGATTGCATACATATGCTGGTCAAGCAGAGCATATCAAGTGTGCCAATCCTAGATAAGGATGGCGCTCTGCTGAATGTATTCGAGGCAGTCGACGTCATCACTCTTATCAAGGGTGGTGAGTACGAGGCGAACCTTAACTTGACTGTCGGCAAGGCATTAGAGAAGCGGCCCGATGTAAGTATCTAGCAAAACTGATGGTAAACCCTCAAACTAATACGTGGCAGGACTTTCCCGGCATCTACACGTGCACTCTGAATGATCGTCTGGACACGATATTCGACACGATTAGGAAGTCGAGAGTTCATCGTTTGGTGGTTGTCGATGAGGCAAGTCAGCTCAAGGGTCTCTTGTCTTTGAGCGACATTCTGGATTACACTCTCACCAGTCCTCTGGGCGACGAGCACGAGCAATGACATCAGCCACGCGACATATGAAAACGAATCGTTACGCCAGCGCTGGAACGAGCATATGATACCCATTGTTGTACAGTACGAGACGTGTTCCTTGAGCGGGGCTCACGACATTGCAGAAGCCTTAGAATTGGCCAGCCTGGCATTCAGACGTGTAGAAACGGTGTCTCCAACCGTGAGAAGAGCGTTGTAGTACTTGTCCAACGTATGACAGCTTGTAGTATCACTCCGACTACCAGCCTGGAAACGCAATATCAAGTGACCGAAGGGAGTGATGCCGACGGCCTTGTCGAGCTGACCCGTGATCCGCCCCACAAGT
Source organism: Microcyclosporella mali (assembly GCA_002785985.1). Lineage (NCBI taxonomy): Eukaryota > Fungi > Ascomycota > Dothideomycetes > Mycosphaerellales > Mycosphaerellaceae > Microcyclosporella > Microcyclosporella mali. The sequence goes on along the minus strand of NHNU01000002.1, from coordinate 298,578 downwards.
AATGGCTGGCCAATGGTAGCAATGCTGCAGGTTAGCCCGATTCCTTCCTGGAACCACACCTCGTACTTCTACACTGTTGGTCTTACATCTAGCTCCGACTGTCGATGACCGGCCGCAGAGTTGCGTAACATGATACATATCGACTAAGTACCACGCCTTTTATTCCGACCCCACCCCATCTCACCTCACCTCCCAATCCTCTCTAAGACCTCCATTCATTCCTCACAAAATTGTAAAACGTACTAGAGAGAAAAACGTCCCTAGCAAAATGGAAGCTCTCGCCAATTTCCACAACTGGTACAACGGCATCACCAAGATCAAAGCCGGCCTCAAAAAGGAAGAAAACGCTCTCCGCATAGGCGTCCTAGGCGCCGCCATGATCAACTACCTCTCCATCATCGACCCCATCCAAACCCACCCCGGCGCCATCCTCGCCGGCATAGCCGCGCGCGACCTGTCCCGAGCCCAAGCGCACATTGCAAAGTACAACCTCGGACCCGACTGCCAAGCCTACGCCTCCTACGACGCTCTGCTCGACGACCCGCGCATCCAGGCCGTGTACATCCCGCTGCCGAATGGTTTGCATGCCGAGTGGGCAAGCAGGGCGATGGAGAAGGGGAAGCATGTGTTGGTGGAGAAGCCGCTGGCGAGTAATGCGGAGCAAGTAAGGGAGTTAAAGGCCGTGGCGGAAAGGACGGGGAAGGTGGCGTTGGAGGCTTTTCATTGGAGGTTTCACCCGGCGGCGCAGGTCGTCAGGGAGATGGTTTTGAGTGGCGAGTATGGGAGACCGACGCGCATCGAGGCGAGGTTGAGGGTTCCGCAGGGAGCGATGAAAAAGGATACGGACAGTAAGTTGCTCCATCACACAAATTCTGCGTTGCCGTTTCAAAAGACTGTCAAGCTAAAACCGCATCTCAAACAGTACGCTTCAAATACTCTCTCGCCGGTGGAGCTTGCATGGATCTCACCTACGTCTTCTCCGCCAGCAGCTATATGGCCTCTCTCGCTCCCGCCAGCACGCCCTTCACAATCCACAGCGCCACTCCCAGAATCTCAACCACGGATCCCAAGATCGACGAAGCAATGGAAGCGACTTTCACCATCTCTCCGCCCTCAGCGCCCCAGGTCCACTGCGAAGTCAAAGCCGACCTCTCGATCCCACCCTTATTCGGTTTCATACCACGCTTTTGGCAAGCTGGAGCGAGTCTCTGCGTCGAGACAGAGAACGCCAAGATCGAGCTCTCGAATTTCGTGGCGCCAGCTTACAGGCATGCTGTGACTGTGACGGAGAAGGGAAGCGGCAAGAAGGAGGTGCAGAGCTATTACAAGGGAGGACCGGTGTGGAAGGAGAGAGGGGAGGATTGGTGGACGACGTATAGATGGCAATTGGAGGCTTTTGTGGACGCGGTGAGGGCGAAGGAGGCTGGGAGGGAGTATGAGGGCGCGTGGATGTCATTGGATGAGAGCGAGAAATTGATGGAGATGATTGACACGGTCTATGATAAAGCAGGACTGCCGAGGAGAGGACTTTGATTGTGGTGGCGATCCGCATATTTCTTTCTATAGACAGTATTCTGGGATGTATGCAGAACCAGGCCCTTGGGTCATAAGCAGCGAAGCCCCAAACTCCGCGCTGTTGCATGTCATCATTGAACTACACAATCAAAAAGCATCACTTTGTGCTCGCTCTCTTAGATCCTTCTGACGCTCTGAATATTTTCGAATGCTCGAATCTGGAATCAGGCTGTCGAGAGAGGATGAAGAGTCGCCGGAGTCGAGACTTCCCTAAGACCTCGAACTGACGTTGCTTTGCGCTCCTCGCATCGGTAGTAAGCCAGTGGCTTCCTTGATCTGTGCATCCCTGCCTGCAGAGTCCGGGCTACTGCTCCTGGCTGGAGTCCCCAAGGCCGGGGTACCCATGAGCGAATTGATCGGGCTGACAGCGTTCGAAGGAGGAACAGGAATTCGAATATCCTCTGGGCTGCTAGGAACGATCTGTTGCGGTAGATTGGGGATGTGAATGTGTTTTGCTGTATTATTGTAAGATGCAGGAATGATTTCGATGATTTCATCGCGTGGGAATTCGAGTGATGGAATGTCGTGCGCTGAGCAAGCCATCAGGTATCCGTAGAGTACTCGTAGGACGGACTCGTGGGCAATGATGAGAAGGTCGTTCTGCTCGCGTTCAAGCTCAAGAATGATAGGCTCGAGTCGTACGGCGAGATCGTGGTAAGACTAATAAACGATTATCAGCGGTATTCGTTGACTGCTCTCAGATGGACTTGCCTCGGCTCTTGGGTATCGATGATGGTAGGGATCACGTTCGTGCTTGCCGACTTCGTCTGGGAACAGTTGACGAATTCTGCGCTCACTCAATTTCTCGCAGACGCCGGGATTCAACTGGCTCATCTGGCTGCGTTGTCGCACGCGATATCCTTCGGCCTCAAGGAACGACGCCGTCTCGACAGTCCGCTTTCGAGTAGACGTCCAGATGGTGAGTGGCTTCAAGGCCGTGCCTTCTGGTGCTCCTTGTTTAATCAAATTCTGGCGTTCGGATTCGCGGTGAGCGGTTAAAGCCTCGGACATCTTCCGGGCATAGTCTTGACCATCTACACTCAAGCTGGCATCGCTCTTGTAATTCTCCTCATTCCTAGTGGTGCCCGCGCGAACGAAATAAGTCTGCCTACTTTTGATGTGCAGATTCAGCAAGTAGAAGACTATGCGTTGCGACAGATAGCCAAAGGCGCAATTGTTGACAATCACTCGCTCGCCGGCATTGATCATCTTGACATAGTGGAGGTCAGACTCCTCGACAGACTCGTAATGCGGTATCCGCGCATTGATCCGGTTGAGGTAGTCTTTGACTGCATCTTCGGGCGTCCAACCAATGTAATCAGGGGAGCTGATCTTGACAGATCGCACATTGTCCTCAATGATGCGGTCGTCGCTACATGTGCTTTCGATGAACATGGTCTGGACATTGTGTTTTTCGAACTCCTTGGCTAGAGCACGACGGCCATTAGCCAGGGGATTGACAGCATCATAGATGGCGATCTGGCCATTCTCGTGGTTGAGAAAATTGAAAATGTCTTCTCTGCACTTCTTAAGAATCTTATTTCGGAGAAGGACGGACGATGTGCTTGCATTGACATGGAAGTAGTCCTCGGGGACTTCGCCTTTGGCGCCCACGAAAGCTCTCCGGTAGTCTCCAAGGTGAAAGATATGAGTTTTGACGCCGAGCCAACGGAGGTATCGGGCCAGAGCGACGCTGATGTGAGTCTTGCCTCGGGCTGGCAGACCGACAGTGGCAATGACTATGCGGCCCGAGTGGAAGAGTCTTCCCGATTCGGTGGAGTAGAGTTGAGCTGGAGCCATCTCGGCCTTCTCTGGAAGGTCGTGGATGGCATCAACATATGTGCTCGATCGGCGGCGGAAGCTGGGCGCGCTCGCCGCCAAATCGGCGGTACTGTCATCCATGTCAATCGCTGTGTAGGACGTGTCGACTTGGTCCATGTTGGGTATTGGGTGTGCGCGGGCTGAGGGTTGCAGCGGTTATGATTGACTTACAGGAGAGTATCCATGCCTGGCTCGAGACTGTTCGCGTCGCAGATCACGTACGCAAGTAAGCCCCTGTGCTGCAGCTACCTGGTGCAACCGAGTCGACAATACCCCGGTACTTCAGGAAGCTTCCTCAGGCGAACAAGCCCGGCGGATGACTTGTGACTGCGGGTTGGAGTCGCCGAAAGTGGAATTGCAGATGAAGCACAAGGTGAGGCCGCAGGATATATATATGTATATTGTATACACTGCGCCACCGACGCCGATTGTGTCAGAGACACAAGACGAAAGGCAAGAAGGTGGTGAAGAGGTTATCCACGGTCAAAAGCAAATGGGCGGCGGCGTTGATTGGCGCGGATCCGCGTGAGAGATATAGGAAGCTTTGCTCTGCTCCGGCGTACGAGAGGAAATACAGACTCGTGAACAGGTGGGCAGTCACGAGGCCGACGTAGGTGTAGTCAGATGAGAGGATAGAATGAGGGAATTTGTGTTGGAAAATAGGTATGGTTTCAATTCGCCGAATTGCTCTATCATCACACATCCCCGAAGAATGCCGTTACGAAGGAAGCACTGCTGAGGGCCTGAGGCTGCCCTGTGGATGTCGCGAGTGGGCTTTGGCGCGGGCCTCGCAACTCGCGACGGAAGTAGCCGCGTTAACTAGATTTCTCGTCCAGCTCCATCATCACCAGAGACGTCTCGCACGCGACTCATCACAGCACTCACCACCCACCACCAACCTCTTCCTCCTACCTATCAGTATCCCCATCGCAGTCGCAAACTCCAATAGACGCCACACCCTCTCGCTTTCACCCGCCCCTACGCTACCCATAGCATGGCTGCAGTGCCTCCTTTAGAAAAGCCTGCGGTGCCAGAGGTCGAGATCATCACGCCGAGATCATTCGAGCCCGTGCGAACAAACGGCTTCCTCGACACCATCTTCGACACATACCAATCCTTCCAGGATCGAAGAGAAGCGCTCGGCCTCAGCAATCCTGGCACCGTAGACGGCATCTCCAGGGAGGTCCAGCGAGATGTCTTCCTCACCAACCAGACTTTCTCAGGCCTGCGCGCCGATCTCAACAAAAGCTTTTCCATCTCTCCTCTCTTCCAGATAAGTCATGCTTTCTCCAGCGGATCACAACTGCTTTCGCCATACACATTCCTGGCTCTCTACGGCACCGACAATGTACGTTCACCCTGACCTGCAACCCATTGATCGCAAGGTCCCATCAGCTCACATCTCCCTTTTCAGATTCTCTGCCAAGCGCAACTAGACTCAGACGCCTCCTTGTCCGCCCGCTTCAATTCGCGCCTCACGAAACGACTCATCTTCAAGAGCTCCGTCCAAATCCAGCCATCTTCGCCCATGAGCCCAGGCGGCGCACAGGTGTCCATCGAACAAGACTACACCGGCAATGACTTTACCGCATCTCTCAAGAGCATCAACCCGAGCATTCTGGAGGGTGGACTTACAGGCATGTTCATCGGTTCCTACCTACAGAGCGTCACTCCTCGGTTATCACTCGGCATGGAAGGTGTCCTGCAGCGACCAGGCGGTGGCATGGGGCCAGAAGCAGCGCTCAGCTACGCCGGAAGATACAAGGGTGATGACTGGATAGCTTCGGCGCAGTTCCTGGCACAAGGTGGTTTGCAGCTGAGCTACTGGCGAAAGCTGATCGACAAGGTCGAGACGGGTGTGGACGTCAACCTGCAATTCGCCGGCCTCGGAGGTGGCCAAGCTATGCTTGGTGGCATGAAGAAGGAGGGCACAGCTACTTTGGGAGCCAAATACGAGTTCTCGCGATCGGTCTTCAGGGCGCAGGTCGACAGCCAGGGCAAGATTGGATGTCTGTTGGAGAAAGTCATTGCGCCGCCCGTACGACTTACCTTTGCTGGAGAGATGGATCACGTAAAGGTATGCACACGAGAATTCTTCAAAGAAGAACAATTTACTGACTTGAATTTCCAGAACTCTGCCAAGCTTGGTCTCGCTGTTTCGATCGAAGCTTCGCCCGAGGAACTGATGGAGCAGCAAGAATCCATGTCAACCGCATCGCCTCCATTTTAAGCTGGCGTCATCTTTCTCCAGCGGCAAATCATAATCTTCCACTCTCTGTACAATAAAAATTGATGGTGATCTCTTTCGCATGGGCGCGGCCACATGCGGCTTGCGGCTGTCATTTGAAAGAAAAAGATACGGTTGCTCGGACTGGCATGTTATCAGCGTAGCATGGAGCAAGCAAGGCGCTTCGACCTGCGTGTGCGGGAGCTTCAGTAGAAGAAACGTGTACATTTTACTGTCAACTTGTGCGATTACATTCACTTTCTCCTGCGAACGAATCTAAGGCAACTTTGAGCTCATAGGCGACATCCGAGATGACTAGCTGCATGTATAATAAGGTGAGGAGGTTGTGACCCAAGCAACAAGACCTACTATATCGTCAACGTCAGCTTCACATTCTTCTCATCTACTCTCCGTCTCCAGAAAAGTTGTCGCGATGGGCTCCACGGACAACGACATCAGGATTCCCGTTATCGACATCACATCGACCAACCACGATGCTCCCCAACAGCTCCTCGACGCAGCCTGCAAATTTGGCTTCGTCTTTGTGGCAAACAACGAAGGGGCAAAAATCCCACCGAAATTAATATCAGATCTATTCGACATCTCCAAAGACTTCTTTGCTCTGCCGATCGAGACCAAGCAGGAAGTCTCCATCGCGTCGAATGCCGCAGGCAAGAACCACGGATGGCTAAGCCAAGGCGTGGAGAAACTGGATCCGGGCGTCCAGCAGAGACCCGATGTGAAAGAGTGAGTCCTTGATGCATTGTCCTCTAGATACACTTTTCGCACATAGCCTTTTCCATTACTCATGTTGTGGACTTCAAATAGAGCTTTCAACATGGGCCTCCCAGACTCGAACGGGCAGTACGAACAGCCCATCCCACGTCTCCTGCAAGACCACATCCACACTCTCATCACCTTCCAGAACGCCTGCGGAGATCTCTGCCAGAAGCTGCTGACGCTCTTCGCCATCGCGCTCTCCATCGACGAGGACTGGTTCACGTGGCGCCACGACCGGACCCGAGGTCCCGTGGGCTCCATCTTCCGCCTCCTCTACTACCCGCAACGCAATACAAAATTCCACGACGAAGTCGACATCCGCGCCGGAGCCCACAGCGACTACGGCAGCATCACCTGCTTGTTCCAATTGCCCGGCCAGCCAGGCTTAGAGATCAAGACGCCTAGTGGCGAGTGGGCGCCAGTTCCGGTGGATCCCCTGGGTGCAGGAGGTTCTCTGCCCATCCTGGTGAATATAGGTGATTTGCTGGAGGATTGGACGAGTGGGTTGTTGAAGTCGACGAAGCATCGCGTGGTCTTTCCACGCGAAGAGGCTGGGGACAGGTATTCTATCGCGTACTTCTGTCATCCGCTCGACGAGGCTCTACTCGAGCCCGTGCCCAGCAGACTGGTTCGTGATCACGGGGTGAAAGCTGGAAAGAAAAATGGCAAAGTGATCACGGCTCGAGATCATTTGATGGAGAGGTTGGCTGCGACATACAGGATCAAATGAAATAATGACTATCATGAAATCTTCAACAATTTTATAATCTAGATGCTAGCATCGGCCGTGATTGCACTGCACTGGTCGTGGGTATCTTGGTGCAGAAGCACAAAAAGGCCAATTTTCAATAGAGAAACATATGACACCTGAGCTCTCTCGCTCGTCATCTCTGTGTCGTACACGTTTCATGGTCTCGTTCCGTCGTAGCTCAGCATGATATTCGGGTTCTGTCATCCACGAGAAAGGTCAAAGGAATGTTGCATAGAGTCGGTGCTAAGGAATTATCGAGATATAAGTGATGCTGATTTCGGCTCACGAAAAGTTTGTTTGGAAGCCGGAATTGCCGTCTTGGGGATGTCCTTGAGTGAGAAGCATCTCAAGCATGTCGTGTCCGTTAATCTCTGGACCGTACATTGTCTGATTGACGTCGGCACCAGACATGTTGAGAATGGGATCGAGTGGAAGTGTAAGCCAGTCCTGGCTGTCGCCAAAGTTCGGAAAGGTCTCGTAGCCGGTGTTGTTGGCGCCGCCTACCGCATTGACACTATTTGGCGAGCTGTTATTGAAACCAGGAGGTGGCATCACAGAGTAGTGGTTGTCACTGCTCATCAGATCATACGAATCATTCGATATGCCGTACATGCCGTTGCCGTTTTGCACGCTGGTAGTGCTCCGGAGCATATTGTCGTTGTAGGCCCACTGCTGTTGGTTTGGGACAGCGCCAGCTGAGGCTTGGTTCTGTCGGTGACCTTGAGATGGACTATCATTAAAGTCGACGGGCACAGGCTGCTGATTGGACTCGTCGTACGGAGTGGCACGACGGTGGCGGCCGGAACGACCATCAGCGGATATACGAACCAGTCTAGGCTTGAGATTCTGAGCCATTTGGTCAAGGAGGTCAGCAAAGCGACTCGCAACGTGAACGTCGTCCACGATGCAGGTTCTTAGAGCTTCGACAGTGCGTTGCATCAACTTGAGAGAGTCTGTGACGTCGCTCTCGGGCGCACCTAGTGAGAAGGTTTTGAGAAGCATGATGGCAACGCTGATGATGCGGAAGTAGGTGCGCACTGGAGCGTGTCTGAGGTATTCGTCTGGGAAAAGATCGTCAACCACCACCTTGAGAACATTACGAGCAGCATCCGCGACAGTCTGCATGTAGTGACGATCACCTCCCAGCCATTTGGAAAGAGTGGCAGGAGAGATGGCTTGCACACCGTTGGTCGACGCCGAACGTGCCATCTCGAGAGGTGGGTCAACAATAGTACCGGGCGATGGCTGGTCGTTCGCGCAGCGCTCGGCGACGGCTTGGAGACTGAGAGCATTAAGATAAGCTCGGCAATATTCATACTCGATCTCCAGGATAGATCGCATGTATTTGGGGATCATCTTGCATTCGTCGAAGTCGCGCCGCCACTCGGCAAGTGGCTTTTGTAATTTCTCAAGCACAGCCTTGTAATTTCCATTGCGAATCAAGTCGCGAGTGAAGCTTTTGTTGGCGAAGATCTGTGTGTTCCCGTCGCGAAGCATGCGTGCCATACGCAGCCAGAAATGGAAAGTGATGTCTTGGACACTGCTCTGCTGGCCTATAGTCACAGCTCTGTGGCGCTCGCTGTCCTCTGGCTTACTGTAATTACCAGGGAGCATCGATGTCAAGCCGAGCCGACCACTAGTCTGAGTGACATAGACCAGCAGCAGGTCACGAACACTGTTGCGACGCTTGTCGTAAGCCATGAGCTCCTCTGCAGAGAGAGGGCCACCATCTGGTGATTGTGCATGTCGTTGCCACTCGCTCGAGTCGAAAACGCCAATCTCCATGGCTAGCGACATTGCCATGCCGAGCAGCATCCAGCACATGCGATCGCTGCGCCAGCATGGTTCCAACCAAGCATCCATTCTATGGCCCCCAATGCCTCTAGGGACACCATCAGAGCCCAAGGCTGCTGTGCCGAGTGGTTGATCCGGTGTCATGAGATCGTCGTCGTCTTCATCGGGCGGGAAGTGCATAGCTCTCGGGTGCCACTCGGTTAAGAGGACCATGGATTCGACAGATCCCAGAGTCCTCAAACCCTTACGAGTGAGTGGATTGATGTCGCAACCTGCTTGGGCGCCCGCACCACAGAAGCCTCCACCAAATTGTTCTTGGCCCCAGACGACTCGGTCGATCATGCCGGAAAGATACTTCCACAGGTTCTGATGGATTGCGTACGGGCGGCTGTTCGAGCCAGGACCATCAAGCTTCATATGTCGGGATGCGATCAAAAGCATAGTGACTGCGAGCATAGGCTCCTGTTCCAGCAGCTTCTTGTGTGTTGTAGGATGCCGAAAGTCTGGGAGTGTCACCAAGGTCAGGGGCGACAGGTGTTTGTAGAAGTATAGGATGTAGTCAATTCCTTCCTTGGCAGTGAACCAGCCAGCGCGAACGAATTTGAAGCGAGCCCATGCCGACATTGCAACGTTGTATGCTGACGCATCGATGGGTGTTGTGTCCAAAAGTCCATTCTTACTGTCAGGTTGAGTGACTTGTGTCTTCCAAGTACCATCACTCTGAAGGATGGACAGAGGACCATTGTTGTAACTCATGCCATTCTTGACCTTCTCCATGACCGGACTTGTTGCTGCCGGTAGATTGCTGCTCGTGAAGCCGTCGAAGGTAGGCCGACCAGTGTTGCTGGTATTGCTGTCGGCTCTGCCATTAAACGCTGCTTGATAGAGAACTTTAAGGGCGTCGTGTCCGCTGTGGATCTCGGCGTGTTGCAGAAACGCAGCTGTCTGGTCGCTCGCCTTCACATCTTCTTCTGCATACTGGACTGGATTGAGAGCGGCTGGGCGACGCAATGGCTGCGTGCGTCCTAGTGATCCGCCCGGCGTGCGGGGAGGCTCCTCGTAGTAGACATCCTCATCTCTGGATTCGGTCTGAGGGGTGGCTGAGACTCTGAGTCGCTTTCTGTTTGCACGGATCTCATAAGCGGCCTCGTCCCCAGCATCCGAGGCAGCGACTTCACCGCCGCTCTCGCTCTTCTTCTTGCGTCGAGTGGCCGAGAAGTAGCACTCTTTGGACTCTCGACGGCAGCGAAGGCAAGGTGGATCGTGCGGATTATCAACGGAGCCAAGGTCGCAGCGTACTTTGCGCTGGCGGCAAGGAATACATGCTTGCATAGGTCAGCACATGGCACGACAACGATCAGCGGCTTGCCTCGCACAACGCGATACATACCTTGATAGGTGCGCTGGTGCCCGGCTGTATTGGCCGACGGCTTTGCCGGTGGAGACTGAGAAGATGCAGTGGTGGTAGCGTATTGCTGCGCTTCGCCGTTTTGTAGCGGATAATCGTTGGTCGCCATGGTTGCGCCAGACGTCGAGGTGTATCGCAAATCGGGAAGCGGTCGCTGAACCGCTTCAAAGCGCGCTGCGCCAGTCGAGTAACAGTAATCAGCCTGCGCGGGCGAGCCATGTTCGGGCCGCAGCGCCATGCAGGATGTGGGGGCGTCAAGATAATCCCCAGTCGTTGGGTTGAGGGTGCTGGACTCAGCGATTGTTGTTTGGTAGTTCGATGATGGCAAGGCTCTTGGAGTGTGGGTTATGCTTGATGCTCATCGTAGAGTCGTCATGAGGATTCGGTTTGGTTCAATGTTGATGTTGTTAGGTTGGTTTCGAAAGTTGTCGAGTCGCTTGTAGCCGAAGATATGCGAGTCATGCCTCATGACCAGCGACATTGTGGCTGTGCGGCCACATGAAAGATGCTAGCATGTGAGCGACTCGTGAGTGAATGAAAGATATCATGGTGGTCAACATGGGCACATAAGACTGCTTCATGACTGGTGCATGACATTGTCCTCAGAGGTCCTCCTGGAAGCAGCCTAGCTTCATTCCAGAGGCATATACTGTGAACTCGCCAATCATCTCTGCAAGGCAGAGCGACTGCATAACACAACGATGTAGCCTCATCTGCTTGGGGACGCATCTCGCGCTGCCGCGCAGTGCTGATAGCACAAGGTTGCCTGTCAAGAGCTACCACGTTATCTTGCTGCGATGCATAGAATTGCGTTAATGACATCGATGCCGCTACCAACATTTCGTACATTCCAAATCGCTTCGAGGCCTTATGAGGTGTAGTGCACGACTTACATAGTGTGGGTGCAACGCTACATACGCATGTCGACTAGACAGAACATCGAGGTCCGAGCCGCCAACTCCGCTGTTGCATGTAGATACATCTGCCGCTACCCTTAGCCAAGGTCTGCATGGCGTCAGCGTCTGCACGGCTGCACGACACTCTATGGGACAGTACGCGTCCAGCAGAATGCGTAATGACATGTAGACGTCGCTTCACGAGTCAGAACTGCAATCGATGCAAGGTCTTCGTGCTTGATGGCTAGCAGTGTCTCCATACGGGCTCAATGCAAGAGAATCAACACTCCATGGTCGCTATTGTTGCCTGGTCGTGAGCGCCAGGATACCTAAGTCAATGCTGCTCGGAGCTGATGGAGGAGAAGCCTTGTCGCCAGAGGCAAGAAATGGAGGACAGATATCGAACGGAGCAAGACCTCATTCTACACGTTTCAGTGTCCTTGGCTCCCTGATGCTTCCTCTTACCCAAGCTGGGACGAAAGCCTTCAATCCTAGCTCACCATCATCTTCGGTTTGGACGACAAATTTATCACCTGATGAAAACGTGCTAGGCTCACCAGAGATGGCAAGGTCGGTCATCTGCTCTAGCCTGCACATGCCGAGGCCAATGTTACCAATCCCAGCGATGAACTTGCCCGTGCTTCGCTTTCGTCTGTCCTCCTTTTTGATGTCCACGTTTCCGGGAATTGACAAGCCAACCGCTGTAGGATCGTAGATCATCTTGTCTGGAGCTTCTATTCCATGTTCAAAAAGCATAACGGGAAGTATACGCCTTCTCACAACTCCAGTGTGATGCGTTCGAATCGTTAGCTCCTGGCCAACGTAACATCCTTTCTTGAAGTCGATCCCCTTCATTATATCAAGATTGCAGTTCATCGGCAGGCAATCGTCGCGTGGCATTTCCTTTTGTCCTTCGGCAACTCCTCGTAGATACCTTCGTATCGTGTACGCCGACAAAGGCGCCTCTTCAACATCATCCATGGGACTTTGACCTGCAGACAAGACCAATCGCTGGCCCATTCCCGGTGCACGGTAGTCTGTCATGCTTATGATTCCAGTCTCCGTCTCGGCGCTCTGAGCTTGACCATGTGCCGTCCATCTATCGCCCTCTTTCCAGAGACTCCAAACATTCAGCTCTCCATCCTCCAGCAACCGCAATTTGAACTTCGATCTCAACTTGTGTCGCTTTAAATGCTTGAGCAGCGTTTCTGCCTGCTCAGCGTCCACCTCCACCAAGAACCCTGGGTACTCCGCTTCACTGTGCTCTTTCTGCCACTTGGACCCAAGAGTCGGGTACACAAACGTATCGTGAAGCACCTTGCCCTGAGCTGTCAAGAAAGCTGCGTAGAACCCTGCACTCGAGTCTGCCCGAGCATTATTCGTGATAATGCCCTGTAGGAATTTGGGAGCATCTTGCCCTTGGAGGGAAATGAGTCGTCGATTCGTGAGCTTTGATGCTCCCGAAACTGGCGGTGGTGGAGGGTTTTGCATCGAGGAAGTATGTAATTGGCGTCGCTGACGAGCGAGACATCTCCCACAAACGTACGGTGTTGTCGATTGGCGAGCGAACATGGTCACAGACAATGCGAATTGGAGAGAGCATCGATGTGGAAGGGACAGTTGATGTTGATGCACTCGTTACATGTACCTTCTACCATAGCGTCCAACCACAGCCAATCAATTATCGATTGCCGCGAGCCGAATTAGCGTCGATTGTAGTTTGCGCCACGCGAGCACGGCCAGCGACCGAAGGGACTTCGTCGTCATCGTCATCATTCGATGGCAGCAGCAAAAGGAGAGGATGCTCAACTAATGCTGAGTAGAGGTACGTAAGCCACAACAAACCCGGCTTCAGCGGTAGGTCACAGTGGTCTTCTTCTACTATTGGAACAACTCCACATCACGCATCGACCATGACAGCAGACGAGGAGAATAACGGCGAGGGTCAGAGGCATGGCGACGAGAGACAGCCGCTGCTACGAAATGGCCACGCAGATGGGGGTGAGGGCGGCGATGCAAGAGAGCTCGTCTCCTTTGGCGATCAAGACTCGGAAGATCCTCGACAATGGAGCTATACCATGAAAATGCTCAATGTTGCTGTCATTGCTTCCATGGCCATCCTGTCGCCTTTGGCATCATCCATGTTCACACCAGGAATCGAACAGATCGCAGATGGTCTGGATACAACCACGGATGCCGTGATAGGATGCACGACGGGATTTGTGGTCATGCTCGGCATTGGACCTTTGATCTTGGTATGCTCAATCATGTTTCTTTCTGGCACGGAACACATTCTAACATCTCGAAGGCGCCTTTGAGTGAAACATTCGGGCGAAGGGTCATGTACCTTTCATGCTTTACCATCTTCACACTGCTGAACATCCCATCAGCCTTGGCGCCTAATATCGCGACTCTCGTTTCCATGCGAACACTATCCGGCTTCTTCGGCTCTGTCGGTGTTGCAAATGGTGGTGGATCTCTTAGTGACATGTTTGGTGAGAGTTCACTTCACAAATTGGTCAAGCAATGTGCTTATCATTCATCGCAGAGCCTGGCCAACGCGCGGGCATCTTTGGTTGGTATCTCCTGGGGCCATTGCTGGGCCCGACGCTAGGGCCTCTATTTGGCGGCTTGGTCGTCCAACGACTGGGCTGGAGATGGTGAGGAATCGCAGCATACTGTAACCGAAGACAGACTAACTTCTTGTGATAGGATATTTTTCGTCCTCGCGATCGTCTCCGCTATCAACACCATCAGTGCATTTTTCTTCCTTAGGGAGACGTACGCACCTGTCGTCCTAGCTCACCGTTGCCATCGCATGGAGCACGAGCATGGCGCCTCTCGAAAATTCACCTTCGAGGGCGACGACTCTCGACCCTTACACATCAAACTTCGGCAATCACTCACTCGTCCTCTGCGCATTCTCATCCAGTAAGTAGAGTAAAGGTGAGGCCAGCTCACGTATAAGACATCTGCTTACCTTCAATCTTCCACTTTAGGCCCATCGTTTTCACAATGTCCGTCTACCAAGCCATTCTCTTCGCTACCACCTACAGCATCTACACCAACATGCAACCAATTTACCAAGGCGAATACGGTTTCAACACGGAGCAAGTCGGCCTCCTCTACCTGGGTCCTGGTGTCGGATTTCTCGTCAGTGTCTGGTTCTTGGTACCTCGAATCGACACCATATACAATCATCTCGCAGCTCGCACCGGTGGCAAAGGCTACCCAGAATATAGATTGCCAATTGCCAATATCGGTTCCGTGCTCATCCCGGTATCGTTATTCTGGTTCGCCTGGACAGTCGCCTCCCACAAACCATGGCCCGTGACACTGACAGCCACTTTCTTCTACGGAATCGGTCAGGTCACGATCCTCAATTGCACGACAAACTACTACATCGACTGCTTCGAGCGCTACGCAGCATCGGCTATTGCTGCAGGCGCTGTGTTCCGAAGTCTCGTAGGCGGTATTGTGCCCCTATTCGCGCCGGCGCTGTTCGAGAAATTAGGCTATGGGTGGGGTATATCGGTATTTGGATTTCTGGCTACGGCCATAGCGCCAGCGCCCCTGATATTCTACTTCTACGGTGGCTGGATCAGGGAGCGGTTCTGGATAGATCTCTGATCGCTTATCAGCACGTTTACCATACCCACAGCGAAGGCGTAAAAGATATGCATAGCCTGGCGTTGTCGCGACGAAAATATAGAGTGTTTTCATCCTGTCTATACAAATCTAGACCTAATCTAGTCGAGTAGTCATCACGTCCTCTTCACTCCTCTGTGACCTTCCTTTTGAACCACATTATTGAGGTAGTCCAACAAGAAACCCTTGTTCTCATTAGTCGGGGTGGCGCTGGTCGGTGTTCCTCGTCCGCTCGCAGTAGGTGTGCCGTTACTGACCACGGAAGCCATACTGCCCAGGCGCGACCTGGCCTCGCCAGACGGTTGCAGGGACAGCGGCAATGGCTGTTTAAAGCCTGGACCATCCCGAACAATTGGGGTGCCAAGCGTGAAGGGTGAGATTGGTGTGCTAGGGCTGGACACTGCACTTGTGGCCGGCTTGTTGAACAGATTCAAGAGCAACTGCTGTGAGTTTTGTTGCTGGCTACTATTTGCGCGCTGTGACTGGCTAGAAGGCTTATGTTCGGGAACGAGTTGAGGCGCAGGCGGCGGGTCTGGTGTCCTGATCGGCGGGACGGACGGTGTTCTTCTTCCACTATTGATAAGACGTAACAAAGTGTCGTGCTGTTCAAGTTCGCGGTGTGCTGTAGGCATAGCTGCAGGTGCCTCTGCAGGTGAGACTGTCGCTGGCTGGGATGCAGGAGTTGCTGAGGACGCCTTGGCGAAAAGCGACAAGAGATGATCCTTCTTATCAGATGTGGAATTGCCCGCGGCACTGGTATTCTCATTCGCAGTGTCAGCCTCGGTTGGCCTGATCAGCACTTGAGGCTTCATGGCGGAGCGGGATGCCTCATGGCGGAGCGGGCTCTGCGGAGGGCGTATTCTGCTAGCAGCGGACCCAGGCCGCTGTAGAATGCTGAATGCTGGGGCTGAATGAGCGATCTCGTTCGAGCCCTGTTTCTGAATAGGCTTTGGGGATTTGGTCTTTGGAGCATTTAATGTCTGGCCTTGCTGCGATACCGGTCTTTGCAAGATAGCGACCGGGGGTGCATCGGAAAGCCGTTCTTCTTTGCGGCTCTGGAAGCCAGACCCCCCGGACTTTTTTGGTTTTGCAGGATCAAATAGCTGCCCACGAGCATGTGGACGTTCGATCGGAACAGTCTGAGGAACACTGGCTTGTACTACTGGCCCTCCCGCATTGAGAGCAGGTTGGTGAGACCTTTCTGGCAACGAATTTGTGGGCGGACGGGCGACAGATGCCGCTATGTGTGGCGACTTCTTCGGTGGCAGAGTCCGAGTGATCTCGCCCAACGTTGCCTTACGCTCTGCGGTTGGTGTAGAAGCAGCCTTCACAGTGATATCCGTGAGAGCAGGCGATGTAGGTGCGACTGCGCCAGGCTCTAGTACCGGCGAGGTGGACCCAACGGAAGGCTTCTTGAAGAGGTCAAGGAGAGCCGCTTGCTGTACGCTGCCGACTCGTTGTCCAGGAGAAGAGGTATTGGCGGGCGCTGAAGTTTTCATCTTTCCTGAATTGGACACATTGGCAGCTCTGAATGCATCCAATAGTTTCATCGACTGTGAGCTTAGGTTGGGAAGCTTTGAAGCCTCCGGTGCTTCGCTTCCAATGGGCTTCTGCGCGTCTTGCAAAGTTTGAGCGACGGTAGCTGGTGGTCTGCTCGAACCTGCATCGAAACTCATTGGACTGGCGAGATGTGCAGATGGTTCTGCCGAATGCAAGTTGTCGTGAGGATGTTGCAATACTGGCGTTCCGCCGAAATAACCGTTGGCCTGGGTCTGTTGATAGAGGTTGAAAGAGCTTGCAGCGGCATTGGCATAAGGCCCAAGCAGTGGTAAGTTTCCTTGACCTTGTGCATACCATGGCATGCTAGGTTGCCTTGTATGCTGCTGCATGTGGTGTGGTAGACTTTGATGCTGACTTGGCGCGAATGAGCCGGTGTTCGTTCCAAACCCAGCGGCGGGCAGACCAGGATTTTGGTCATGCTGCTGAAGACGATGAGGCGAGTATGCAAATTGAGGGATCAATGGCTGTTGCTGAAATCCGGGAGGCGGCTGTCGTGGGTGATGTGGTTGCGGTGTCTGTGGTTGTCTTGCGGGCAACATCGGATCGATCTGTTCGAGTGGTGTATGAGGGACGAGGCCCGTAGACGCTCCCGCTTGACCGCCTTGCAGCATGGCTAGCAGATTGTTGGTATGCGGAGGCGGGCGTGGCTCTTGTGTGGTGCTTTGTGGAGGTGGACCGCCAATCGAAAGCATTCGCTTCAACTCATCGGCTGATCTCTCGCCAGTCGCAAACCCTGCATCTGATGTAAAGCCTTCCTGTTCGCTTTCTCCTTCATCCTCGGTTGTCCCTGCAGGTAATATATCATGAGCTGCCGATTGACTCCTGGCGTGGTGGGCTTGCAGTGCCGCAGCATCTTTTCTTCGTTGCTGACCAATCCACTTCTTCAAATGTCCCATGAAAGGCGCAACCATATAGAACTTGGAGGATTGCGCTTCGCCTTGTCCGTGTCCGGCGGCTCCCTTCTGCTTCTTGAAGCCAGGAAGATCTTTGACATTGTACCACGAGATTTTGCTGATTTCTTTGCGAGTCTTGGGCTCGAAGTAGGTGTCAAGTGCGACTCCACGGAAGACGAAGAGCTTCAAATGCTGCTGGCTCATCGTGATGTCTATGGCCTTTACTTGACCATCCTCCTGGAGATTCGATTTAACTAGACCTGCAGCTCCCATATCGAATCCAACCTCTTCGTATACCTCACGAATCGCGCAGTCTAGGTCAAGCTCATCCTTGTTTATTTTGCCCCGCGGAAAGCTCCAGCTGGCGCCTTTCTTCCATCCCTTGACCAGTAGGACCTTCTCCATGCTATCGTCCAATATGATCGCTCCTCTTACCGGTACCCGCGTCTTGTATGATAAGAACTCCTCGTACGCCGCGACATGGTGAGCAGCGTCGAATCCTTGCAGCAGCGGACAATGCTGAAAGAGAGTCAAGAGGAATTGCCGCAGGTTGAGACTTGGTAGAGTCGGATTCGCTGGTCGAATAAAATCTTCGTAGAACCACTGCGCCTCTTCAATCTGGAAGCAGATGCGCGGCACACTGCTAAGCTCGGCTGGCGGCAGATTGAGCAGGAAGCGCACAGTGAGGTCGTCGAGCCAGTCAACTAATGTCATGTGCTGTGTCGTATTGTTTACTGCGCCTGGCGCGGTCGCGACCGCCGCTTCTGCCATGCTGCCCTGTGTCGCGCGAACGAGTTGAGCAGCTTAGGGGCATCGCGCGAAAGCGAATGATCGGCGGAAAGGTGTCGCTGGCTGCTGCAAGCGGAGTGCAGAGCGCCCCGGATCGGTGCTGGGGCAAGGTGGGCGGACAGATGCGTCTTTAGTAATGAACTGCTGCGTATGAATGAGAGGTGGCGAGTGGCGAGTCGGCGTGCGATATGCAAATCCGGGTGGAAGATGGTTATTTCGGTGATGTTGGGGACACTCGAGTGAGACAGAGGTGTAGCTACTACTTAGGCTTTAGCACATGACACGGAAGTAACTGCGTCTCGGTGGTGAATGACTCAAGCTTGTCTGCCCATCCTTGCTTGCACTTTCGTCTGCACTGCCAACAATCACGCCACAGAGTGCCATCATGGCCGACGGCGACCTCAAGGAACACGCGCTCAACAGCACTGTGGACTTCTACGAGCTGCTGGCCATCCCGTCTACCGCCACCGAGTCTGAAATCCGACGTGCATATCGCAAGACTGCGCTAAAATACCATCCCGACAAAGTTGGTCCCGATCCTGTCGCCGCTGAGAAGTTCCACATACTTCAGGTCGCATACGATGTACTTTCGGATGAAACAGTCCGTCAACTCTACGATAATGCGCGACGCGCCCGAGAGGAGAAGAAAGAACGGGAGGCCGCATACGAAGGCCGCAGACGTAACCTCAAAGAGGAGCTTGAGCGAAGAGAAAAAGCCGGCGTAGCGGGACTGAAGCGCAAGAGAGAAGAGTCGCAGGAGGAAGAGGCATTTCAACGTGAACTGAAGCGATTGGCCGCCGATGGTGCGCGACGGAGGAAGGAACGAGAAGAGCAATTGCGAAAGGAATTACAAGAAGAAGAGGAACTGGGGGCGCATGGTAATGGCACTACAGAACCTAGCACTGCAACATACATGGCCGGTGTAGAAGAGATCGATCGCACCGTCAAGCTACGCTACCCTGCAGACATAGCGAACCTGGGTCACGATCAACTAAAGCAGAACTTTTCCCGCTTCGGCAAGATACAGGATGTTGTTCTCAGGAACAAGAAAATCAAATCAGAAGGCGATAAACACAGACGAGAATACACGATTGCGATCATCGTCTTCGAGAGTATTGTAGGTGCACATGCTGCTATCACGGACATGCCTAGGTTAGCTCACCAGGATGGTCCGAACTGGGCTGTATTTGAGAATCTTGCCTGGGCGAGTGGCAAAGAGCCTGCTTGCATTCCTAAGCCTCGAGAAGTGTCGATCTCCAGGTCAGACAAAATTGATACAGAGCCTGCGAACGTGGACAGCCCTGCGAAACCTTCAACGCCTGCCGTCGACCGGATCAAGTCCATGAGGCAGGAGGCTAGCAGTGACGGCGGTGCTGCCGGGCTCAGGAAGGTACCATCGTTTGGTAGCTTCAAAGGAACACCGAAAGCATGCTCCTCCCCGGCTGGAAAGGGGAGTCCAAGTGGCGAGGAGATCATGATGATAAGGCTCAAGAATGCAGAGCGAAAGCGGCTGGCAGACAAGTTGAAGAAGGAAGATGAAGAGGCTTGGACGGACGATGCCGCGTCGTGACCGAGTATTATGATTGGTTTTTCTTCTTTGAAAAGTTTGATACCCCATCAGCGATGCAATTATACCACGTTCTACAGCTCCAATACTGTCCATGTCTTGGCCAGTTTGATACTCTCTTGTGGTAGGCTCTTTCGATTGGCTGTAAGTCAGCGGAGAGGAGTCCGGTAGGGCTGAATGCTCGAGAAAAGCTCGACTTCACCCTTATTGAACGTCTCTATTGTACGCAACATCTACTGCCTGCCCTTGTCGGCCCATGAAACGAGTGCCGACTGTCTTACACACTCTTCGCCGGTGGGAACATGCCAATCATCGTCGCCTCTGCATCAGACCTTTCTCGATGAGCGCTCTCCGCAGCAACACTGCCCGGATTTTACTGGACCGTGTGGTCCCGGACAGTCGCGCACAAGTCGTTCAAGATGTCGCCCGATCGTTGAATGAGCAAAGCGGAAGTGCCGATCGTGGACTTGCAGCTGCTCTGCTTGATTTGCATCCTGACGAGGAAGCACATACGGCTCTTCTTGAACACTTGCACGCCCTCGTCGAGCGCGGAGAGTTTGGTGAGGTAGTGTCGATGTGCTCAGAACGTCCGATCTTACAATCTGCCGTGCTTCAGAGTGTCATCAATAATGTCTCAAAGAATGCTGGGTCAGTCAATACATGGCCGAGGAAGCTGGCAGTGATCTCGAACATCAACGGAAAGGCCCACGAGAAGAGCAATGCGCAGATTCGTGATGGTTCTGCACTTTCCTCGAACGAGAGGACTGGAAAGCTGCTGACCTTTATTGCTAAGGCTATCGACTCGACCTTGCCAGAGACGCAAGTCGATGCGCTCTTTGCAGCATGTCTAACATTTCTTGGCTGTTCGGATAATGGTCTCGCGTCTGCATCACGAGATGTTCTGTTCGCCCTCTTTTTGCTGGCGCCAGAGCTCACTGTGCTACAAACGAAATCGATGTGGAATACCATCCAGGAACTCGTAGGTTCCGAAGATGTCTTGCAAAAGACGCTAGGTTTCTCTGTTTGGCTGCGATGGATCTTGGCAAATGCTGACAGTAGCTACGCGATCTTGGTAAAACAGCAATACTGGGATTCCATCCAGGACGGTCTGCGGCACGGAGACTCGGAACGACGTAAAGCTTGCCTACAAGTACTGCGAGCGTCGGTGGACATCGCAGTCCAGAACCCGGAAATTTCTCAACACATCATCGCGAATGATCACAGTACAACGGGTGAGTTCTCCCTACTCTTAAAAGACGAAACGGAGACACTTTTGCTCATTCGGTAAAGCGTTTGACGCTACTTGATATGCTATAGTCCGTTAGTCCTGATGAAGCACGAGGCTAATATCCAACAGCACCGGATGCAGTCCGCAAGCAATACTTCCGCTTCTGTACCATATTCGAAACGATTGTTCTTGGTCGCTATCTCAACCAAGTACAAGAATGCGAGGCAGACTTAGATTTCCTGTCCTCGTCAGCGTCGACCCTCAAGCCAGTGTGGTTATACACTCTACTTTCGTCCGCCCTCGAACATAAAATGCAAGATGCCAACAGAAAGTTCGTCGGCAAATGGGTGCTGCGCTCCAGGGTTCGGACAGATGACTTGGACGCTTACCTTCACTTCTTCCGCCATGCGTTGCTACCTTGGGCGACGGCAGGAAATCTGTTCACTTCGACCTTGCGTAAAAAGAAAGAGATCCTTCGTTGCGAGCACGGCGAAAGCTTGTCGACCTACATATCAGATCTGCTCAAAATTGGACCGGAATTTGCCAGTGGCGTGATTGAATCCATCTTGGACAGTATCCTTTCCAGACATGGGAATAACTTTGCGTACTCTATGGCGTACCTGATTGACGGCATAAGAACAGCGTACGAGTCCAAGTCCGATGTGGCTGTCACCTCCGAGCAGCTGGAGAAGATCGGAAAGATCTCAACCTGGGCAGGGCTCCCCGAAGTAGCTCGCGACCTTATCCTTGCGACATCGTGGAAGATGTGCGACGACTATCTCAGGCCGGGTCGCGAGAACCCATCACAGGAGATAATAACCGCTTCCCAGTATTGGGCAAAATTGAATCAAAAGGCTACCACACTACGAGTGAATGCTTCTGTACATGTGGACGGCAATATTGCTTCTCTGGCGTTGGACCAATCGAGACGGGATAGATCTGAGCAGAGCACGATTGAAAGATGTATAGGACTGATTCGACAGTTCGACACCACACAAACATTGGACGAGCCTACGAAGTATGCAGAAGCTATAGAAGACATCTGGACCGATCTGGAGTATCTTGAGTATCCAAAATCCCTCCTGGCTGTTCTACCTGGCCTCATCTTACACAAACGCCTCGTTGAGATCGCGTTCAAGGAACAAAGCTCAGATGTATCACTCGCCAGCCTACTCACAAGCAAGATTAATGCATTATTAGAGCTTTCGCATAGCAGGTCTTACCTGCTGTCGCCTCTTGCTCTCTCAATCCGACGAATCGCTCTGGACAGTCCAGAAGCTGCTATGCTTCTCAACTTAGAGGATTTCGTGCTTGGTCTGGCTGAGCAACCACCAAGTCCAACCATCGACGCGCAGTTGGAAGATGCTGCACTATCACTTCTTCAGGCTCTCGATACATCCCTTGGTAGCCTAAACTATGCGTACTACTTTGGACCTCGAGAAGGGCAAGGCTTTGCCGCTCTGCTTGATATGACCAGCTGTCTAAGCGCCATGAGACCGGCTCTCCATAAGGGAATCTTAGATCGACTCCTAGAGCGTTGGATGCATCAGAAGACTCCACCGCCAACAGTGAGTCCTTGGAAAACAACTTTACAGCTACAAGTCATGTTGCTCTGCTCCGATCAGTACATGTCACAAGCAGACGTCGATGAGACGAAGCAGCTACTCGACAAGCTTTACTACATGCTAGCTATCGAACCACTACCTCGATATCGTTATCTTTTCGAGTGGATGATTACCCGCGCATACATTCATCATGCTCACCTCCAAAAAGGAATCTTTGCGCAGCTGAGGACCAAAGACCACCATTCCAACCCGAAGTTTCTGGCATCGTTGATGAAGATAGGGGTTACCATGGCGAAGACTGAGAGCTCGAATGAGAGCTTTGCTCAAGAGTTGGCCAACGTCTTCATGCCCCTCGCAGCGTCATCGAAGGTCGTGATTCGACATGAAGCGCAATGGCAGGTACCTGTCCTGATGGATCATGCCAAGACCAAAGGATGGACATCCGTGTCCGAGAGCGTCGCATACGTCGAGCTCGATGAGTTTATTCGGAGTCTATCACATTTTGGTGACCCACCGCTGGAGCGCCAAATCGACAAATTCGATCCTGTCCATGACCACAACTTGACGCACCTCGTGGAAGGCTCTTGGTGGGGCCTTGACAACGTCGAGCAACCACAGACCAGCCACCAAGACTTTACTAAGCTCTACGCCTTGGACGAAGGGATTGTCAAAGCCCGACCAGAGTCCTGCATGCCTCTCGGTCCACCCAACCCACACCAATTGCAGCCCCAGACTACAGAACCCACCAATCGCAACGGCAATGTCGCTGAAAATATCGACAGCATCTCCCACGCCTTGAGCTCTGGTCCGCGTCCCGTCGCTCTACAGACCAAAGGCAATGCCTACCTCGAGAGTGCCCGTACCAGACACGAGACCCTCCTTGTCATCGCCTCCCTCGTTGACAATCCCTACAACCTCGGAGGTCTGTCCCGAGTCAGCGAGATCTTCGGCGCGGGTGCCATGTACCTCCAGAACATGAACGTCACTTCCAACAAGGACTTCACGAACGTGAGCGTCTCCAGCCACATGCATTTGCCGATACTGCCGCTGTCAGCGAGCGGTGTAGCGGATTTTGTTGCTGAGAAGAAGAGAACTGAAGGTTTTCGCGTCGTGGGTATCGAGCAGACTGATCGCAGTGTGCTGGTGGGTTCCGCAGGGTGTGTGCTGCCGGAGAAGTGTATTCTGGTCATTGGGAGTGAGAGAGAGGGAATCCCGGCCGTATTATTGAGTGAGTGTGATTTGCTCGTTGAAATCCCGCAGGTGGGTATTACGAGAAGTCTGAATGTGCAGACTGCGGCGGCAATCGTGCTTTGTGAGTATGCAAAGCAATGGAAACGATGAGGCCATGGTGGCGCAGGCGAACGCCTGCTGCACCTTACGATTATGCTGAAAACACTGCCTAGCTTGCGGTATATCGGAATAACTCCATCAGCTGAGGAGCTCTTTAATATCCTCAATGCGCTGTGCCTTCTTCTCTTCATTATTCATCATGCCAAGCGAGCTCGCACTATCACGCGTCAGTCAATCGTCAAAAGGCATTCAAAAGACTTCGTGGGTGACTCACAGGAATTTCTTGCGCTCTTGAACCTTCAGCATCTTTTCCTCGATACTCCCCTCCACTATGAATCTGGTCACAGTAACCTCTTCCGTCTGTCCCATTCGGTGTACCCGATCGATAGCTTGTGCTTCGACAGCAAAACTCCACCAAGGATCCATCATGTACACTCTCTTCGCACAAGTCAGGTTGAGTCCTACACCGCCAGCTCGAAGCGAGAGTAGCAATATGGTGAATCTAGGCCTGTTGGCGAATTCAGCCAGGACCTTGGCCCTGTCTTTCTGCGACATGCTGCCATCGAAACGAAGCGAAGCGATACCGGCGCCAGTCAGGGCTGGAGCTAGAAGATCAAGAAACGAGGTGAATTGGCTGAAAACCACAGATTTGGTTGTGGGCTCTGCTTTCTTCAAGCGCTTCAGTTGACTGAGCAGTGTCGTGATCTTGGCGGAAGACAGCTGATTGACTCTTCGTAATGAGATTCTCGGTTTCTTCTGAGACGCAGACTTGGTTTGTGTGCTGGCGTAGAGTTCTTCACTTTCGTCATCATCACCATTCTCAGTCTTCATGAAAGCCGCTGTGAGGATATAACTCTCATCAGGCTCATCATCGTCGTCGTGCTTGATCACCTCGAAGACATCTCGAGCATTGATTGGCTCACGGCAGTTAAAGCAGCGCGGGAGCTCGTTCTTCGACGTCTGATGCTCGATATAGTCTAGCAGGCACTTCTTGCATGCAGAATGCCAACAGCCGGTGACGGCCTGTTCCTCCATTGGTTCTTCACTGCAGATCGGGCATTCCATTTCAGATTCATCTTGTATCTGCTTCAAGACGTGCGCACCATATTTACTGGCGTCTTGCTCTCCCTCATCAGCCGAGAATTTTTCAATCAAGGTGTCTAGATCCATATCATCGGCGAGGCCATTGGCGATATCCGCTGCTGCTGCGGCATCCTCTTCATCTGCCAGGATGGCCTTGTTGCGCGTCAGGATAGGATGGCAGCAGCTTTGCCGTAGCCTCAAAATTTGTGCAAAGATGGTGGTGTAGCTTTTCATGACTGTACCAGCTTCCATATTTGCATTGAACGTCTTTCGAGCTCTTGTGAAGATATGATCGTACACGTCGTGCTCAGGTTGAGATAATTTGATTTTCTCAATGGCAACGGTCTTGGTTGGCAATGGGACAAGAGCCTCGCCGTCTGGGGTTTTCATATCCTTGGTTCTCCTCAGAACGATGGGCTCCAGCACTGTTTGGACGACATCAAGCGCACGCATGAAGTCGCCTTTTTCGAAGGGCGCAGTAATAAACGTCTTCCAAAAGCTGAAATTGTTCCAAGGCTCCACGCGCAAAAAGCGAACTAAGCTGAAAAGATCTTCCAACCTGTTAACAATTGGCGTGCCGGTCAAGACCCAGCGGTGCGTTGCTGCCAGTTCATAACATGCCTTTGCTGTCTTGGACTGACGATTCTTGATCATGTGCGCTTCGTCCAGAATGATACGCCAGTACTCGACGCCGAATAAGCCTCCAGAAATGCCCCGATTGCCGCCATGCGTGTTTGCCACTTGGTTGAACTCCGAGAGAACAACGCCGTAGCTTGTGATGATGACATTTGGAGCAGAACCGACATTCGATCCGCAGCATAGAGTCTGCAGGTCTACGCCTTTCTCATTCCCATAATAGACCAGTACTTTCAGCGTGCCAGCCTTCGATGCCTTCTCGGCTTCGCTGGCCCACTGAGCAAGCAGAGACATTGGCGCGACCACCAAAGTCGTTGCAGGCGCACGCTTGATCTTGCTTGAGCTCAGAGGCTGCCTTGCCAGACTGCTGACAGCGTCGACTTCACTATCGACCTCGCCCATGACGCCTTCGTGCTCAGGCGATTTGTGGGTATGCATCAACGAAAGCATTTCGATCGTCTTGCCGAGGCCCATCTCGTCTGCCAAAATACCACCCAAGCAAGTCTGTTCCTGAACAGGGAAGTCGAGACTCAGCTCTCCGCTGTAAGGATTGACATAGAAGCGATCCTGTCCTTCAACAGCAGGCAATTCCTTATCTTCGGCATCTTTTTGTGGCCAAGTATACTCTTCCCACAGCGGATGCATGCTCTGCTGCTTGTGATCATCCTGTTCTCTCGTCTCTTTGTTGAGCATCCAGTGAAGAGCTTGCTTCTGGTATCTACGAAGGTTCAAGGTAAAGGTTGATGAGGGTTGTGCTTCGGGAGTGTTGAAGTCGAAAGACTGGGCCTTCTTGTACAGCGAATCTAGCTGGTCCTGTTCCAGTTCTTGTCCATCTTCATTCTCTTCTGAAGGCGGACTAGAGCCGCCGTTGTCGCTAGACTTCTTCTTCGCTTCTTCTTGCTGATCGAGCTTCTCAGCCACTTCAGCAGCCTGCAAGATGCCCTCTCGCTTGTGCTTCGCGGTCGTTTCATTTATGGTAGACGGATGAAGATTGATTTCCTGGAACAGCTTCACGAGTCCAATTTGTCGAAGTCGCAGGTCTCTTTCCTCTGTCGTCTCTTTGGTCTCGAACAACCCGGTCTGACGATTATTGTCAATCGGTTTGATGAGGGTACCAGACTCGAAAACAGGACGAAGCATGAAACATCGAAGCTGCAGGTATATCGTGTCGTTGATGCGTATCTTATCTGGGGCAAAGATGCAATGCCCTTCAAATTGGCAAACTCTCTGGTCTATCAGAGCACCGATCCAGAGCGCAGACTCCTGTTCCAGACGACCAAGTTCGATGCCATCCTCGGTGGTGAAGCGAACAAGCACATCCTGCGTCTTCCGAATGGGCTGCCTTCCTTTGCCGTTCTTGCCAGACTGCGGCCCTTTTTGCCTCTCACGTTGAATTTTGACAATGTCGCCAGATTTGATAAGACCATTACCACTTCGAGTCGTCCAGCCAGCTACACCTAGCGCACCAATGTATCGCACTTCTGGCATGTTCTCCAAAGCCACCTTGACCCGTGTTGTGCTGTTTGACTGAGGTTTGTCGTCATCTTGACTCTTCACACTCAACTTTTGCTGTCTTGATTCCGCAGGGGCGCTGCCTTTCCTCCTCATAGATGCAGTCTGTTTCCAAGAGCCATCGAAGTAGGCGTTGATGGCCTGCTCGAGGTTGTTCCCATGAACATCCTGCAAACATCTCACTGCCCCCTCTTCAACGTCGGTGCCAACTATACTAGCGAAAGTGTCGGCATCGAAGACGTTCTCCTTGTTGGCGAAGCCGTCTGCTGTGGAGGAGAATGCTGGATTGCTCTCTGGCAGAGCGTCGACTTCATCAGGCAGGCTCGATTCGGTCTTCAGCGTAGAGTCGTGGGCGGGCGACGAGTCTTCGGAGAAGAAGCGACGTCTCTTGGGCGGTCTGTCGTCAATATCCATCACAGTATTGACTTGAGCATCAGGTTGTTGCAGGCAATAGAATCATTACCAAGCGAAGGCGAAAGTCAAGACTGGAAGGAAGACCCGACGCGTTTCTGCGCGTCAGTAGCCCCACTTTTTCGTGTCAAGTCGATCATCATTCACCACATCAATCTTCCTGCCATTCAATACTTCCATCGTAAGGGAATATCTGCACAGGGAACACCACCGGAATAGTCGACAATGTGCGTATGTCGCTCAGCGTGAGACTGGTCGAAGAGTGAAGGAATAATGCCATCAAAACCGTGCTGGAACAGCGTGGCAAAAAGTTGCATCAAACGAAAGACAATCAGGAGCTTCCCCAGAAGATATTACGCTTCATCATCAGATGTCAACCAGGCCGGCACAGCGATCACATCGACGGCAGAGATAGCGAGTGCCAGGCAATACTGTCTGGATCTGCTACGAAAATACGACACGCCATCTTCACTACTTCTGCCATTCATACCCAGCCATGCCCGCGATGCATATGTTGCGCTACGGGCATTCAACATCGAGGTTGCCAGAACAGCCGACACGACATCCACTCCAACGATAGGCGCGATGAGATTGCAATTTCAAAGAGATGCGATATCAAAGTCTCTGGCAGGGACCCCACCAAAGCAGCCAATCGCTCTTCTACTCGCTCAAGCAGCGGATGACCTGCACGAGAGAAGTGCAGGCAAGTCGAAGTTCAGCAAGTCATGGTTCAACCGTATCATCGATACAAGGGAAAAATACCTCTCGAACCCTCCATATCAGACAATGGCTGCTCTAGAGAGCTATTCGGAGAACACATACAGCACTCTATTATACTTGACACTGCAAGCGCTGCCAATGGCCAGCCTCACAGCAGACCACGTCGCTTCCCATATTGGTAAAGCAATTGGTATATCCGCAGTTCTCCGAGGCTTACCTCTGATTGCCTTTCCCGGACCCGCGAATTCTCATAGCAACCAGGGTGGGCATCTTGGTGGCGACGTGGGAGCGACAAGACACGGAGCAGTCATGCTGCCTGTCGATATCATGGTTGAGGCGAGGGTGCGAGAAGAAGATGTGCTGCGTAATGGCGCAAGTGCCCAAGGCCTGCGGGATGCTGTATTTGCTGTGGCTACGAGAGCCAATGACCACTTGATCACCGCACGACAAATGCTTGATAGCATCCGTGCGGGACAAGATCCAGACCACGAGTTTGAACACCAAGACGAAGAAGAGCACATTCATCTGCCGTCAATCGGCAAGGCGGAGACGCAAGCTCAAGAGTTGGAACGTGCTTTTGGTGTCTTCATGCCTGCAGTGGCGACTCAAATGTGGCTCGACAGGCTGCAAAAGCTCGACTTCGACGTCTTCCAACCCAAGCTCAGAGTGACGGATTGGAAGCTACCTTTCAAAGCTTATTGGGCATATCGCAGAAGAAAATTGTAAGATTCTGAGGACCAGACGCAATGCATCCCGAGTACGACCCTCTAATGTGTAGTGACAATGAAGTGGGTGAATCAAAGCGTCCATTACTCTGTCCATATCGCTGTCCTATTGATCGTGAACGTCATTGACAATTTCCACCGGCCAAAGCGTTTTCATTACCGCTGCATCCTGCTGTGATTGCTGTACTCAGAGAATCATATGATCTACTTGTTGGTCATGGTCATCATGTCGCCTGTCCCCATTTGCACTATGAACTATGAATCGCGTGGAAGAGCAAGTAGTGGCGGAGTGGGACCCCAGCTAGCCGATCGTCGTCACTGTCTCCTGCCTTCGGTCTTACCCAGCGCTGTTGAAGAAAGTCGAATGTTATGCTATGCTCCTAGTTCGCAGTGACGATGTCAGGCACGTGGTTCTCGACCGCCTCTTCCGTCAGTGCCACGCCACCCTCAACCTCGACCTCACTGCCCAGACTGGACCTACTGTCCTTGTAGAGCAGCGTGGACTTGGACTTGTGTTGGCTATACTCTGCACCAATGGAATTGGCCTTTCCGATCTTGCCGAGTTGCTTTTGTAGCGCAAGATCAAAAGTGTCATCCGTGTGCAGCGATGATGTGAGTGGCGAGGTGGTGGGAGTAGGTAGGCTGACAGAGGAAGCCGTTGAAGAAGCTCCAGGAGTGTCGGCCAGCATATGATGGAGCTCGCTGGCGGAAGTGTCGGGCGTGAGACGATTTGCTTCGTGCTCGACGAGGAATCCATGATTTGTCGCTCGCCTGCCGTCGTTGAAACCACTCTCGTAAGCGCAGCCGGAATGGCGACTCCATACTGGGCATTGGCCCGGTCCAGGGCAAGGATAGAGTTCACTGCTCTCCAACGTCTCGGAGCCAGACTCACTCTCATTGTTGGACGTGGTCTGGGTCCAGTCAACCGAGATCTCATCATCCGCATCATCAGCGTATTGACTGCTCAGGTCCATGCTCTGCTGAGGGCGTGCGATGCGCGCTGGCGACATTGGGGCCTTCGGCAAGCCTATGCGAAGAGCGAGGTTGCGATCCATGACCGGCAAGCGTGCTGTCTCCTCGACAGAAAGATCGGCAAACTCTCCATTAAGAACCGACTCAAAGCTGGCGTACATGCGGTCGACGAAGAACGGACGGCATGTGTGGCAGAATTGGAAAGCGCAGGTGTTGCGAGGCCTATTGGTGTGCGACTCTTGCTTGATTGGAGTGTTGATTGCGCTTGTTGACTGGGTATTGCCCGGCGTACCAGCCGGAGACATGGGCAGGTCGGAACCAGCAGGCTTATGAGACGGCGTCGAACCCACCGACGCAATGATGTTCGGGGTCGGCGCATACGAGAGCTGCGGAGTTGGTGGCGGACCTTGACATGGCTCAGCCTTGCTCTCCTGGATGACTCGAATGAGCTTTTTCTTCTGGGCAATCAACTCATCGACCTGATCGACGTCGTAGCGGCCAGTCCGAATGCTCCCAACGACGCTGGCACTCATTTGGAGGTATTGAGCGAGGCGAGCCTTGCTGTCGAAGACGTCACAGTCATCGGGCACAGTCACAGGCATGGCATCCACGTCAGGGAGGGCATCGTACTGACGAGGGATGTCATCTTGCTTGCAGGCATACACGAAACCTATCTCGGGCATTCTGCCGCACATGCTGCAGAGATGAGGGCCATAGACGCGACTCATGGACACGTGAGTGCACTGTGGTCTACGATAGCGCTGTGTGGGTGCAGTAGCGACTGGGGCTGCGCGCGGTGGCACGGCCTGGAGAAGACTCAGAAAGGAACTCATGTGAGAGGAGTGATAAGGCGTTGGCCCGAGGAGAGCTTGAGGCTTGGGCTTTGTTACTGACCTGCTGAACGGCTGACATGAGGGCGGCCATGCTGGTGCTTGTTCTCGGGGTTGTTTGCCAAAAAGGATCGGTGCGAAGTGTGGGTTGGTGATCATGATTTGCGAAAGAGGGTGACTGTGACGAAGCAGAAGTCATGGCGGGTGAAACGAAGTAGACGCCAACTCGAAGCAACTCCACGTTTCTTCCAAGTGATGACAAGTCGAGGCGTGAAGCGATGGAATGGCAGTGCGGTGCAGATCTTGTCGCTGAGTTTGCCACGTCCAGATCCTAACAATGAAAGCGGTGGTGATGGTGGTGGTGGTGGTGGTGGTGGTGGTGGTGTCGTTAAGTGTTGAGGAGCGCGCTGCAGTTTGCCTTGCGGAAACAGAGATGAGGGCGTGAGGGAACAGACTGTCTGCAGCGCCTGCCACTTGCGGGATCAACAACGATGCCGCTTCCCCATGCTCACTCCTGTCCATGCAGATGCGATGGGAACTGAGGCAGTTGCTCGTGTCTTTACAGGCGAATAGCGATATACGCGTACTTACATGCAATGCCCGCCACGCTCGTGTAACCGTAGGTCGAATCGCCTGTCGTCATAGCATTCCACGTGGTGAAAATGTCCCTTTTACATGGATATCACCACTTTACACATATGGAGTGGTTCAGAATAGGCATGGCATCGCGGGTCTCATCCTCTCCTAGGGCCCCAGCTTGCAAGTGACGCCGTCTTTCGTGCCGTCGGTCTCTCGATGCGTGCCTTTCCAGTGTCACGAAACATACGTCCGGGCAGCAAGCAGCGTTCGCTTGTCCTCTGTCTGCCTCTCGAACTGAGGATGGCGGAAGGCAACACCTCCATCACGTACATTGATCAGTATACGTGAGATATGTGGAAAGGTGAGGTTGGAGAATCAGGGAGGCTATTGTCTGCCGCTTACTCCGCCGCCGCCGCGAACCATCCACCAATCCCAGATGGACAACGCGACGAGCCCTGCGACGCGGCTCTCGCCGTTGTACGCGGCAGTTGGCGGTCTCCATAGAAACACATCGGCCACCTCCATATCACACAACACGAGACATCCACCAGCTCACTCCATCATCCGCCGACGCCGCTAGCACTCACTCGCTCCCATCTCTTCACAACGCAACTCCCCGACTCTTTGCGACCGCTTTTGCCTCAGCTTGCACCCGCTTCCCCTACGAACGACGAATCGGCGCGCATCAAACCCCGCCCGACTGAGACGCCATGTCTCAAGTCAAGTTCGAGCAGAAGGAGACGATCCGCACCACCAGCAACGGTAGCGGAGCGCCGCCTCCACGAGAGGGTCTTGCACACGAGATTGGCGATGCCCTCACGAAGGGTGCTGGTCCCAATGGCTATCTTGCTGTAAGCGAGGGTGACAACAGGAATACTCCAGCGTTGGGATGCTGACGACAGTATGATAGTGGTACCTCAAGAAGCTCCAGGAGAACCCCCTTCGTACCAAGATGATCACATCCGGCTCGCTCGCTGGACTCCAAGAATTCCTTGCTTCGTGGATTGCAAAAGATCGAAGCAAGCATGGCCATTACTTCACCAGCCGCGTGCCTAAGATGGCAGTCTATGGCGCCTTCATCAGTGCACCTTTGGGACATGTGATGATCTCGATCTTGCAGAAGCTCTTCGCTGGACGAACGAGCTTGCGCTCAAAGATTTTGCAGATTCTCGTCTCCAACTTGATCGTGCGACATGCCGCTTTCCTCTTCCGCAGACCAGACCAGCTAACATTTCTCCACAGATCTCGCCAATCCAGAATGCCGTGTACTTGACATCCATGGCAGTCATCGCTGGTGCCCGCACCTTCCACCAGATCCGAGCTACCGTTCGTGCTGGCTTCATGCCGGTTATGAAGGTTTCGTGGATCACATCCCCGATCGCCCTTGCCTTCGCACAGGCGTTCCTGCCCAACGAAGTCTGGGTGCCGTTCTTCAATTTGGTCGGCTTCATCATCGGTACCTACATCAACGCGCACACCAAGAAGAAGAGGCTGCAAGCTCTGCGAAGGAAGTACGAAGAGAGGCGGTCCACCGATGGCCGAAGCGAGTACGACCGTCGTCCCGGATACTAAGATAGTGGAGCCTAGGGAGACAAATCTGTGAAGACATGAGTACACGCCGCGGACATGTGTCTTTGCGGAAGCCACGGACAGGAAGATAACATCCGAATGCATTCAATGACCTGTAATTGAAACACTAGTCCTGCTACCATTGGGTCGAAGACTGCATGGTATGTACTTAATTACGAGCAAATCTATTCTTGACTCATTTCACGCCTGCATGTGAAATGGTTGTTTTGACTTGGCTTGATGTGGGTAGCAAGGTCAACCAGATGGTGAACACTGGTCACGACAGGTGCCAACGAAGAACGCAGTGCTCCGTGTCAGCAAACACAATGGACTGGCAGCACCTGTCAAGCATTTCTATGGCATGGCGGACCGGGTACCCGCTTCTCTGTAAGACTTCAAGAGTGCGACTGGTCACAGCATGACTGCCGCTTTTCGCGCTGCAGTTCTTCAAGGAAGTCACACCAAACAATGAAGCGGCTAATTTCTTCAGCATCTTGCATCACACCTTCACACCCACAGACCGCCCGGCTTCATGCATTTGTGTCACGGACAATCGGGACAGCAAGCTTGCAGCTCATCAACCACGGTCCAGACCCAATCGTCACGGCAGGGCAATCGCGAAGCATGGCTTCTGTCGCGGAGTATGTCCGCCACTGTGCAAACGTCTTCCAGCTCAACTTGGTGAGTATCTACCGCTCGCCTGCAAGAGTGTACCTTGAAAGGCATCAACCTTCCCATGGCGACCTGGCAGCGCCACAACAACGATCTCATACCATTTCCCACGCCTTGGCAAGGCATCAATGTCTATTATCCCAATCTCTACCCCGGCGTCGCCAAGCCATGTTTCCCATTTGACCTGGAACCGGCATGCGACAAAGATGTGCATGATTGGAAGGGGAACCAGATTGTCAAAACGTTAATGGACAAATTTCTGGCAGATCACGCTGGAGACCTGGGCTGGAATCTTGACTACGCGACCGCATGGTGCTACAAACACCTTCTCGACAATCGGCTGGATATCATCGACGTCGTGGACGTCACACGTCAAGTCGATGAGGTTGACATGGCAACGCCGTTTCAGATGTTCGATGCTCTGGATCGTGTGCTGTTCCGGAATCGATTGAGAAGTATGGTCTATCTGGAATGGTCTGCTAGTCCAAGCTGTTCGTCCGGTATCACTTCCGCTCCTGGCGTTGTCGGGAGCAGAATCACCATTCAACTGAACAGTACGGATTTCATATATGATGACGCAGGCATCGAGGATCTGCTGGAAGCGCTGATTCATCATATGATTCACGCCTTCTTCCTGGTCTGCTGCGGTGCCCAGAAGAAGGGTGACAAACAAGATGGCCGTCTTCTCGATGGGCTTCATTTTGGCGTCATCCTCCTGACTATCAAGGACATCACGGAGGAGTGTCAGGATGGCTCGATCCCTTTCATCTTCCACGCCTCCAAGAGACGAAAGGATTCGCGCCTTCCATTAGCAAACTCATCACTCGTGCCACCCTATGGTGTCCTCGTGCCTCACCAAGCATACATCTCCATGGACCCCAAAGGTCGCACTGTCGCGCCTCCAACACTGGACGGACAGACGCATTGCTTACACGACAACCGCAACGTCAGCCCACACCACCTCAAAAACTGGCAAGTGCAAGAGTTCTCGCGCGCGTTGGACCTCGATCTGGAGTCCAAGGGCGACGAGATCTGGGATTTTGACAAGAAAGGCAATCTCGCCAAGAACAATCGGCTGAGTATGGCCTGTTCAGCGACGTACGCCGAGCTTATATGGGATGGGAAGTTCGTCATGGTCTCCCGCGAGAAGGCCCTCGCGTTCAGAAGCCTGGAGAAGACGCTCAGGAAGGGTGGCAGTTACCAGCTGAAAGTTCCAAAGTGTGGCGAGGATGTCCTCAAGTGCGTGCATGACTACATCCACAAGGGCGAGTACGACGGCAGCAGTCTCGAGGACGACCGCGGTCTCGGCAGGAGACTTGGTAGTCTACATGGCCCGCCCATCGTTGTGGCCGCTCAACAACACTTCCACCAGCGCTTCCATCTACACCCCGACGAGCCCAAATGCGATGCTCTCATGCACATCCGGGTCTTCAAGACGGCTCGAGATCTCGACTTCGAAGAGCTCCTGCGCCACGCCATCAAACGCATGTCCGTGCTCCCCGTCACCCGCGACGATCCCATCGCCATCCTCCACGCAATCTACGACGTCAAAGCGGACGAGATGGGTCCGGCATCAATTCACCCTCTCCTTCACAAATTCGCTCGCGCTTTTCTCTCCGTCACCGACGACGAAGCCGCTGCTGCTCTCTATCCCGCCGGCGCCCACGAAGACGCCCTCGAAACGCTCCTGCTGCTGCCACACCATCGCCACCACTACAGGTATCCGCGCAGCCTGAGCAATTACGAGAAAATCTCTCGCGGACGAAGAGCCGAGCTCGAAGACCTCTACCTGCGGAGTCCAGCCTTTCGCGACGACGTCCATCTCGTCACGAAGGGAGGATTGGGAGGAGGGCATAATTGTGGTCTCGGTCCCGGGCTCCATGGGCATCACGGACTCGGACTCGGACTCGATCCAGGTCGTCCCGGAGATTTCATGGCCTTAGAGGAGGGCGAGGAAGCAGGATATGGAATCGGAGTCAATCTCGGCTTACACGATCACCATCCTCACGCACCTCTAGGCCTCGAATGGCGGGGCCGCAGAGACGCC